>CM038672.1:400250676-400850676 GCA_021605145.1 Aegilops bicornis | reverse complement strand
AGCGGGATATGCTCGGACTTCTAACTATGTTAGAAGGAGCAGCACCCGTCGAGCGACCGTATCTCACTCGTGCCGGCATGTTGGCGCGCATGCTGGTCTTGAGGGTTTCGATCCAACGAGCGTATGGCATTGTGAACGCCATGACGTTGTTGGTCCCGCGTCTCCTGAGATGGGCGCGGGGGATGCGCGGACGCCGAGGTTTGCGGGGCCTTGTCCTTGGACTTGGCAACATCGCGAACACCTTCGTCGGCGCCCGTTCCTCCGCCGGCGTCTGCCCCACCACCCGTTTGCTGCGGTGAGGGTGGGTACGACGCGGACGGCTCTGCTGCCGCCGAAGCCTTCTTCTTCGGTGGCATGTTGAGGAAGATGTTGAGGACGCTGCTCGTGTGAACGTCGGATCAGATTCACGGCCTCGACGCCCCCTACCGGAGCGCCAAAGATGTCGGGAGGCTGATCGTACCCACGAACACCTATGGGGCGGCGGACCAGGCCCCTTTGTGGTTCGGAGGGGACGGAGATCGCCTGAAGCGGATCGAGGCGAGGCACACGAGCAGTTTACCCAGCTTCGAGCTCTCCGGAGAGATAAAACTCCCTCTTGCTGCTTGTTTGATGTATTGTGTTCTTGCTAGGGAGCGATACAAGCTACAAAACCTAGCGTGAGCGTATCTGGTCTCGAGTGAGTCGAATGAACCGAACCCTTTCTACGTTGCGCATGGGCCTCCTTTTATATGCTCAAGGGGTCTCCGACAGGTGGCAACATAGGCGAGGGTACAAATGTAAAAACAGGAGTTGGTACACCTACCGAGCGATGTATGATGCAAAATACCTAACTCGGCTGACAAGGGACAAAAGCAATAAATGCCGTCATGTCGCCCAAACAAAGCGGAGACCGTCAGTGCGCCACCGCCGCCACGATGGCAAGCTTGTCGGCGCCGCTTATCGCTGCTCTCCGCTGGCTGCACAGCCTCGACACGCTGCCGCATGGAATGGTCCCATGGCGACACGTTCTTTGGATGAGCTGGAGCGGAAATGGAGAGAGGTTTCTTGCCGTGGCAAGCGCCTTTGCCACGGCGAATCCTTGTCGCGTCTGGAGGCTTGTCGCTCGAGCCTTCCCGACAAGCTCCTCTTGTCGGGCCCCTGCCTTCTGCATGCCTTGAATGGCCTTCCGGCAAGCTCCTCTTGCGGGCCTTGCCTTCTTAGTCAAATACTTTGTTCTTGAATGGCTCCAAAGGAACCACGGAGGATCTTGGCGGTGACCAGGCAAACCCTGCCGCGGGGTGCTGCAACTGTCCGTGCACGAGTACGGGATACTAGGGTACCCCTACTCTAGTACACCGACACTAGGGGATCCTCCTCCACCCAAGGGTGATCCCGTGTTTGAGCTTAAACCATTACCTGATACTCTTAAATATGCTTATCTTGATGAGAAAAAGACATATCCTGCTATTATTAGTGCTAACCTTTCAGAGCATGAAGAAAAGAAATTATTGAAAACTCAAGAAGCACCGTCGATATTGGATATACTCTTGATGATCTTAAGGGCATTAGTCCCACTCTATGCCAAAGACAAAATAAAATTAGAGAAAGACGCTAAACCGGTTGTTGATCACCAACGAAGGTTAAATCCTAAGATGAAAAAAGTGGTAAGAAAAGAGATACTAAAGCTTCTGGAGGCAGGTATAATTTATCCTGTTGCGGATAGTCAGTGGGTAAGTCCTGTCCATTGTGTCCCTAAGAAGGGAGGTATTACTGTTGTTCCTAATGATAAAGATGAATTGACCCCACAAAGAATTGTTACAGGTTATAGAATGGTAATTGATTTTCGTAAACTAAAGAAAGCTACTAAAAAGGATCATTACGCTTTACCTTTTCTTGATCAAATGCTTGAAAGATTATCCAAACACACACATTTTTGCTTTCTAGATGGTTACTCTGGTTTATCTCAAATACCTGTGTCAAAAGAGGATCAAGAAAAGACCACTTTTACTTGTCCTTTCGGCACCTTTGCTTATAGACGTATGCCTTTTGGTTTATGCAATGCACTTGCTACCTTTCAAAGATGCATGATGGCTATATTCTCTGATTTTTGTGAAAATATTGTTGAGGTTTTCATGGATGATTTCTCCGTATATGGATCTTCTTTTGATGATTGCTTGAGCAACCTTGATCGAGTTTTGCGGAGATGTGAAGAAACTAATCTTGCATTGAATTGGGAGAAGTGCCACTTTATGGTTAATGAAGGTATTTTCTTGGGGCATAAAATTCCTAAAAGAGGTATTGAAGTTGATAAAGCTAAAGTTGATGCTATTGAAAAGATGTCGTGTCCCAAGGACATTAAAGGTATAAGAAGTTTCCTTGGTCATGCCGGTTTTTATAGGGGTTTCATTAAGGACTTCTAAAAAAATTCTAGGCCTCTGGCTAACCTCTTACAAAAAGATGTTCCTTTTTTCTTTGATGATGATTGTGTAGAAGCATTTGAAATACTTAAGAAAGCCTTGATTTCTGCACCTATTGTTCAGCCACCTGATTGGAATTTACCCTTTGAAATTATGTGTGATGCAAGTGATTATGCTGTAGGTGTTGTTCTAGGACAAAGAGTTGATAAGAAATTAAACGTTATTCAATATGCCAGTAAAACTCTAGACAGTGCCCAGAGAAATTATGCTACTACTGAAAAATATTTTTTAGCAGTTGTATTTGTTTGTGATAAGTTCCGAACTAATATTGTTGATTCTAAAGTAACTGTTCACACCAATCATGCTGCTATTAAATATCTTATGGAAAAGAAAGATGCTAAACTAGACTTATTAGATGGGTTCTCTTGCTACAAGAATTTGATTTGCATATTATTGATAGAAAGGGAGCTGAGAACCTCGTTGCAGACAACTTGTCTAGGTTAGAGAATGTTCTTGATGAACCACTACCTATTGATGATAGCTTTCCTGATGAACAATTAGCTTTCATAAATGCTTCTCGTACTGCTCCATGGTATGCTGATTATGCTAATTACATTGTTGCTAAATTTATACCACCTAGCTTCACATACCAGCAAAAGAAAAAGTTTTTCTATGATTTGAGACATTAATTTTGGGATGACCCACACCTTTATAAAGAAGTAGATGGCGTTATTAGACGTTGTGTACCTGAGCATGAACAGGAACAGATCCTATGCAAGTATCACTTCGAGGCTTATGGAGGACACCATGCTGGAGATATAACTGCACATAAGGTATTGCAATCTGGTTTTTATTGGCCTACTCTCTTCAAGGATGCCGTAAGTTTGTCTTGTCTTTTGATGAATGTCAAAGAATTGTTAATATTAGCAGACGTCAAGAAATGCCTATGAACTATTCACTTTTTATTGAACCATTTGATGTTTGGGGCTTTGATTATATGGGACCGTTCCCTTCTTCTAATGAGTATACACATATTTTAGTTGATGTTGATTACGTTACTAAGTGGGTAGAAGCTATTCCAACTAGTAGTGTTGATCACAACACCTCTATTAAGATGCTTAAAGAAGTTATTTTTCTGAGGTTTGGAGTCCCTAGATACTTAATGACTGATGGTGGTTCACATTTTATTCATGGTGCTTTTAGTAAAATGCTTTCTAATTATGACGTTAATCATAAAATTGCATCTCCATACCACCCACAGTCTAGTGGTCAAGTAGAATTGAGTAATAGAGAGATCAAATTAATTTTGCAAAAGGCATTAATAGATCTAGAAATAATTGGTCTAAGAAACTTGATGATGCATTATGGGCCTATAGAACTGCATATAAAAATCCTATGGGTATGTCTCCGTACAAAATGGTTTATGGAAAAGCATGTCACTTACCTATCGAACTAGAACATAAGGCACATTGGGCCATTAAAGGGCTCAATTATGATTTCAAACTTGCTGGTGACAAAAGGCTATTTGACATTAGCTCACTTGATGAATGGAGAACTCAAGCCTATGAGAATGCCAAATTGTTTAAAGAAAAAGTTAAAAGATGGCATGACAAAAGGATACAAAAGTGTGAGTTTAATGTAGGTGATTATGTGTTGCCATTCAACTCTCGTTTAAGATTTTTTTGTAGCAAAACTTCTCTCTAAATGGGAAGGGCCTTACGTTATCGAGGAGGTCTATCATTCCGGTGCCATAAAAATCAACAACTTCAAAGGCACAAATCTGAAGGCGGTGAACGATCAAAGAATCAAACATTATATCTTAGGTAATCCTATAAATGTCGAAACTAATGTTATTGAAACCGTAACCCCGGAGGAATACATAAGGGACACCTTCTGGAACGTTTCAGACTCCAAAAAGGAATAGGTATGTGGTACGGTAAGTAAACCGACTCCAAAACAGTTCTAATGGCAATTTTTCTCCGTTTTAGAATATTTAAGAAAATAGGAAAATAAGAAGTAGTCCGGGAAGGACACGAGGCGTCCACGAGGGTGGAGGGCGCGCCCTACCCCCTGGGCGCGCCCCCTGCCTCGTGGGCACCTCGTGTGCTCTCCGGACTCCGTTTTCTTGCACGATACTTCTTTTGGTCGGTAAAAATGCATTATATAATCTCCCAAAGATTTTGGCCACCATACCACGCAAATATCCTATGTTTTTGTTTCGAGCTGTTTTTCTGACAGTTCTAGATCACCATGACGTCTCCAAGTGCCCCCAAGGACAAGTTCTTCGAGAACGTCATCAACCCCTACCTCACGGAAGTGCTGCAACATCCTCAAAGCATTGAGATGCATGAGGGGTTGCTGCACATCCGCGATGTTGAGGGACCAAGGAGGACCGGAAGCGTGGAGACAAGGCTCGAGGCAATGGAGCAACAAGTTTTCAAGTGCCAGGAGATGGTGGATGCTACCTCTTGAGCACTGTGTTGGTTTTCCCTTGAAGAGGAAAGGGTGATGCAATAAAGTAGCGTAAGTATTTCCCTCAGTTTCTGAGAACCAAGGTATCAATCCAGTAGAGACTACGCTCGAGTCCCACACACCTACACAAACAAATACGACTCGCACCCAACGCGATAAAGGGGTTGTCAATCCCTTCACGGTCACTTACGAGAGTGAGATCTGATAGAGATGATAAGATAATATTTTTGGTATTTTTATGATAGAGAGTAAAAGTAAATAAAGAAAAATAAACGGTGATAGAAATAGCTAGTTGTTGGATGATTAATATGATGGAAAATAGACCTAGGGGCCATAGGTTTCACTAGTGGCTTCTCTCAAGATAGCATAAGTATTACGGTGGGTAAACGAATTACTGTCGAGCAATTGATATAACTTAGCATAGTTATGAGAATATCTAGGTATGATCATGTATATAGGCATCACGTCTGTGACAAGTAGACCGACTCACCGCATCTACTACTATTACTCCACACATCGACCGCTATCCAGCATGCATCTAGAGTATTAAGTTCATAAGAACAGAGTAACGCTTTAAGCAAGATGACATGATGTAGAGGGATAAACTCATGCAATATGATATAAACCCCATCTTTTTGTCCTCGATGGCAACAATACAATACGTGTCGTTTCCCTAACATCCTTTGGGATCGAGCACCGCAAGATTGAACCCAAAGCTAAGCACTTCTCCCATTGCAAGAAAGATCAATCGAGTAGGCCAAACCAAACTGATAATTCGAAGAGACTTGCAAATATAACCAATCATACATAAAAGAATTCAGAGGAGATTCAAATATTGTTCATAGATAATCTTGATCACAAACCCACAATTCATCGGATCTCGACAAACACACTGCAAAAGAAGAGTTACATCAAATAGATCTCCAAGAGAATCAAGGAGAACTTTGTATTAAGATCCAAAGAGAGAAGAAGCCATCTAGCTAATAACTATGGACCCGAAGGTCTGAGGTAAACTACTCACACGTCATCGGAGAGGCTATGGTGTTGATGTAGAAGCCCTCCGTGATCAATGCGCCCTCCAGCGGAGCGCCAAAAAAGGCCCCAAGATGGGATCTCACGGTTACATAAGGTTGCGGCGGTGGAAATAGGGTTTTGGCTCCTTTTCTGATGGTTTGGGGGTACGTAGGTATATATAGGAGGAAGAAGTAGGTCGGTGGAGCTACGAGGGGCCCACGAGGGTGGACGGCGCGCCCAGGGGGGTAGGCGTGCCCCTGCCTCGTGGCCTCATCGTTCGTTTCTTGATGTCCACTCCAAGTCCTCTAGATCACGTTTGTTCCAAAAATCATGTTCCCGAAGGTTTCATTCCGTTTGGACTCCGTTTGATATTCCTTTCCTTCGAAACACTGAAATAGCCAAATAAACAACAATTTGGGCTGGGCCTCCGGTTAATAGGTTAGTCCCAAAAATAATATAAAAGTGTATAATAAAGCGCATTAAACATCCAAAACAGAATATATAATAGCATGGAACAATAAAAAAATTATAGATACGTTGGAGAGGTATCAAGCACCCCCAAGCTTAATTCCTGCTCGTCCTTGAGTAGGTAAATGATAAAAACTGAATTTTTGATGTGGAATGCTACTTAGCATAATTTTCAATGTAATTCTCTTATTTGTGGTATGAATATTCAAATCCGAAAGATTCAAGATAAAAGTTTAATATTGACATAAAAGTAATAATACTTCAAGCATACTAATAAAGCAATCATGTCTTCTCAAAATAACATGGCCAAAGAAAGTTATCCCTACAAAATCATATAGTCTGGCTATGCTCTATCTTCATCACAAAAAATATTTAAATCATGCACAACCCCGATGACAAGCCAAGCAATTGTTTATACTTTTGGTGTTCTCAAACTTTTTCAATCTTCACGCAATACATGAGCGTGAGCCATGGACATAGCACTATAGGTGGAATAGAATGGTGGTTGTGGAGAAGACAAAAAGGAGAAGATAGTCTCACATCAACTGGACGTATCGACGGGCTATGGAGATGCCCATTAATAGATATTAATGTGAGTGAGTAGGGATTGCCATGCATCGGATGCACTAGAGCTATAAGTGTATGAAAGCTCAACAATGAAAAGTAAGTGGGTGTGCATCCAACTTTCTTGCTCACAAAGATCTAGGGCAATTTGAGGAAGCCCATCATTGGAATATACAAGCCAAGTTCTATAATGAAAAATTCCCACTAGTATATGAAAGTGACAAAACAAGAGACTCTCTATCATAAAGATCATGGTGCTACTTTGAAGCACAAGTGTGGTAAAAAGGATAGTAGCATTGCCCGTTCTCTCTTTTCTCTCATTTTTTTAGTTGGGCCTTCTCTTGTTTTTTTGGCCTCTTTTTTATTTAGTCCGGAGTCTCATCCCGACTTGTGGGGGAATCATAGTCTCCATCATCCTATCCTCACTTGGGACAATGCTCTAATAATGATGATCATCACACTTTTATTTACTTACAACTCAAATATTACAACTCAATACTTAGAACAAAATATGACTCTATATGAATGCCTTCGGCGGTGTACCGGGATATGCAATGAATCAAGAGACGTGTATGAAGATAATGAATGGTGGCTTTGTCACAAATACGATGTCAACTACATGATCATGCAAAGCAATATGACAATGATGGAACGTGTCATAGTAAACGGAACGGTGGTAAGTTGCATGGAAATATATCTCAGAATGGCTATGGAAATGCCATGATAGGTAGGTATGGTGGCTGTTTTGAGGAAGGTATATGGTGGGTGTATTGTTGGAAATATGCCCTAGAGGCAATAATAAAATGGTTATTATTATATTTCCTTGTTCATGATAATTGTCTATTGTTCATGCTATAATTGTATTAACTGGAAACCGTAATACATGTGTGAATACATAGACCACAACATGTCCCTAGTGAGCCTCTAGTTGACTAGCTCATTGATCAATAGATGGTTATGGTTTCCTGACCATGGACATTGGATGTCACCGATAACGGGATCAAATAATTAGGAGAATGATGTGATGGACAAGACCCAATCCTAAGCATAGCACAAGATCGTGTAGTTCGTTTGCTAAAAGCTTTTCTAATGTCAAGTATCATTTCCTTAGACCATGAGATTGTGCAACTCCCAGATACCGTAGGAATGCTTTGGGTGTGCCAAACGTCACAACGTAACTGGGTGGCTATAAAGGTGCACTACGGGTATCTCCGAAAGTGTCTGTTGGGTTGGCACGAATCGAGACTGGGATTTGTCACTCCGTGTGATGGAGAGGTATCTCTGGGCCCACTCGGTAATGCATCATCATAATGAGCTCAATGTGACTAAGTAGTTAGTCACGGGATCATGCATCACGGAACGAGTAAAGTGACTTGCCGGTAACGAGATTGAACGAGGTATTGGGATACCGACGATCGAATCTCGGGCAAGTAACGTACCGATTGACAAAGGGAATTGTATACGGGATTGCTTGAATCCTCGACATCGTGGTTCATCCGATGAGATCATCATGGAACATGTGGGAGCCAACATGGGTATCCAGATCCCGCTGTTGGTTATTGGCGGAGAGTTGTCTCGGTCATGTTCATGGTTCCCGAACCCGTAGGGTCTACACACTTAAGGTTCGATGACGCTAGGGTTCTAAGGAAGATTTGTATGTGATTACTGAATGTTGTTCGGAGTCCCGGATGAGATCCCGGACGTCACGAGGAGTTCCGGAATGGTCCGGAGGTGATGATTTATATATGGGAAGTCATCATACGGTCGCCGAAAATATTCGGGGGTATACCGGTATTGTACCAGGACCACCGGAGGGGTTCCGGGGGTCCACCGGGAGGGTCCACCTGCCCCGGAGGGCCTTATGGGCTGTATGTGGAAGGGAACTAGCCCCAAGTGGGCTGGGGCACCAACCCCCCTAGGGCCCATGCGGCTAGGTTTGGAGGGGAACCGTAAAGGGGGCGCCCCCCTTGGCTTGGGGGGCAAGCCCCCTCCCCCTTGGCCGCCGCCCCCCTCTAGATCCCATCTAGAGGGGCCGTCCCCCTTCCCACTTCTCCCTATAAATAGAGGGGCGAGGGGAGGGCTGCAGCAACACATTCAAGGCGCAGCCCCTCCCCTCCCCAACACCTCTCCTCCTCCGCAAGAGCTTGGCGAAGCCCTGCCGGAGAACTGCCACGCCATCACCACCACGCCGTCGTGCTGCTGCTGGAGCCCTCTTCGTCAACCTCTCCCTCCTCCTTGCTGGATCAAGGCGCGGGAGACGTCACCGGGCTGCGCGTGTGTTGAACGCGGAGGCACCGTTGTTCGGTGCTAAGATCTGATTCGGCCGCGATCTGAATCGCTACGTGTACGACTCCTCCAACCGCGTTCTTGCAACGCTTCCGACTCGGGATCTTCAAGGGTATGAAGATGCACTCCCCTTTCTCTTGTTGCTAGTTACTCCATAGATTGATCTTGGTGATGCGTAGAAAATTTTGAATTTCTGCTACGTTACCCAACAGTGGCATGATGAGCTAGGTCTATGCGTAGATTCTATGCACGAGTAGAACACAAAGTAGTTGTGGGCGATGATTTGTTCAATTTGCTTGCCGTTACTAGTCTTATCTTGATTCGGCGGCATTGTGGGATGAGGCGGCCGGACCGACCTTACACGTACTCTTACGTGAGACAGGTTCCACCGACTTACATGCACTTGATGCATAAGGTGGCTAGCGGGTGTCTGTCTCTCCCACTTTAGTCGGATCAGATTCGATGAAGAGAGTCCTTATGAAGGGTAAATAGCAATTGGCATATCACTGTTGTGGCTTTTGTGTAGGTAAGAAACGTTCTTGCAAGAAACCCATAGCAGGCACGTAAGACATGCAACAATGATTAGAGGACGTCTAACTTGTTTTTGCAGGGTATGCTATGTGATGTGATATGGCCAAAAGGATGTGATGAATTATATATATGTGATGTATGAGATTGATCATGTTCTTGTAATAGGAATCACGACTTGCATGTCGATGAGTATGACAACCGGCGTGAGCCATAGGAGTTGTCTTAATTTATTGTATGACCTGCGTGTCAATGAAAAACGCCATGTAATTACTTTACTTTATTTCTAACCGTTAGCCATAGTAGTAGAAGTAATAGTTGGCGAGACAACTTCATGAAGACACGATGATGGAGATCATGATGATGGAGATCATGGTGTCATGCCGGTGACGAAGGTGATCATGCCACGCCTCGAAGATGGAGATCAAAAGGCGCAAGATGATATTGGCCATATCATGTCACTTTATGATTTTGCATGTGATGTTTGTCATGTTTACATCTTATTTGCTTAGAACGACGGTAGCATAAATAAGATGATCCCTCACTAAAATTTCAAGAGATGTGTTCCCCCTAACTGTGCATCGTTGCGAAGGTTCGTTGTTTCGAAGCACCACGTGATGATCGGGTGTGATAGATTCTAGCATTCGCATACAACGGGTGTAAGCCAGATTTACACATGCGAAACACTTAGGTTGACTTGATGAGCCTAGCATGAACAGACATGGCCTCGGAACACAAGAGACCGAAAGGTCGAACATGAGTCGTATAGAAGATACGATCAACATGAAGATGTTCACCGATGATGACTAGTCCGTCTCACGTGATGATCGGACACGGCCTAGTTGACTCGGATCATGTATCACTTAGATGACTAGAGGGATGTCTATCTGAGTGGGAGTTCATTAAATAATTTGATTAGATGAACTTAATTATCATGAACATAGTCAAAAGGTCTTTGAAAATTATGCCGTATCTCACGCTTTGGTTCTACTGTTTTCGATATGTTCCTAGAGAAAATTTAGTTGAGAGTTGACAGTAAAAATTATGCGGACTGGGTCCATAAACTGAGGATTGTGCTCATTGCTGCGCAGAAGGATTATGTCCTTAATGCACACTTAGTGTGCTGAACCTCGAGCATCGGTTGTGGATGTTGCGAACATCTGACATACACGTTTTGATGACTACATGATAGTTCAGTGCGTAATGCTAAATGGTTTAGAATTGAGGCACCAAAGATGTTTTTGAAACATCGCAGAACATATGAGATGTTCCGAGGACTGAAATTGGGATTTCAGGCTAGTGCCCACGTCAAGGGGTATGTGACCTCTGAAAAGTTTCTTAAGCCTGCAAACTAAGGGAGAAAAGCTCAATCGTTGAGCATGTGCTCAGACTGTTTGAGTACTACAATCACTTGAATCGAGTGGGAGTTAATCTTCCAGATGAGATAGTGATGGTTCTCCATAGTCACTGCCACCAAGCTATTAGAGCTTCATGATGAACTATAACATATCAGGGATAGACATGATGATCCTTGATCAATTCATGACGTTTGACACCGAAAGTAGAAATCGAGTAGGAGCATCAATTGTTGATGGTTAGTAAAACCACTAGTTTCAAGAAGGGCAAGGGCAAGAAGGGATACTTCATGAAGCGGCAAATCAGCTTGCTGCTCTAGTGAAGAAACCCAAGGTTGAACCCAAAACCCGAGACTTAGTGCTTCGTAATGAGGGAACGGGCATCAAGCGTAACCACCCTAGATACTTGGTAGACGAGAAGGTCGGGCAAGGTCAATGTAGCATATTGGATATACATTATATTAATGTGTACTTTACTAGTACTCCTAGTAGCACCAGGGTATTATATACCAGTTCGGTTGCTAAGTGTTAGTAACTCGAAATAAAAGCTATGGAATAAACGGAGACTAGCTAAAGGTGAGATGACGATATATGTTGGAAGTGTTTCCAAGGTTGATGTGATCAAGCATCGCATGCTCCCTCTACCATCGAGATTGGTGTTAAACCTAAATAATTGTTATTTGGTGTTTGCGTTGAGCATAGACATGATTGGATTATGTTTATCGCAACATGGTTATTCATTTAGGGAGAATAACGGTTACTCTGTTTATTTGAATAATACCTTCAATGGTCTTGCACCTAAAATGAATGGTTTATTAAATCTCGATCGTAGTGATACACATGTTCATGCCAAAAGATATAAGATAGTAATAATAGTACCACATACTTGTGGCACTGCCATTTGAGTCATACTGGTATAAAACACATGAAGAAGCTCCATGTTGATGGATCTTTGGACTCACTCGTTTTTGAAAAGATTGAGACATGCGAACCACGTCCATTGGTATATATGCATGAAGAAACTCCATAATGGATCGTTTGGACTCACTTGATTTTGAATCACTCGAGACATGCAAATCATACCACATGGGCAAGATGACTGAAAGGCCTCGTTTTTTCAGTGAGATGAAACAAAAGAGCAACTTGTTGGAAGTAATACATTTGATGTGTGCAATCCAATGAGTGCTAAGGCACGCAGTGAATATCTTTATGCTCTTACTTCACGAATGATTTGAGTAGATTCTAAGTATATTTACTTGATGAAACACGAGTCTGAATTATTGAAAGGTTCAAGCAATTTCAGAGTGAAGTTGAAGATCATCGTGGCAAGAGGATAAAATGGCTATGATATGATCATAGAGATGAATATCTGAGTTACGAGTTTGGTACACAATTAAGACCTTGTGGAAATTGTTTGACAACTAATACCGCCTGGAACACCATAGTGTGATGGTGTGTCCGAACATCATAGTTGCACCATATTGGATATGGTGCATACCATGATGTCTCTTATTGAATTACCACTATCGTTTATTGGCTAGGCATTAGAGACAACCGCATTCACTTTAATAGGGCACCACGTAATTCCGTTGAGATGACACCGTATGAACTATGGTTTAGAGAAACCTCGTTTCCTGAAAGTTTGGGGCTGCGACGCTTATGTGGAAAAGTTTTAGCCTGATAAGCTCGAACCCAAAGCGGATAAATGCATCTTCATAGGACACCCAAAACAGTTGGGTATACCTCCTAATTCAGATCCGGAAGCAAAAGTGATTGTTTCTGGAAACGGGTCCTTTCTCGAGGAAATGTTTCTCTCGAAATAATTGAGTGGGAGGATGGTGGAGACTTGATGAGGTTATTGAACCGTCACTTCAACTAGTATGTAGCAGGGCACAGGAAGTTGTTCCTGTGGCGCCTACACCAATTGAAATGGAAGCTGATGATAGTGATCACAAAACTTCGAATCAAGTCACTACCAAACCTCGTAGGTCGAAAAGGATGCGTACTACTTCAGAGTGGTACGTAATCATGTCTTGGAGGTCATTTTGCTAGACAACAATGAACCTACGAGCTACGGAGAAGCGATGGTGGGCCCGGATTCCGACGAATGGCACGAGGCCATAAAATCCGAGAGAGGATCCATGTATGAAAACAAAGTGTAGACTTTGGAAGAACTACTTGATGGTCGTAAGGCTGTTGGGTACAGATGGATTCTAAAAGGGAAGACAGACAATGATGGTATGTGTCACCATATAGAAAGCTCGGCTTGTCGCTAAGATGTTTCAGACAAGTTCAAGGAGTTGACCACGATGAGACTTTCTCACTCGTAGCGATGCTAAGAGTCTGTTGGAATTATATTAGCAGTTACTGCATTATTTATGAAATCTTGCAGATAGGATGTCAAAACATTATTTCCTCGACAGTTTTCTTGAGAAAAGGTTGTATGTGATACAACCAAAAGGTTTTGTCAATCCTAAAAGATGCTAACAAGTATGCAAAGCTCCAGCAATCCTTCTAAGGACTGGAGTAAGCATCTCGGAGTTGGAATATACACTTTTATGAGATGATCAAAGATTTTGGGTTTATACAAAGTTTATGAGAAACTTGTATTTCCAAAGAAGTGAGTGGGAGCACTATAGAATTTCTGATGAGTATATGTTGTAAACATATTGTTGATCAGAAATGATGTAGAATTTCTAGAAAGCATATAGGGTTATTTGAAAAGTGTTTTTCAAGGGAAAACCTGGATTAAGCTACTTGAACATTGAGCATCAAGATCTATAAGGATAGATCAAAATTGCTTGATAGTACTTTCAAATAAGTACGCACCATGACAAGATTTTGAAGGAGTTCAAAATAGATCGGCAGAGAAGGAGTTCTTGGCTGTGTTGTAAGGTGTGAGTATTGAGTAAAGACTCAAGACCTGACCATGGCTGAAGAGAGAAAAAGGACGAAGGTCGTCCCCTATGCTTTAGACGTAGGCTCCACAGTATGTTATGCTGTGTACCGCACCTAAAGTGTGCCTTGCCATGAGTCAGTCAAGGGGTACAAGTGTGATCCAGGAATGGATCACAGGACAGCGGTCAAAGTTATCCTTAGTAACTAGTGGACTAAGGAATTTTCTCGATTATGGAGGTGGTAAAGGAGTTCGTCGTAAAGGGTTACGCTGATGCGAACCTTGACACTAATCCGGATGACTCTGAGTAGTAAACCGGATTTGTATAGTACATCAGTTATTTGGAATAGCTCCAAGTAGCGCCTGGTAGCTGCATCTACAAGATGACATAGATATTTGTAAAGCACACACAGATCTGAAAGGTTCAGTCCTGTTGACTAATAAACCTCTCTCACAAGCGAGATATGATCAAACCCAGTGGGTGTTGGACTCATTACAATCACATAGTGATGTGAACTAGATTATTGGCTCTAGTGCAAGTGGTAGACTGTTGGAAATATGCACTAGAGGCAATAATAAAATGGTTATTATTATATTTCCTTGTTCATGATAATTGTCTATTGTTCATGCTATAATTGTATTAACTGGAAACCGTAATACATGTGTAAATACATAGACCACAACATGTCCCTAGTGAGCCTCTAGTTGACTAGCTCGTTGATCAATAGATGGTTATGGTTTCCTGACCATGGACATTGGATGTCATCGATAACAGGATCACATCATTAGGAGAATGATGTGATGGACAAGACCCAATCCTAAGCATAGCACAAGATCGTGTAGTTCGTTTGCTAAAAGCTTTTCTAATGTCAAGTATCATTTCCTTAGACCATGAGATTGTGCAACTCCGGATACCGTAGGAATGCTTTGGGTGTGCCAAACGTCACAACATAACCGGGTGGCTATAAAGGTGCACTACGGGTATCTCCGAAAGTGTCTCATTGGGTTGGCACGAATCAAGATCGATTTGTCACTCCGCAGACGGAGAGGTATCTCTGGGCACACTTAGTAATGCATCATCATAATGAGCTCAATGTGACTAAGTAGTTAGTCACGGGATCATGCATTACGGAACGAGTAAAGTGACTTGCCGGTAACGAGATTGAACAAGGTATTGGGATACCTACGATCGAATCTCGGGCAAGTAACGTACCGATTGACAAAGGGAATTGTATACGGGATTGCTTGAATCCTCGACATCGGGTTCATCCGATGATATCATCGTGGAACATGTGGGAGCCAACATGGGTATCCAGATCCCGCTGTTGGTTATTGGTCGGAGAGTTGTTTCGGTCATGTCTGCATGGTCCCCGAACCCGTAGGGTCTACACACTTAAGGTTCGATGATGCTAGGGTTATAAGGAAGATTTGTATGTGATTACCGAATGTTGTTCGGAGTCCCGGATGAGATCCCGGACGTCACGAGGAGTTCCGGAATGGTCCGGAGGTGAAGATTTATATATGGGAAGTCATCATACGGTCGCCGGAAATATTCGGGGGTATACCGGTATTGTACCGGGACCACTGGAGGGGTTCCGGGGGTCTATGGGAGGGTCCACCTGCCCCGGAGGGCCTTATGGGCTGTATGTGGAAGGGAACTAGCCCCAAGTGGGCTGGGGCACCAACCCCCCTAGGGCCCATGCGCCTAGGGTTGGAGGGGAACCCTAAAGGGGGCGCCCCCACTACTAGGGAAAACCTTATACACAGAAATTTAGCAACAATGGGTCAAAAAGGCGCTTAGTGTTAGATAGCGATGCGATCAGAGAAAAACCGCTCACAGATACAACTTTAGCAGTAGCGCGTGTTGTGGCAAAAGCGCTACTACTAATATTTCCATTGCTAGAATGATAGGCTACGCATAGCAGTAGCGGGCTTGTAGGAAACGCGCTACTGCTAGGGAATAAGTAGCAGCGCGTTTCCTAGTAAGAGCACTACTACTAACGGAAATAAAATAAGATGAAAAAGAAACAGAAAAGTGAATGAAAATGAAAGAAATAGAAAATGGAGAAAGGAAAAAATAAAATGTAAAGCAAAATAAATGAAAAAGCGAAAAAACGGAGGAAGGCATAGCAGCGATACTGTTTGTAAGAGGCGCTATAGCTAACGTGAGCTGCAGCGCGTGTCCTAGAACCCCGCTATAGAAATAGAAAAGGAAATTAAAAATGGAAGAAAATTACATAGCTATAGCAGCGGTAGCGTTTGTAAAAACCGCTATAGCTATCTTAGCTATAGTGCTTTACCAAACACGCTACCGCTAAGTTTGACTTAACCAAAAAACCGTTTCCCCCCGGCCACCACTTCTCCCCCAAATCCCTCAACCCACCCCGCGCGCCGCCGTCTCCCCGATTCGCCGCCGCCCCACTTCACCGCCGTCTCCTGCCGACGTTGACGCCACCAGAGCCGTGCGCCGTTGATGCCACCGGAGCCGCCCCCAACGCCACGGAGCCGCGCGGCCTCGTCAACGCCACCGGAGCCGTCGTCGACGCCATCGGATCCTTCCTCGCCACAACTGCCTCCCTCGCTGTCACCGGAGACGCCCCTGCCTCCCTCGGCCACCGAGACGCCCTGCCTCCCTCGCCATCACCGCCTCCGTCGCCACCACAGAGCCATCCTCTGTAAGCCCCCACCCCTCCTCTCTCTCTCATGCATAGGTTAGCTAGTTTAATTAGGTTAATTATCTAGGTTAGGGAAAAAATTTAGTTAGGGCTTTAACAGAGAAGTAGTTAGGTTAACTAGTTTAATTAGGTTAATTATCTAGGTTAGTGCAAAAATTTAGTTAGGGCTTTGACAGAGAACTAGTGAGGTTAACTAGTTTAATTAGGTTAATTATCTATGTTAATTAGTGCAAAAATTTATTTTGGGCTTTGACAGAGAACTAGCTGCGTTAACTTGTTTAATTAGGGTTAATTATCTAGGTAAACTAGATTAACTAACTAGGTTAAATAGGTAAGTTAATTAGGTTCGTTGGATTAACAGGCTAGGTTAAGTAGGTTGACTAGGTTAGAGGAAAATTTTATTTTAGAGCATTAGGTCAGAAGGGTTAGAGAAATGGAGTTCCTTTGCAATTTAATTGGGTTCTGTCCTAGGCAGAGAAGGATTAGAGATAATAATGTGTGTTTGTGTGAGAGAGGAATAGCTAGATCAACATAATTTGGGTTCTGTCCTAGGCAGAGAAGTGTTTAGTGAGGTCATTTTGAAAGGTTTTTTATTTTTGAAAAGACCACTATTTTTCAAGGAAAAGAATTTAGGCAAATTTTATTTTTCATTGAAGTGGTCATGTTATATCTTTTCATTGAAGTTGTTCGATTGTGCCCAAGCGGCTTTGTTGTTTCTGTGAATGATCTTTGAGTGGCCTATGTTTTGCGGAATGTTGATTCATTTCTGTTCGGCAAATTTCAGGTTCTCGATTTGTCCACTTTTTAGCAAAGGTCATGCCGAAATTTTCCGTGAATTTCGGCATGACTTGTGCTACAAACTAGGACATATCCCCGGGATTTGCCGCACCAGGAAGGAGTCAACATTCCTGCAAAACAATAGTCCTTTTTTGTGTCATTATTCATTTTATTAGGTCTAGAATTAATTGACTAGATTTAATCATAGGAAACATGGCTAGCAACGATGAAGGACGGGGTTACGGTGATTATGACGACGCGTCTACGGCGGCGCATTTAATATTTTAGCCGTCTGACGATCAACCGATGTTGTTGCCGGGCCCACCGGTGGCATCGGGATTGAGACCGACACGCAGACCGGTCTTGAGGCGAGACCGGCTGAGATTCAGACCGGCATCGAGACCGGTGGCCGAGACCGGTGCTGCCTCGGGAGCGGAGCCGGTGTAGAACCGAAAGCAAAGAGGCAACGGGTTCCTAACATACTCAGGACTACAAGACTGGTGGTCACGGAGGTGGACGGCGACAATTTTGAGCCAAAGGCGCCCGAGGAAGCGCGCGCGTGCTACGGCAATCAAATTGGCTGCATCGTACGGGCAACCGCCACCATCAATGATGAGAAACTACAGAAGATAGAAAATATGAGGAGCTCCCTCCTAAAGAAGTTTCACCAGATATTCTTGTTCCCGGGCGGAATGAGAAGGATTATGAAGATCCGCACGAGGACCCGCAATGAAGAAGATAAACAAACACGCCATGACCAAGTTTAGCGACGCGTTGGCGCTGGAAAAATCGAGTGAAAGCAAAGATCATTGACAAGGAACCCTACTCCGAGATTGTAAAGGATAATCCGACAATCACGGAAGAGCAGTTTCAAATATTCAAGGAGGCTTGCGAGGCCGAAGCTGCCAAAAAAAGTCTAAGTACATGAAGGGGCTTCAAAAGAGGAACATTGGGAGCCACCACCTCGGAAGCCGTGGTTACGGCGGAAAGAGGTCCAAATGGGCCAAGGAGGACACGGAAGCCGCGAGTCTGAGCATCCTGCACCCTTGGCGGATTTCACCGCCCCGCAGGAGCGTGACGCCCCGAGGGCCCAAAGCACCGCTGGGGACCCATCAAGAAGGTTTACGAGACAACACCGGTCATTACGGAGTTCATGAGACTGCTGGTAATTTTAGTTTTACGATCAATTCATTTGCACACGTTAGTCATATTTGTAAACGATCCTTGTGCCTTTTGCGGAGAGAGCAGCACCGGATTGTGGCTAAGCGACTCGTCAGTTCGAGGCATTGGCGAGGCCCAAGTGGGACACTCCATTCAACCGGGCGTTGAACATATTGAAACGACAACCGGTGGATACTGCGACCGTCGTATGGGCGCGTGCGGTGTCGCAGACGGCGCCCACGTGGAAGAAATCTTGCCGTGAGACCACGGAGGAGAGAAAGGAAAGACGGAGGTTAATCAAGAAAACATCGACAAGAAGGTTGAGATTGCGGTTGAGAAGAAATCATCTCGGACATACCGCAATGTAGCTGCCGCCAAAACAGGTGGTTGCAGATTTGTCTACTTCCTTGGTGACGGGCGTTATCACTTGGACAAGGAAAATCCAGAAAAAAATGCAGAGGACTTTCCCTTGTTGACCTCTTGGGAGCACTCGCTCCCACACTGCTCCCCGCACCTCGCTCCGCACTGCTACCGCACCTGCTCCGCACTGCTCCGCGACCGGACGTGCTGGGCGGTGCTTCGTCTTTGGCTGAGCTCGACGCCCTCACGGTATCTGTCACACCGGCCCCCTTCAATAAATGTATAATCTCCCGTTTTCCTTGCCTTTCAGATGTCTCATGTCGCAGACTTTTCTTTGCAGGCCGACGAAACCCCGTGCACCATATTGTACATCATCGGCAACCAGTAAGGTGGCCGTGGGAAGGCGACGATAATGAAGCCGAAGGAACCATTGTTCCACAACGGCCGATCCCCGAACGTCTTCAAGGTTTCCATGGCGATGTCAAACCAGGCCACGAGAATTTTCCTCCTCCAACACTACTGGTGGATGACGAGGAGACACCGCGGCGGCTTGGTGATTGTTGCAATGGGTGGGTCCTGTTGTGGCCAAAGAGTCTGCTTCGTCTGGAGGCGGCCGGGAGCACACCCACGAGCACGCAGCCTCAGCAAGGTATGAACATCAACACCCCACCTACCCAATTAGCGTCGGGTGTAGGGTTGGGTGATAGCGGACAGGGTAAGGAGGAGGCTCCATTAGTCGCTGATGACGTCGCCATGGATGAGGATGAGGATGACGACGGCGCTGAACAGTATGTCTATATTGGCGCCTCCTCAGGGTTTGAGCGTCATGAGTCGGTGCCTGAATTACCGTCTCAACGTATTATTGACGACCTTCCGGTAGTAAAGAAGTCTAGGAAGAGAGCGAGGAAAGGCAAAAAGCTGATTCTATGATCCAGCCGCCTCGGCAGCCTCGGCTTCAGATCGTGATAGATATCCCCGATGCGGATAAATGGCATATCCTCGGTCAACCAATCCTACCCGCAACAGCGCTCACGGGCCAGATTCGGCGATCTAAGGAGACTTCATGACGATGTGCTGCGGGTAGAGAAATGCCTCATCGCCTCGAAAGATCCGGGATACTCACATGCGTGGTTAACGTTCGCGGCAAATGTCATACGTCGGCGGCTTCCCTGCGGATAAGTTCTTCCTCCGATTCGATTACATATTCGACATGTTTCACGTGAAGAAGCTGGATTTTACGTTTATCCGCCTTTATGCCTTGCATATGAACTACATCATTGGGGTTGAGCAGATACGTCATATCTGTGTCGCTGACCCGTACTACATGCACGAGAGCTTCTTGGGAGTCTGTGCAGAGCAGCGTGAATACGCGAGGGATTACATCGTTAGTTTCATGCCCGCCAATAAGGACAAGGAGGCGATTCTCGTGCCTTATCATCCCGTGTAAGTCATCCACGCTGCTATCCTTCCTTCGATTTCAATTTCATTTGCACGGTGGAGGCTAATTAATTTGAGGTGTACTTATTTTGCGCAGCGGCGGTCGCGCCGTCCTCATCATCCTCTACCCCCGATTCTCCCACACTCTTTACTTGGACTCGTCGAAGAACATTAAAAAAAAAGGATTACACCCACATCAAAGATGTTCTCGACAGTGCTATGTTTTACTACCAAGCAAGGGGTGGAGAGGTTAGGGACAATAAGAGAAGGGGCGGCAGGGCCGCCTTCGGCCATAAGACCGACTTCTGCTGCATCCAGCAACCGAACAATTCTCTTAATGATGGATTCTATGTCCTACACCACATCTTTGGAGTACAGACGGGATCACCGTAACCTTCAAATGTCACCTACATATGGCGATGCCCATATTCTGCAATGGGCAAAGGACATAGGAGATATCGAGGATCATCGACTTCGAGCTGAGTTCTATAACATCCAGTGCGAACTTGCCCAAATCATCATGAAGGAGGTCGTCGGAAAAACAGGGATGTTCTACAGAGAAGGACAAATGTCGCGGAAGACGTCTGAACATGGATAGCCTGTCAGCGTCTCGACATGAAGCCTTTCACTAAGCTCGAGGACTATCTCCCGACCTCGATGGATGGCACGACATGTTGGAGTGATTGTCGATATATGACAATGTGTCTGTTTAGTCCATACTTTCCGTATGACAAAACTTTGAGTTATGCGCAGTGAAAATTTATTTGTGATGTAATTAAACCGTCCTCCTCCTCGACTAGCGAAGATCACTCTAGTTAGGGCATTTTGGGTACGATGAACTTTGTTATTTATGTTTGTTGTTTCTTTTTTGTCAAGTTTGTCTCTTTTTGTTGCTCAACTATATATGTTGCATATCATCGACTCATGTGACGATGCAGGTGCATAGATCATCGATGGCGAAGAAGTGCTACGCCAGGAGTATATATACGATGAGTGGCCGGAGTGTCGTGCCCAGTGTTGCCGGTTTCCGGTTTCCGAGCGACAGCAGTAGTTAGTTTAGGTTCACGCTAATGCGAGAGGGATACGAACTCATGTACTCAAAGTGATAGCTCTTCTCGCGTATACCATTGTTTAGATGGATGATGATGTATTTGCAAGTAATCAAGGACTTGTATCGCTATTTTCGAGATGATGACGAGAGACCACTTTGTGTTGGATGATGATTATGATGAGACTATTTGTATGTATATGCTATGATTATATTCGTGGTCTCACAGGAATTTGTATGTGTATCATGATGACATTTCTATGTGCTAAAGATTTTTCTATAAAGCCTGTTCAAATACAAAACAAATATGCCCAAAAAAAACAAAAAACCTGTTAAATTAGCAGTAGCGAGTGTATAGAAGTTAGCAGCAGCGCTATAGCGATGGCAGCGTTCTTTGCAGAGGGCGCTAGAGCTACTAGCGATGGCGTGCTCGATAACAGCTGCTTTGCTACACTTGTGTAGCAAGAGCGCCCGGTGACCACGCTGGCCATCGCTATATGTTAGTCAGAAGCGCCTTATTAGTAGCGCCCCACCCGCTCTTGATACACCTAAAACCAGCTGCTTTGCTACACTTGTGTAGCAAGAGCGCCGGTGACCACGCTGGCCATCGCTATATGTTAGTCAGGCGCCTTATTAGTAGCGCCCACCCCGCTCTTGATACACCTAAAACCAGCTGCTGCTAGCCTTTTCCTAGTAGTGCCCCCTTGGCTTGGGGGCAAGCCCTCCCCTTGGCGCCGCCTCTAGATCCCATCTAGAGGGGCCGGCCCCCTTCCCCCTTCTCCCTATAAATAGAGGGGCGAGGGGAGGGCTGCAGCAACACATCCAAGGCACAGCCCCTACCCTCCCCAACACCTCTCCTCCTCCGCAAGAGCTTGGCAAAGCCCTGCCGGAGAACTGCCACTCCATCACCACCACGCCGTCGTGCTGCTGTTGGAGCCCTCTTCCTCAACCTCTCCCTCCTCCTTGCTGGATCAAGGCGTGGGAGACGTCAACGCTTCCGACTCGCGATCTTCAAGGGTATGAAGATTCACTCCTCTTTCTCTCGTTGCTAGTTACTCCATAGATTGATCTTGGTGATGCGTAGAAAATTTTGAATTTCTGCTACGTTACCCAACATGTATGATACCGACGAAAAGTGCGTGGTATTAGAGAGGCTAGCAATGGTGGAAGGGTAGGAGTGCATATAATCCATGGACTCAACATTAGTCATAAAGAACTCATATACTTGTTGCAAAAATCTATTAGTTATCAAAACAAAGTATTACGAGCATGCTCCTAGGGGGATAGATTGGTAGGAAAAGACCATCGCTCGTCCCCGACCGCCACTCACAAGGAAGGCAATCAATAAATAAATCATGCTCCGCCTTCATCACATAACGGTTCACATACGTGCATGCTACGGGAATCACAAACTTTAACACAAGTATTTATCAAATTCATGACCACTCAACTAGCATGACTCTAATATCACCATCTTCATATCTCAAAACAATTATCAAGTATCGAACTTCTCTTAGTATTCAACACACTTATAGGAAAGTTTTTTGCTAATCTTGGATGCCTATCATATTAGGACTAATTTCACAATTAAAGCAAATTACCATGATATTTTGTAGGACTCTCAAAATGATATAAGTGAATCATGAGAGAACAATAGTTTCTATAAAACAAGCCACCGCCGTGCTCTAAAAGATATAAGTGAAGCACTAGAGCAAAAACTATATAGCTCAAAAGATATAAGTGAAGCACATAGAGTATTCTAATAAATTCCAAATCATGTGTGTCTCTCTCAAAATTGTGTACAATGAGGAAGATTGTGGTAAACTAAAAACAAAGACTCAAATCATACAAGATGCTCCAAGCAAAACACTTATCATGTGGTGAATAAAAATATAGCTCCAAGTAAAGTTACCGATGGACGAAGACGAAAGAGGGGATGCCTTCCGGGGCATCCCCAAGCTTTGGCTTTTTGGTGTCCTTAGATTTACCTTGGGGTGCCTTGGGAATCCCCAAGCTTAGGCTCTTGCCACTCCTTGTTTCATAATCCATCAAATCTTTACCCAAAACTTGAAAACTTCACAACACAAAACTTAACAGAAAATCTCGTGAGCTCCGTTAGCGAAAGAAAACAAAACACCACTTCAAGGTACTGTATTGAACTCATTCTTTATTTATATTGGTGTTAAACTTACTGTATTCCAACTTCTCTATGGTTTATAAACTATTTTACTAGCCATAGATTCATCAAAATAAGCAAACAACACACGAAAAACAGAATCTGTCAAAAACAGAATAGTTTGTAGTAATCTGTAACTAACGCAAACTTCTGGAAATCAAAAACTTCTACCAAAATAGGAAGACCTAGATAATTTGTTTATTGATATACTTCAATTGGAATCAGTATTTTATCACGTTCTGGTGATTTTTAACAATTGTTTTCGTGAACAGAAAGTTTCTGGAATTTTCAGCAAGATCAAATAACTATCATCCAAGAAGATCCTATAGGTTTCACTTGGCACAAACACTAATTAAAACACAAAAACAAATCTAACAAGAGGATAGATCAAAAATTTATTTCTAAACAGGAGCAAAAAGCAAAAAACTAAAATAAAATTGGGTTGCCTCCCAACAAGCGCTATCGTTTAACGCCCTTAGCTAGGCATAAAAACAAGGATAGATCTAGGTATTGCCATCTTTAGTTTTAGGAAAGAAAAGAGCAAACTTGTTATCTATGGAATTAATCTTTCTGTTTTGATAAAGCACATGGCTATTAATGGTAGAAGAAAGATTAAGCGCACTACGGAAATTTGCATCTAAGATAGCCTTCATCTCTTTGATAGTTTCGTTTTGATAGGAAAGCAAAAGAGAGGTAGATTCGACCTTCTCATTCATGGGGTTCCCAAATATGGTTTTCATCTTTTCATAGGTATCTACGGCATCCCCTTCAAGAAAACCTTCTTCAAAAATAGAGTCTAAGACATGCTTAAATGATGAAGGTAAGACAACATAAAAGCTCTTTAAGTATACTTCAATTTGATATTGGGGCACAAAGCTGGCCCGGATTCTCAGTAACCTATCCCAAGCATCTTTCAAAGACTCATCAAGTAAATAACGAAATATTCCAGGATCATCTTCATTGAACTTATTCAGATTCTCATTGACAACCCCGGTAGGTTTTTCCATAGCATCATTGTTTATGAGCTTAGAGAGGACGGAAGGGCTATCCAAGGCATTGAAACCTAGGAAAGAACCCCTAGCCCCTTTTGATTCGGCCATGGCAAAGGAAAGGCGAGCAAAAAGAGAGGGCAGATAAAATGGCAAGGGTGAAGTGGGGGAGAGGAAAACGAGAGGCAAATGGCAAATAATGTAATGCGAGGGATAAGAGTTTGTGATGGGTACTTGGTATGTCTTGAATTTTGCGTAGACTCCCTGGCAACGGCGCCAGAAATCCTTCTTGCTACCTCTTGAGCACTGCATTGGTTTTCCCTTGAAGAGGAAAGGGTGATGCAGTGAAGTAGCGTAAGTATTTCCCTTAGTTTTTGAGAACCAAGGTATCAATCCAGTAGGAGACTATGCTCGAGTCCCACACACCTACACAAACAAATAAGAACCTCGCAACCAACGCGATAAAGGGGTTGTCAATCCCTTCACGGTCACTTACGAGAGTGAGATTTGATAGAGAAGATAAGATAATATTTTTGGTATTTTTATGATAAAGAGTAAAAGTAAAGAAAGCAAAATAAACGGAGATATAAATTGATAGTTGTTGGAAGATTAATATGATGGAAAATAGACCCGGGGGCCATAGGTTTCACTAGTGTCTTCTCTCAAGATAGCATAAGTATTACAGTGGGCAAACGAATTACTGTCGAGCAATTGATAGGATTTAGCATAGTTATGAGAATATCTAGGTATGATCATGTATATAGGCATCACGTCCGTGACAAGTAGACCGACTCCTGCCTGCATCTACTACTATTACTCCACACATTGGCCGCTATCCAGCATGCATCTAGAGTATTAAGTTCATAAGAACAGAGTAACGCTTTAAGCAAGATGACATGATGTAGAGGGATAAACTCATGCAATATGATATAAACCCCATCTTTTTTTCCTCGATGGCAACAATACAATACGTGTCGTTTCCCCTGCTGCCAATGGGATCGAGCACCACAAGATTGAACCCAAAGCTAAGCAGTTCTCCCATTGCAAGAAAGATCAATCTAGTAGGCCAAACCAAACTGATAATTCGAAGAGACTTGGAAAGATAACCAATCATACATAAAAGAATTTAGAGGAGATTCAAATATTGTTCATAGATAATCTTGATCATAAACCCACAATTCATCGGATCTCGACAAACACACTGCAAAAGAAGAGTTACATCAAATATATCTCCAAGAGAAATGAGGAGAACTTTTTATTGAGATCCAAAGAGAGAAGAAGCCATCTAGCTAATAACTATGGACCCGACGGTCTGAGGTAAACTACTCAAAAATCATCGGAGAGGCTATGGTGTTGATGTAGAAGCCCTCCGTGATCAATGCCCCCTCCGGTGGAGCGTCGAAAAAGGCCCCAAGATGGGATCTCACGGGTACAGAAGGTTGCGGCGGTGGAAATATGGTTTTGGCTCCTTTTCTGATGGTTTGGGGGTACATATGTATATATAGGGGGAAGAAGTAGGTCGGTGGACCTACGAGGGGCCCACGAGGGTGGGGGGCATGCCCAGGGGGGTAGGCGCGCCCCCTGCCTCGTGGCCTCCTCGTTCCTTTCTTGACGTCCACTCCATGTCCTCTAGATCACGTTTGTTCCGAAAATCACGTTCCCGAAGGTTTCATTCCGTTTGGACTCCGTTTGATATTACTTTCCTTCGAAACACTGAAATAGGCAAAAAAAAACAACAATTTGGGTCGGGCCTCCGGTTAATAGGTTAGTCCCAAAAATAATATAAAAGTGTATAATAAAGCCCATTAAACATCCAAAACAGAATATATAATAGCATGGAACAATCAAAAATTATAGATACATTGGAGACGTATCAGTGGAACGTGGACTCGATGCCAATCATGTAATGATCACGGAGTTCAGCAACAACCACAATGTGGATGCCAAGAACATTAGGGAGGCCATCTTCAAGCTTCACGAGAAAATTGAGCACCTCCCAGCCCAGATCTATGACCTGCAAAACCAAAACTATGAGTATGAATATAGATTCAAGAGGATGAGTTTGGCTGCAGATTTGAGGATCCCAGAGACTCGATCATCCTTTTACGATGGTGAGCCTATGCCTTGGAAGATGGACGACAAGCCTACATCATCAACAACTCCACCATCACCACCCCCGAGGAAAGAGATATAAACACATGGGTATGGGCACTCCCCTTGGCAACTGCCAAGCTTGGGGGAGGTTCCCCGGTATCGTATCACCATCACACTCCTATCTTTACCGTTTTTCTTAGTTCGATCCTTTTAATAATATCTTGATCTAGTAGAATAAATTTTTAGTATGATTTAGTTTTGAGTTTTGCTTTATGATCCCTTTATGCAATCGAGTCTGTGAGCTATATATAATAAAGATTAGTTTTGAGTCAAGGGCTTGATTATCTTGCTATGATCGTGAGGGAATAAAAGAAAAAGAAAGAATAAAAAGAGATCATATTGACATTATGTATAGTATGACTTCACATATAAAGAGTATGATGAATAAAAGTTGTTGAGAGTTGACAAACATAGTTTTGGCCATCGTTGAAATTAATACGAAGTAATAAAGAAAGAGAGGTTTTGACATATAAATATACCATCTTGCACATCTTTTATGATTTTGAGCACTCATTAAAATATGACATGCTAAAAAGTTGATGTTGGACAAGGAAGACAACGTAATGGGTTATGTTTTCTTATATCCGAAATAAAGTATATTGTCATGGATCATGCAACATGTTGAGCTTGCCTTTCCCCTCATGCTAGCCAAATTCTTTGCACCAAGTAGAGATACTACTTGTGCTTCCAGATATCCTTAAACCCGGTTTTGCCATGAGAGTCCACCATATCTACCTATGGATTGAGTAAGATCCTTCAAGTAAGTTGTCATTGTTGCATGCAATAAAAATTGCTCTTTAAATATGTATGATTTATTAGTGTGGAGAAAATAAGCTTGATACGATCTTGTGATGTGGAAGTAATAAAAGCGACGGACTGCATAATAAAGGTCCATATCACAAGTGGCACTATAAAGTGACATTCTTTTGCATTAAGATTTTGTGCATCCCACCATAAAGCACATGACAACCTCTGCTTCCCTCTGCGAAGGGCCTATCTTTTACTTTTGTCTTATACCTTATGCAAGAGTCATGGTGTTCTTCACGTTTTACTTTTTATATTTTATCCTTTGGCAAGCACATTGTTTTGGAAAGATCTTGATATATATATATATCCAATTGGATGTAAGTTAGCATGAACTATTATTGTTGACATTACCCTTGAGGTAAAAGGTTGGGAGGCAACACTATACGCCCCTATCTTTCTCCGTGTCCGATTAAAACTCCATACCCATAAGTATTGTGTGAGTGTTCGCAATTGTGAAAGACTAAATGATAGTTGAGTATGTGGACTTGCTGAAAATCTCTTATATTGACTCTTTCCGATGTTATGATAAATTGCAATTGCTCCAAGGACCGAGATCATAGTTTGTTAGTTTTCAATGAAGTTTCTGATTCATACTTGAAATTGTGAATAGATTGTTATTTTAGCATAAGAAATCATATGACATTATGGTCATGATGCCCTCATGTCTGTATTTTATTTTATCAACACCTCTATCTCTAAACATGTGGTCATATTTTTCGTTATCGGCTTCCGCTTGAGGACAAGCGAGGTCTAAGCTTGGGGGAGTTGATACGTCCATTTTGCATCATGCTTTTATATCGATATTTACTTCATTATGGGCTGTTATTAGACATTAGGTCACAATACTTATGCCTATTCTCTCTTATTTTACAAGGGTTACATAAAGAGGGAGAATGCCGGTAGCTGGAATTCTGGGCTGGAAAAGGAGCAAATATTAGAGACCTATTCTGCACAACTCCAAAAGTCCTGAAACTTCACGGGAGCATGTTTTGGAATATATAAAAAATACTGGAGAAAGAATCAACCATAGGGGGCCCACACCCTGGCCACGAGGGTGGGGGGCGCGCCCTACCCCCTGGGCGTGCCCCCCTGTCTCGTGGGCCCCCTGGCAAGGCCTTCGGTGCCCATCTTCTGCTATATGAAGTCTTTCATCTGAGAAAAAATAAGGAGGAAGCTTTCGGGACGAAACACCGCCGCCACGAGGCGGAACCTGGCGAAACCAATCTAGGGCTCAGGATGAGCTGTTCTATCGGGGAAACATCCCTCCGGGAGGGGGAAATCATCACCATCGTCATCGCCATCGATCCTCTCAGCGGGAGGGGGTCAATCTCCATCAACATCTTCACCAGCACCATCTCCTCTCAAACCCTAGTTCATCTCTTGTATCCAATCTTTGTCTCAAAACCTCAGATTGGTACCTGTAGGTTGCTAGTAGTGTTGATTACTCCTTGTAGTTGATGCTAGTTGGTTTATTTGGTGGAAGATCATGTGTTCAGATCCTTTATGCATATTAATACCCCTCTTATTATGAACATGAATGTGATTTGTGAGTAGTTATGTTTGTTCCTGAGGACATGGGAGAAGTCTTGCTATAAGTAGTCATGTGAATTTGGTATTCGTTCAATATTTTGATGAGATGTATGTTGTATTTCCTCTAGTGGTGTTATGTGAACGTCTACTACATGACACTTCACCATTTTTTGGGACTAGAGGAAGGCATTGGGAAGTAATAAGTAGATGATGGGTTGCTAGAGTGACAGAAGCTTAAACCCTAGTTTATGCGTTGCTTCGTAAGGGGCTGATTTGGATCCACATGTTTCATGTTATGGATAGGTTTAACTTAATACTTCTTTTGTAGTTGCGGATGCTTGCAATAGGGGTTAATCATAAGTGGGATGCTTGTCCAAGGAAGGGCAGTAACTAAGCACCGGTCCACCCACATATCAAATTATCAAAGTAACGAACGCGAATCATATGAGCGTGATGAAAACTAGCTTGGCGATAATTCCCATGTGTCCTTGGGAGCGTTTTCCTTTATATAAGAGTTTGTCCAGGCTTGTCCTTTGCTACAAAAAGGATTGGGCCACCTTGCTGCACCTTGTTTACTTTTGTTACTTGTTACCCGTTACAAATTACCTTATCACAAAACTATCTGTTACCAATAATTTCAGTGCTTGTAGAGAATAACTTACCGAAAACCGCTTGTCATTTCCTTCTGCTCCTCGTTGGGTTCGACACTCTTACTTATCGAAAGGACTATGATAGATCCCCTATACTTGTGGGTCATCACACAACAACATACGTTGTTCCCTTTGTCATCGGTATGTTACTTGCCCAAGATTCGATCGCCGGTATCATCATACCTAGTTCAATCTCGTTACCAGCAAGTCTCTTACTCGTTCCATAATGCATCATCCAGCAACTAACTCATTAGTCACATTGCTTGCAAGGCTTATAGTGATGTGCATTATTGAGAGGGCCTAGAGATACCTCTCCAACAATCGGAGTGACAAATCCTAATCTCGATCTATGCCAACTCAACAAACACCATCGGAGACACCTGTAGAGCATCTTTATAATCACCCAGTTACGTTGTGATGTTTGATAGCACACTAAGTGTTCCTACGGTATTCGGGAGTTGCATAATCTCATAGTCATAGGAACATGTATAAGTCATAAATAAAGCAATAGCAATAAACTAAACAATCATAGTGCTAAGCTAATGGATGGGTCTTGTCCATCACATCATTCTCTAATGATGTGATCCCGTTCATCAAATGACAACACATGTCTATGGCTAGGAAACTTAACCATCTTTGATTAATGAGCTAGTGAAGTAGAGGCATACTAGGGACACTTTGTTTTGTCTATGTATTCACACATGTATCAAGTTTTTGGTTAATACAATTCTAGCATGAATAATAAACATTTATCATGATATAAGGAAATAAAATAATAACTTTATTATTGCCTCTAGGGCATATTTCCTTCATATCTGAATATACTTTGCTAACCCTAGTTCGTCTAAGTGAAGGGGTATTTGCAGTCTAGGGGGAGAGAGAGGATACATGGGACAAGGGTCGAGTGGATGAGCATAGACATGCTCTGGACGTCCAAAAGTTACCAGTCGTCCAGTGTCTCGCGAGGGACCAGTCGTCCAGCATAGGTCAGACATCCGACGTTTCGGCTCGGATGCGACGTTGTCGGATTTTCGGATGATGTCGGACGTCCAGAGGCTCGGCCTTCCGGAGGGCGTCAGTCTTCTAACATTTTTGCACTGTACATGTTGCACCATATTTCTAGAGGAGCTGAGTCATCCGGCCGCTAGGACTTGCCAGACGTCCGGTACTTGCCGGTCGTCTGGCCGTGGTAGAGTTCGTCGGCTGGGCCTTCGGGCTACATGATCATCAGGGCGCCAGATGTTCGATGAGTACCGGTCGTCCAATGGATGTAGCTTGCCAGCAGCTACTTCTCTTGCTTCTCGTGCTTGGCGTCCTCGTCGTCTTGTCCGTTGTTTGTAGCAGCTCCATGGCCTTCCTCCAAGTACCTATTCACACACATCGTCCCCGCTCGAGGTAGTAACCATGTCTTGCATGTGGAATGTGTAAGCTCAAAGAGGAGCGAGTCCACATCGGTTTGGATGGCCCTTGCACGAGCTCTATGTTGGAAATATGCCCTAGAGGCAATAATTAATTGGTTATTATCATATTGCCCTATTCATGATAAACGGCTATTATCCATGCTAGAATTTTATTGATCGGAAACCCAGATACATGTGTGGATACATAGACAACACCATGTCCCTAGTGAGCCTCTACTAGACTAGCTCGTTGATCAAAAGATGGTTAAGGTTTCCTAACCATAGACATGTGTTGTCACTTGATAACGGGGTCACATCATTAGGAGAATGATGTGATGGACTAGACACATTTGTTAGCATAGCATATGATCGTTCAGTTTTTGCTACTGCTTTCTTTATGTCAAATACATATTTCTTCAACCATGAGATCATGCAACTCCCGGATACCGGAGGAATACCTTGTATGCTATCAAATGTCACAACGTAACTGGGTGATCATAAAGGTGCTCTACAGGTATCTCCGAAGGTGTTTGTTGAGTTGGCATGGATCGAGACTGGGATTTGTCGCTCCGCATGGTAGAGAGGTATGCCTGGGACCTCTCGGTAATACAACATCACAAGAAGCTTGCAAGAAAAGTGACTAAGGAGTTAGTTATGGGATGATGTATTATGGAATGAGAAAAGAGACTTGCCAGTAATGAGATTGAACTAGGTATGGAGATACCGACGATCGAATCTCGGGCAAGTAACATACCGACGGACAAAGGGAACTACATATGTTATCATAAAGGTTCGACCAATAAAGATCTTTGTAGAATATGTAGGAACCAATATGGGAATCCAGGTCCCGCTATTGATTATTGATCGGAGAAGCGTCTCATTCATGTCTACATCATTCTCGAACATGTAGGGTCCTCACGCCTAATGTTTGTTGACGATATAGTATTATATGAGTTATGTATGTTGGTGACCGAATGTTGTTCGGAGTCCCGGATGAGGTCACGGACATGAAGAGGAGCTCTAGAGGTAAAGATTGATATATAGGATGATATGGTTGGGCCAAGGGGTAAGGCCCACGAGGCTTTAGGTTGGTGCAAAAGGGAGTTTTTATGAGGTCGTGACCGGATGCCGAGAACCGTATGCCCGGTACTTGAAACCGAGAAGGACTCTTTGTTGCGTTCTGATACGTCCATTTTGCATCATGTTTACCTACTGTTATTTATATTGTTTTTATGTATAATAACGCTTTTTGGAGTATTTCTTACGCCTTTTTTCTCATAATATGCAAGGTACACACAAAGAGGGAGAATACCGGTAGCTGGAATTCTGGACCTGAAAAAGCTACGTCAGGCTACCTATTCTGCACAACTCCAAATGAGTTGAAACTTTACGAGGAATTTTTATGGAATATATAATAAATATTGGAGCCAATAAGTACCAGAGGGGCCCACCAGGTGGGCATAACCCACCTGGGTGCACCAGGAGGCCCAGGCGCGCCCTGGTGGGTTGTGCCCTCGTCGGCCCACCTCCGGTGCCCCTCTTCTAGTATATAAGTCATTTTGACCTAGAAAAAATAGGGAGAGGATGATACGTCCATTTTGCATCATGTTTACCTACTGTTATTTATAATGTTTTTATGCATAATAATGCTTGTTGGAGTAATTCTAATGCCTTTTCTCTCATAATATGCAAGGTTCACACAAAGAGGGAGAATCCCGGCAGCTGGAAATTTGGACCTGAAAAAGCTACGTCAGGCTACCTATTCTGCACAACTCCAAATGAGCTGAAACTTCACGATGAATTTTTATGGAATATATAAGAAATACTGGAGCAAATAACTATCGGAGGGGGCCACCTGGTGAGCACAAGACACCAGGGCACGCCAGAACCCCATGCGCGCCCTGGTGGGTTGTGCTCAGCCCAGCCGACCTCCGGTGCCCATCTTTTGGTATATAAGTCATTTGACCTAGAAAAAATAATGGGAGGACTTTCAGAATGAAACATCTCCGTCTCAAGGCGGAACTTGGGCAGGAGCACTTTTACCCTCCGGCGGTGTGATTCCGTCGAGGGAACTTCCCTCTCGGAGGGGGAAATCATCGTCATCATCATCATCACCAACAACTCTCCCATCTTGGGGAGTTTAATCTCCATCAAAATCTTCAACAACACCATCTCCTCTCAAACCCTAGTTCATCTCTTGTGTTCAATCTTTGTACCAGAACTATAGATTGGTGCTTGTGGGTGCCTAGTAGTGTTGATTACATCTTGTAGTTGATTACTATATGGTTTGTTTGGTGGAATATTATATGTTCAGATCCATTATTCTATTTAATACCCCTCTGATCTTGAGCATGATTATCATTTGTTAGTAGTTACTTTTGTTCTTGAGGTCACGGGAGAAATCTTGTTACAAGTAATCATGTAAACTTGATGTGTGTTCGATATTTTGATAGTATGCATGTTGTGATTTGTAGGACCTTGAGAAGAGGTGTCTAGAGGGGGGGTGATTAGACACTAAGTACCAAAGTTGCAGTTTTTAAGTTTCTTTAAAGTTTGAGTGGAGTTTAGGCACAAGTTTAACATTCACAACATATAGCAAGCAAGCATGCAAAGAGTATATGAGCAGCGGAAAATAAAGCATGCAACTTGCAAGAATGTAAAGGGAAGGGATTAGAGGATTCAAACGCAATTGGAGACATGGATGTTTTTGGCGTGGTTCCGATAGGTGGTGCTATCGTACTTCCACGTTGGTGGAGACTTCAACCCACGAAGGGTAGCAGTTGCCTTGAGTCCACGGAGGGCTCCACCCACGAAGGGTCCACGAAGAAGCAACCTTGTCTATCCCACCATGGCCGTCGCCACGAAGGACTTGCCTCACTAGCGGTAGATCTTCACGAAGTAGGCGATCTCCTTGCCCTTACAAACTCCTTGGTTCAACACCACAATCTTGTCGGAGGCTCCCAAGTGGCACCTCGCCAATCTAGGAGACACCACTCTCCAAGAAGTAAAAAATGGTGTGTTGATGATGAACTCCTTGCTCTTGTGCTTCAAATGATAGTCTCCCCAACACTCAACTCTCTCTCATAGGATTTGGATCTGGTGGAAAGATGATTTTAGTGGAAAGCAACTTGGGGAAGGCTAGAGATCAAGATTCATATGGTAGGAATGGAATATCTTGGCCTCAACACATGAGTAGGTAGTTCTCTCTCAGAAATAGGATGCTGGAAGTGTAGGTTCAGTCTGATGGCTCTGTCCACGAATGAAGAGGAGGTGGAGGGGTATATATAGCCTCCACACAAAATCTAACCGTTACACACAATTTACCAAACTCGGTGGGATCGAATAGTTAAACTCGGTCAGACCGATTTTGCAAATAAAGTGACCGTTTGGGATTTCGGTGGGACCGAAATGCAACTCGGTGGGACCGATTCGGTTAGGGTTAGGGCATAACGTAATCTCGGTAGGACCGATTACCGAACTTCGGTGGGACCGATTTTGGTAGTAAGCTTTCGGAGAGTTGGTCAGCAAACTCGGTTTGACTGATTATCAAACTCGGTGGGACCGATTTTGATAATAAGTTAACCGGAGAGTTTGCATTGTAATCTCGGTAGTACCAATTGCTCAAACTTCGGTGAGACCGATTTTGATAATGGACATACACATAGAGATTACAATCCCATCTCGGTGAGACCGAGATCCCTATCGGTGAGACCGATTTGCCTAGGGTTTGTGGCGTTGGCTAAGATATCCAAACTCGGTGGCGCGGATAGAAATAATCGATTGGGGCGAGTTTGACTTTAGGTTTAGGACATATCTGTGGAAGTGGGAAAGTAGTTGAGGGTATTTGGAGCATATCACTAAGCACATGAAGCAAGAGGCTCATTAAGCAACACCTCATCCCTCCTTGATAGTATTGGCTTTTCCTATAGACTCAATGTGATCTTGGATCACTAAAATGGAAAGTGAAGATTCTTGATCTTGAAGCTTGAGCCAATCCTTTGTCCTTAGCATCTTGAAGGAGTTCCCACATCCTTTAGTCCATACCACTCCAATGTTGAACTTATCTGAAACATACTAGATAAAAGTGTTAGTCCAACAAGAGATATGCTGTCATTAATTACCAAAACCACCTAGGGAGCACTTGTGCTTTCAATCTCCCCCTTTTTGGTAATTAATGGCAACATACATCAAAGCTTTAGATAAAGATATAAAGAATAGCAAGTAAAGCTTTGGAAATACATGTAACAAGCATATGCTACCCCTACATGTATGCAATCATGTGAATATGAAATATTGAAGCATGTGATAGCATAACCATGATAGAGCAGGCAATGTGTTACATGTATCTTGCCTATATGCATCAGAGCAAAACGTATTAAAGATAATACCTTCATGCCCATGAGTCCTTCTTGCAAACAGTATGTACATCAGCAAGAATTCCTCATACACACGATTGTGATGCATATACTTACCTTGTAGTCTTGAGTTGGCTTAGGATGGAATGAACCTGCGTAAACAAGGTTAGATAACACAGATGCATCTACTAGCCAGAGCAAACAGAAGAAACCACAAGAATACCAAGACTGGGATGACATGTAGAGAGTGAGTACTGAGTCCCCAAGAGTAAAGATATGCAATGAATTTAAATTATCTCTTTCCCTTAGATGTCTTGCTCCCCCTGAATCTAACATGGGATACTAGGAGAAGATAGGGAACAGAAAATCAGAGCTGAAAGAAAAAAGAGCTAAAAGATATGAATGATGATCAGAACTAAAATTCAGAGCTAATGTATGCTAATGCAAAATTTAGCACAACAGATCATATGAACATGTCTCTCCCCTCAAGAAGACATGTGGACATCTCTCCTCTTGAACACAAAGCATCTAGGATCCTTGAGAAATACTTTCTATTAGTATTCTCTCCCCCTGGAGATCTCTCTCCCCCCCTGAAGGATCTCTCTCTCCTTCTCTGATGTGATCTCTCTCTCTAAATGATAAGCTTTGATGTGATCTCTCTCTCCCCTTTGACATCAATTTCCAAGAAGGGCTTGATAAAGATGTAATCTCTCTCGCCCCCTCTGGAATTTTTCGTGAATGGGTTTGATCCTTGAGTCACAACTTAAAGCAATGATAAAAATGTGATGCTTGTAGAGGACAACATTCATTGAGTGGAGCTGGAACAGACGAAACACAGAATATGTGGCAAAGTGTTTTTCCTGTTATGAAATCGGTGGCACCGAGTTGTGGGCTTCGGTTGCACCGAAAGTATTTGGTTGGACCGAAAACAACAAATCGGTTGAACCGAGTTCATCACAGAGAAAACACTTGTCACCTCAGCTCACTAGACTAGTAAGATCTCACAAAGATTTGCAAGGAATTAACTGAAAGATATGCAAGGAATTAGATGCGTAAAATGCAGAGAAAAGCGAGAAAGAAATCTAGATGAAGTTTTTTTGAAAGGGGAAACACAAATGCATGAGTCAAATGCAAAACTCGAGAAAAGAACACAGGAGAACTTCATCTAGAGATGGTCGGCGACAAAGTCACCTATGTTAGAGTATATTGACTTAGGAGTCAAGTGAGATCACTTGATCATAGGCCATACTCATCGTTTAAGCTCAAAATGGGGTTGCCATTTTTCGTTTAAGCATCTTGATGTATTCACAACTTGTCGAGTTGCTTTAACTCATGACTCCGAGTAAAGCTTCTCTAAGATGGAATAACATACCTTGGTTGGTGGTGTTGTCCATGTAGTTGAACTTGCGTGGGTTACTCAAGGTTGATGTAGCTCATCAAGAATTTGGAGCACCACTTGGAATTTGAGTCCATCTACCTACATGGGTTAGTTCTTGCAAGGAAGAGCACTTGTATATCCAAAAATGACAATCATGAAACTCAACATAGAATTTGTCAAAGGATATGTTTGAATGGTTTCGTGCTTCCTTGTCTTCAACCACCTTGTGTAGAGACTTGGTGATGTAGAGATTGCTCAAGATATGAGTAGGTTTCAATCTCATGGAATTGATTCAACCAAGTACCTACATGGGTTAGATAACATGCAAGATACAAATATGTCCAAGACATAAGTTTTTCATCCTAAGAGAAATATCAAGGATTAGTCATAAGCTCATGTCTTGCATGTATCCAATGGAGTTTCTACTCCAAGTTTGAAGCATCAATGATGTTCAATTCTCCTCTTAACCTGCAAAACACTTTCTCATCAAGCGGTTTAGTGAATATATCCACTAATTGCTTTTCGGTGCAAACATGCTTAAGATAAATGTCACCCTTAGCAACATGATCTCAAATGAAATGATGACGAACTTCAATATGCTTAGTTCGAGAATGTTGCACAGGATTATGACCAATTTTGATAGCACTTTCATTATCACAAAGCAATGGAACATGTCTCACATATATCCCATAGTCTTTAAGAGTTTGGGTCATCCAAAGTAATTGAGCACAACATGAACCAGCGGCAATATATTCAGCTTCGGCGGTGGATAAGGATGCCGAGTTTTGTTTCTTGGAGGATCAAGACACAAGAGATCTACCAAGAAATTGACAAGTACCAAGTGGACTTTCTATCAACCTTGTCTCGCATAGTCCGAGTCGGAATAGCCAACAAGATCGAAGAGGCCCTTTTAGGATACCAAATGCCAAAATTTGGTGTATGGATTAAGTATCTCACTATCCTTTTCACGGCCTTAAGATGACATTCTTTAGGGGCAGCTTGATATCGTGCACACATGCACACACTTAGCATAATATCGGGACGTGAAGCACATAGATATAACAATGAGCCAATCATTGAGCGATAAACCTTTTGATCAACCGGTTCACCATCTTTGGTTAAGTCAAGATGTCCACTCGTAGGCATGGGTGTAGTCATACCTTTGCATTCTTGCATATTGAACTTCTTGAATAAGTCCTTAGTGTACTTCGTTTGAGAGACAAAAGTACCTTCCTTAGTTTGCTTGATTTGCAAACCAAGAAAGAATTTGAGTTCGCTCATCATAGACATCTCAAACTTCTCCGACATTAGCTTCCCAAACTTTTCACTAAAATGAGGGTTAGTTGAACCAAATATAATATCATCAACATAAATTTGGCACACAAAGAGTTCACCATTGACCCTTTTAGTAAAAAGAGTAGAATCAATTTTCCCAATTTCAAAGCCTTTTTCAAGAAGAAACTTGGTCAAGCATTTATACCATGCTCTAGGATCTTGTTTAAGACCATAAAGAGCTTTGTGAAGTTTGTAAACATGATTGGGTTTCTTAGGATTGACAAAGCCGGGAGGTTGTTTAACATAAACTTCCTCCTCTATTTCACCATTTAGAAAAGCACTTTTGATGTCCATTTGGTACAAGGTGATATCATGGTGATTAGCATAGGCAAGTAAGATGCGAATGGACTCAAGTCTAGAAAGCAGGCGTAAGTCTCACCATAGTCCATACCTTCGACTTGTGTGTAGCCTTGGGCGACGAGACGTGCTTTGTTGCGAACTACTTGTCCATCTTCATCTTGCTTGTTGCGAAACACCCATTTGGTACCGATGATGTTGTGGTTGTTGTCAGGCTTCTCAACCAATGTCCAAACTTGATTCCTCTCAAAGTTGTGTAGCTCTTCATGCATAGCATTTATCTAATCCGGATCTTCCAATGCTTCTTCGACCTTCATAGGTTCAATGCTAGAGATGAAAGAATAGTTTTCACAAAAGTTAGCTAAACGAGTTTTAGAGCGAGTGATTCTCCGGTTTGAATATCATTGTAGATTTGCTTTCGACGGGATGGTCTTTAGCAATTCTTGCTCGAACTCGTGAAAGCTTTTGCTTGGGTCTTCGTTGAACATCTTCTTCATCTTGTTCTTCTTCTTGGCCTTCCTCATTGTTGGCGTTGTCGTTCTCTTGTCATGGTGGAGAAGGAGGTTGTTGACGTTCATCTTGATGCACTTCCTTGTTTTCTTCATCTTGGTGTGTCCCGCTTGTGGATGCTTCCGTATCAACTCTTGGTTCACCTTGTCATGAAGTAGAAGCTTCCACTTGGATGGACGAGGTACTCTCCTTCACCTCCGTTGGACGGACCTTGCCAATAGACAAGTCTTGGATTGCTTCCGAAGGATCTTTGTCTCCTACATCAATTGGCAATTGCTCTACTTGCAAGCCGTTAGATTCATCAAACTTCACATCTACCGTCTCTTCAACCTTTCGGGTGAAATTGTTGTAGACACGGTAAGTGTGAGAGTTTGAGCCATAACCTAGTAGGAAACCTTCATGAGACTTAGGAGCAAATTTAGAACGACGATGCTTATCAAGAAAGTGGCACTTAGAGCCGAATACTCGAAAGTATCCAACTTGGGGTTTGTTACCGGTGAGTAGCTCGTATGCCGTCTTGCCGAGTAGCTTGTGAAGATACAAGCGATTTGTTGCATGACAAGCTGTCTCAACCGCTTCGCCCAAAAGTGCTTGACGTCTTGTACTCATCTAGCATCGTTCTCTCCATTTCGATGAGCGTCCGGTTCTTCCTCTCAACAACTCCATTTTGTTGAGGTGTGTACGTAGCCGAGAACTCGTTTGAAATCCCTTCTTCGTCAAGAAAGGTGTCCACATTTGTGTTCTTGAACTCCGTTCCGTTGCCGCTGCGAACCTTCTTGATCTTCACTTCAGATTGGTTTTGGGCCTTCCTAGCGAAGTTTTTGAAGATCTTTTGGACCTGCGATTTATCATCGAGAAAGAACACCCACGTAAATCTGGAAAAGTCATCAACTATAACTAGACCAAAAGAATTTCCACCGAGACTCTTGTAAGAGTTGGGACCAAAGAGATCCATGTGAAGTAGCTCGAGTGGCCTCTTCGTGGTCATGATGTTCTTCACGGATGCCTTCCTCCAACATGTTTACACCTTGACAAGCACCGCAAAGTCTATCCTTATCAAATATGACATCATTAACTCCAAGGATATGATTCCCCTTAATAAGCTTGTCAAGGTTTCGCATACCAACATGACCTAATCGTCTATGCCATAACCAGCCTTTTGAGGATTTAGCAATGAAGCAAGTTTTAGGTTGAGCCTTTTTAGTGAAATCAACAATGTATAGATCACCTCTATGCACACCAAGAAGACCATTTTATGATTATCTCGACGAAACACTTGGCAATCTACTTGATAAATAGAACATTGAAACCGAAATCAGCAAGTCTAGATATCGAAAGTAAGTTGTAGCCAAGAGATTCAACGAGCATGACATTTTGTATGGAGCTATCATGTGAGATGGCCACCTTACCGAGGCCAACCACCTTACCCTTTGAGTTGTCACCGAAAGTGACAAACTTTCGAGGACCATCATTTTCTGCAAGCTCACGAAACATGTCTTTATCTCTGGTCATGTGATCGGTACATCCACTATCAAGAACCCATTCCTTTCCTCCTCACATATATCCCCGAAGATTTTCCATAAGACCAAAATGTCTCACTGCATCATCAAGATCGAAGTCACTATCATCATCCTCATCATAGTATCCATGTTCAACATCGTCATGTGGTGGATCAAATCCTAGAGAGGGTGATTCATTAGAATGTGTTTGACAATAATCTTGTCTATGAATTCTTATAGCTTCGGAAATGATGTCACTAATAATACCAACATTTCCTTTGGCACACATAAGGTTTGTAAGCTCAAATAGACGATCACCAAACATAGGATCACTAGAATTCATCTTACTCAAGGCAATAGACTTATGGAGAATTTCATCAAGATTTTTCAAAGAATAATCAGGAAATCGTTCCTCAAGAAATTTCCATATAGTGTAGGCACACTCAAAAGTGGGCAAGATTCTAATCAAGTTTCTAGGCAAGCCTCTAGTGATAAGATTAACAATTCTAAGATTCCTAGTCATGTCAATAGCTTCATCAAGGGTAGGATGCATAGGATCAACACAAGGTGCACAAGGACTAGCAATGTACTTGTTAAAATGATATTGATTGAAAATAACAAGCATCTCATTTTTCCACGCATCGAAAATACTCTCCATCAATAATAGGCACTCTATGACTAAGACTCCCCAAAGTAGACTCATCCATCTTCCTCCAATGGTGATTAAACCAAAGCAATGGAGACCAATGCTCTGATACCACTTGTAGGACCTTGAGAAGAGGTGTCTAGAGGGGGTGATTAGACACTAAGTACCAAAGTTGCAGTTTTAAGTTTCTTTAAAGTTTGAGTGGAGTTTAGGCACAAGTTTAACATTCACAACATATAGAAAGCAAGCATGCAAAGAGTATATGAGCAGCGGAAAATAAAGCATGCAACTTGCAAGAATGTAAAGGGAAGGGATTAGAGGATTCAAACGCAATTGGAACCACGGATGTTTTTGGCGTGGTTCCGATAGGTGGTGCTATCGTACTTCCACGTTGGTGGAGACTTCAACCCACGAAGGAGTAGCAGTTGCTGAGTCCACGGAGGGCTCCACCCACGAAGGGTCCACGAAGAAGCAACCTTGTCTATCCCACCATGGCCGTCGCCCACGAAGGACTTGCCTCACTAGCGGTAGATCTTCACGAAGTAGGCGATCTCCTTTGCCCTTACAAACTCCTTGGTTCAACACCACAATCTTGTCGGAGGCTCCCAAGTGGCACCTCGCCAATCTAGGAGACACCACTCTCCAAGAAGTAAAAAATGGTGTGTTGATGATGAACTCCTTGCTCTTGTGCTTCAAATGATAGTCTCCCCAACACTCAACTCTCTCTCATAGGATTTGGATCTGGTGGAAAGATGATTTTAGTGGAAAGCAACTTGGGGAAGGCTAGAGATCAAGATTCATATGGTAGGAATGGAATATCTTGGCCTCAACACATGAGTAGGTAGTTCTCTCTCGTAAATAGGATGCTTTGGAAGTGTAGGTTCGGTCGATGGCTCATCCCACGAATGAAGAGGAGGTGGAGGGTATATATAGCCTCCACACAAAATCTAACCGTTACACACAATTTACCAAACTCGGTGGGATCGAATAGTTAAACTCGGTCGGACCGATTTTGCAAATAATGTGACCGTTAGGGTTTTCGGTGGGACGAAATGCAACTCGGTGGGACCGATTCGGTTAGGGTTAGGGCATAACGTAATCTCGGTAGGACCGATTACACAAACTTCGGTGGGACCGATTTTGGTAGTAAGCTTTCCGGAGAGTTGGTCGAGCAAACTCGGTTTGACCGATTATCAAACTCGGTGGGACCGATTTTGATAATAAGTTAACCAGAGAGGTTGCATTGTAATCTCGGTAGTACCAATTGCTCAAACTCGGTGAGACCGATTTTGATAATGGACATACACATAGAGATTACAATCCCATCTCGGTGAGACCGAGATCCCTATCGGTGAGACCGATTTGCCTAGGGTTTGTGGCAGTGGCTAAGATATCCAAACTCGGTGGCGCCGGATAGAAATAATCAATGGGGCCGAGTTTGACTTTAGGTTTAGGACATATCTGTGGAAGTGGGAAAGTAGTTGAGGGTATTTGGAGCATATCACTAAGCACATGAAGCAAGAGGCTCATTAAGCAACACCTCATCCCTCCTTGATAGTATTGGCTTTTCCTATAGACTCAATGTGATCTTGGTTCACTAAAATGGAAAGTGAAGAGTCTTGAGCTTGAAGCTTGAGCCAAGCATTTGTCCTTAGCATCTTGAAGGAGTTCCCACACCCTTTAGTCCATGCCACTCCAATGTTGAACTTATCTGAAACATACTAGATAAAAGTGTTAGTCCAACAAGAGATATGTTGTCATTAATTACCAAAACCACCTAGGGAGCACTTGTGCTTTCATGATTCCCTTAGTGGTGTCATCTGAACGTCGACTACATGAAACTTCACCATATTTGGGCCTGAGGGAATGCATTGTGGAGTAGCTATTAGATGATTGGTTGCGAGAGTGACAGAAGCTTAAACCCTCGTTTATGTGCTCTTCCGTACGAGACTGATTTGGATCCAAAAGTTTAATGCCATGGTTAGAATTTATTCTTAATACTTTTCCCGTAGTTGCGGATGCTTACGAGGGGGTTAATCATAAGTAGGAGGTTTGTTCAAGTAATAATAGCACCTAAGCACCGGTCCACCCACATATCAAATTATCAAAGTAGCAAACACAAATCGAACCAACATGATGAAAGTGATTAGATGAAATTCCCGTGTACCCTCGAGAACTCTTTGCTTATCATAAGAGACCGTTTTGTCATGTCCTATGCCTCAAAAGGATTGGGCTACCTTGCTGCACTAATTTCAGTGCTCGTTACAAATTATCTTGCTATCAAACTACTCGCTACTTATCATTTCAGTGCTTACAGAGAATACCTTGCTGAAAACCACTTGTCATTTTGTTCTGCTCCTCGTTGGGTTCGACACTCTTACTTATCGAAAGGACTACGATTGATCCCATACACTTGTGGGTCATCAAGGCTCTTTTCTGGCGCCGTTGCTGGGGAGTGAAGCGCTCTTGGTAAGTAGAAATTGGTAAGGAAAAATTATTACTACGTGCTGAAATTTATTGTCAATTATTCCTATGGAGAACAATCCTTTGAGGGGTTTGTTCGGGGTATCTTCAGCTCGATCGGAACAACAATTAGTTGCCCCTCAACCCACTTCACCTACTTAAAATACTGATATGAAATTCCTTCGGTTATGATAAAACAACTGCTAGCTAATACTTATGCAAGAGATGGAACCAAACATCCTGATATGCACTTGATATATGTGGATGAAATTTATGGATTGTTTAAGCTTCCAGGTTTACTCGGAGATGAAGTAAAGAAGAAGGTTTTCCCTATATATTTGAAGGGAAAAGCATTGGCATGGTATAATCGATGATATTCGATCTTGGAATTGGAATCGATTGAAATTGGAGTTTCACCAAAAAAATTATCCTATGCATCTAGTTCATCGTGATCGGAATTATATGTATAATTTTTGGCCTCGTGAAGGAGAAAGTATTGCTTAAACTTGGGGGAGGCTTAAGTCAATGTTATATTCATGCCCCAACCATTCACTATGCGCATTTTGAAACCGAACCGAAAAATCATACCGAAAATAAACCGAACAGAACCAATTTTATGCTTTTTATGGTTTCTGGTTTTGGTATGGTATGAAATTTTCATACCGTTTTGAACTTTGGTTTTTATGGTATATACCGAAAAACCAAACGGTTAACCGAATAAACCGAAGTAAAAAAGTAAATGTATATTTCTTGAGGCAAACAAACATACAACTTATCATTTTTCTTGTACATGAGTCAAATTCACTACCAAGCACGTATATTTTTCTCGTAACATAGTCATTTTTCTCTTTAAAAAATGCTAAGCACGTCCAAAACCATCAACAGATGAATCCATTCATGCATATATACTTATACATATAGTTATATACTATTTGTGTAAAATAGTATGTGTTTTGATTCACAAATTTGTAAATTGTTATTACGTCATTTTCTAATTCGCATCAACTTTGGTTATTATGGTATATACCGAAACCATACCGAAATAATTTTTTATATACTGAAACCGAACCATATTTTAATTTCATACCATATTTACCGAAGTATTAATACCGTACAAAACGAAAAACCATGTAAACGGAATAAACCAAACGCGTAGAGTGACCAACCATGAGCTCTCAAGAGAATTATTATTTAGAATTTTTATGCTCGGCTTTCTCATAATGATCAATCCATGCTCGATACTTCTTGGACTGGTTCCTTTATGAAGAAGACTATTGAATTCCGGTGGGATCTTTTAGAAAGAATTAAACACAACTCTGAAGATTGGGAACTCGACGAAGGTAAAGAGTCATGTATTAAGCTTAAGTTTGATTGTGTTAAATCTTTTGTGAATACCGATGCTTTTCAAAAGTTTAGCACTAAATATGGACTTGACTCTGAGATATTAGCCTCATTTTGTGAATCTTTTGCTACTCATGATCTCCCTAAGGGAAGTGGTTTAAATATCACCCATCTATTAAAGAAGAAATTAAAGAACTGGTAATAGCTAAAGATCAAACTATTATTTATAATGTTGATCCAGTTGTCCCTACTGCTTATATTGAAAAACCACCTTTCCCTGTTAGGATGAAGGAACATGCTAAAGTTTCAACTGTGGTCAATAAAACTTATATTAGAAAACCTAAACCACCTGAACAAATCAAGGTAGAACCTAGTGTTGCTACAGTTAAGGATCTCCTGGAAGAAAATATAGATGGGCATGTTATTTACTTCTGTGATGAAGCTTCTAGAATTGCCAAACCTGATGAAAAGGTAAATATAGACCTATCGTTGGCATGCCTATTGTCTCAGTTAAGATAGGAGATCACTGTTATCATGGTTTATGTGACATAGGTGATAGCGTCAGTGCTATTCCTTTTACTTTGTATCAATAAATTATGAGTGACATATCACCCGCTGAGATAGAAGACATATGTGTTACTATTAAACTTGCTAATAGAGACACCATCACACCTCTTGAGATTGTTAGAGATGTTGAAGTCTTGTGTGGGAAAATAAAATACCCTACAGATTTTCTTGTTCTTGGTTCCCCACAAGATGACTTTTGTCCCATTATCTTTGGTAGACCTTTCTTGAACACTGTTAATGCTAAAATAGATTGTGAGAAACAAACTGTCGGTGTTAGCTTTGGTGACGAGTCTCATGAGTTTAATTTTTCCAAGTTTAGTAGAAAGCATCATAAAAAGAATTGCCTAGTACGGCTGAAATAATTGGTGTTGCTTCTATTGCTGTACCTCCTACTGATCCTTTAGAACAATATCTGCTACACCATGAGAATGACTTTGCATATGCACGAAAGAAATGAAATAGATAGAATCTTGTTCGAACAACAACCTCTGCTTAAACACAATTTGCCTATTGAAACTCTAGGAGGTCCTCCTCCACCTAAAGGAGATCCTGTGTTTGAATTAAAACAGTTACCTGACACTTTGGAATATGCTTATCTTGATGAGAAAAGATATATCCTGTTATTATTAGTGCTAACCTTTCAGAACATGAAGAAGAAAGATTATTGAAAGTTATAAGGAAGCACCAAGCTGCTATTGGATATACTCTTGATGATCTTAAGGGCATTAGTCCCACTCTATGTCAGCACAAGATTAATATGGAACCTGATGCTAAACCCATTGTTGATCACCAACGTCGGTTAAATCCGAAGATGAAAGAAGTGGTAAGAACAGAAATATTAAAAATTCTAGAAGTAGGTATAATCTATCCTATAGGTGATAGTACATGGGTAAGTCCTGTCCATTGTGTCCCTAAGAAAGGAGGTATTACTGTTGTTCCTAATGATAAGAATGAACTTATTCCACAAAGAATTGGTACAGGCTATAGAATGGTAATTGATTTTAGAGAATTAAACAAAGCAACTAGAAAAGATCATTACCCTCTGCCTTTTATTTATCAAATGTTAGAAAGATTATCTAAGCACACACATTTGTGCTTCCTTGATTGATATTCTGGTTTTTCACAAATACATGTTTGTCAACCTGATCAAGAAAAGACCACTTTTACTTGTCCTTTTGGAAATTATGCTTATAGACATATGCCTTTTGGTTTATGCAATGCACATGCTACTTTTCAAAGATGTATGACTTCTATATTCTCTGACTTTTGTGAAAAGATTGTTCAGGTTTTCATGGATGAATTTTCTATTTATGGGAAGTCTTTTGATGATTGTTTAAGCAATCTTGATAGAGTTTTACAGAGATGTGAGCAAACAAATCTTGTCTTGAATTGGGAGAAGTGCCACTTTATGGTTAAAGAAGGTATTGTTTTGGGCCATCAAATTTCTGAAAGAGGTATTGAGGTGGACAAGGCTAAGGTTGATGCAATTGACAAAATGCCATGTCCTAAAGATATCAAAGGTATTCATAGTTTCATTGGTCACGCTGGTTTCTATAGGAAATTTATCAAAGACTTCTCTAAAATTTCTAGGCCTCTTACAAATCTTTTGCAAAAGGATATTCCTTTTGTTTTTGATGATGATTGTTTAGAAGCCTTTGAAACACTCAAGAAATGTAACATCCCAAATTTTCAATTTGGCATGTTATACACAGGTCATCCATGCATATCATATTTTATTGCATTCTCATTTGCCATCCTCGAAATCCTAAGCAACTCAAGGACCCTCGGAGAGAGTTGGGGATTTTCCGATTTTTTCATATTTGAATTTTATCAAATAATGAAGACGAGGATTTTGAATTTTATTATTTTTCTCTCCAGAAAAATATTTCAAGTTTAATAATAAAACGAGAGGAGATAATATGACTTCTCCAAAATTAATTGATATACAAGAGGAAAAATGTTAAAATCATTATTTGGATTTTTATTTTATTTATTTGGAATTTTATTTGCCTAGAGAAAATTTGCATATATTTAAAATTGCATTTTAGGGGCCAAGAAAAGTTCATCTTGTTCTAAATATTTTATTTAGGCAAAGAAAACTTGTTTTGGCATTTTAGATTTTTATTTATTTTCCTAGGGTTTTTACAATTTTCATGGAATGTTTTTAAAAAAGAACCACGCCTGATCGGGGCCAAAGGCCAAAGCAGCCGGCCCAAGCCGCCGCCACCTCACTTCTTGACTCATGCCGCCCTTGTGGACAAGAGTCCGAGCCGAGTCTTCCCCCGCCGCCTTGCCCTCCTCCAAGCCACCTCCCCCTTTAAATACCGCCCCCTCTCCCCTAACCCGCCACCACCACCACCACCGCCGCCCGCCTCGGACCCGAGCAGGTCGAGCCGAGCCCGAGCCCCGCCCTTGCCGAAGTCGCCGCCCGCCCGCCCCTCGCCGCCTCGTCGGACCCGCCGAGCAGCCGCCCACGGACGATCACCGGAGGTAGCCGCCGGTTTTTTTTTAAAATAACCCTTCGGTTTTTTTTATAAAACCCTAGCCGTTTTTTTAGATTGGTTTTTTTCTGGTTTATTTATTTTAAGAACGTTCACCCGTTCGTTCGTTTTTACGAACCGTTCATCGTTTAGTTTCCGCTAACGAACGTTCGTTCGTTTAGCCGTTCGTCGTTTTCTTTTATCGGTTTTATTCCGCGATTATTTCGATCGCGATTTCTCAACCGATGTTCAAATTAGTATAACTTTTTAAGCTCGTTTATCGGAATCGAGGCAATTCAAGCGCTGGAGTTTCATCTCGAAACCCTCTTTCCGAATAGCCAACTTAAATCAGTTTTTGCCTCTGTAAAATTTGACTCTAGTTCAGATTAGTAAACGGATCTTGTTTCTCTCGCCGTTGAGTTTCGTTGTTTCGTTTGGTTTGATTCTTTTCGCAAACCGGAGTTCTTAAGTTGAACTCTCCGATCAACCTCTTTCAGTTTAAGTTTCGTTTGTGCATCTTTGTTTGTTGCTTATGTATGTATTGTTTGCTTGCGATAGAATTCCCGGTCTGAAGCGTGTTACTACGAGTCTCTAGGATTCACGGATCGTCAGCAAGGCAAGTAACACTTGATCATACCTTTTCATACCCAGTTTTTGTGCATTAGCTCAATCCTCAAACATTGCATGGTTTGGATGTCATTAATTTGTGGGTTGGGAAGTAGATGATGAGGTAGGAACCTATTGCCCTGTTACTATCAAACCCTTGGGAGTTACTTCTACGTGTTACTTATATTGCTATGCTATGCTCGTAGACGTGGTTTGGGTTTGAGAGATATTAATGATAGATGTGAGATTGTTAATTAATGGTTTACTTTAAGGTGGCAACTTAAATACACATCGGGGTGGATTGAGGCACCTGGGGAACCCAGTGTTGTCTGTTTTATTTTTGGAAATCCCGGGGTACCCGTGTGATCTTCCTAAGGACCGCCACCAGGGCTCAAAGGGGCGAGACTATTCATGCTAGAAACTTCCGTGTGCAGCCACAAGCTATTATGGGCTCTAGCATAGTTGAGTAAGTTACGTGAAGCTCTCGAAGAGGTAGATCAGCAGGTAGTGGGTTTTATAGGTTTGGTATGATCTATCCGGAGTAGAGAGTTAATGTTTCTGAAAGACTGTGTCTCGGTCATCCGTTTCTCAAACTCCATGTTGTGCGAGAAACCAACGGAGGCGATCGAGTCTTGTGGGGAGAAGTGTGCAAACCTCTGCAGAGTGTACAATCTAATCATGGTTAGCCGTGTCCCCGGTTATGGACAATTCTGAGTATCTAGTACTTGAGTATTCACATGTATCTCATCACTCTAAATTAATATTGTTGGGTTGTTTAATACCTTAATTGGGATTGAGTTGGGGTTATACCTTCTCAATGATGTTTCAACCACCATGATAGTTAAAATAAAATTTATTCCTTTGATATAGGGAAAAACTGGCTTTTTGCAAAAACTGTAACCGTAGAGCTTTCCACCAGCCATATATGCATGTAGTATAGCTTATTCTTTCATTACTCTCTATGTGTTACATTGCCAGCATATTCCATGTGCTGACCCGTTCTCGAGCTGCAACATATTATGTTGCAGACTTTTCGAACGAGGAGTAAGGATTGGTAGGTCGTCGTTGCCGTGCAGCTCGATTATGCCGTTGGAGTTGATGGACTCACTTTGTCTTCCAAGCCTTCCATTGTTATCGCATTAGATGGCCTTGACCATATTATTGTAATAAGTTCTCTTTTGAGACATTCGATGTAATAAGTGTGTGATTGCTACTCATTATAAATCCTTGATCTTGTGTGTCAGCATTACCGATCCAGGGATGACACAGAAGCACAGAGACTTGACCATCTGAGGATGGGTCGCTACAAGATGGTATCAGAGCACACGCTGAGTGTAGGACACGACCACTAGAATATAACCATAGGTCACTCCTCTCTACTCATTCCTGACCCCTCTCCATTTTTCCACTCTTTAGGATGACGGAGATGAAGTACAAGTTTGCACAACCGGATGAAGACACACCTTTTGGACGCCACTTGAAGGACGTCACTAGGTACTGAATATTGGAATACCAAGCTTCACCGGACGCATAACGCCACCTTACCGTAAGAAGAATGCTGGAAGATTCAAGCTCTGGTTCCCGGAAGGACGTTTGCGCCAACCACGGAGCCCATAGTATGTGTTTTCAATGCACCAACATGGAGTTTGGGAAAGAGTATGGCAGCTCACATTACCATGGGACGCATTGGAGAAGTCTACAATAAGGAGCTTAAAGACACCATATACCAAATATGTGGGCGCCGAGACGAGCAATGGGAAGTAATCAGCACCAAGAAGGATAGATCCATTGCAGCCTACATCCAGAGCTAAACCAGCACATTCGACGTCAAGAGAACCGGATGTGCGCAGACATGATGGATTTGAAAAGCGAAAACTAAGATCATCGAGCTGGAGGAAGAACTCAAGTCTACACGCGATGGATATGAGGAAGAAATCAAAATACTCTTTGGAGAAGAACGACGACCTAGTCAAGAAGATCGGAGTCTTCATGGGAGGACCAGCACCTAAGGAAGAGGAGCAAGAAGAGGAAGAAGATCCCGCTTGTCCAGACAACTACATCATCATCGACGACACCGACTCAGATCCAAGTGATGATGACTATGAAGACGAAGCTGGAGCAGACATCATGGAGTCTTCCACCGGTCAAAATTTCTAAATGACCACCATATAATAGTAGTATTTCCCCCATGTAACTAGTAGTAGTTGACCACTTATGCGATAGTCCTAGATCTTTTTGTATGCCCTTGCTTGCTTGATTGAATGAATGTGTGTTTGCCTCATGTGCATATGGGTAGTTTTTTCTCACTAGACCTCTTTCTATTCTAATCTCTCCCATCTAAACCTTCAGATGCCTCCGAGGAGTGACCCCGGCTTTGTTTTCCCACCGGAGCTTACTCAGTTGATCCAAGAGCAGAATGCCTTGATGCAATTGCTAGTTCAGAACCAGGGCAATGCCAACAACAACAACAACAACAACCCGCCGCCAGGGGAACCGTACAGTGGCTCAGTACGTGGATGAGTTTAGCAAGTTATCACGCTATGCCCCTGATGATGTGGCCACAGATGCCGCGAAGCAAGAGAAGTTTATGGAAGGGTTGAATGATGAGATGAGTATGCAGGTGATGGTGGCAACTTTCAACAACTACCAGGAGTTGGTAGATAAGGCCCTAATGATTGAAGGGAAGCGGTAGCAAATTGAGAGTCGTAAGAGGAAGTATGGACAAGGGAAGTATAACTCAGAGCTCACCGGAAGCCTCGCTTAACCCCGAACTCGGGAGGACTAGTTCATAACCATGGAGGACATAACCATCTTTGGAGGAGGATCGCATAATGGTATGAAGAATGGGAATGGAAATGGAGCCAACAATAATCAGAATCGCTCAAACCCGGCTACACCCGCCAAGAGAGACTTGAGCCAAGTTATTTGCTTTAAGTGCGGGAAGGCAGGGCACTCTGCCAACGACTGCCCTGAAGGAAAGAATGGAAACGGAAATGGAAGCGCAGGGAAGAAGCCAAATCCATTCAACAAAGGACAAGTGAACCACGTTAACGTGGAGGAAGTTGAAGAGCAGCCGGACGCGGTAATAGGTAAGTTTTGGTTCGATCATTTACCGCTATTGTTCTTTTCGATCTTTGGTGCATCGCATTCATACATATCAAGGGATTTGTGGATAAGTTTAAGTTACCAACCCAGACCCTTAGGACCCCTCTTTAGTGAGCTACTTTGGAGGCGAGTACATGGCTAGCAAGTGGTGCACCCAGATACCCCTAATCATTGGCACGCATGTTTTTCCGTCGACCTAATTATCTTGGAGTCGCAAGGATTGGATGTGATATTAGGTATGGATTGGATGTCAAAGTTTGGAGGAAGTATTGATTGTGCTAGCAAGTCAATTTATCTTACCACCCGGAGGGAAAAAGGATTAAGTATGTATCTAGGCATGTGCCTAAGAGGAGCCAAGTGAATACCCTCACGGGAGTTGTACAAGAGGAAGTACACATGGTGAATGATTATCCAGATGTTTTTCCGGAAGAGTTACCGGGCATGCCACCGGATCGAGACATCGAGTTTACGATAGAACTAATGCAGTGCAGGCCAATATCAAAGAGACCCTATCGGATGCCCGCAAATGATCTGGAGGAAATTAAGAAGCGAGATCAAGGAGCTATTGGAGAAAGGTTACATTCGTGAAGTTCATCACCTTGGGGAGCCCCAAGTACTTTTGGTGGAGAAGAAGGATAAATCCCTAAGGATGGTTGTTGATTACAAAGCACGGAAAGAAGTAACAATAAAGAACAAGTATCCCTTACAGAGGATTAATTATCTTTTTGATCAGTTGCAAGTAGATAAGGTGTTTTATAAGATTGATCTACGATCGAGGATACCATCGATTGAAGATCCGAGAGAAGGATATACCAAAGACAGCATTCACCACACGATATGGATTATATGAGTATACGGTCATGTCATTTGGATGACTAACGCCCTGCCTATTTTATGAGTATGATGAACAAAGTGTTCATGGAGTATTTGGACAAGTTTGTTGTGGTGTTTATCGATGATATTATGGTTTACTCGAAGAACGAAGAGGAGCACGCAGAACACCTACGTTTGGTTCTTGAGAAACTCATGGAACACTAGTTATACGCCAAATTCAGCAAGTGCAAGTTTTGGTTGAAGGAAGTTGGATTTCTTGGGTATGTTATATCAGGAGAGGGTATAGCAGTAGATCCCAGTAAAATTCAGTCGATCCTTTGAATGGTTGGCACCCACTTGATCGGTGAGATTCGCGTATTTCCTTGGATGGCGAGGATATTATCGGAGATTCATTGAGAATTTTTCCAAGATTGCTAAAGCAATGACAGAATTGCTAAAGAAAGGATACCAAGTTCAAATGGAATGAGGATTGTGAGACAAGCTTCCAAGAGTTGAAGAAAGCGGTTGACTACAGCCCCAGTCTTGACATTGCGAGATATACATAAGGAGTTTCAAGTGTATTGTGATGCCTCTCGCTTGGGACTTGGATGTGTTCTTATGCGGAGACGGAAAAGTTGTTTCAGATGCCTCACGACAACTGAAGCCACATGAGTTGAACTATGCCACACATGATTTGGAGTTAGCAGCTGTAGTACATGCGTTGATGACCTGGAGACATTATCTCATTGGAAACCGTTGTGATGTGTACACGGATCATAAAAGTTTGAAGTACATTTTCACGTAGGAGTTGAACCTCGGAGCGGAGGAGATGGCTGGAGCTTATAAAGGATTACGATATGAAGCTACACTACCATCCAGAAAGGCCAACGTCAGCGGCACGCTTTGAGTCGGAAGAGTTATGCCAATATCCTTGAAAGTAGAGGACTGCCAAAGGAGTTAGCGAGAGGATTTTATGGAACTTCGGTTGGAGATTGTTCCAAGAGGTTTTCTTGCAACAATGGAGGTTCGATCGGCGTTGTTAGACAAGATTCGAGAAGCTCGAAGGAGGATAAAGAGATTGCTGAGATAAAAGAGAAGATGGGCAAAGGAAAAGCCAAAGGTTTTCGCGAGGATGAGCATGATACCTTGTGGTTTGAGGACCGGATTTATGTGCCCAACAATTCGGAGATCAGGAAGTTAATACTTCAAGAGGCCCATGACTCCCATACTCGATTCACCCGGAAACACCAAGATGTATTTGGACTTGAAGGAGCGTTTACGGTGGACTGGTATGAAGAAGGATATTGCCAAGTACGTAGCCGTTTGCGATGTATGTCAGAGAGTGAAGGCAGAGCACCAAAAGCCAGCAGGACTGTTACAGCCTATGCCTATACCCGAATGGAAGTGGGACAAACTTGGCATGGATTTTATCACTGGATTACCCAGAACCAAAGCAGGATATGATTCAATATGGGTAGTTGTGGATTGTTTGACCAAAGTAGCTCACTTCATCCCAGTGAAAACAACTTATACAAGTGCCAAGTTGGCCAAAATATATATGGCCAGGATCGTATGTTTGCACGGAGTTCCAAGGAGCATCGTATCAGATAGAGGAACACAGTTTACTTCAAAGTTTTGGCATCAGCTACACCAAACTTTGGGTACCAGATTGGAATTCAGTACCGCGTTCCACCCACAGACGGATGGACAGACAAAGAGAGTTAACCAGATCCTGGAGGATATGTTAAGAGCATGTGCGCTAGATTATGGATCTAGTTGGGATGACAATTTGCCGTACGCAGAATTCTCATATAACGACAGCTACCGAGCCGGTTTGAAGATGGCACTGCTCAAGCTCAGTATGGACGCAGATGTAGAACACCCTTGATGTGGGATGAGGTCGGAGACCGTCGGTTATTTGGACCAGATTTGATCAAAGACTCGAGAGGAGAAGGTTAAAGCGATCGGAGGCGGACTAAAGATTGCACAGTCTAGACGGAAGAGTTACGCAGATTCAAAACGCAAGGAAGTAACCTATGAAATTGGAGATGACCCTATCTGCGAGTATCACCCCTGAGGGGAGTGAAACGTTTTGGAGTAAAGGGAAAGTTAGCCCCAAGATTCGTAGGACCATATCGTGTTTTGGAACGAATGGGAGAAGTTGCCTACAAGCTGGAGTTACCCGAAGGATTGTCAGGAGTTCACGATGTGTTTCACGTATCACAACTGAAGAAGTGCCACGCTGAGATGGCCGACATACCGTTAAAGGATACAATGCCCCTAGAGGCGATACAGTTGGATAGTAATTTGACTTATGAGGAGAAGCCAGTAAAGATTTTGGATTTCGACGGTAGGAGTCACTTTCGTAGCAAAGTTATCAAGTTTTGTAAAGTTCAATTGGAGCCACCATACCGAGGAGGAAGCCACACGGGAGCGAGAAGATGATATTCATGAGGACCATCCACACCTATTTTCTAGCCAACCCGAATCTCGAGGGCGAGATTCATCTTAAGGGGGTAGGTTTGTAACATCCCAAATTTTCAATTTGGCATGTTATACAGGTCATCCATGCATATCATATTTTATTGCATTCTCATTTGCCATCCTCGAAATCCTAAGCAACTCAAGGACCCTCAGAGAGAGTTGGGGATTTTCCAATTTTCATATTTGAATTTTATCAAATAATGAAGACGAGGATTTTGAATTTTATTATTTTTCTCTCCGGAAAAATATTTCAAGTTTAATAATAAAACGAGAGGAGATAATATGACTTCTCCAAAAATAATTGAAATACCGGAGGAAAAATATTAAAATCATTATTTGGAATTTTATTTTATTTATTTGGAATTTTATTTGCCTAGAGAAAATTTGCATATATTTAAAATTGCATTTTAGGGGCCAAGAAAAGTTCATCTTGTTCTAAATATTTTATTTAGCCAAAGAAAACTTGTTTTGGCATTTTAGATTTTATTTATTTTCCTAGGGTTTTTACAATTTTAGTGAATGTTAAAAAAAACGCATCGGGCCAAAGGCCCACCAGAGCAGCCCAAGCCGCGCCGCCTCCGCCTGAGCTCACGCCTTGTCACTGGACTCTTCCCCGCCTTGCCCCCGCCTCCACCCCACCGCTCCCCCCCCCCCTTTAAATACCGCCCCCCCCCCTCTAACCCGCCACCACCACCCCCACCTTGCCGCCCGAGGCCAGGCAGAGCCCGCCCCTCGCCCGAGTCGCCCGCCCGCCCGCCCCTCGCCGCCCCTCGTCGGACCCACGAGCAGCCGCCCGCCCAGACGATCGCCGGAGGTAGTCGCCGTTTTTTTTAAAATAACCCTTCGGTTTTTTTATAAAACCCTAGCCGTTTTTCTAGATTGGTTTTATTTCTTTTATGGTTTATTTATTTTGAGAACGTTCACCCGTTCGTTCGTTTTTATGAACCGTTCGTCGTTTAGTTTTTGCTAACGAACGTTCGTTCGTTTAGCCGTTCGTCGTTTTCTTTTATCGGTTTTATTCCGCGATTATTCCGATCGCGATTTCTGAACCGATGTTCAAACTAGTATAACTTTTCGCTCGTTTATCGGAATCATGCAATTCAAGCGCCTGGAGTTTCATCTCGAAACCCTCTTTCCGAATAGCCAACTTAAATCAGTTTTTGCCTCTGTAAAATTTGACTCTAGTTCAGATTAGTAAACGGATCTTGTTTCTCTCGCCGTTGAGTTTCGTTGTTTCGTTTGGTTTGATTCTTTTCGCAAACCGGAGTTCTTAAGTTGAACTCTCTGGTCAACCTCTTTCAGTTGAAGTTTCGTTTGTGCATCTTTGTTTGTTGCTTATGTATGTATTGTTTGCTTGCGATATAATTCCCGGAGTGCAAAGCGTGTTACTACGAGTCTCTAGGATTCACGGATCGTCAGCAAGGCAAGTAACACTTGATCATACCTTTTCATACCCAGTTTTTGTGCATTAGCTCAATCCTCAAACATTGCATGGTTAGGATGTCATTAATTTGTGGGTTGGGAAGTAGATGATGAGGTAGGAACCTATTGCCCTGTTACTATCAAACCCTTGGGAGTTACTTCTACGTGTTACTTATATTGCTATGCTATGCTCGTAGACGTGGTTTGGGTTTGAGAGATATTCACGACAGATGTGAGATTGTTAATTAATGGTTTAATTTAAGGTGGCAACTAAAATACACATCTGGGTGGATTGAGGCACCTGGGGAACCCAGTGTTGTCTGTTTTATTTTTGGAAATCCCGGGGTACCCGTGTGATCTTCCTAAGGACCGCCACCCAGGCTCAAAGGGAACTGAGACTATTCATGCTAGAAACTTCCGTGTGCAGCCACAAGCTATTATGGGCTCTAGCATAGTTGAGTAAGTTACGTGAAGCTCTCGAAGAGGTAGATCAGCAGGTAGTGGGTTTTATAGGTTTGGTATGATCTATCCGAGTAGAGAGTTAATGTTTCGAAAGATCGTGTCTCGGTCATTCGTCTCTCAAACTCCATGCAGTGCGAGACACCATCGGAGGAGATCGAGTCTTGTGGGGAAAAGTGCGCAAACCTCTGCAGAGTGTACAAACTAATCATGGTTAGCCGTGTCCCCGGTTATGGACAATTCTGAGTATCTAGTACTCGAGTATTCACATGTATCTCATCACTCTAAATTAATATTGTTGGGTTGTTTAATACCTTAATTGGGATTGAGTTGGGGTTATACCTTCTCAATGATGTTTCAACCACCATGATAGTTAAAATAAAATTTATTCCTTTGATATAGGGAAAAATTGGCTTTTTGCAAACTGTAACCATAGAGCTTTTCCACCAGCCATATATGCATGTAGTATAGCTTATTCTTTCATTACTCTCTATGTGTTACATTGCGGCATATTCCATGTGTCATTGACCGTTCTCGAACTGCAACATATTATGTTGCAGACTTTTCGAACGAGGAGTAAGGATTGGTAGGTCGTTGCCGTGCAGCTCAGTTATGCCGTTGGAGTTGATGGACTCACTTTGTCTTCCAAGCCTTCAATGTTATCGCATTAGATGGCCTTAAGCCATATTATTGTAATAAGTTCTCTTTTGAGACATTTGATGTAATAAATGTGTGATTGCTACTCTGTTATAAATCCTTCGAGTACTGTGTGTGTCAGCATTATCGATCCAGGGATGACACAGAAGCACAGAGACTTGACCATCTGAGGTCGGGTCGCTACAAGAAAGCCTTAATTCTGCACCTATTGTTCAACCAGCTGATTGGAACTTGCCTTTTGAAATTATGTGTGATGCTAGTTATTATGTTGTTGGTGTTGTTCTTGGACAAAGAGTTGATAAGAAATTAAATGTTATTCTTTATGCTAGTAAAACTCTAGATAGTGAACAGAGAAATTATGATACTACTGAAAAAGAATTTCTAGCAGTGGTGCTTGCTTGTGATAAATTTAGATCCTATATTGTAGATTCAAAAGTAATTGTTCACACTGATCATGCTGCAATAAAGTATCTTATGGAAAGGAAATATGCCAAACTTATACGTCTCCAACGTATCTACTTTTTCTCACGCTTTTCCTCTTGTTTTGGACTCTAATTTGCATGATTTGGATGAAACTAACCCCGGGCTGACGTTGTTTTCAGCAGAACTACCATGGTGTTGTTTTTGTGCAGAAATAAAAGTTCTCCGAATGGAACGAAACATTGCGAGGATTTTTTTATATCAATAATAAGAATTTACGGAGCCAAGACCTCTGGGAGAGGGGCCCTGGTGGGCATAGCCCACCGTAGCCGCCCTCCTGGCGCGCCCAGGTGGGTTGTACCCACCTGGTGGCCCCGCTGATAACCCCATGATACTACAAAATCACATTATTCAAGAAATAAATCAGGGAGAAAGAATTATTGCGATCCACGAGACGGAGCCGCCGCCAAGCCCTATTCTTCCTCGGGAGGGCAGATCTGGAGTCTGTTTGGGGCTCCGAAGAGGGGGATCTTCGTTCTTCGTCATCGCCAACCCATCTCCATCGCCAATTCTATGATGCTCCCCACCGGGAGTGATTAATTCCTTCGTAGGATCGCTGGTCGATGAGGAGTTGGATGAGATTCATCATGTAATCGAGTTAGTTTTGTTAGGGCCTGATCCCTAGTATCCACTATGTTCTTAGATTGGTGTTGCTATGACTTTGCAAAGCTTAATGCTTGTCACTTTGGGCCCGGGTGCCATGAACTCAGATCTGAACCGTTTATGAATTCATCATTATATCAATGTTTTAGATCCGGTCTTGCAAGTTATAGTCACCTACTACGTGTTAATGATCGGACAACCCCGGAGTGACAACAACCGGGCCCACTCTTGGTGATGATTGTGGTTTGAGGAGTTCATGTATTCACTATGTGTTAATGCTTTGGTCCGGTTCTCTATTAAAAGGTGGCCTTAATATCCCTTAGTTTCCAATATGGACCCCCTGCCATAGGAGGGTAGGACAAAAGATGTCATGCAAGTTCTTTTAATAAAGCACGTATGACTATTTATGGAATACATGCCTACATTATATCGATAAACTGGAGCTAGTGCCATATCGCCCTAGGTTATAACTATAACATGATGAATATCATCCAACAAGTCACCGATCCAATGCCTACGCATTTATTCTTATTGATCTTGCTGCGTTACTACTGCTTTCATCACTATTACACTTGCTACAAATTACTACTTTCACTGTTACTGTTACTAATGCTACTGTTAGTACTATCAAAACTATCAAACTACTTTGCTACTGATCACTTTGCTGCAGATAATTAATCTCCAGGTGTGGTTGAATTGACAACTCAACTGCTAATACCTTCAAATTTTCTTTGGCTCCCCTTGTGTCGAATCTATAAATTTGGGTAAAATACTTTACCCTCCAAAATTGTTGCGATCCCCTATACTTGTGGGTTATCAAGACCTTTCTCACTTGGGGTTATTATCATTTTGTCACTACGAAAAATCTGAAGGATCCAAATACTAAGATTTATCCCTCAAAGACGAGGGGAGGTAATGAACTGCCATCCAGTTCTGCTTTAGATTCACCTTGTGTTATGGGTAAACTTGCAACACCACTACATGCTATTAATCCTAATATGTCGCAAGTTATTGATGATGCTTCTTCTACTATGAATGATGCTTATGATGATGCTAGTACCTTGCTTGATAATGATGATGTGCCACTTGGTGAATTTCTTGATAAACAAATTGCTAGAGTTATACAACATGATGTTGTTGAATCTGATGATGAGCTTGAAACTGAAACTCCTGAAACACCTGCTAGAACTAGCCTTCCTAGATATGAATTGCCTAAGGTACCGTAAGGTTATGTTATGAGTGAAGAAACAACTAGATATATTCTTGCTTGCAATGATAGAGATGATCTAGAGAAATTACTATGCAAGTATAAAGAAAAATCTCTGAATGCTAGAATGAAATGTGATCCTAAGTTTGCTACTTCACCTATCTTTATTGATGATAAGGATTATGAATTCTCTGTCGACCCAGAGTTAATTACTTTGGTTTAATCTGATCCTTTCCATGGTTATGAAATTGAAACTGTTGTGGCACATCTTACTAAGTTGAATGATATAGCCACCCTTTTTACTCATGGTGAGAAAACTCACTATTACTTTATTCTCAAATTATTTCCTTTCTCACTAAAGGGTGATGCTAAAGCTTGGTACAATACTCTTGCTCTTGGTTGTGTGCATAGTCCCCAGGATATGGTTTATTACTTCTCTGCAAAATATTTTCCTACTCATAAGAAACAAGCTGCCTTACAGGGAAATATTTAACTTTGTGCAAATTAAAGAAGAGAGTCTCCCACAAGCTTGGGGGAGGCTTTGCCAGTTACTTAATGCTTTGCCTGATCATCCTCTTAAGGAAAATGAAATACTTGATATCTTCTATAATGGACTAGCCGATGCTTCTAGGGATTTCCTAGATAGTTGTGCTGGTTGTGCTTTCAGGGAACAAACTGTTGCTCAAGCTGAAGAATTATTTAATAACATACTGAAAAATTATGATGATTGGACTATTCCTGAACCACCGCCTAAACCCACTCCGAAGAAGAGGGGTATATTATATCTCAGTCCTGAAGATATGCAAGAGGCAAAGAAATCTATGAAGGAAAAATGTATTAAAGCCGAGGATGTTAAAACTTTACCTCCTATTGAAGAAATACATGGGCTTAATACACCACCACTGCCTAAGGTGGTAGAGGTAACTTCTCTTACGAAGTTTAATGATAATCATAATACTCACAATATGCATCCTAGTCAATGCCTTTATGAGTTTGAAAACTACATTATAAAACAAGATCACTTCAATGCAAATGTTGTGATACAATTGAAATATAATTCTGATATGATTGCTCACTTGAGTGACTTTTTATTTAGAATATCAAATGACGTTAGAGGTGTTGGAAAACATGCTTCTATGGTTCAAACTCAACTAGAACAAGTTGCTAAATCACAAAGAGAATTGCTTGATGAAATGAATCATAATATGCATACTTTGCTGTTAGAGTTGCAACTAGAGGAGGTAAAATGACTCAGGAACCACTTTATCCCGAGGGACACCCAAAAATAACTGAACAAGATTCACAAAGAGCTAACACTAGTGCACCCAGTCCTTCTAAAAAGAAAAAGAAAAAAATGATAGGACTTTGCACACTTCTAGTAAACCTAAAATAGAAAAACCTCCTAATAATGAAAATGAAACTTCTATCTCTGATGCTGAAACTCCATCTGGTAATGAACACTCACCCAGTGATAATGAAAAAGATAATGATGAGGTTCATGAAGATCAGATAAAGGTTGGATTCATGCCGATTAACAAAATACATGCTGATGTAAAAATATAATGATATACAACAGGTACTTACATCTGCATTGGAGCACAGAGAATTCCTACAAGAATCTTTCCTCATAGACGATACCAATGCAGAAATTCTTCTATCTGTTAAGCTTATTTTCTAAAAGAGAGATGGGTAAGAAACATGTAGGAAATATGATCAGCATGCTATAAAATTTCATGATGCAAGGATACGCTGCGCTTCTTAGAATGGAGTTGACATATTTTTGCTGGACTGGAGCGGACTAGTTCTTTGGCAACTGGAATCTGCTTATTATTAGTAGGAGTTGGGTTTCTCTGTGCTGGAGCAGTATCTATAAAAACTGGAGTTGGTTTATTATCTCCTGGAGTTTGGATCTTTTGCAAAGACCTGGTTTGTAACTCTTCAGATTCTAACATAGTCGTCTTCCCCTTGCATGCCTTGTATAGAAGAATGGTGCTTCAATTATAAAACATGCTACAGTAGAGAGATGGAATAGGTACTGAAGAATAGAAAGGCATGACATATTGACATGTATTCCCTCCATCCGAAAAATGGATGGGTCTAGGCGTATTTCAGTTCTAGATACATCCTTTTATCCATTTCAAAGAACATGTAATCCGGACAGAGGGAGTATGGTGTAAGAGCTAGGGATACGACAAGACAACACAGTAAAAAAACGCTAGTTGAATGTAAAACTGTATGCTAGCGGAATACGTACAGAAAAAACTAAGGCAACATACACGTGTATGATTGGGAAACTAAGATGGCATTGCAACAGAGCACTAGAACAACACTTCAATGTAAAAAACATGGTATGGTAGACAGATGAAGTACATACTGATGAATAACGATTGCATCGGATATTCGTAAGCATGATGTCCAAATTAAGCAGATGGCATTGCGATAGAGTAGAATGACAGTACTTGAATTGGAAAACATGTTATCATGAATGGAATAGGTACTGAAAAACATGAAGGCATGACATATTTACATGCATGATCAGCATGCTAAGCACATGTAACATCCCAAATTTTCAATTTGGAATGTTATACGTAGGTCATTCTTGCACATCATATTTTATTGCATTTTCATTTCGCAATCCTCGAAATCCTAAGCAACTCAAGGACCCTCGGAGAGAGTTGGGGATTTCCCGGTTTTCATATTTGATTCCTGTCAAATAGTTAAACGAGGATTTTTTATTTTAATTATTTTTCTCTCTGAGAAATATTTCTTATTAAAATATATGAGAGGAGATAATATGACTTCTCCAAAACAATTGAAATATTGGAGGAAAATGTTAAAATAATTTATTTGATTTTATTTGGGTTTATTTGGATTTTATTTGCATTAGAAAAATTGCACGTTTTCAAAATTGCATTATAGGGCCAAGAAAATGTTCATCTCGTTCTAAATATTTTATTTAGACGGTGAAAATTTGTTTTGGCATTTTTAGGGTTTTATTTTATTTTCTAGGATTTTATTTCTGTCGGTGAAACTATTTAAAAAAATTCTCCGCGGGCGGGCGAAGCCCAGCCAAAGGCCAGCCAACCGTCAGCGTCGCCGCCCTCCTCACGCGTCTTGCGCCGCGACTCGAGACGAGGAGTCCGAGCCGGACTCCACCGCCGCCGCCTTGGCCCCTCCTCCAAGCCGCCGCCCCCTCCTTTTATACTCCCCCCGAGCCCTCCACCACCACCAACCGCCGCCGCCGCTTGCCGCCCGCGCCTCGCCGCCACCGCCGCTTGCTTGGCCATGCCCGCCAAACCCGCCGCCTGCCGCCCAACCCCGCCCCGCCGGAGCCACCTCGCCGGAGGTACCAAACCGGATCCGAGCCGCCGGTTTTTTTAGAAACCCTAGTTCGTTTTTTTAGATCGGTTTGCTGGTTCCTCTATTTAGCGGACGTTCGTCCGTTCGTTCGTTTAAACGAACGGTTTTCTTTCGTTAGTTATAGATAACGAACGCTCGTTCGTTGGTCTGTTCGTCAGTTTTCTTTTATCGGATTTATCTGCGATTATTTTCGACCGCGATTTCTGATCCGATCTTAATTTCTGTTTATCTTTTCGCTCGTTAGTCGGAACGAGGCGATTCAAACGCCTAGAGTTTCGTCTCGAGACTGAAAGGATCGAGATGGACCTAGAGGGGGGGGGGTGAATAGGTACAATTACAAATTTTAATTATTACTTAGCAATTTTAGGCAATAGTGCGGAATATGAAGGTGAGCCTAACAATTGCTAATAGGTACGAAGTACTAGGTAAGCAAACACAAGCATATAAGTGAGCAAGCACAATATGATGTAAGTAAGTGCAAACCAAAACAAGTAACCACAAGTATAGAGTTAGGGTTAGGAATAACCGCAACTCAGGAGACAAGGATGTATGCCGATGTTCACTTCCTTGGAGGGAAGCTAGTCACCGTTAGAGAGGTGGATGTTACCACGAAGGCACACCAACGCCACGAAGGCTCACCCTATTCTCCCTTTGAGACAACACCACGAAGATGTTTCTCAACCACTAGTGGTAGACCTTGGGGTGGTCTCCAAAACCCTCACAAACTTATCCGGGGGTAATCACAAGAGTCGATTCCTCTCGAAAGACTCCTACCGCCTAGGAGTCTCCAACCTCCAAGAGTAATAAGATCAATGGGGATTTGCTCAAGACTTGCTCAAATCATGAATTCCTTGGGTGCAAAGAAGGAGGAGAAGAGGATCTATCACTTGATCGGACAACTTCTTTTCAAAGCTCTCAAACCCTTTGGGGATCTAAGATTTGGTGTGGAGAGTTGAGAGAGAGTGAGTGAAGTGTTCTAGGATTTGTTCAAAGTGAATGGTCGACCCAACCCGAGCTAGGGGAAGGAGTATATATATGTGGTGGGAAAAAGGTGACCGTTTGGGGTACAGGATGGCGGACGTCCGAGAACGTCGGTCGTCCGGAGGCCCAAATGGGTCCGGACGTCCGACCGTCATCGGAAGACCGACCGCTGTGAAAAGTGTGACCCACAAAACAATGTATACGAGATACGGTCGTCCGAACAGGCCCGGACATCCGTAAGAGTGCTTCGATGTGAAAGTGTCGGACGTCCGGAGAGTTCGGACGTCCGCAAAAGTGTTTCGGCAAAAGTGTAACTCACAAATCAGTGTACGAGGATACGGTCGTCCGAAAGGGCCGGACATCCGTAAGAAAGTTTCGATGCGATGGGGTCGGACGTCCGGAGGGTTCCGGACGTCCGTAAAAATGTTTCATTGTGAAGGTGTCGGACGTCCGGAAGCGTCCGGACGTCCGGCAATCAGGAAGGACCCGGACGTCCGTAGAGAGCCGGACGTCCGTAGGTAAGGTATATAGATACCAGCTTTGAGCAAGTTTTTCACAGATCCATCGATCCCTCTTAATAGTGCGGGATCCCTATACTCAAGAACAAACCATAAATGAAGTTAACACCTTGTATCTCCATTCCTGAGTTATATGCTTTTTGTCCCTAGTCATGATCCATGCATACGGTCTTTGGAACACAATCATGAGATATACTTGATAAACATGATTAGTCCCGAGCATATGTGTTGTCATCAACATCAAAATATGATTCAAGGGCATGATTGCACTTTCAATCTCCCCCTTTTTGGTAGTTGATGACAACTCATATGCATACTCATAATAGTAATCGGAAGTAACCATAATAAGAATAGATAGCGAGTAGCGAGAGGGCTCCCCCTCAAACTGATGCCACAATAGTTGGATCACTTCATATAGATCAATTCATATAGATTCACCAAACTAACAAACTGAATAACATAGTTCAACAATCTCATAACATAGTTCAACACACTACTCCTAACATAGGTTTCGATTACATAATGAGCTAGAGTAATGCATATGGAGCCTACTCCCCCTTTGGCATCAAGTATCCAAAAAACAAAGAAGGGAATGATATGATAGTGTTAAAGCTCATCCTCATCATCATCATCATGACCACCACTGCCACCTGTCTCGTCAAAGAAATCAGCCCACTCAGACCGGAGGAAAACCAAAATCGAAGGGGTTCTGAGGAAGACGCTCATCGTCACTCACATCATATACGCTGAGTCTCGCAGACGAGCCTTGAGCGTTCTTGGAAGTGACCATGCGAGTGACCACATCGTGGTGTTGGGAGCAATGGAAGGTGAACATCTTCATCATGGCTGAATGGGCCTTCCCAAGAAAAGCGAGCAATGCGCCCAAAGGAGGCATCCTTTGGAATGAGGATGGTGGCGTGCGAGGGAAAACTAGCGGCGGTGTGAGTAGCGATGGCGGGAGAAGGAGGAACATGGTCACCGCCATGTGAGGTGGGATGACCCATCTCTCATGTATATGAGTGCGTGCAATGGGAAAGGGAGCTACACTCTCGATAAATGCACGAAGAAAAGGTGCATGAGGAAAAGCCCGCTTGTCTTTGGAAGCTAGCCAGCGAATCTCATGCCATAGAAAGTGTGGAACATTTATCTTCCCTTTAGGAGATGTGTAAAAGGCGATGCATGAGATCAATGCAACTGGCTGCTACAGAACCCTTGTCACCCATCTTGGGATAAATGGTGCGGATGACACAGCGATAAATGATGTTGAATGGGAAGCGCCAAATAGAGACTTGGTTTAGACCCTTTTGTTTTTCAGTATTAGATAAAGATGATATGGGTCTAAGGAGATCCGCCTGCACCGCAATGCCTTTGGGCTTATGGTTGGGGTCATCTTTGTGGATTTTGAACCCGATGTCGGAAATCCAAGTGCGGTGACAAACTCAAAGCATAAGATGCTTTGTGAGAGAGCGATGTCGGAGGTCATCCATGTGACAGTGTTATCAGGAGCAAAGTAACAAGTGGCATAAAACTGATGGATGGCAGCCTGGTTAAAGTCGTGTTGAAAGGCGAATGGGGCAGCTAGGTTTGACGACTCAATGAGCTCAATGGCTCCCGGATATTTCTCCGGATGAGTGCGAATGTGCTCAAGATCGATGCAAACATGAAGTGACAAGCCTTTAGGAATGACAATCGTGGTGAAGATGTCGGCTTGGACATTCGTGCAACGACTATCCCGAGAATCCCTAGCAACAAGAATTGATCTACATCACGACGCAATTTGAGATATGAAGATTTGGGGACTTCATTGAAACGCTTAACATGACGGCCTAGTGATGGTGGAGGCTCAAGGGAGATGTGACGGCATCACCGTGGGGTTGCACCGAGGAGGAGGAGGTTGAAATGTTGGACGACGAGTGCCGGGCTTGGGGGCAGCGACACGAACGCCAATCATCGGGGACGGCTCCACCTCTTCAAGCTCATCCTCAAAATCTGACCCCTCCGAAGAGGAATCACTCGACGAGCTGTGAGGACGAGCGGCACGTTTCCGAGGGCGGTCTTCCTCCTCGGAGTCGTTGGAACCACCACGACGAGACGGACGCCACCGGTCCTCCGGCGACTTGCTTGCGTGGATTGCTTGGACCGAGGCATCAGGACCTAGGGGAGAAGGAAAGCGCATGTCAACACCCCTCCATAGACCAGGGTGACAAGTGAAGAGGAAGGGGGGGTTTGCCCTACTAGGCGAGGAAGAGCACGGAGGATCCAAACGACGTACCGGATCGAAGAACGGACGGGGAGAGGCCCCGAGCAGAACGGCTGGACGGGCCGGACGGCGAGTCAGATCCGCGGCGGGGAGACACCCCGGCGAGGGGAGCGGCGGCGGGCGGTCGCGAGGAGGGGGCCGCACGGCAGAAAACGGCGGCGGTTGCGAATCGAGAGCGTCTGGCGGCGGCGCGGCGGTTGACTAAGAAAACCTAGGGCGCAGATATATAGACCCGCGAAGGAACGACGGACGTCCTGCCTCCGGACGTCCGGAGTTAAATGTGCGACCGGACATCCGGAATCGACGGACGGCCGAGTCGGGACCATCAGCAACGGCGATAACAGGGTCACTTGTACGGACGTCCGATGGCGTCGGACGACCGGGCATATTGTAACAGAATGGTTTTTACGGACGTCCGGAGTCTTCCGGACGTCCGAGGCTTCATTTGCTAGGCCAAATTTGAGTTAACCAGAATGGTTTTTACGGACGTCCGATGGCGTCGGACGACCGGGCATACTGTGACAGAATGGTTCTTACGGACGTCCGGAGTCTTCCGGACGTCCGAGGCTTCATTTGCTAGGCCAAACTTGAGTGAATCCAGAGTGGTTTTTACGGACGTCCGGCGAGGCCGGACGACCGGTCGAAAATAACCAGAGTAGAGGATACGGACGTCCGGGACCCTCCGGACGTCCGGAGCTAGAAGTTTGAACAGGAGGGCTGATAATGATGATGAGGAAAACACATTTTTTTCAAAGAAACTTATTTATGTAGGAAATCAGATCCCACCTTACTCAATCATAAGCATACACTACTCCATCATATTAAACTATGATAACTTTGAGAGTGTTTGTTCAATTTATGCATTATGTAAGGTGAGAGAACTCATGAATTGAGTGTCTCCCCTAAATATATGCCTACATCACGACTAGACATTAAGTTTAAGCATGGATGAGTACGAGATTTCACATAATGTTGTCAAGCTCCAAGATACCAAGTTCACGCCTAAGTCGACAGAACCTTGCTTCATCCAATGGTTTCGTGAAAATATCTGCCAGTTGCAAATCTGTCCCAATGTGATCAATGTGAATATCGCCTTTCTCAACATGATCTCTCAAGAAGTGATATCTAATATCAATGTGTTTGGTGCGGAGATGATCCTTGGGGTTCTCAAGAATGTTGATAGCACTTTCATTATCACATAAAAGAGGCACATGTCTATAGGTGATACCATAATCCTTCAAAGTTTGCCTCATCCATAGTAACTGAGTTACTGGCTGGCGGCAGCAATGTATTCAACTTCTGCGGTAGAGAGGGCAATACAATTTTGTTTCTTTGATGACCAACTTACCAACGAAAGGCCCAAGAAATTGACATGCACCGGAGGTGGACTTACGATCCACTTTGTCTCCGCCCAATCCGCATCCGTGTATCCAATGAGATCAAACTTAGCATCCTTGGGATACCATAGACCCAACTTTGGGGTGTGAACAAGATATCTAAGAATATGCTTAACCGCCTTATGATTACTTTCACTAGCTTAAGCATGAAATCTAGCACACAAGCATACACTAAACATGATGTCTGGTCTAAATGAACAAAGATAAAGCAATGAAACAAACATAGAGCGGTATTTAGATGGGTCAAGGGGATACCGTCTGTGTCTTCAAGTGAGTGTTATTTTGGTTGGCATTGGTGTCTTACATGGACTAGCATCGGACATACCAAACTTCTCTAGGATATCCTTGAGGTACTTTGCTTGGGACAAGAAAATTCCTTCTTGAAATTGTTGAATTTGAAAACCAAGGAAGAACTTCAAATCCGCATTGAGTGACATTTCAAAATTCTTGGTCATTGAAGCCGCAAACTTCTTGCACAAATGAATGTTAGGAGAACCAAAAATGATATCATCTACATAGATTTGGCATAAGATCAAATCACCCTTATCCCTCTTAGTAAAAAGAGTAGGATCGATCACCCCTCTCACAAAACCATCATCGAGTAAAAACTTCTTAAGATGATCATACCAAGCACGAGGTGCTTGTTTGAGGCCATACAACGCCTTGTGAAGTTTATACACATAGTCTTTGTGATCGGGATCAACGAACCCAGGTGGTTGTGATACATATACTTCTTCTTGTAGAGGACCGTTAAGGAAAGCACTCTTCACATCCATTTGATGTAATGTAAAACCATTGAAAGCAGCATAAGCAAGTAAGATGCGAAAGGATTCAAGGCAGGCAACGGGGCAAAGGTCTCACCAAAGTCCAAACCTTCAACTTGTGAGTACCCTTGTGCCACTAACCTTGCCTTGTTTCAATGATTACACCATTCTCATCTTGTTTGTTCTTGAAAATCCATTTTGTTCCAATGACGTTGTGTTCGGTAGGTGGCCTCTTGACTAACGCACTACACTTGGTTGCGTTCAAAACTGTTCAACTCTTCTTGCATAGCAACTAGCCAATCGTTGTCTATCAATGCATCTTGTACCTTGATGGGTTCAAAACTAGACACAAAAGAGAAGTGAGCACAAAAGTTGGTCAAGTGTTTACGAGTGACTCTACCTTCCGATATGCGGTGAGTATTTTGTCAACATCAACACGACCGCCACTCGTGGCATGATAGAGGTAAGGGTTTCACGAGGTTCAACTTCATGTCCATCGTCCACATCCTCAACATATGGATCATTAATGTGTGGAGGAAGATCTTCTTGTTCATATTGCATTAGTTGAGGTTCATCATCAATGATTGGACTTTCTTGTTCTTCTTCTTGAAGATTGTCATGAGGAGAAGCTTGATCATCCTTTTCAACTTGGGCTAAAGGTATCGGTTGAGCAATAGGGGCTTGTGGTGTTATGAGTGTTGAAGTAGTTTGATGATGTGTGAGACTTCTATCTTCTTCTTCATCATCATGAGGTTCTTGTTCCATAGGAAGAAGTGCACCAACACCCATGGTCAAAATGTCTTGAGAAGAATCTTCTTCACCTACATCACTTAAATCAACTTGCTCCCCATGGGAGCCATTAAATTCATCAAACACCACGTCACAAGTTTCTACCACACATCCATTGGATTTGTTGTAGACTCTATATGCGTGAGAGTTTGATCCATAGCCAACAAATATACCCTCAATTGTTTTGGATTGAAATTTTCCTAACCTTTCTCTTTTGTTGAGGATGAAACATTTGCACCCAAATACACGAAAGTACTTGACATTTGGCTTGTTTCCAGTTAGCAGCTCATATGGAGTCTTTTCCAATATCGTGCGGAGGAAAAGCCGGTTTGATGCATGACATGCGGTGTTGACAGCGGCCCGTAAACTATGTGGTGACTTGTATTCATCCAACATGGACCTTGCCATCTCCACAAGTGTGCGGTTCTTCCTTTCGGCTACACCATTTTGCTGAGGAGTGTATGGAGCTGAATATTGATGCTCAATCCCTTCATCACTAAGGAATTCTTCCAAGGTATAGTTTTTGAACTCAGATCCATTGTCACTTCTTATTGCCAAGATTTCTTTGTCAAACTTGCGTTGTGCTTGCTTGGCAAAGTCAATGAAAGTGATCTTCGTTTAGATCCTTGGACTTGAGGAAAAACACCCATGTATATCTTGAGTAATCATCAACAATGACAAGTCCATACTTTTTCCCACCAAGACTATCCCATGAAGGAGGCCCAAAGAGATCCACATGAAGGAGCTCCAAAGGCCTTGAAGTAGAAACAATATTCTTGGGTGGGTACTTTGATTGATGTTGCTTCCCGGCTATACATGCACCTTTGCACACGATCTTTCTCAAAAGAGACATTTGTTAGTCCAAGGATGTGATTCCCCTTTAAGAGATCTTGGAGATTCCTCATGCCGACATGGGCTAGCCGGCGATGCCATAGCCACCTTGTCGGCCTTGGCCATTAGACAAGTTGCATGGAATGTGCTCTCTTTCGAGAAATCAACCGTAAAGGTTGCCATCCAACTCTCCAACAAAGGCCACTTCGAGAGTATCTCTCTTAAAGACTTTCACATCCGTTAGTCCAAATAGTGTATCATAACCAACAGACGCCAATTGGCGGACAGAGAGCAAATGATATTTAAGGGATTGGACAAGCATGACATTTGCAAGAGACATGTCATTTGTGATAGCCACCTTACCCAACCCAAGTACCTGTCCTTTTGATCCTCCACCAAACATAATGCTCATAAATGGTTGAATAGCTTCCATGAAATCGTGAGAGCAATTTGCTATCTCCGGTCATATGATTTGTACATCCACTATCAATCACCCATTTTACTCCACCGAGAAAGCTACCTACACACAATTATTACTTGGTTAGAGGCACCCATTTTACAATGGGACCTCTCAAGTTAGTCACAAGGGTCTTAGGGACCCAAATAGCATAAAAACGAAATGCCTTTTGGGGGCCAACAAACTTTGCATAAACTTCTCCATCCTTAGTCTTACGCAGAACATAGGATGGAGGCATGAACTCTTTTGGCTTGTTGAGAGTGGGCATGCCCCTTGTGGCCTTCCCACTAACAACCTTACCTTTCTCCTGGTGTCCTTCACGTACAAAGGTTTCTTTTAAAGGGGTGGTGCAATTTTGGGAGGGCGTCTTCTTCTTGCTTGTGCTTGGGTCAAACCCAAGTCCCTCTTTGGCTTAACGCTTCATTGTGTTGGCTCAACACCTCGTTAAGGTTCTTTTGCCCTTGAGCACATGTCATGAGCCCTTTCTCGATTTGAGCTTTGAGAAACCGATTCTCCTCAAGGATGGATGCTAGATCACTACTAGAGTTAGTAGAACATGCATCAACATTTATAATAGGAGATGAGTAAGCCTTGGCTAGAGTTTCAAGATAATTAAGTTTGAGTGTCTCAAAACTCTTTGTAAGAAGGGTGAGCTCTTCTTCCTTAGTCTTGAGAGACATGGATAGAAGCTCACAATCCTTAGTGAGAGAGGCATGAGACTTTGCAAGCTTACTTTTATCATTCATCAAATCTTCAAATGAGTCAATAGCCTTTTTCAAGGAGTCAATATCTTTAGTATGAACATCAATATTTGTACCAATTTTTAAACATAGTTCATCATTTCGTGCTTCCTCATATTTGACTTTCCGCTCAAGGATTTCATATTTTTCCTTTTCCTCACGACGAGGGTTTCGAAGTTCCTTAATGGAGATGGTGTACTTACTCACCATCTCCATAAGCATCTGAAACATAGTGAGCTTCCTTCCTTTGAGGGAGCACATGAACTTATTGAGTTTAGCAAGCATAGGATTGGTTAGATCATCATCCTCATGACTATCCTCCGCATCAAGATACTCATCACTAGAAGTGGAAGGCGTGAAAAGAGGAGGATTTGATCGTGGAGTTACCTTGACCTTGTCAGAAGAGCTTTGGTCCTCTTCTTCTTCAACCATGGCCTTTGCCATTAGGCATTTGTGAGCGTTGCCCTTGTAATCTTTCATGTAGTTGTAGGTGACCACATCACCATTCTTGTTTACTAACCTCAAGGTGTTTTGAGAGTCTTGAGCCACTCCGCAACACCACTAACATCATCCGGATCAGATTCTTCTTGAGCAACCATTGCCTTTCCATCTCTCTTCTTGAGCTTGGAGTTCAAAGGATTTGGTAACTTCTTCTTGGGAAAGGTCTTGGGAAACCTTGGTTTATCTTCTCTCTTCTCATAAGGGCACTCGTTGGAGAAGTGATTGGTTTCTTCACAGTTGTAGCATTTTCTTACTTTCTTCTTTTGGAATCTTCCCTTGAACTTACCCGCTAAACTTCTTGACAAAAAGAGCCATGTCTTCATATGTAGGGCCCTCGTCAGATTCAATCTCATCACCATCTTCGTCATCCTCTTCTTCTTCTTCACTTTGTTCATCTTCACATACATGCTTGGCCTTCAATGCAAGATTGATCTTTGATGATGGAGAACCATGCATGGCAAGATGTTTTGTGGCATTAGTCTTTGACTCTTCATATAGTTGAAAGGTGGATACGATGTCATCTGTAGTCATTTCCTTGAAGGTATGGTGTTGTCTTATGTCCCACACCATTTGATGGTGAAATGGAGCAAGAGCATGGAGTAACTTATCCACAAGGAACCTCTTAGTCATGTTGAATCCATCTTGTGTCTTGTCACACTCACATGACTCAATATCGGCAGTGAGTGTCATGAGACGCTCATGGAGTTGATTGGGGGTTTCACCTTTCTCCATACAAAAGTTTTGCAATTGCCCCTTGGCAATTTCATATTGAGCACTCCGGAGGGTAGAGGTGCCAGTTTTGGATCTTACAACAGCTTCCCATAGTTCCTTGGCACTTGTGATGTGTATGAATGGTCTCCTTTGCTTTTCATCCAAGCCTCTCCTTATCCACATGATTGCAGTGTCATTGAGATTCTTGTCATATATTTCTCTTGGAGTGGGGTTCTTTGGATCAACCACATGATAGCCATACTCCAAGATCTCCAACATCTCATCGTTTCCATGTCGAAGATGGTCCTGCATAGCAACTCTCCACAAAGGAAAATCGGAAGTGGCACTAAGCAAAGGAGGACTGCCTTGAGGATTATATCTTGGTTTCTCAACCTGAGGTCTTGCATAAAGCCAAGGAACACCGGGCGTGTTCATTGTTAGGAGGTTGTTGACCAAGTGATGGAGTAGGCACAGTTGGCCTTGAGGCAGCACCACCCGAGAGTGGTGCAAGCACCGAGGACAACGTGGCTAATCTCATTTGGACCAAGGCCTCAAGAGAAGCATCATGCTCCTCTTTTTGCTTAGCAAGGGCCCGTTCTAGATCCTCCGACGTAAAGGACTTGACTTGAAGAAGCCCCGCCTTTATCCTTAGGATCTACAACAAGGGAGTCCCATCTGGGTTCATCTCGCTCTAGGGCGGTTAAGCCACAAGAATAGAGCACGAGGCTCGATACCAATTGAAAGGATCGAGATGGACCTAGAGGGGGAGAATAGGTACAATTACAAATTTTAATTATTACTTAGCAATTTTAGGCAATAGTGCGGAATATGAAGGTGAGCCTAACAATTGCTAATAGGTACAGTACTAGGTAAGCAAACACAAGCATATAAGTGAGCAAGCACAATATGATGTAAGTAAGTGCAAACCAAAACAAGTAACCACAAGTATAGAGTTAGGGTTAGGAATAACCGCAACTCAGGAGACAAGGATGTATGCCGATGTTCACTTCCTTGGAGGGAAGCTAGTCACCGTTAGAGAGGTGGATGTTACCACGAAGGCACACCAACGCCACGAAGGCTCACCCTATTCTCCCTTTGAGACAACACCACGAAGATGTTTCTCAACCACTAGTGGTAGACCTTGGGGTGGTCTCCAAAACCCTCACAAACTTATCCGGGGGTAATCACAAGAGTCGATTCCTCTCCGAAAGACTCCTACCGCCTAGGAGTCTCCAACCTCCAAGAGTAATAAGATCAATGGGGATTTGCTCAAGACTTGCTCAAATCATGAATTCCTTGGGTGCAAAGAAGGAGGAGAAGAGGATCTATCACTTGATCGGACAACTTCTTTTCAAAGCTCTCAAACCCTTTGGGGATCTAAGATTTGGTGTGGAGAGTTGAGAGAGAGTGAGTGAAGTGTTCTAGGATTTGTTCAAAGTGAATGGTCGACCCAACCCGAGCTAGGGGAAGGAGTATATATATGTGGTGGGAAAAAGGTGACCGTTTGGGGTACAGGATGGCCGGACGTCCGGAGAACGTCGGTCGTCCGGAGGCCCAAATGGGTCCGGACGTCCGACCGTCATCGGAAGACCGACGCTGTGAAAAGTGTGACCCACAAAACAATGTACAGGATACGGTCGTCCGAACAGGCCCGGACATCCGTAAGAGTGCTTCTGATGTGAAAGTGTCGGACGTCCGGAGAGTTCCGGACGTCCGCAAAAGTGTTTCGGCAAAAAGTGTAACTCACAAATCAGTGTACAGGATACGGTCGTCCGAGCGGGGCCGGACATCCGTAAGAAAGTTTCTGATGCGATGGGGTCGGACGTCCGGAGGGTTCCGGACGTCCGTAAAAATGTTTCTGTTGTGAAGGTGTCGGACGTCCGGAAGCGTCCGGACGTCCCGCAATCAGAAGGACCGGACGTCCGTAGAGAGCCGGACGTCCGTAGGTAAGGTATATAGATACCAGCTTTGAGCAAGTTTTCACAGATCCATCGATCCCCTCTTAATAGTGCGGGATCCCTATACTCAAGAACAAACCATAAATGAAGTTAACACCTTGTATCTCCATTCTTGAGTTATATGCTTTTTGTCCCTAGTCATGATCCATGCATACGGTCTTTGGAACACAATCCTGAGATATACTTGATAAACATGATTAGTCCCGAGCATATGTGTTGTCATCAACATCAAAATATGATTCAAGGGCATGATTGCACTTTCAGAGACCCTCTTTCTGTTTAATCAACTTAAACAAGATTTTGATATTGTAAAATTTGACCTTAGTTCAGATTAGTATACAGATCTTGTTTCTTTCCCCGTTTGAGTTTCGTTGCTCCGTTTGATTTGATTCTTTTTGCAAACCAGAGGTCTTAAGTTGAACTTTCTGGTCAACCTCTTTTATTTGAAGTTTTGCTTGTGCATATTTGCTTGTTGCTTATGTATGTTATTGTTTGTTTGCGATAGAATTCCCGGAGTGCGAAGCGTGTTACTACAAGTCCTTAGGATTCGCGGATCATCAGCAAGGCAAGTAACACATTGATCATACTCTTTTCATACCCAGTTTTTTTATGCATTAGTTCAATCCTCAAACATTGCATGATTAGGATGTCATTAACTTGTGGGTTGGGAAGTAGTTGTTGAGGTAGAACCTATTGCCCTGTTACTATCAAACCCTTGGGAGTTATTTCTACGCGTTGCCTATATTGCTATGCTATGCTCGTAGACGTGGTTTGGGTTTGAGTGAATCCATAACAGATGTGAGATTGTTAATTAATGGTTCAACTTAAGGTGGAAACTTAAATTAATATCTGGGTGGATTGAGGCACCTGGGGAACCCAAAGGGTGTTATGCATATTTTTGGAAATCCCGGGGTACCCGTGTGATCTTCCTATGGACCGCCACCCAGGCTTAAAGGGAACGGAGATGATTCATGCTAGAAACTTCCGTGTGCAGCCACAAGCTATTATGGGCTCTGGCATAGTTGAGTAAGTTACGTGAAGCTCTTGAAGAGGTAGATCAGCAGGTAGTGGGTTTTGTAGGTTTGGTATGGTCTACCCGGAGTAGGGAGTTAATGTTTCTGAAAGACTATATCTCGGTCATCCATTTCTCAGACACCATGCAGTGCGAGAAATCCAATGGAAGCGATCGAGTCTTGTGGGGAAAAGTGCGCAAACCTCTGCAGAGTGTACAATCTAATCATGGTTAGCCGTGTCCCCGGTTATGGACAATCTTGAGTATCTAGTACTTGGGTTATCACATGTATCTCATCACTCTTAATTAATATTGTTGGGTCATTAATTACTTTAATTGGGATTGAGTTGGGGTTACCTTCTCAATGTTTCAACCACCATGATAGTTAAATTAAAATTTATTCCTTTGTTGTAGGGAAAAATTGGCTTTTCGCAAAACTATAACCATAGAGCTTTCCATCAGCCAAATATGCATGTAGTGATAGTATTATCCTGTTCTTGCTCTACTGTGTTATATTGCCAGCATATTCCATGTGCTAACCCGTTTTCGGGCTGCAACGTATCATGTTGCAGACTTTTCAGACGAGTAAGGTTCGTTAGGTCGTTGCCGTGCATCTCAGCTATGCCGTTGGAGTTGGTGGACTCACTTTATCTTCTAAGCCTTCCGCTGTTATCGCTTTAGATGGCCTTAAGCCATATTATTGTTGTAAGTTCTCTTTTGAGACATTCGATGTAATAAGTGTGTGATTGCAACTCTGTTATAAATCCTTCGAGTACTGTGTGTGTCAGCATTCTTGATCCGTGGATGACACTGAAGCACGAGACTTGACCATCTGAGGACGGGTCGCTACAAGATGGTATCAGAGCACATGCTGAGTGTAGGACACGACCACTAAGATAAACCATAGGTCACTCTTCTCTACTCATTTCTGACTCGTCTCCAATTTTCCACTCTTTAGGATGACGGAGATGAAGAACAAGTTTGCGCAACCGGATGAGGACATACCTTTTGGACGCCACTTGAAGGAAGTCACTAGGTACTTGAATATTGGAATACCAAGTTTCACCGGGACATACAACCCCACCTTACCAGAAGAGGAGCGCTGGATGATTCAAGTACAAGTTCCAGGAAGGACGTTCTCGCCAACTTCTAAACCCATAGAATTTTCTTTCGAAGCACCCACCTGGAGTCTAGGCAAGAGCATGGCAGCCCACATTACCATGGGACACATTGGGGAAGTCTACCACAGGGAACTCAAGGACACGATCTACCAAATATGTGGGCGCCGAGACGAGCAATGGAAGTAATCAGCACCAGGAAGGATAGATCCATTGCAGGTTTCATCCAGGAGCTAAACCAGCACATTCGACATCAAGAGAACCAGATGTGCGGAGACATGATGGAGTTGAAGAAGGCGAAGACTAGGATCATCGAGCTGGAGGAAGAACTCAAGTTTACACGCGATGGATATGAGGAGGAAATCAAGACACTACTGGAGAAGAACGATGACCTGACTAAGAAGATCGGAGTATTCATGGGAGGACCAGCACCGGGAGAAGAAGACGACGACCCCACTTGCCCGGACAACTACATCATCATCGACGACATCGATTCTGATCCTAGTGATGATGACTTTGAAGACGAAGCTGGAGCAGACATCATGGTGTCTTCCACCGATCAAAATTTCTAGATGACCACCATATATTAGTAATATTTCCCCATATATTTAGTAGTAGTTGAGCACTTTTGCGATAGTTCTAGACCGTTTGTATGCCCTTGCTTGATTGATTGAGCGAAATGATTGTGTTTGTCTCATGTGCATATGGGTAGTGTTTTCTCGTTAGAACTTTTTCTATTCTAATCTCTTCCATCTAAACCCATCAGATGCCTCCGAGACGTGACACCGGTTTTGCTTTCCCACCGGAGCTCACCCAGTTGATCCAGCAGCAGAATGCTTTGATGCAATTGCTAGTTCAGAACTAGGGCAACAACAACAACAACAACAACAACAACAACAACAACAACAACAACAACAACAACAACAACAACAACAACAACAACAACAACAACAACAACAACAATAACAACAAAAACAATCCGCCGCCAGTGGACAACTTAGCCCGTTTTCTAAGGTTACAACCGCCGGTGTTTTCCAGTAGCACAGAGCCAATAGTTGCTGATGATTGGCTACGCCGTATTAGAAGGGAGTTGACCACCGCAGGTTGCACAGATGCGGAGAAGGTGCGCTTTGCCGCACACCAATTGGATGGACCAGCAACCTCATGGTGGGAGAATTACACAGCTACTTTTCCTATAGCCAATGTCACTTGGGACCGGTTTCAGCAAGCTTTCCGCACAGCCCATCTCTCAACTGGAGCTATGCAGATGAAGAAGGGGGAGTTCCGCAACTTACGCCAGGGGAACCATACTGTGGCTCAGTACGTGGATGATTTTAGCAAGCTATCACACTATGCCCCTGATGATGTGGCCACAGATGCCGCGAAGGAGGAGAAGTTTATGGAAGGACTGAACAATGAGATGAGCATGCAGTTGATGGTAGCAACCTTCAACAACTACCAGGAGTTGGTAGATAAGGCTCTTATGATTGAAGGGAAGCAGCAGCAGATTGAGAGTCGTAAGAGGAAGTATGGACAAGGGAAGTATAACTCAGGAGCTCAACAGAACCCTCGCTTAACCCCAAATTCGGGAGGACTTGTTCATAACCATGGAGGTCACACCCACACTGGAGGAGGATCGCATAACCACAATGGTGCTAAGAATGGAAATGGGAGCGGAGCTAACAACACTCAGAATCGCTCCAATCCAGTCACACCCACCAAAAGAGACCTAAGTCAAGTTACTTGCTTTAAGTGCGGGAAGACAGGGCACTATGCCAATGATTGCCCTGAAGGAAGGAATGGAACCGGAAATGGGAGCGCTGGGAAAAAGCCTAATCCATTCAACAAAGGACAAGTGAACCACGTTAACGTGGAGGAGGTTAAAGAGCAGCCGGACGCGGTAATAGGTAAGTTTTTGGTTAAGTCATTTACCGCTCTTGTTCTTTTCGATACTGGTGCATCGCATTCATACATATCAAGGGGATTAGTGGATAAGTTTAAACTACCAACCCAAACCCTTAGGACCCCTCTTTTAGTGAGCTCGCCTGGATCAGAGTATATGGCTAGCCGATGGTGCAACCAGATACCCCTAACCATTGGTACCCATGTTTTTCCGTCCGACCTAATTGTCTTGGAGTCACAAGGATTGGATGTGATATTAGGTATTGACTGGATGTCAAAGTATGGAGGAAGTATTGACTGTGCTAGTAAGTCGATTTATCTCACCACCCCGGAGGGGAAGAGGATTAAGTATGTATCTAGGCATGTGCCTAGGAGGAGCCAAGTGAATACCCTCACGGGAGTTGTGCAGGAGGAAGTGCATGTAGTAAAGGATTACCCGGATGTTTTCCCAGAAGAGTTACCAGGCATGCCACCAGATCGAGACATCGAGTTTTTGATAGAGCTATTGCCAGGTACAGGGCCAGTATCCAAGAGACCCTATCGGATGCCCGCAAATGATCTGGAGGAAATTAAGAAACAGATCGAGGAGTTATTGGAGAGAGGTTACATTCGAAGGAGTTCATCACCTTGGGGAGCTCTAGTACTTTTGGTCGAGAAGAAGGATAAATCCCTAAGGATGGTGGTTGATTACCGAGCCTTGAATGAGGTAACTATTAAGAACAAGTACCCACTGCCGATGATCAATGATCTGTTTGATCAGCTACTAGGAGCTAAGGTGTTTTCAAAGATTGATCTACGACCAGGATACCATCAGTTGAAGATCCGAGAGAAGGATATACTGAAGACAGCGTTCACCACGCGGTATGGATTATACGAGTATACGATCATGTCGTTTGGACTGACTAACGCCCCTGCCTATTTCATGAGCATGATGAACAAGGTGTTCATGGAGTATTTGGACAAGTTTTTTGTGGTGTATATCGGTGATATTATGGTATACTCGAAGAATGAAGAGGAGCACAAGGAGCATTTGCGTTTAGTTCTCGAGAAACTCAGGGAACACCAGTTATACGCCAAGTTCAGCAAGTGCGAGTTTTGTTGAAGGAAGTTGGATTTCTTGGGCATGTTATATCAGGAGAAGGTATAGCAGTAGACCCCAGCAAGGTTCAGTCAGTCACTGAATGGTTGGCACCCACTTCAGTTAGCGAGATCCGCAGTTTCCTTGGACTCGCAGGATACTATCAGAGATTCATTGAGAATTTTTCCAAGATTGCAAAGCCAATGACTGAATTATTGAAGAAGGATACTAAGTTTACATGGACAGAAGATTGTGAGGCAAGTTTTCAGGAGTTGAAGAAACGTTTGACTACAGCCCCAGTGCTAACACTGCCAGATATACATAAGGAGTTTCAAGTGTATTGCGACGCCTCTCGCTTGGGACTTGGATGTGTGCTTATGCAGGACGGAAGAGTTGTTTCGTATGCCTCACGACAACTAAAACCCCATGAGTGGAACTATGCCACGCATGATTTGGAGCTAGCAGCCGTAGTGCACATGCACTGAAGACTTGGAGACATTACCTTATTGGAAACCGTTGTGATGTGTACATGGATCATAAGAGTTTGAAGTACATTTTCACCCAAAAGGAGCTGAACCTTAGGCAAAGAAGATGGTTGGAGCTTATAATGGATTACGACATGAAGCTACACTATCATCCAGGAAAAGCCAATGTCGTAGCAGACGCTTTGAGCCGGAAGAGTTATGCCAATATCCTTGAAAGCAAGGGATTGCTGAGGGAGCTAGCGGAGGATATCATGGAACTTTGATTAGAGATTGTTCCTAGAGGTTTCGTTGCAACAATGGAGGTTCGGTCAACATTGTTGAACAAGATTCGAGAAGCTCAGAAGGAGGACAAAGAGATTGCCGAAATAAAGGAGAAGATGAGCAAAGGAAAGGCCAAAGGTTTTTGCGAGGATGAGCACGATACCTTATGGTTTGAGGACCGAGTTTATGTGCCCAATAACCCGGAGATCGTGAAGTTAATACTTCAGAGGCTCATGACTCACCATACTCGATACACCCGGAAACACCAAGATGTATTTGGATTTGAAGGAACGCGTTTCGGTGGACTGGTATGAAGAAGGATATTGCCGAGTATGTAGCCGTATGTGATGTGTGTCAGAGAGTGAAGGCAGAGCATCAGAAACCAGCAGGACTGTTACAGCCTATGCCGATACCCGAATGGAAGTGGGATAAACTTGGCATGGACTTTATCACACCACTACCTAGGACCAAAGCAGGATATGATTCAATATGGGTAGTAGTTGATCGCTTGACCAAAGTGGCTCACTTTATCCCAGTGAAAACCACCTGAAGTTCCAAGGACCATCGTATCAGATAGAGGAACACGGTTTACTTCAAAGTTTTGGCATCAGTTACACTAGACCTTGGGCATGAGATTGGAGTTCAGTACAGCATTCCATCCGCAGACAGATGGACAGACCTAGAGAGTCAACCAGATACTGGAAGATATGTTGAGAGCATGTGCGCTAGATTATGGATCTAGTTGGGATGACAATTTGCCTTACGCAGAGTTCTCATACAACAATAGCTACCAGGCCAGTTTGAAGATGGCACCGTTAGAAGCTCTGTATGGACGCAGATGCAGAACGCCGTTGATGTGGGATGAGGTAGGAGACCGACAGCTATTTGGACCAGACCTGATCAAGGAGTCTGAAGAGAAGGTTAAGCTGATTCGAGATAGACTGAAGATTGCTCAGTCCAGGCAGAAAAGTTATGCAGACTCGAAACACAAGGAGGTAACTTATGAAATTGGAGATAGAGCATATCTGCGAGTATCACCCTTGCGAGGAGTGAAACGTTTTGGAGTTAAGGGAAAGTTAGCTCTAAGATTTGTAGGACCGTATCGTGTTTTGGAACGGATGGGAGAAGTTGCCTACAAGTTGGAGTTACCTGAAGGACTGTCAGGAGTTCACGATGTGTTCCACGTCTCACAGCTGAAGAAGTGTCATGCTGAGATGGCCGATATACCGTTAAGAGATACAGTACCCTTGGAGGCAATTCAGCTGGACAGTGATTTGACTTATGAGGAGAAGCCAGTGAAGATTCTTGAGTTTGCCAATGAGTCACCCACAAAGAAGGTTATTAAGTTTTGCAAAGTTCAGTGGAGCCACCATACCGAGGATGAAGCCACTTGGGAACGAGAGGATGATCTTCGCAAAGACCACCCGCACCTATTTTATAGCCAACCCGAATCTCGAGGGGAGATTCATCTTAAGGGGGGTAGGTTTGTAACATCCCAAATTTTCAATTTGGAATGTTTTACATAGGTAATTCTTGCACATCATATTTTATTGCATTTTCATTTTGCAATCCTCGAAATCCTAAGCAACTCAAGGACCCTCAGGGAGAGTTGGGGATTTCCCGGTTTTCATATTTGATTCCTATCAAATAGTGAAACGAGGATTTTTTATTTTAATTATTTTTCTCTCTGAAAAATATTTCTTATTAAAATGTATGAGAGGAGATAATATGAATTCTCCAAAACAATTGAAATATTGGAGGAAAAATGTTAAAATCATTTATTTGATTTTATTTGGATTTATTTGGATTTTATTTGCATTAGAAAAATTGCACGTTTTCAAAGTTGCATTTTAGGGCCAAGAAAATGTTCATCTCGTTCTAAATATTTTATTTAGACGGTGAAATTTTGTTTTGGCATTTTTAGGTTTTTATTTTATTTTCTAGGATTTTATTTCTGTCGGTGAAACTATTTAAAAAAAATTCTCCCGCGCCCGACTGGGCCGAAGCCCAGCGGAGCCAGGCCGGCCCAACCGCCGCACCACCGCCACCGACTCAGACGAGGAGTCCGAGCCGGACTCCACCGCCGCCGCCTTGGCCCCTCCTCCAAGCCGCCGCCCCCTCCTTTTATACTCCCAGCCTCCACCACCACCAACCGCCGCTTGCCGCCCGCCTCGCCGCCACCGCCAGCTTGCAGCCCGCCTCGCCATGCCGCCGCTTGCCGCCGCCGCCGCCGAGCCCCGACGCCAAGCCGCCCAACCCGCCCGCCGAGCCACCTCGCCCAGAGGGTACCGCTACCGGATCCGAGCCGCCGTTTTCTTAAAAAACCATTCGTTTTTTTAGAAACCCTAGTTCGTTTTTTTAGATCGGTTCGCCGGTTCTTCTCGGTTCCTCTATTTAGCGGACGTTCGTCCATACGTTTGTTTAAACGAACGGTTTTCTTCTGTTAGTTACAGATAACGAACACTCGTTCGTTAGTCTGTCGTCAGTTTTCTTTTATCGGATTTATCTGCGATTATTTTCGATCGTGATTTCTGATCCGATCTTAGTTTCTGTTTATTTTTTCGCTCGTTAGTCGGAATCAGGCGATTCAAACGCCTAGAGTTTCGTCTCGAGACCCTCTTTCTGTTTAATCAACTTAAACAAGATTTTGATATTGTCAAATTTTACCTTAGTTCAGATTAGTAAGTGGATCTTGTTTCTTTCGCCGTTTGAGTTTTGCTCTATTTGATTTGATTATTTTTTCAAACCGGAGTTCTTAAGTTGAACTTTCTGGTCAACCTCTTTTATTTGAAGTTTTGCTTGTACATCTTTGCTTGTTGCTTATGTATGTTATTTTTTGTTTGTGATAGAATTCGCGGAGTGAGAAGCGTGTTACTACGAGTCCCTAGGATTCGCGGATCGTCAGCAAGGCAAGTAACATATTGATCATACTCTTTTCATACCCAGTTTTTTATGCATTAGTTCAAACCTCAAACATTGCTGATTAGGATGTCATTAACTTGTGGGTTGGGAAGTAGTTGTTGAGGTAGAACCTATTGCCCTGTTACTATCAAACCCTTGGGAGTTGTTTCTACGCGTTGCCTATATTGCTATGCTATGCTTGTAGACGTGGTTTGGGTTTGAGTGAATCCATGATAGATGTGAGATTGTTAATTAATGGTTCAACTTAAGGTGGCAACTTAAATTAACATCTGGGTGGATTGAGGCACCTGGGTAACCCAGTGTTGTCTGTTTTTTTGGAAATCCCGGGGTACCCGTGTGATCTTCCTATGGACCGCCACCCAGGCTTAAAGGGAACTGAGATGATTCATGCTAGAAACTTCCGTGTGCAACCACAAGCTATTATGGGCTCTAGCATAGTTGAGTAAGTTACGTGAAGCTCTTGAAGAGGTAGATCAGCAGGTAGTGGGTTTGTAGGTTTGGTATGGTCTACCCGAAGTAGGGAGTTAATGTTTCTGAAAGACTATGTCTCGGTCATCCGTTTCTCAAACACCGTGCAGTGCAAGAAATCCAAGGGTAGCAATCGAGTCTTGTGGGGAAAAGTGCGCAAACCTCTGCAGAGTGTACAATCTAATCATGGTTAGCCGTGTCCCCGGTTATGGACAATCTTTTGTATCTAGTACTTGGGTTATCACATGTATCTCATCACTCTTAATTAATATTGTTGGGTTGTTAATTACTTTAATTGGGATTGAGTTGGGGTTACCTTCTCAATGTTTCAACCACCATGATAGTTAAATTAAAATTTATTCCTTTGTTTTAGGGAAAAATTGGCTTTTCGCAAAACTATAACCATTGAGCTTTCCATCAGCCAAATATGCATGTAGTGATAGTATTATCCTGTTCTTGCTCTACTGTGTTATATTGCAAGCATATTCCATGTGCTGACCCGTTTTCGGGCTGCAACGTATCATGTTGCAGACTTTTCAGACGAGGAGTAAGGTTCGTTAGGTCGTTGCCATGCACCTCAGCTATGGCGTTGGAGTTGATGGACTCACTTTAACTTCCAAGCCTTCCGCTGTTATCGCTTTAGATGGCCTTAAGCCATATTATTGTTATTAGTTCTCTTTTGAGACATTCGATGTAATAAGTGTGTGATTGCAACTCTGTTATAAATCCTTCGAGTATTGTGTGTGTCAGCATTACTGATCCAGGGATGACACTGAAGCACAGAGACTTGACCATCTGAGGTCGGGTCGCTACGGCACATGGCATTGCAACAGAGTAGATACACTCCAGGACATTATATGTATGTTGCACCCATATCACAGGCCAAGTTACAGCAAGGACCTTGTGGGGTGAAGAGGATTCAACATCTTTCTGCAAGTGTTATGAAGAACTGCCTTTACATGTTCCATCATATTGGGTATCATTGACATCAAGTTTATTGGCCTTTACATTGTTCCGTGAGGTTCTTGTGGATTTGTCAGTGTGTGCAATTATATCTGATGTGCATGGAAGACAACTATTAGTTAGATTTATGTAATGAGTGCCTAAAGGAGACGACATAAATAGTATGATTGGGGTTAACTAGGAGCAACAGGTCGCAAAAACTAAAGGGAGAACACAGATGAAAGCTACAGAATATGTATCGTTTGTACTCGAGATTAACTAGATGGCACACAAAAGTATTAAAGAACAACATAGATAATACTAGAAGTGGTAAAATACTATAATCACCAGCCTGTGGGATAGCATTGGTTGATGGATGATAACTATGGAACAGCGTTACCTAAAGAACAAGTATCTTAGCTGAACTATGGAACAACGTTAACTCCTGAACAAGACCCGTAAGAGATCAGCATGAATATACAGTGAAATGTGATAATCTATTTTCCATTCTTAGATGAATAACAAAGCCATAAATGTTGCACACAAGTAAGATGAGGGTCCATAGGAGTGAGCATCATGTGCTGACTTGTCGATGGCCCTGCAGTTGTTGTGGTTGTCCATGTCGGGCACGCGCATTCGATGCAGGAAACTGTTGAGTGGGGACTATAGCCCCCTTCTGGTGTATGCTTCCCTTGTTGGAGCAGTTGCGATGAGTCGGAAGACGGTATGTGATGTAGGGTGGAACCCTATAGCGTCGATCTTTCACGTTTGGAGTGGATCCTACGGGGAGACACGAAGAACGAGCGGAAGAACACGAGGAAATCACGGGGAGGAACGAGGGAAAACACTCAACCAACAAGGAATCGGTCACACAAATGCTAGATCAAAGAACACAAAGAGATACACGAGATCCAAAGTCAACAAAGGTAGAGGATACAAAGGAACCATTCTTCTCCACGAGGAGGTCTTGAATCCACAAGGGGATCTTCCCACGAGGGGGTCTTGAATCCGATAGGATCTTCTCCGAAGAGGCCGCGGTCTCTCACGAGGAGGAGATCCGATGGATGAGCCAAGCTCTATCTCTAACTTGAGCTAAATCAACGCTAACCCTAACTAGGAGGAGGTGGAGGTATATATAGTCGTAGTACAAGTTGGGGATGAAGTGAAGGGGTACATGGGCGGTGGCCCGTTACACTCTGTGAGGGTGGCCGGATGTCCGGGCGACGGGCCGGATGTCCGGGGCTTCGGGACGGGCCGGATGTCCGGGCTGGGAGGCCGGATGTCCGGGCTGGCCTGGGTCTTCCAGATGCGTTCGGTGATGGAGGGGCCGGATTTCCGGGCGAAGGGGCCGGATGTCCGGGCTGGGAGGCCGGATGTCCGGGCTGGCCTGGGTCTTCCAGATGCGTTCGGTGATGGAGGGGCCGGATTTCCGGGCGAAGGGGCCGGATGTCTAGGGCTTCAGGAAGAGCCGGATGTCCGGGGCATGGTGTCGGATGTCCGGGCTGCGCTGGTCCTTTTCGGTGTTCTCTGGATAGCCGATCTTTGGATTCTGAGGCAAGGGCGGATGTCCGGCTGGGCGGATGTCCGCCGGCTATGCTGTAGCTCTTCTTCCTTCTCCTTCCTTCGCTTCCGCGCACGCTTGGCCTTGGTCCTTGGGCTCTCCATGGTCTCCTCGTGTGTACCTGAGTATGCACAAGGTCCGCGCTTGGAGTAGCATCCATGTCTTACATGCGGAAAGGGAAGATTCGGAAAGGAGCGAATTCACCTTAGGTCCAATGGCGTAGGCTCGAGTGTACATGGGGATGATCGTCGGATGCTCCGCATCATCTCCCCTCCCCTGGGATAGATCCGACCTCGGATCGAAATCCTCATCACCATGGAAACGGTTGTCGTGGACAGACTTGTAGTCGGACAAAGTGGAAGGCATGGCGCAATCCAAGTACTCCAAGGTGTCTCCGGAGTGGTACACATGCAAAAGAGCAAACACAAACGACACTTGGAAATACAATGGTTAGCGCACACAAGGTGTCCATCATGTAAGAATGAGGTCGTCCAAAGGAATTGTTCATGACAAGGCATGAGATGCTTATCCAAATGATGTAAAATGACATGTAAAGCATTCACGGGAGCAAAAGCATTCATGGGAGTAATGCAACCACGGTGCAAAATGATGTCATAGTGAGACGGTTTATCAAGAGCATGAATATGGCAATGGATGCTAATATGATTATGTTATCATGCAATTGATGGTAGGCAATGTGATCATTATGTATGAATATGCCATCAAGAAAGATCACAACAAATTTGCTAAGGAAGTGCACAAGCTCATATATCATGGATGACATGGGAATACAAGATGCAACAAGGCAATCATAATGTGAGTCAATCCATGCATAAGACGCAAATTTTCTATGGGTATGATATGTCCATCGAGCATGACATGTATGAGCACAATCAACAAATATGAATGTGTGGGTGCAATGTGTCAAAGGAGTGGTGATGTACCAATGCTCGATGTCGTGGCATGAGTGGAGGTTCGAAGGTGCATCCCATAAGTCCGAGCGCTCCTCAATGTGAAGGTCCATAGAGTCGATCTCCAATATTGATCCTCCATCCAATAGATGTATCATGTGGACAATAAGAAGGAAACAACAATGAAAGAATGACCCATCCAATATGCAAACTTGAGGATGGCTCAAAGGGAAGGAGTTCACCTTTAGTAGATTCTTGCAAATGTTGGTGTTGCACATCGTGTATGCCTTCGCATGACCAAGTTGTCACATAACGGCATCGCCTTGTGAAACCTCCAAAATGAAAGAACATGACAAACACTCGGAAAAACAAATGAGGTTAGCGGAAATGCAAAACCTGTCATTCGAGTGGTAAGATACCCAATAAGTGTATGCATCATGCTCATCATAAGAAAGTACAAGGGAGCGTGTCATAGTATGGAGGCATATGATGCAAGAACAACCAAGTACAATAGGCTCAATCAAACAAGCATGCATCACAAGTAAGGTGTCAAAGTCTCCAAGACCAATAAGCATAGTATGGTTGCACTCAATACAAGTGGATATGAAAGAGGCAACTAATGGACACAAGAGACAATGAACAAGATATATCATGTGAGAGGCATGAACATATATGTCATCAACCCAAGAAAGCAAGTAATAGTGGAACATGGGTGATGCAACATAGGAAGCAATCATAGCGATCAAGTCAAGCAAGCTAGTAGTGCGAAGATGCAACGTACTAGAAGGAATCATGGCAAGCATGTCATTGGTGCAAATAGTGGGCATGACTAATTCACATGTCATAGCACAAGCATAAAGGCAAGATATGAGCAAAATAGCATCAATAGCATGGGGCAGTTGATAAACATGGCAATAGCAACAAGTGTCGGTGTCAAAACCGGCGGATCTCGGGTAGGGGGTCCCGAACTGTGCGTCTAAGCGGATGGTAACAGGAGACAAGGGACACGATGTTTTACCCAGGTTCGGGCCCTCTTGATGGAGGTAAAACCCTACGTCCTGCTTGATTAATATTGATGATGTGTGTTACAAGGGTGGATCTACCACGAGATCAAAGAGGCTAAACCCTAGAAGCTAGCCTATGGTATGATTGTTGTTCGTCCTATGGACTAAAGCCATCCGGTTTATATAGACACCGAAGAGGGCTAGGGTTACACAGAGTCGGTTACAATGGTAGGAGATCTACATATCTGTATCGCCAAGCTTGCCTTCCACGCCAAGGAAAGTCCCATCCAGACACGGGACGAAGTCTTCAATCTTGTATCTTCATAGTCTTGGAGTCCGGCCGATGATGATAGTTCGGCTATCTGGACACCCCCTAGTCCGGAACTCCCTCAGTAGCCCCTGAACCAGGCTTCAATGACGACGAGTCCGACGCGCATATTGTCTTCGGCATTGCAAGGCGGGTTCTTCCTCCGAATAATTTATAGAAGATTGTGAACACTGGGATAATGTCCGCTCGCAAAGATAAATTCCACGTACCAACCGTAGAGAGAATAATATTACACAAGTTCAATCTGCTGACGTATTTAGTGGCGTGACGTCATGCCATTACCAAGCCTTTACTCGTTTTATTGTTCCACCTCCGTGCGTTTAGCGAGGCGGTTTCCTTGGCACGTATTGTCGAAGCAGAGATCATGTTCCCCATATCCCGGATTCCCATCAATACGGACGTCGGTAACCCAACCGCCATTGATTGTGACGCTTGGGAGATAAGCGAGTTTTACCGGGCGGTGGGGACACATGTTTTTGTCCGCCCATATAAGGGGATAAAGATCCAACCCTTTTACCTGCGCCTTCTTCCTCCTTGGCTTATCCATCTCCGCGAACTCGAGCTCCAGCGCCCAAGTCCACACTTCTCACCTCAACCTTCTCCAACTATGTCCGGAGCGGGAGGCAAGTGGATGGCCTCCTCCGTGACGGAGGGGGCCATCCAGAAGCTATGCGACGCCGGATATTTGTCCAGCAACATCGCGCATCGGCTCCCCGACGAGGGAGAGCTCGTCCCCAACCCCAGGCCCCATTAGAGGGTAGTATTTCTTCCCCATTTCCTCCGCGGACTGGGCTTCCCGCTTCATCCCTTTGTCCGGGGGCTCATGTTCTACTACGGCCTAGATTTCCATGATCTGGCCCCGAATTTCATCCTCAACATCTCGGCGTTTATCGTCGTGTGCGAGGCCTTCCTCTGCATCCAGCCCCACTTCGGCTTGTGGCTCAAGACCTTCAGTGTCAAGCCGAAGGTTGTGAAGGGCAGCCAAGCGGAGTGCGGAGGCGCCATGGTGGGCAGGATGTCCCATGTTACGTGGCTGGAGGGCACTTTCGTGGAAACCATCAAGGGGTGGCAATCGGGGTGGTTCTACATCACCGAGCCGCGTGACCCCGATTGGGCAGCGGCTCCCGACTTCAGATCTAGCATCCCTACACGGCTCACATCCTGGAAAGAGAGTGGCCGGATTTGGGGGGATTCGGAGGAGCTGACCGGACTCCAAGCCTGTATCCAGAAGCTGGTGGACAAGAAGCTCAAGCTTGTCAACGTAGTCCAGGTCATGCTCATCCGCGGATTCTCCCGTGCCAGCGACGGGCTTCAACATGTGGGAGTTTGATCCGCGCAGCACCGGACTCGAGCGGGCTCTTCAACACTACGCACGTAAGATGTCCGGAAGGTGCTGTTCAAGGGCGCCGAAGCTCCCGCATCCGCTACCGAAGATCGCGGATTCCGCTCGCAGCATCCAGCTAACGAGGTAAGTGATTTCACCACTTGTTTTCCATAGTTTGGCTCTATGCGGGATCTAAACTCCCTTTAACTTTGACAGGAATGGCTGGCGAAGGCCGAACGGACTATCTGTCCGGCCCCATTGCCAGAGGACCCGCCGGACGCCCGCCTAACGGCTCTGGCTCCGGCACCCCAAGTGGTGCCGAAGAAGAAGGACAAGAAGACGGCCACGGGGACTCGCAAGAGTTCCCGCTTTCAGGTGCTATCGTATGATGAATCCGAGGCCGACTCCTCCCACCAAGGCGAGGAGGAGAAGAAGAAAGCCTCTCCCCCAGCGGGGGGAGGGAAGAAAAGGAAGGCCTCCCCAACAAAGGAGGCCGAAGAGTCCAAGAAGGGAAAAACTCTTCCCCCGGACTGCTCCGCAACGCCGATTTACGACGACGAGGATCGCCTCCAAGGGCCAAGCCCTGGCGAGATCGTATGTATCCGGACTCGAATAACTTCAAGGTTTTTTCTTTTCGCCACATAATGTCTTTCTAATGCCGCATACAACCCTGCAGTCCGCCCAAGGATGATCTCCCGTTTGCCGGCGGGTCCTTGGGTGCGTCGGATATGGATTCCCTTCCGACTGCCTCCACCCCCCGTGCCGCGGATGACGCCGAGGTGGGATCCCAGGAAGGGGCCCACCTGGAGGAGGAGGCCCCGAGGTGTCACAGGACACCCTCCCGGACTTTGCACCGGACTCAGCCCCGGAGGCCACAGTGGCTCCGGAGTCCGGCGGGCGACCCCTTCGTAAGAAGGGCAAGGCCGTGACGCCGGCTGCCTCCGGCCAACCGGAGGTGCCGGATAATTTACTGGAGGCGCTCAACGGCGCCTCGATCCAAGAGGAACACCGCACTGTTATGAGTGTGGTGATTCAGAAGGTTCAGCTCGCCAAGAGCGGGCTGACCGAAGCCTGCAGCAGCCTTCTAACAGGCTTTGAGGTAAGAATTTCAATATATGTAAAATGGTACCGCATAGACAGTAGCCCCTGATGCTCGGTTCGGTGTTCGGAAAGAAAAGCCGGACTGAGGATCTTTAGAAAGATAAACGCAGGAGTCATAAAAATATGTCAATATGGGATTGCAGGCTGTGCTGCTGACCTCCGCCGTACTGACTGCGGAGGTCAATACTTTGAAGGAAAACCTCGAGCGGTCCGAGAACGAGCTCGGCCATGCCAAGAAGCAGCTCGAGGAAAAAGAAGGTGAGTAATACCTTATGAAAATTGTACCTTACAGAAAAGGATTTGGTTGCAAGAAAAATGACAAGGATAACGTGGGTATTGTAGGGGCCACTAACGAGGTGGGGACCACAGAAGGAGGCGGTGGCATGTCGAACGCAATGCGGCAGCGCACCGAGCGAGAGAAGCAGGAGGCGCGGGTGGCGGAGGTACAACAAGAGCTCCAGGATCTCGTGAAAAAACATGAGAGCTTGGAGCGTGACTCGAAGACTCGAGAGTCTGAGCTTGCAACGGCTCTTGAGAGTGCCAAAGCCGCTAAGGACGACGCCTACAAGGCCCTCCAGGAGATTGAAGCGGTGAAGAAAATAGCAGCGGGTAAGGCATTTTTCATGCAAAGTAAGCATGTGAGTGTTAATTACCTGTTGCTTACCCGAATTCGGAGCTCTCCAGGAGCGTTCGCAGATCTTCCTCGCAGCGTGTCCGATGCTGCCGCATTCTCTGCGGGTCGAGGAGGGAGCTCGACGGAGAAGGTCTTCTGGTCTCGATGTCTTTGAGGCGGACATCCGGTGCCCTTAGCGACCAGTGAAGCAGCTGGTCGAGCTCCACAAGGCGGCCGAACAAGCCATGAAGGGCCTCATAGTTCGGGTGGCCTAAGGAGGCCATGCCCAGGAGCTACTTCGCCTGGTGCAGCGGTGATGGATGCGTGCCGTGGGTAGAAGTCATCAAGCATTCCGCTTGTATTGAGGGTGCCTGTCGGGCCTTGCCCGCCGCAAAGGTGCACTGGGGCAAGATGGATGCCCAAAAGCTCGTGACGGACCCGCCACCAGAGGGCAAGGAGCATCGCACGCCCGAGATGTATTATAAGAGTGTGCTGAAGGGCGCCCGCACTATTGCGGGTGAGTACTCCAAAGGTGTAATATTTGAGTAGACTCGCATTTTGTTATCCTGTGCGCTGAAAACTTATTTCATATGCACTAAGCAACGCTTGTTAATTTAAAATATTACCTTCTGTGCGGCTGTTTATCAAATCTGAGAGATGGCAAGTCGTCGGCTTCAAATTTCCCATGCCACGAAAGTGCCGGGTGTTCGGATAAACTGGGCGCTCTTGTTCCCATTTTTGGGTCCATCTAGGAGGCGCTCAACACAAATGTAACAAGGCAACAGGACTTATAATGCTTGAACACTCTCACTTAGCCATAGAATTCTATAATTTTAAATTTCGGCGAAGCCCCTAGTCTTCGAAGGTCAATTTGGGGCGCTATCCACGCCTTGGCCGGACAAGATCCGCTCCTCGCTCTAAGCAGCATAAGTCTTTAAGGACTCGCAAAAAACCTCTCGAACAGCGACCGGTCTCTCGCCTCATCATGACGGTCAGTTTTAGCTTTCTCCACTGAGGCGTTAACCCAGCTCAACTGGGGCGGAATCGCAGTGGTTCTCCCAAAGGCTACCTTAGCCGATATAGCGGAACGTAAGGTACCAAAACATGGGAGCCGGGCAAACCCAACTATTGACCCAAGACATGATTCGAGCCGATGCATATAGTGCTATAAGTTCGTGGTGCCGCACTTGTGAAAGTGTTCGACTCATCATACCATAATGCGGAAACATAAGCCCTGGTGTATATTAGCCGTACCAAAGTGTACGGATGCAACATGCCATGAATGAACATATGTATGAAAAAGAAATGCAATTATAAGCAAAAAGGTGCTGCATTGTTTTATTCAATAAGTGTTGCTACGAATGCAGAACGATACAAATAGTGCGATAAGCAAGGTATGGGACTGTTAAACATGTCCCCCTCCAGGGGTAGGCTGCATATTGGTGTATAAAAATGCTCGTAATGGAGACCACCTGTATATTCGTTGTAGCCTTTATCCTTCCCTGGCTGTTGCATCGTGAGTTCGGCAGGTCTGCTGCTGCCGGACAGGCCTCGACAAAGCGGAGTCCTGTGGGTAGAAAGTAAAAGGTAAAAAGAAAAGAAAAAGGAATGACACACTTGAGAGCCCCTGGTGTGGTTGAGCCGCAGTCTGGGTTTATCGTGGTCGTGCCCCTCTCCCCATGTCCATGGTATCTTCATAGCGTAATAGTGTACGCGAAGGACCTGCTTTGACGTTTCGCAGGAGCTGGGGTTGGGGCCGCACTCTGGCGATGCTTGCTCGGAATGTGCCGTGGTCTTGTTGTAAGTTACTCGGCGGCGCTGTCCGGCCGCTTAACGGCCGGACTTGAGAATTGCCTCAAGAGGCTGCATTGCACTTCTGCCGCGAGAGCTGCTGTATGTTCCTCCGTGCGGAGAGAACGTTCAGTGTTTCCGTTGACCGTGATGACTCCTCGAGGGCCTGGCATCTTGAGCTTGAGGTATGCGTAGTGCGGCACCGAGTTGAACTTTGCAAACACGGTACGTCCGAGCAAGGCATTATAGCCGCTGCGGAACGGGACTATGTCGAAGATTAACGCCTCGCTTCGGAAGTTATCCGGGATCGAAGACCACTTCGGTGTAATCGAGCCTGTACAATTGGCTTCTACACCTGGTATGACGCCTTTAAAGGTCGTTTTGGTATGTTTAATCCTTGAGGGTCTATGCCCATTTTGTGCACCTTGTATCCTGGTAAAGCAGGTTCAGTTGCCGCCGCCATCCATCGGGACTCTGGTTAGGTGAAATCCATCGACGATTGGGTCTAAGACCGGTCTGGCGAATCCGCCGTGGCGGATGCTTTGGTGGGGTGGTCCTTCGTCAAAAGTGATCGGGCGGGAGGACCATGGATTGAACTTGGCAACTGGCTCCATCGCGTAGACATCCCTAAGTGCATGCTTCCGCTCCCTTTTGGGTATGTGCGTTGCGTATATCATGTTCACCGTCCACTTTGTGGGGTAAACCCTTCTGTCCTCTATTGTTCGGCGGTTGGGTCTCGTCCTCGTCATCGCTATGCAGCCCCTTGTCATTGTTTTCGGCAATTAACTTGCCTGCCTGCTTGAATACCCAACAGTCCCTGTTGGTGTGGTTAGCTGGCTTTTCGGGGGTGACGTGTATCTGGCACAAGCGGTCGAGTATTCGGTCCAAATTGGACGGACCCGGAGTAGTTCTTTTGAATGGCTTTTTCTGCTGTTCGGGTTTAGAGCCTCTGAATCCGGCATTGATTTTCGTATCCTCAATATTGTCGCCGTTAATGCGGCGTTTGTTTTTGTTACGACGCGGCCTGCCATTTCGGTCCTTGAAGTCCGGACTGCGGAATTTTTTGAGGTTGTTGCTGCGTGCTAGCCAGCTGTCCTCACCCGCAGAAGCGGGTCATGAGTGATGTGAGGGCTGCCATGGATTTTGGCTTTTCCTGTCCTAGGTGTGGGCAAGCCACTCGTCATGATGTTATGCTTGAAGGCCGCGAGGGCCTCCGCATCCGGACGGTCGATGATTTGGTTTTTCTTGGTTAAGAACCGTGTCCGTAATTGTCGGCCGATTCGTCTGGCTGCTGAATTATGTGGCTTAGGTCATCAGCGTCTGGTGGTCGCACATAAGTGCCCTGGAAGTTATCGAGGAATGCGACTTCCAGGTCCTCCCATCTCCCAATTGACTCTGCTGGCAAGCTATTGAGCCAATGCCGGGCTGGTCCTTTAAGCTTGAGGGGGAGGTATTTGATGGCGTGAAGATCGTCACCACGGGCCATGTGGATGTGAAGGAGATAGTCTACGATCCAAACCGCGGGGTCTGTTGTGCCATCATAGGATTCAATATTGACGCGTTTAAACCCTTCGGGGATTTGATGATCCACTACTTCTGTGAAGCATAGTGGGTGTCTTGGCGCCTCTGTCTTGGGCGATATCACGACGGAGCTCAAAAGAGCTTTGTATGTTTTGTTCGGCCCGGCGGACTTATCAGTGTCCCGCGACGGTTGTCGCCACGCATCGCCGTGGGCGCCCACGCGATCCATAGATCGATCTTGATTGTCCGGCCTTGTCCTCCAATATATCCCGCAGGTCCCGGGCGTTCCCCTGTGGCCGTGTGCTTTTTGAGCGATGCGAGTGCGGTTCTAGTGAAGGGCCTAGAGGCCTCTCTGTCGCGACCACGGGTGGTCGGTCGGTATTGTCTCCTGGTGATGCGGGTTCGTAAGCCTCCTCCTCTAATCGGGAGCAGCTTGCGTTTAGGGTAGCTTTGGAGGGGCGTTCGAGCTCATGCTCTTTGGCCGCGAGGACTTCAGTCCATCTGTCGGCTAGCAGATCCTGATCAGCTCTAAGCTGTTGCTGCTTTTTCTTGAGGCTGTTCGCCGTGGCCATAAGCCTGCGTCTAAAATGCTCTTGTTCGACGGGATCCTCAGGCACGACGAATTCATCGTCGTCGAGGTTTGCTTCGTCTCCGGAGGGAGGCATATAATCCTCTACCTCTTCTTACGCCGCTCTCTCGTGAGGGCTGGCGTCTCCATCCTCTGTCTTTGGATCTTGCTTTGGAGTGGATTGTCTTCCGCCGTCCGGTGTATTGTTATCTCCGATGCGGAATCTTCATTCTTCTTTGTGGCGGGATTTAGAGCGGCGCCGCTGACGCCGGCGCTTGGGCTGTTTCTTGGAGGGGTCATCCTTCGCTGTTCCATCGCCGTTCCCATCTTTTGGGACGTCCACCATGTATATGTCGTATGACGAGGTGGCTTTCCAGTTCCCGGTGGGCGCTGGTTCTTGTTCGTCTCCGGCATCGTCGTCCATACCGTCGATGTCTTCGGAGTCATAGTCTAGCATGTCGGTTAGATCGTCGACAGCGGCTACCAAGTGGGTGGTGGGTGGGCTTTGAATTTCTTCGTCGTCCGCATCCCAACCGTCCTGACCGCAGTCCGGCCAGGGCTCTCCTGATAACGACAGGTACTTTAGTGAACTCAAGATGTCGCTAAAAAGGTGAGAGTTGAAAGATGTCCGCTGTGGTGAACTCCATGACCGGCGCCCAATTGGATTCGATCGGAGGTGGCGCGGGAGGTTCGAAGTCCGGCAAGGAGTCCGGCACCTCGGAGTCGCGAGCTTTATGAGGGACAAGATCAGTGTTCGGCTCTATCGCCGTAGAGGTTGCAGCCCCCGAGGCGGTGTCTAGCCATCCGTCCCCGATCTGCGCAGCTGGCTCCGAATTGAAGATCGGAGTGGGTTCGAGTGCGGTCTCCAGGGTACTGTCCGGCTGCAGAGCTAAATCATGCTCGCCGTGACAGTGCGGCACGCTCGGCTGTGGCTCGACTCCATCGAGGATCAAGTTCTCGCGGATGTCAGCTGTGAAGTTCAAACTTCCAAATCGACTGACGGCCGGGCGTAGCTTTCGATCTGCTCCGGATGGCCAGCGAATCGGCCCAGAAAGCGGCCACCGAATCTGAAGATCTGTCCGGGAGAATAGTCTCACTCTGGACTGCGTCGTTGATGATGGTCGAAGAAGCCATCGAGCCTATCGGTGACGACATACGTAGGAACTCTAAATGAAAGCACCAATGTCGGTGTCAAAACCGCGGATCTCGGGTAGGGGGTCCCGAATCGTGCGTCTAGGCGGATGGTAACGAGACAAGGGACACGATGTTTTACCCAGGTTCGGGCCCTCTTGATGGAGGTAAAACCCTACGTCCTGCTTGATTAGTATTGATGATGTGTGTTACAAGAGTGGATCTACCACGAGATCAAAGAGGCTAAACCCTAGAAGCTAGCCTATGGTATGATTGTTGTTCGTCCTATGGACTAAAGCCATCCGGTTTATATAGACACCGGAAAGGGCTAGGGTTACACAGAGTCGGTTACAATGGTAGGAGATCTACATATCCGTATCGCCAAGCTTGCCTTCCACGCCAAGGAAAGTCCCATCCGGACACGGGACGAAGTCTTCAATCTTGTATCTTCATAGTCTTGGAGTCCGGCCGATGATGATAGTTCGGCTATCCGGACACCCCCTAGTCCGGAACTCCCTCAACAAGGATCTCCACCAAGCATGCAAATACACATTGGAGTAGAATAATGGTGAATCATGGGTAGATGCAAGTAAGGGTCACAATTTCATGGCAAAGTCATGTAAAGAGTAATGACATGCAAAGTGAACACGATAGAATGGGCATAAGGTAGTGATATATAGCCCAAAGCCGTGTGAGAGACAAGTAAAAGTGATGCGCGTAGTCCTTGCGCAAAGGGAACGGTGGTAAGGATAGTCCACGGGATCCCAAAGCATCATTGCTCTCAAGAGCTCGTTTCGTCAACTCATGGGATTGAGATGTTGACGAGTATACGTGTGTACCTACACAAAACAAAGACAAAGGAGAAATTGTGTGTGCGTGGTAGATGTACGCATCATCCATCATGATGCATACGTGCGTGTGTTTGTTAGCACAAAATATCCAATGCTCAAATAAATGAGATGCGTGATATAGAAACATGGCATCCATCATGAGAGGTTTGTTACGATGTATCGCATAATGGAGACTCAAATTGTGTAATGCATCATGAGAAATGTCTAGAGCATTGTTGTTCATGGAATGCATATGGTGTACACAATCATGGGAATCATGCAAAGTATGAAATGCATCAAGATCTCCTAATATGTATGAGGAAACTATGGGGTCTCTTCATGAGCATTAATGGAAACATCACATGGAGAATATTGACAACATCCAAAACAATGCATATTTGGAACAATGTGATCATGGCATGGAATAGTAGACGAATTAATAAATCATGTAAAGGAAGCATGGCAATATCATCACAAGAGAAGCAAAAGCCTATGACCATCATCTCGTCATCTATGCCATAAGTGCAAATGGGATTTATTTTAACGGGCATGCATAGTTACTATGTTGAGATTGTGAAGATGCAATATGGGAGATCTCACTCATAGCATATGACAAGTTCAATGGATTGTCAAATATGATGTGACCAAAAGAATTTTCACATGATATCCTATGGAGCATAACATCACAACTAGGCAACTCAACATGCTCATCATCATATTCATCATAAATAGGTAAGTCAAGGCATGAAGAAGTTTCACTAGCATGAAGCATGGTAATAGGTGGGTCGGCATCATGGGAGCAATCAATGTCAAGATGGTCCACTAGTGGGACAAGAGAAGTACCATCACCTATGTTACCTTTGGAGCATCGCTCATGTGCTGTAGGTGAGGTGTCAACGATCCATTCGTTGTCATCTTCATCTTGATGGAACCATGTGGGGGTGTATCATTGTCCACCATGGCCATCGTCGTCTCCAATGTAGGGATGGACTCGTCGAGGATAGGCATGTCGTCATGTAGGAGACCTAGCACCAAAGAAGAAAACACACTAGGAGTAGAGGTTAAGTCGTTAGAAATCATAGTGGCCTCATGTGCCGTGTCAACTACCTCACTCACTAAGTGTTGTGGCTCACTCACTCCCTCAAGGATGCTCTCACTCGTATGGTGGGTGGAGTCACTCAAATGGCGCTCAACCTCACATAGGATGTGTGGCATTCTCTCATGTGTGGGGCTAGTGGTGGTCACACTCATCCTCTCATAGGAAATGCTCTCAATGTCACGTATGGTGGAGTCACTCATGTCACTCATGGGGTGGTGGCTCTCCTCACATGGCAATTGGGGCATCTCGACATATGTGGGTGCCGGAGAGATGTTGGTGCAAATGTCTCCATGCGCGGTCGGGTAGCTTGACTCGGAGTATGAGTCCAATGTGGGCGTCGTCTTCATGTTGTTGAAGAGGTTCGCGCTCGTCGCCGTGGTCGAAGGGGATGGCCCTTGTTCGACCGTCTTGTCACCGCCTTGGTGTTGGAGGCCCATAAGATGTGGCACCTCATAGCTCGTCTCCATGACCGAAGGGAGTTTCCCATGCTCGGCCATCTTCCTTGAGGGGCTTCCGAAGATGGAAGTGTCGCCCTCGCCGTAGGTGGTCGCCTTGGACTTGATCAAGTCGATGTAGGCGTACACGTGGGAAGTAGGCGAAGATGTCGTACGTCCAAAGGCGAAGATGTCTTGATTGCACTTGGCGAAGATGCCGAAGTGGTTGTTGTAGCCGTAGCACCGTCTTGGTGGTGCTCGTCTCGCGGTCTTCTCTTGTGCTTATGAAGCTTCGACTTGGCGTGAAGTAGGGCTTGTTGGGAGTTGTGCATTTGCGCTTGTGGAGAATCTTCATGATGATGATGTCGTTGTCGTGCTTGAGCTCCTTGGCGTTCATCGTCGTCGTGCACATGATGCTTGGAGGTGACTTGCCCTTCATGACGATGTTGATCACGAACGTGATGGTGGTCGCCATGTAGATGTGGACAAGGACGATTTGCACTTGCGTCGTTTCCGCGCTCCGAAGACTTGTGGCTTGAACGTCGCCGTCTTGAAGATGACGAAGGGGAAGTAGACTTGATCAAGGCTCTAATCTCCTCCATCCTTGCATCTTGCTCCTCTTTATGTGCGGCAAGCTTCTTGTCGATGTAGTCCCTTCTCCTTGCTTCAGAGTGATGAATGTCGATGGAGATGTTCTCGATGCGCTCTCGCAATCTTGATTGTGTGCCTTGCACTTGTCGTTGTAGATCGAAGATAGACGCTTTGCTGATGTAGTTGTTCACGCCGTCGTTGTTGTCGAGGACCAAAGAGGAAATGCCTTGCCTATCCATCACAAGACTCGAGCAAATATGAGTGGGAGAAAGAGAAGAACTTATACCAATGTACCTTGACCGATGTTGACAATGAATCAAGTTCACTCAAATGCGGACAATGAAATAGCACTATTGGTACCAATCCTTGTCGGTTCTCACACCTACACAAGTAAAGCTTATGGAGGAGCTCGGTGAGGATAGTGGCACAAAATTTAATGCAAAATGTTAGCAAGAGTCAATAATGTTGAAAGAGATTCACAAATTCGCAAGTGAAACAAATGGACCAATAGCAAAGAATGGCACACGGAGACACACACACGGATAGATAAATGGGGTCGTGCAACCAAGGAATGAGCAAAAATGTGGAATCCACGGAAAACGCTCGTGTTGCACAACTCAAGAGAGACGCTAGCACGATTGCTCAAAAGGCGGATACGACACTTGTGCACAACCTATAAGATGCAAAATGGATAAACTTCTATCCCAAGTATGCTATGTGGTATGATATGGAGGTTACCGTCCGGCGATGATGAGTAGCGGTGTTCTTGATGTAGATACCAAGATGATGGAGACTCGTCCCTAAGTAGACGAAACACCTTAGGAAACGGAAAAACCGCGAACTCAAAATCTCAAACGTCAAATGTCAAAATGGTGGTAGCGGGAATGCGGTGGTGGTTTGCACTTGGCAATGCGGAAGTGGAATGATGGGCTATACACGTGTCGGAGTTGAAGTTGTCGTCCCTAAGTAGCGAAACACCTTAGGAGACACAAGCCACAACTCAAACAAGCTCAAACAACTATTGGGTTAAGTTGAGGTGGTTGAAGTGTATGGTGGGCAAGCCTATCACGGAAGTTATGGTGGTGGTGGTGGTTGATGAACATGCAACCGTCCCTAAGTAGCCTAAACACCTTAGGAGACTCGAATCACAACTCAAACAACCTCAAATGCAAAGGGGAACAAAATTGGTTAGGTTGCGGAAGTCGGTGGTGGTTATGTGGAGGATGTGGTGGAAGCCCTAGGCAAAGATGCCAAAGTTCCGAAAATTTGATGGAGTCAAATGGTGGTGGTAGTATTTTTATGGGATGGGGGATGTCAATAGCTTCAAAACGAGCTAAAGAACGTCAAAAACGAACTCCGGATGAATTAGTTATGGACAAAACGGTGAAACGGGAAAATCTGAAATCTCAGGGGTCGGATGTCCGGGGTGGAGCCCGGATTTCCGGGAGTGTCTGTCCAGAACCTAGCAGATTTGGCGCTCCAGGAGCCGGATGTCCGGCTTGGGGCCCGGATGTCCGGCCAGATGGCCCGTATGTCCGGCCTGAGGCCCGGATGTCCGGCCCGACGAATCCGGATCTCGTTTGGGGCGGAAATTTTCGAATTGGGGGCGGAAATTGATGATTTCAAGGTCAAAATTGGAGAGATTTCGTGGATGGAAAGTGAGGAAACTTGGGGAAATGCTAGATCCACTCGAAACCAAGCAAATCCATGGATCAAAATCAACAAAACATCATCAAAACTAACAAATCACAAAAAAAATTGGGGCTATTTTTGGTGGGGATTTTTGGATTTAGGACGAAATCAACAAAATCAAGCTAGAAAACACGGGGTAGGGGCTCCAAAAACGTGATCAACGTGGCTCATGATACCAAGATGATGTAGGGTGGAACCCTATAGCGTCGATCTTTCACGTTTGGAGTGGATCCCTACGGGAGACACGAAGAACGAGCGGAAGAACACGAGGAAATCACGGGGAGGAACGAGGGAAAACACTCAACCAACAAGGAATCGATCACAGAAATGCTAGATCAAAGAACACAAAGAGATACACGAGATCCAAAGTCAACAAAGGTAGAGGATACAAAGGAACCGTTCTTCTCCGCGAGGAGGGCTTGAATCTACAAGGGGATCTTCCCACGAGGGGGTCTTGAATCCGATAGGATCTTCTCCGAAGAGGCCGCGGTCTCTCACGAGGAGGAGATCCGATGGATGAGCGAAGCTCTATCTCTAACTTGAGCTAAATCAACGCTAACCCTAACTAGGAGGAGGTGGAGGAGTTACTATAGTCGTAGTTAAAGGTGGGGATGGAGTGAAGGGTACATGGGCGGTGGCCGTTACACTCTGTGTGATGGCCGGATGTCCGGGCGACGGGCCGATGTCCGGGGCTTCGGACGGGCGGATGTCCTGCTGGCCTGGTCTTCCAAATGCGTCGGTGACGGAGGGGCCGGATTTCCGGCGAAGGGCGGATGTCCAGGGCTTCGTGAAGAGCCGGATGTCCGGGGCATGGTGCCGGATGTCCGGGCTGCGCTGGTCCTTTTCGGTGTTCTCTAGATAGCCGAAGCCGGATTTCTGGGGCAAGGGCCGGATGTCCGGACTGGGGCCGGATGTCCGGGCTGGGGCCGGATGTCCGGGCTGGGGCCGGATGTCCGCCGTATGTAGCCTGGCTCTTCTTCCTTCTCCTTCCTTCGCTCACAAGACGCTTGGCCTTGGTCCTTGGGCTCTCCATGGTCTCCTCGGGTGTACCGAGTATGCACAAGGTCCGCGCTTGAAGTAGCATCCATGTCTTACATGCGGAAAGGGAAGATTCGGAAAGGAGCGAATTCACCTTAGGTCCAATGGCGTAGGCTCGAGTGTACATGGGGATGATCGTCGGATGCTCCGCATCAGTATGGCTGAAGTTGCAGATAACGCATAATGTTAAGAACGACACATCTCTTTGATCTGAAGAAATACACTAAGAGATCAATAGCAAGGTACGAGAGTGGTCACACGTCTGTTGACTGAAGACTAAATTGGGGTCACACGATTTTATTTTATTTTGGTACTGTCCGATCTACGCCGGATGGCTTGATGGCCGTCTTGTGCCTCCCGGCTGACACTGTTAGGAATCTTCCCTGAAGAGCCAGCGAGCAACGGCAGAGCAGCCTGCCTCCGCCGTCCGTGGCTGATACGTCTCCAACGTATCTATAATTTTTGATTATTCCATGCTATTATATTATCTGTTTTGGATGTTTATGGGCTTTATTAAACACTTTTATATTATTTTTGGGACTAACCTAATAACCCAAAGCCCAGTGCTAGTTTTTCCCTTGTTTCAGTGTTTCGCAGAAAAGGAATATCAAACGGAGTCCAAATGGAATGAAACCTTCGGAGAGTTATTTTTGGAACGGAAGCAATCCAGAAGACTTGGGATGTACGTAAGGGAAGCAACGAGGAAGGCACGAGGCAGGGGGGCGCGCCCACCCCCTAGGCGCGTCCTCCACCCTCGTGGCTCCCCTGACGTATTTCTTCCTCCTATATATACCAATATACCCTAAAACCATTGTGGAACAGAATAGATCGGGAGTTCCGCCGCTGCAAGCCTCTCAGAGCCACCAAAACCAATCGGGACCTGTTCCAAGACCTGCCGGGAGGGGCACCCTCACCGGTGGTCATCTTCATCATCCCGGCGCTCTCCATGACAAGGAGGGAGTAGTTCACCCTCGGGGCTGAGGGTATGTACCAGTAGCTATGTGTTTGATCTCTCTCTCTCGTGTTCTTGAGGTGATACGATCTTGATGTATTGCGAGATTTGCTATTATAGTTGGATCTTATGATGTTTCTCCCCCTCTACTCTCTTGTAATGAATTGAGTTTTCCCTTTGAAGTTATCTTATCGGATTGAGTCTTTAAGGATTTGAGAACACTTGATGTATGTCTTGCGTGGGATACCCGTGGTGAAAATGGGGTATTCTATTGATCCACTTGATGTATGTTTTGGTGATCAACTTGCGGGTTCCGCCCATGAACCTATGCATAGGAGTTGGCACACGTTTTCGTCTTGACTCTCTGATAGAAACTTTGGAGCACTCTTTGAAGTACTTTTGTGTTGGTTGAATAGATGATCTGAGATTGTGTGATGCATATCGTATAATCATACCCACGGATACTTGAGGTGACATTGGAGTATCAAGGTGACATTAGGGTTTTGGTTGATTTGTGTCTTAAGATGTTATTCTAGTATGAACTCTATAATAGATTGATCCGAAAGAATAACTTTGAGGTGGTTTCGTACCCTACCATAATATCTTCGTTTGTTCTCCGCTATTAGTGACTTTGGAGTGACTCTTTGTTGCATGTTGAGGGATAGTTATATGATCCAATTATGTTATTATTGTTGAGAGAACTTGCACTAGTGAAAGTATGAACCCTAGGCCTTGTTTCCTAGCATTGCAGCACCGCTTTGTGCTTACTTTTATCATTAGTTACCTTGCTGTTTTTATATTTTCATATTACAAAAACCTATATCTACCATCCATATTGCACTTGTATCACCATCTCTTCGCCGAACTAGTGCACCTATACAATTTACCATTGTATTGGGTGTGTTGGGGACACAAGTGACTCTTTGTTATTTGGTTGCTGTGTTGTTTGAGTGAGTGCTTCTTCTTTCTTCGCCTCCCTCGTTTTGATTAACCTTAGGTCATCCACTTGTGGGAAATTTGCTCTTGTCCTACAAACCTCTACACTTGGAGGCCCAACAACGTCTACAAGAAGAAGGTTGCATGAGACATCAAGCTCTATTCGGCGCCGTTCTTTGGGGAGGCTAGGTGGCACTCACACCCGTCAACTAAGCTCTTTTTAAGCGCCCGTTCTTTGGGGAGGTGAGTGCTTGAAGGTATATATTTAGATCTTGCAATCGAATATTTTAGTTTCTTGTTTTATCACTAGTTTAGTCTATAAAAGAAAACTACAAAAAAATGGAATTGAGTTTGTCTCATATGCTTCATCTTTTTAATATCTTTCGTAAGTATGATGAAAATGAAAATTGTGCTCAAGTTCTAGAAGAAGAAGTCTATAAAATGTTTGGCACCAAATCTTTGAATGATGAGCATGATTGCAATGTTGTTAGTACAAATTCCTTGAATATACATGATGCTAATGATATGCAAAGCCACAAGCTTAGGATGCTATGTTTGATGAAGATGATAATTTTTGTCCCCCAAGTTTTGATGAGCAAATTTATTATGATGAAAGCATGCCTCCTATTTATGATTGAGGGAGTCCCGGATTAGGGGGTGTCCGGATAGCCGAACTATCACCGTTGGCCGGACTCCTGGACTATGAAGATACAAGATTTAAGACTTCGTCCCGTGTCCGGATGGGACTTTCCTTGGCGTGGACGGCAAGCTTGGCGATACGGATATGTAGATCTCCTACCATTGTAACCGACTCTGTGTAACCCTAACCTATCCGGTGTCTATATAAACCGGAGGGTTTTAGTTCGTAGGACGGACAACAATCATACCATAGGCTAGCTTCTAGGGTTTAGCCTCCTTGATCTCGTGGTAGATCTAGTCTTGTACTACCCATATCATCAATATTAATCAAGCAGGAGTAGGGTATTACCTCCATCGAGAGGGCCCGAACTTGGGTAAAAACATTGTGGCCCTTGTCTCCTGTTACCATCCGCCTAGACGCACAGTTCGGGACCCCCTACCCGAGATCCGCCGGTTTTGACACCGACATTGGTGCTTTCATTGAGAGCTCCTTTGTGCCGTCGCCGTCAGGTAGGATGCCTCATCCCGTCTTTAAAGACGTTACTATTGCCAAAGGAGCCTTGGCTGCTGGTCGGACTCTTCGGCTAGGTGGTTTTCTTATGACCGCCAGTTCGGCCACCGCGCCGACGATGACCTCTCGAGTCATCGAAACCAATCTCCATGTTAATTCAGAACTTGCCGAACAGTTAGATCCGATTGAGCTCTCCTCCGTAAACGAGCTCTTGGATCGCATCGCCGCCCTGGGACTCGCCACAGACTACGACCGGATCGGGCCTAAAACCGATCTGAGAGAGATCAACTCTCCCTAGGCTACCCATCATGTTGCTGTGATAGAGGAGCAATGCGGAGATTCTTCTTCTATTTTAAGGACTAGCTACGTCCGGATTCCCGATCCCTCCATGCCGGATTCCCGCAGAGGGACGGATGTCGATCAAGCCCTGAACTTAAAGTCAGGCGACGGGATGGATTCATTGGATAGCATTCAAAAATCCAAACTTCCGAGTTCGGAAACTTCCCGGCCCCTGAGTCTAAAATTGGACGGGTTCCGGATCCAGTTCCACCCGCCCACCCAAACATTAGCGATCTATCACGAATTCGGCAAGAGCCCGCTGAAACAAGACATCATTATCGGGCCGATTCCTCCGGTTATGGACAGGATAAAGGACTGCCGAGAGGAGGACGCAATCCCAATTTTCTGCAATAATTGCACGGACAAGGGAATCCTAAACGCCATAAATCGTCGCGAAATTACACGCTTTGCCGACTTGGTGACCATAGTACAAAAGTACTGTGCGATGGAGAGCGCCTGGAAAACCGAAAGTAAATTTTGGGATAATCCGGCCCCGAATACATCCCTAGTCCGAAATAATAGGGTGCATCATTACCAAGCACCAGGTTAAACACCAAAAACCAAAACCCCTAAAAGTGCAGGAACCGTCTTTGGAGGGTTGGCTAAACGGACCACGCAAAATTCACAGACATGAGGGCGCCACTCCAACTCATAGCCTTCGAGCATGTTGGATACTACGGCAGGTGGCCAAAAGTGGCGAAAGAGCTTCTAGCTTAAGAATCCCAGCCCAGCAACACCAAGACGGTGTTAATAGTCTTGAGACTTTCGTGATCAAATAACATGCGAAACGAACACTCCGCAACCTTGTCAAGTCTACCAAGTAGCAACAATAAATCCATGGAGGACACGGCTATTACCTTTAATGCCGTGATTTAACCTAAATTCGAACAGCCCGAAAGCACCGGCCGCATTGGTCCTCGGTCCGATAGTGGACGGCTTTCTCCTTACTAAGGTACTCATGGATGGCGGCAGCGGACTAAACCTCATCTATGAGGAAACCCTCCGAAAAATGGAAATAGATCGGAACCGCATTGAGCGAAGCAGACAACCTTTAGAGGAATAATCCCTAGCCGGGAAGCATGCTGCATAGGAAAAATCACACCGGACGTAGTGTTCGCTCACGGACAATTACAGGTCCGAGGAGGTCACATTTCAAGTGGCCCCGTTCAACAGCCGGATATCATGCTTTATTAGGACGAGAGGCATTCACAATTTTTCAAGCTATACCCCATTATGGGTACATGAAGCTTAAAATGCCCGGACCTAACGGAATCATCACTCTCGCTAGTGATCCGAACATAGCACTCCACGCCGAAAACAAGATAGCCGCACTAGCCCTCGAGGCACTATCCGAAGCCCTAGCAGCCGAGGAACTCACCGCGATGCGCTCCACGGTGAACAGGGACGATGTGATACTTGATAAAAGATCTAAGTCCACCTCTTTTAAACCAGCGGATGAAATAGTCAAATTCCAAGTCCACCCAATGGACCCTGCAAAGACGGCCTCCATTGGGGCACAATTAAACCCTGATGTAGATGCCACACTACGAGAATTTCTATGAGAAAACTGGGACATCTTTGCCTGGCACCCTTCAGACATGCCAGGAATCCCACGTCGGCTGGCCGAGCATAGCCTAAATATCCTAAAAGGATTCAAGCCAGTCAAGCAGGCTCATCGGCGCTTTTCCGAACCCAAGAGACAGGCCATGGGAGAGGAGCTAGCCAAACTTTTGGAAGCCGGATTCATCAGAGATATGAAACATCCGGACTGGCTAGCAAACCTGGTGATGGTACCAAAGAAGGATAAATCCTGGCGCCTATGTGTTGATTTTAAAGACCTTAATAAGGCTTGCCCAAAGGATCCCTTCCCCTCCCTCGAATTGATCAAATTATTGACACTACAAAGCAGGACCACGACTCATTGTGCTTCATCGACGCTGCACTCAGCTACCACCAAATCAAGATGGCGGAGCCGCACCAAGCTGCAACAACATTCATCACTCCATACGGCCCGTTACGCTTCAACACAATGCCCTTTGGGCCCAAAAAACGCCGGCGCAACATATCAGCGCATGATTCGTACATGTCCGCAAACCAGATCGTCAAAGCAGTGGAAGCATATGTAGATGACGTGGTCGTCAAAACCAAGCATCGTCGAAACTCTAGTAGACGACTTGAGGCTCACATTCGACAATCTTGAAAATATGACATCAAGCTCAACTCGAAAAATGCGTCTTGACGTTCCAAATGGAAAGCTCCTGGGCTTCATTGTGTCCGTAGAGGAATTGAAGCAAACCCAGCCAAGATCCGAACTCTATCACAATTGGATATTCCAAAAGACCTCAAGCAAATACAAAATTGATCGGATGCGTGGCGGCTCTAAGCCGCTTTATTTCCCGTTGGGAGAAAAGGCGTTACCCTTTACCGCCTCCTCTCCGCGCACCGAACACTTCGAGTGGATTTGATGCCGCCACGGCCGGACTTCGAAGAAATAAAGGCCATTTTGGCAACAAATCCGGTCCTGGCCGCGCCCAACTTCGGCGAACCACTGCTCTTATATATCGCCGCAACACATCAAGTTGTCGGTAGCGGTGCTTGCTCGTTGTCGAACAAGAAATGGACGGACACCGGTTCCCTCTTCAAAAACCGGTTTACTATGTGTCCACTGTCCTAACTCCATGCAAGTCCCCGTACCCACACTATCAAAAGACAGCGTGGTGTTCATGGCATCCCAGAAGCTGCGACTCTACTTTCAAGAGTGTTCGATAACGGTAGCCTTCGAAGTACCTCTTAACGACATTATAAACAACCGCGACGCGACGGGCCGGATTGCTAAATGGGCCATAGAGCTCCTTCCATTCGACATAACTTATAAGCCACGACGAGCTATTAAGTCGCAGGTTTTGGCCGACTTCGTGGATTTAATGGGTGAAGCCGAACTCCCTAAAAATGCAGGCGCATACTCCAATTGGATCATGCACTTTGACGGCTTCAAAATGTTGGCCGGCACGAAATTTGGCGTCGTCTGACGTCCCCAACCGGGACACAGTCCAATACGCCCTTCGAGATAATGTATACGGACTCCAACAATGCAGCCGAATACGAGGCCCTTCGCACGGCCTCCGGATGGCGATCTCCATGGGCATTAAACGCCTAGAGGTGCGCGATTCAACCTCGCGATATCTCAAATAAACGGAGACTTTGATGCCAAAGATCCGAAAATGGCAGCATACCGCAATGCGGTCCTAATAATGTCAGCATGGTTTGAAGGGCTCGAATTTCATCATATAGCCCGGGATAACAACCAGGCGGCGGACATATTGGCACACATTGGTGCAAAACACGATTCCGTCCCGCCCAACATCTTCCTGGAACGGCTGTTCAAGCCATCCGTACTATGGGAAGGGGAGTCCGGAAATAACAATCCGGACCCAACCGCACTGCCTGACGCCGAACACTCTGACACAATCGGAGGCTCTGCCACCGAGATAACACCTCCGCCCACGAAATAATGGCGGTTATCGCCCCGTGGACGGAACCATTCCTAGCCTACCTAACTAGGCAGGAACTCCACGAAGACCAAAATGAGGCTCGCTGCATAGTAATCGTGATCTAAATCCTACAAAGTCCATGAGGGAGAGCTTTATAAGAAAAGCACTACAGGAGTCCTTCAAAGGTGTATCTCCAAAGAGGAAGGGCGAAACCTCCTGGCTGAAATTCATGCCGGACTGGGTGGGAACCACGCCGCAGCCCGGGCCCTTGTAGGCAAGGCCTTCCGTACATGATTTTATTGGTCGACGGCCCGGGCAGATCTTGCAGGATTTAGTCCAACGATGCGTCGGTTGCCGCCTTTTTGCTAACCAAAGCCACATGCCACCCACCGCCCTCAAAACTATACCCATCACCGCCGTTTCATGTCTGGGGCTTGACATGGTTGGACCCCTTAAGGGAGGAACCCACAAGCAAAAATACCTATTGGTCATGGTGGATAAATTCACCAAATGGATAGAGGCCAAGCTGTTAAAGCGGCCGAATCCGGACCGGTGATAGACTTCATATCGTGGGTAGTGCACCGTTACGGTGTCCCCACAGTATCATCACTGATAACGGCACCAACTTCACGGCCGATGAGGTCAAATTATGGTGCAAAAACATGGGCATCAAGCTCGATTACGCCTCAGTCTATCACCCTCAAACCAATGGCCAAGTCAAACAAGAGAATGGTCTAATCATCAGCGGCATTAAACCCAGACTAGTGCGGCCCCTCAAGGAATCTAACACACACTGGGTTGAGGAGCTCGACTCCGTACTCTGGGGGTTGCGGACCACGCCGAATCGTACTACCGGATTCACACCATTCTTTATGGTGTACGGCGCAGAGGCAGTCTTGCCCTGCGACATAATACATGACTCACCTCGCGTGCGCATGTATGAAGAAAGAGAAGCCGAGCTCGATCGGCAGGACAGTTTGGATGCATTGGAGGAGGAGCGCGACGTGGCAAAAGCTCGTTCCGCATTCTATCAACAGCAGGCTCGAAGATATCAAAGGAGGGAAGTACGTGCCAAAGCTTATAACGTTGGCGAACTAGTTCTACGCCTGCCGGACAAGAAAAAGGACAAACTCAAGCCCAAATGGGAAGGTCCCTTCATCATCGACCAGGTCCTGACAGACGGAGCATACCGTTTGCGAAACACATCGGATAACCGACTCGAGCCGAACCCATGGAACGCAGCCCATCTATGAAGATTCTACGCCTAAGCGCCGGACTCCAAGTTCGTCTCCTTCCTCCGTCCACATTTTCTATTTTTGCTGTCTTTTATTTCTCTCCTTCCTCCTCCATCTTCTTGAAGCCTCTAGAGGCTCGTTTACGCTTTTTCAAGACATACTTGACGCGCTGTCCGCTCATTATACCTGGGGGCTTCTTTAACAAAAGCTTATTTATACGGGCTTTATGCCCAACACATGCTAAACTTCCGCATGTACCTTTTATTCACCATTATATGCATCGATATGGCTTAAGTTTTGGCCAAGCTGGGTTGCTCGGCTCTGTGCTTACCCCTATGTTCCCGATTGTTCGGCTAGGTGGTAAAGGAGCACCTCTGCGATTATTCTTGCCGGGTCAGCGGATGTGTACCTCAGACTGGGTGAAGCCGAAAGCTAGCGTTCTTAAGGGAATATTCAATGGTGAACTGAAAGATGATTTTTAAATATTTACCCATCTGCCCCGTGATGATTTTTCTGCTTTCATAGCAGCTTTTGACATGCACTTTAGGGCATGCATCCCAGCGAAAGGAACCCTTAATGGAACTATTCTCCCTGGAAGATGTTTCTTACTACCCATGTAATATAACATAACTAGTTGGGCACTTGTCTGATACATCAACAATGACCCCTACGCCTTGTCTCCATGCATGCCCCGTTTCTTATATAACCACGAAGGTATTCAGACACACTCCGGACTATTGGGTCCTGAGGTCGGGCGAAAAAGGTCCGCTATGACAAACGATCTACAATCCGGCTAGAAAACATTTTTTCATGTCATATTTTTACATAGTCAACTCGACTCATTGTATTCCTCCTCAATGCCATCTAATAGGCTATCAAATTTACAATCTTGCTGGGAATACTTGGCGGCCAATTCTACTTGGCCGTACACTAAGCTTTCTGAGGATCTCCATCCCATCAGCCCCACAGGTCCGACCTCGCCATGTGGTTTGGGTCCACCGTGTACCGCGTCTTTACCATGGCCCGAGCCTCCTGGCGCCTTGACGGCAGGCCGATATCTTCCATAGTCGGAAGCGCCGCCGTGCTCCTTGAAGCCGCTCGCCAGCCTCCCCAATGCCTTGAGCGGGGAGATAGATGGCCACAAGGCCTGGCCGACGCCTTTCATCACCTTTGGACTCGTTAAATGCAGTGGCGCGATTCGGGAAGAAGATCACCAAGAACTGGGCATCTCCTCCTCGGGGCGACTGTGAGCAAACCTACATACATGTTTATGTTAGTCGCCTTCCTCGCCGAACTCTTTCAAAGTTCGCTCATGCACTTACTGAAAATGCCACGACGAAGCCGCCGATTCTCCTTTACGGAGTCAGACAACAAGGCACGAACATCCTTTAGTTCCTCACCCAGCTTGGTGTTGGCATCTTGGAGGTTATTTTTCTCCTGCCGCACCCTCGTAAGCATGCTCTCGCCGGCCTTTAGCTGGCGCAAGAGTTGTTGCTTGTCCGGATCTCATCTGGCGCCATCTGCAATGTTTTTGTCAGATTTACACACCCGCCGCACTTCATAAACTATTTATCTTTTGAAGCGTATATTACCAGAGGGGGTCTCTGTGGCTCCCACCATGGCGGCTAGTGCGGCCTCAAGTTGGGCCTTGCACTCTTCAAGCTCTGGGACGATCGGGTACTCTTTTTGTAAGATCATGCATAACAAATGATCCTTAAATCAGTTATTCTAACTATTTTTAAGTCTCGGGGCTACTTGGCATATATAATCACAAATTTCCTTACCCGTATGTCCTTTACATACTGCTCCGTGGCTCTGGCTAGACCATATTGAGCGGCACGGAGGTGCGCATCTCCCGAATTGAAGGCATTCAAGGCCTCTTGGGAGAAACATGCGTCATGAAGAACTGTCCGGCGGCGCCTGTGATCCAAGGTGCTCTCCACCTCGGAGTTGGTGGCGGACAATCTGTCGGCATCCTCTGTCGGAGGAGCATCCGACGGACTAAAACCCTCCTTGTCGGTGTCAAAACCGGCGGATCTCGGGTAGGGGGTCCCGAACTGTGCGTCTAGGCGGATGGTAACAGGAGACAAGGGACACGATGTTTTTACCCAGGTTCGGGCCCTCTCGATGGAGGTAATACCCTACTCCGCTTGATTAATATTGATGATATGGGTAGTACAAGAGTAGATCTACCACGAGATCAAGGAGGCTAAACCCTATAAGCTAGCCTATGGTATGATTGTTGTTAGATCCCACGGACTAAAACCCTCCGGTTTATATAGACACCGGATAGGTTAGGGTTACACAGTCGGTTACAATGGTAGGAGATCTACATATCCGTATCGCCAAGCTTGCCTTCCACGCCAAGGAAAGTCCCATCCGGACACGGACGGAGTCTTCAATCTTGTATCTTCATAGTCTTGGAGTCCGGCCGTGATGATAGTTCGGCTATTCGGACACCCCTAGTCCAGACTCCTCGGTAGTCTCCTGAACCAGGCTTCAATGACGGCAGTCCGCGCGCATATTGTCTTCGGCATTGCAAAGCGGGTTCCTCCTCCGAATACTTTATAGAAGGTTTTGAACACAAGGATAGTGTCCGGCTCTGCAAAACAAGTTCCACATGCCACCGTAGAGAGAATAACTTTTGCACAGATCTGATAACGTATTCAAGCGTGACATCACACAAATGACCAGGTCTTTATATGAATTGTTTTTTACTGTTCCACCTCAAAGACGCGTTTAGCGAGGCGGTTTCCTTGGCACGTCTTATCAAAGCATAGATTGTGCCCCTTATTTCGGATTCCCATCAATACGGACGTGGGTAACCCAACCGTGCGTCTGCCGGCACGCCTCCTCTATCAAAGGCGAGTCCTAATCGACCACGGGTGGGCTCTTGGTATTCAACCTCTTTATAATGAGACCAAGGCCCTCTTCTTTTACACCCTCCATCGAAGTTCGCCTCGCCGAAGTTCTAACACCCAAAGCTTCAGATTTAGGCGCTTCGGACCTTCGATGATGTCCGGCTCCGACCAGCACGGCCGATGGATGTCTTCCTCCGTCACAGAAGAAGATGTGCTAAAGCTGCGAGACGCCAGGTATCTAACCGGCGAGATCTCTGGTAACAGGAGACAAGGGACACAATGTTTTACCCATCGTATAGAGAATAATTTTTGCACAGATCTGCTGACGTACTCCGCGGCGTGACATCACACCACGGCCAGGCCTTTATATGAATCATTTTTTACCGTTCCACCTTAGCGCGTTTAGCGAGGCGGTTTCCTTGGCACGTCTTATCAAAGCATAGATCGTGCCCCCTTATTCCGAGATTCTCATCAATACGGACGTGGGTAACCCATCCGTGCCATTGATTACGGTGCTTGGGAGATAAGCAAGTTTTACTAGGCTGGTGGGGGACGCATAACTTCGTCTGTCCATATAAGGGGATAAGTATCCACCTTTTCACCTACGCCTTCTTCCTCCTTTGCTCATCCATTTCACAACTCGAGCTCCAGCCGCCCAAGCACGCACATCCCACCTCAACCTTCTCCAACCATGTCAGAGCGGGAGGCAGGTGGATGGCCTCCTCCGTCACGGAGGGGCACATCACAAGACCAAGGGAGGTCGATATTTGTCCCGGCGACATCGCGCCTGCAGGCTGCCCGACACGGGCAACTCATTCCAACCCCTGTGCCCCATGAGAGGGTGGTGTTTCTCCCTCACTTCCTCCATGGACTAGGTTTTCCACTTCACCCATTTGTCCGGGGCTCATGTTCTACTACGGCCTGGACTTCCACGACTGCCCTGAATTTTATCCTCAACATCTCGGCGTTCATCGTATGCGAGGCCTTCCTCTGCATCCAGCCCCACTTCGCTTATGGCTGAAGTTCTTCAATGTCGAGGCCAAGGTAGTGGGCGGCCGTCAAGCGGAGTCGGAGGCGCCATGGTTGGCAAGATGGCCAAATTCCTATGGCTCGAGGGCTCCTTTGTGGAGACAATAAAGGGGTGGCAATCGGGGTGGTTCTACATCACCGAGCCACGCGACCCCAAATGGGTGGCGGCCACCAAATTCAGATCTGGCTTCCCCACACGGCTCTCGTCATGGAAAGAGACGGGCCTGACATGGGGGAATTCGGACGAGCTATCCGGACTCCAAACATGCCTCCGAAACCTGGTGGACAAGAATCTCAGGCTTGTCAACGTAATCCGTGTGATGCTCATCTGTCAGATTCTCCCATGCCAACAACGGGCCTTCAAATTGTGGGAGTTCGATCCGCACAAAGCACCCCACTCGACAAGGCTCTTCGACACTACGTGCGAAGATGCACGGAAGGTGTTGTTCAAGCGCCGAGGCTCCCACATCCGCTACAAGATCGCGGATTCAGCTCGCAGCGTCAAGCCAGCGAGGTGAGTTATTTTACCCTTTATGGGACTCTTTTTCATAGTTTGACTCTATGTGGGATGTAAAACTCCCTAACCTTTAACAGAGGCTGGTGAAGACGTCCAGGACAGGTTAGCTGTCTGGCTCCTTTGCTAGAAGACCCAATGGACGCCCGATTGACGGGCTCTTGGCTCGGTACCTCATGTGGTGTGGGAGAAGAAGGCCAAGAAGGAGGCAACGGAACTCGAAGGAGCTCCCGACACCGGTGTTGTCGGATTCTGAAGTAGAATCTTCTCCCGAGGACGCAGGAGGAAGAAAAAGAAGCCTCTCCCCCAGCGGGGGAGGACAGGAAAAGGAAGGCCGCCCAAACTGGGGAGGCCGGAGGGTCCAAGAAGGGAAGAACCCTTCCTCCGGACTTCTCCACCAACGTCGACAACGACGAGGAGGATTGGCCAACAAGGGCCAAGCCCCTGGCAAGATCTTAAGTGTCCGGATACCCATGGCTTTTTTATCATTGCGTAGTGTTCTCTAATGCCGAAGAGGGATGGAGTTCGGCTCAATCGCCGTAGAGATCGTTGCCCCCGAGGCGGTGTCCAACCACTCGTCCTCGATCGGGGAATCCGGCTTCGGATTAAGGGTCGGAGCGGATGCTGGTGCGGCCTCCAGGGCACTGTTCGGCTGCAGAGTTAGATCATGCCCATCGAGACAGTGCGGCACGCTTGGCCGCGGCTCGAATCCGTCGAAGATCAAGTCTCCGCGGACATCGGCCGTATAGTTCAAACTTCCAAATCTGACCTGATGGCCAGGGGCGTAGCTTTCAATCTGCTCCAGATGGCCAAGCGAAATGGCCCGCAGTGCAAAGCCGCCGAATACGAAGATCTGTCCGGGGAGAAAAGTCTCACCCAGGACCGCGTCGTTGTTGATGACCGAAGGAGCCATCGGGCCTATCGGTGACGACACAGAGGAACTCTCAATGAAAGCACCAATGTCGGTGTCAAAACCGGCGGATCTCGGGTAGGGGGTCCCGAACTGTGCGTCTAGGCGGATGGTAACAGGAGACAAGGGACACAATGTTTTTACCCAGGTTCAGGCCCTCTCGATGGAGGTAATACCCTAGTCCTACTTGATTAATATTGATGATATGGGTAGTACAAGAGTAGATCTACCACGAGATCAAGGAGGCTAAACCCTAGAAGCTAGCCTATGGTATGATTTTTGTTCGTCTCTGGACTAAAACCCTCCGGTTTATATAGACACCGGATAGGTTAGGGTTACACAGTCGATTACAATGGTAGGAGATCTACATATCCGTATCGCCAAGCTTGCCTTCCACGCCAAGGAAAGTCCCATCCGGACACGGGACGAAGTCTTCAATCTTGTATCTTCATAGTCCAGAGTCCGCCAACGGTGATAGTTCGCTATCCGGACACCCCTAATCCGTGACTCCTCAAGAGCCCCGAACCAGGCTTCAATGACGATGAGTCCGTCGCGTTGATTGTCTTCGGCATTGCGAGGCGGGTTCTTCTCCAAATTCCGTATACTTGTCGAATAGTGTCCGGCTTCTGATAAATGCTGCGCTCCTCGGCTTCTACGCCCAATAATGGCCATCTTCCACGTGTTTGAATGAATGCGAAAAGCCAGGGTATTTTTACACTTACCACCCTAGCTGCGCAAATGAGCTGCCCATAAAAGGGGCGAGGATCTAGATCTGAGTCACACCATCCCCCTTCAAGCGAAGCTTTCATCGGGCGCCTCGACCAAAGCCCATTCCATCATGGACGGTCGGCCGCGGCTCCTCCTCTCGCGCTCCCAGCCCTCGGCCTAGAAATTGGGAGAGATGCTCGATCCCCGCATAGCGAGCTAGTTATACTCCAAACCAAGGGATTCCTTCCCCCGGCCTTCTTGGTTCCGGTTCGAGCCGGACTTGCCACCTACAAGGGCGGAAAGCAAGCGGAGAGTGTCCTCGATCCCTCTAAAGGAGAGCGGGTATGCTTCATCTCTTATCTAGTAAGAGGACTCGGATTTCCAGTTCATCCGTTTCTCTGGGGGCTCTTGGAGTTCTACGGCCTCCAGTTGCACCACCTTACCTTTGCCTCCATTTTGCACATCGCGGGCTTCGTGGCCCTTTGCGAACTGTTCTTGGGCATCGAGGCTCATTTCGGGCTGTGGAAGAGATTATTTTGCCTAGTACCCCGTTCTTATGAGGGGTCAATATATCAAGTGGGCGGAGCTGAGCTATGGCGCATCGCCGGGACCGGATACCTATCCGGAACCCCGAAGAAGGCGTCCGAAGACTGGCCTTCGGAATGGTTTTACATGGAGGACGTCCACGCCGGATCCTGTTCGGATCGGCCTTCCGGAGTTCAGCAATGCTCCTCTGAAGAAGCGCCTAAGCTGGCGCCCTCGGAGCCCCCGGAGGGAAAATGACCGGGATGTCCTCTATTTGATGAGCCGAATAAGGTTACTGGCTCCGAATAAGGTTATAAGAAAACCACCTAGCCGAAGAGTCTGACCAGTGGCCAAGGCTCCTTTGGCGATAGTATCGTCTTTAGAGATGGGATGATGCATCCTTCCTGACGGCGACGACACAGAGGAACTCTCAATGAAAGCACCAATGTCGGTTACCATCCGCCTATACGCATAGTTCGGGACCCCCTACCCATGATCCACCGGTTTTGACACCGATAATGATGATTATATTGATGAAAGTGGATTTGGAGAGGTCATGACTTTATTTAGTGATGAATCAACTATTTCAGAAGAGGTTCCAATTGATTATGAGAATAAATTGCTATCTATGATGATTATTGTGATGACATGTATGCTATAAATAATAATGATAACTATGAAACTTGTCATCATGATTTTAGTTTTCAATTGGATTATGCCTCACATGATAATTATTTTGTTAAGTTTGCTCCCACTATTATTCATGAGAAGAAATTTGCTTATGTGGAGAATAGTAAATTTTCTATGCTTGTAGATCATGAAAAGGATGCTTTAGTTGATATTTATATTGTTGAATTCATTCATGATGCTACTGAAAATTATTATGAGGGAGGAATATATGCTTGTAGGAATTGCAATAATATCAAGCTTCCTCTCTATGTGCTTAAAATCTTGAAGTTATGCTTGTTTTGCCTTCCTATGCTAGTTGATTATTGTTCCCATAAATTGTTTGCTCACAAAATCCCTTTGCACAGGAAGATGGTTATACTTAAATGTGCTAGTAATATTCTTCATGATGCTCTCTTTATGTTTCAATTCTTATCTTTTATGCGAGCATCATTGATATCATCATGCCTAGCTAGGGGAACGTTAGCGCTTGTTGGGAGGAAACCCAATTTTATTTTAGTTTATTGCTTTTTGGTTCTGTTTATTAATAAATAATCCATCTAGCTTCTGTTTAGATGTGTTTTTATGTTTTAATTAGTGTTTGTGCCAAGTAGAACCTTTGGGAAGACTTGGGTGAAGTCTTTATGATTATGCTATAAAAACAGAAACTTTAGCGCTCACGAGATTAGCTTCAACTTTTGGAGAGTACTATTTAGTTGATTCTTTTTGAATATGATTACTAGACAAATTCCTCAGGTCCACCAATTTATTTTATAATTTTTGGAGTTCCATAAGTATATGTTTGATACATATTACTACAAACTGTTCTGTTTTTGACAGATTCTGTTTTCATTGTGTTGCTTGCTTATTTTGATGAATCTATGGCTAGTAAAATAGTTTATAAACCATAGAGAAGTTGGAATAAAGTAGGTTTAACACCAATATAAATAAAGAATAAGTTCATTACAGTACCAAAAGTGGTGATTTATTTTCTTATACTAACGGAGCTTACGAGTTTTCTGTTAAGTTTTGTGTTGTGAAGTTTTCAAGTTTTGGGTAAAGATTCGATGGACTATGGAATAAGGAGTGGAAAGAGCCTAAGCTTGGGGATTCCCAAGGCACCCCAAGGAAATATTCAAGTGTAACCAAGAGCCTAAGCTTGGGGATGCCCCGGAAGGCATCCCCTCTTTCGTCTTCGTTCATCGGTAACTTTACTTGGAGCTATATTTTTATTCACCACATGATATGTGTTTTGCTTGGAGCGTCATTTTATTTTATTTTGTTTTGCTTGCTGTTTGAATAAAATACCAAGATCATAAATTATTAAATGTTAAAGAGTCATCACATAGTTACATAATTATTCGACTACTCATTGATCTTCACTTATATCTTTCGGAGTAGTTTGTTGTTTGCTCTAGTGCTTCACTTATATCTTTTAGAGCATGGTGGTAGTTTTATTTTGAAGAAATAGATGAACTCTCATGCTTCACTTATATTATTTTGAGAGTCCTAAACAGCATGGTAATTTTCTTGGGTTATGAAACTAGTCCTAATATGATGGGCATCCAAGATGGGTATAATAAAAACTTTCATATAAAGTGCCTTGAATACTAAGAGAAGTTTGATATTGATGATTGTTTTGAGATATGGAGATAGTGATATTAAAGTTGTGCTAGTTGAGTAGCTGTGAATTTGAGAAATACTTGTGTTGAAGTTTGCAAGTCCCGTAGCATGCACGTATGGTAAATGGTGACAAATTTGAAACATGAGGTGTTCTTTGATTGTCATCCTTATGAGTGGCGGTCGGGGACGAGCGATGGTCTTTTCCTACCAATCTATCCCCCTAGGAGCATGCGCGTAATGCTTGGTTTTTTATGACTTGTAGATTTTTGCAATAAGTATGTGAGTTCTTTATGACTAATGTTGAGTCCATGGATTATACGTACTCTCACCCTTCCATCATTGCTAGCCTCTTCGTACCGTGCATTGTCCTTTCTCACCATGAGAGTTGGTGCAAACTTCGCCGGTGCATCCAAACCTTATGATACGATACACTCTATCACACATAAACCTCCTTATATCTTCCTCAAAACAGCCACCATACCTACCTATTATGGCATTTCCATAGCCATTTCGAGATATATTGCCATGCAACTTTCCACCGTTCCGTTTATCATGACACATTCATCATTGTCATATTGCTTTGCATGATCATGTAGTTGGCATAGTATTTGTGGCAAAGCCACCATTCATAATTCTTTCATACATGTCACTCTTGATTCATTGCATATCCTGCACATCACGGGAGGCATTCATATAGAGTCATACTTTGTTCTAGTATCGAGTTGTAATCATTGAGTTGTAAATAAATAGAAGTGTGATGATCATCATTTTCTAGAGCATTGTCCCAGGTGAGGAAAAAAAAGAGAAAGGCCATAAAAAAGAGAAGAAGGCCCAAAAAAATGAGAGAAAAAGAGAGAAGGGACAATGTTACTATCCTTTTTACCACACTTGTGCTTCAAAGTAGCACCATAATCTTCATGATAGAGAGTCTCTTGTTTTGTCACTTACATATACTAGTGGGAACTTTTCATTATAGAACTTGGCTTGTATATTCCAACAATGGGTGTCCTCAAATGCCCTAGGTCTTCGTGAGCAAGCAAGTTGGATGCACACCCACTTAGTTTCTTTTGTTGAACTTTCATACATTTATAGCTCTAGTGCATCCGTTGCATGGCAATCCCTACTCCTTGCATTAACATCAATCTATGGGCATCTCCATAGCTCATTGATTAGCCGCGTTGATGTGAGACTTCCTCCATTTTTGTCTTCTCCACATAACCCCCATCATTATATTCTATTCCATCCATAGTGTTATATCCATGGCTCACGCTCATGTATTGCGTGAAGATTGAAAAAGTTTGAGATTACTAAAGTATGAAACAATTGCTTAGCTTGTCATCGGGGTTCTGCATGATGAGAACATTCTTGTGTGACGAAAATGGAGCATGACCAAACTATATGATTTTGTAGGGATGAACTTTCTTCGGCCATGTTATTTTGAGAAGACATAATTGCTTTGTTAGTATGCTTGAAGTATTACTATTTTTATGTCAATATTAAACTTTTGTCTTGAATCTTATGGATCTGAATATTCTTGCCACAATAAAGAAGATTACATTGATAAATATTTTAGGTAGCATTCCACATCAAAAAATCTGTTTTTATCATTTACCTACTCGAGGACGAGCAGGAATTAAGCTTGGGGATGCTGATAGGTCTCCAACGTATCTATAATTTATGATTGTTCCATGCTATTATAGTGTCTGTTTTGGATGTTTATGGGCTTTATTAAAGACTTTTATATTATTTTTGGGACTAACCTATTAACCCAGAGCCCAGTGCCAGTTTCTATTTTTCCCTTGTTTCAATGTTTTGCAGAAAGGGAATATCAAACAGAGTCCAAACGGAATGAAACCTTCAGGAGAGTTATTTTTGGAACGGAAGCAATCCAGAAGACTTGGGGTGTACGTAAGGGAAGCAACGAGGAAGGCACGAGGCAGGGGGCGCGCCCACCCCCCTGGGCGCGCCCTCCACCCTCGTGGCTCCCCTGACGTATTTCTTCCTCCTATATATACCAATATGCCCTAAAACCATCGGGGAATAGAATAGATCGGGAGTTCCGCTGCCGCAAGCCTCTGTAGCCACCAAAAACCAATTGGGACCCTATTTCGGCACCCTGCCGGAGGGGGGGGGGCCCTCACCGGTGGCCACCTTCATCATCCCGGCGCTCTCCATGACAAGGAGGGAGTAGTTCACCCTCGGGGCTGAGGGTATGTACCAGTAGCTATGTGTTTGATCTCTCTCTCTCATGTTCTTGAGGTGATACGATCTTGATGTATCGCGAGCTTTGCTATTATAGTTGGATCTTATGATGTTTCTCCCCCTCTACTCTCTTGTAACGGATTGAGTTTTCCCTTTGAAGTTATCTTATCGGATTGAGTCTTTAAGGATTTGAGAACACTTGATGTATGTCTTGCGTGGGATACTCGTGGAGACAATGGGGTATTCTATTGATCCACTTGATGTATGTTTTGGTGATCAACTTGCAGGTTCCGCCCATGAACCTATGCATAGGGGTTGGCACACGTTTTCGTCTTGACTCTCCGGTAGAAACTTTGGGGCACTCTTTGAAGTGCTTTTGTGTTGGTTGAATAGATGAATCTGAGATTGTGTGATGCATATCGTATAATCATATCCACGGATACTTGAGTTGACATTGGAGTATCTAGGTGACATTATGTCGGCGTTCTGGGAACGGGGGTCCCCAGACTTGCCTGCCTGCGGCCTGCGGCGTGGCTCGAAGGAGGCCCAGGACGGCCCATCTTCATCAACACAAGATCAAGACGCTCGCGAGGGGCCAAGCCTTGCGGGGCGGGCGACCAAGAGCTTCCTCAGGCGCGGCCTCGTCAGGCAGGCTCATGAGGAGGCGGAGAACTCAAGGCGGGGAACCTCGCGAGGTGCCCGTCACATAAGCCATGATTTACCAAGGGCGCCCGGGCGCCAGCCCGTCTGGCGTCCTCCTTTCCTCTTTGGTGCAAAGGGGCAAGCGCAGTAAGGGCATCAAGCAAAGGCATCCGTTTCGTGCAACAATACCAAGACCAGCCCCAACGGCTGGAATGCAATCATCGTGGAGCCCAAGCAAGGCGTCATCACCGGAGCCTTTGGCAGGCGAGGACCAACTTTAGTCAGGATAAGTGTACCCGTTTTTCCCCTTCAAACTGGCCAATTGTTGGCGCCCTTCCCGCTCAGTATTTGGGAAGAGGCCCAGGGCCTTCGCCTATAAATAGGGGTAGCCACACTCAGATAAGGGGGACGAAGAAGAAGGAGGAGGGACGACGAAGGACGATCGGATCGAGCACTCGGAATCTAGAGAGAGAGAGAGCAGTTCATCACACCCAGCAAGAACGGACCCTCGCGAGGCTGTTCTTCCCTGTACTGTTCTTTGTCAGCCCCAGAGGCAATCCACACACCACAAACTAGAGTAGGGTATTACACCACAACGGTGGCCCGAACTAGTATAAATCTTGCGTCTCTTGTGTTGTTCTTGTTAGTAGTTTAGGTCCCTGCGATTCGGCGAGGAACGAGACGGTGGAGGGTTGGATCTCCGTGCGCACCCCAGAGTTTGAACCTCAAGGGTCTGCCGGAACCCGTGATCCGACATTTGGAGCGCCAGGTAGGGGTGCGCCGGAATCTGCCTTTCGTCGCCTCGTTCTTCCCTGACCACCGCCACCATATCGGCCTTTCATGAGCTCGCGCCGAGCGCTGAGCCGCCCTCGCTTCCCACGTCGCCCAGACGGCTCCCGTCGGCGGACGTCCTTGTCGTTCCCCGTCACCGGCTGTCAACGCCGCCACCGGCCCGTCGGGGAACGAGCAACAAGCATCGTCCCAGCACCCGTCCATGAGGCGGGACGGCCGCCCACGCCACGCCGCTCACCCCGCTGGTTCTTTCGCGCGCCCAGCGCGCCATGGAGGCCCGAAGCTGCGCTCATTGCGCCAACGAACTCCTCGCTACCGCCCGTCGGCAGCGTCACGAAGAATGGCTCGACCGCGTCGCCGAGATCGTTCCGCGCTGCGGAGGCGCACCAGCGCCATCCGTTTTCTTTGCCGCACCGCCCAGCTGGCGATGAACCTCCGGGCGCCTCAACCGCCTCCTCCTCAAGAGGCGGCGCCACAGCCCCAAGCGCGCGCGGCCTGGCGGAACCCGCTCCGCCAGGCGCCGGCAAGCGGCAAACGAAACTGCCAAGAAGTTCCTCGCCCACAAGAAGCTGCCCGGCGCTCCCGCTCCAGCACGTCAAGACCCTGCGCTGCCCCAGCCAAGGGCGCAGGGAGGCTCGCAAGACCAAGCTCTTCGCCATCCGAGGCCCCCAGCGGCCACGGGCGGGCGGCCGCACCTTCACCATCGAGGCTGCGGCGTCGCGTGGCCCGCCAAGTTCAAGCCAGACCTGCCCCCATGCTGCGACGGCACGGCAGACCCTACGGAGTTCCTCCAGCTCTATGAGCTGGGCATCGAGGCTACCAACGGAGATGAAAAGGTCATGGCAAACTGGTTTCCCATGGCGCTCAAGGACGGAGCCCGCACCTGGCTCCTGAATCTGGCCCCGTGCACGATCTCTTCTGGGCCGAGATGCGCACTCCGCTTCATCACCAACTTCCAGGTACTCGCGACCGCCACCCGCCGTGAGCGACATGCGCAGAATCAAGCAGCGGGAAACCCTGCAAAGTACATCCAGCGCTTCAACAACGCTACGCCTCAAGATCCCCTGGTGACGGAGGAGGCCATCATCTCTGCCTTCTCCGACGGGCGTGCGCGATGTCAAGATGAAGGAGGAGTCATGGCGATGCATGAAGATCTGTGCACCTCCACAGAGCTGTTCAACTTGGCGACCAAGTGCGCCAGGCTGAGGAGGGCCTCTCCCTCCTCGAGCTGCCCGCCGTGGATCCCAAGAGAAGAAGTCCAAGGCCAAGGACGTAAGCGCCAAGGGGCTTCGTACTTTCACGAACCAGAAACCAAGCGGGGCAGAGATCAGCCCGAGCCTTCCAAGGGCAGCCGGTACTGCGTGTACCACGACCTCCACACCCACAACACCAATGAATGTCAAGAGCTCTGGGCTGTGCGCGAAGGAAGGGTCGGCAGACGCCCTGAGCGTAGCGACCGGGGCTACGGCCGAGGAGGAGGAAGAAATGTCGGACGCTGGGAAGACCGCGGCCCGCGCCAAGGGTGGCGCGACCAAACTCGCGAGGACCACTGGCAAGACCCACCTCGCGAGGGGGGCTGGAGGGATCAGCCTCGTGAGGATAGTCCGCAAGGGAACGCAGGCCTCCCTCCGCTGCCGCCGCCACCAAGGAGAATCGAAGACCGTCATCAGGACGAGGGGCCGGGCTTCCAGAAGCACGCCACGATCGTCAGATCCCGGGCGGAGCCCAAGCCCCAGCCTCCCACCGCATCTTGAAGTAGTTCGCCCGTGAAGTGAATGCAGTCCTCCCCAAGCCCGAGTCCACGCGCCCTCTCAGGTGGTCGGCGTGCGGCATCATGTTCAGCTCAGCAGATCAGCTCAAGTGCGCAGCCACAGCCGGAGTCCTCCCAATGCTTTCCTCCCCAATCATCAGCAACGTGCTGGTCACCAAGACCCTCATCGATGGCGGAGCAGGGCTCAACGTCATGTCCGTGGAGACCTTCAACAATCTTCAAGTGCCCTACAGCCAGCTTTAGCCAACCAAGCCCTTCTCTGGAGTCACCGACGGCTCCACGGTCCCGATCGGGCAGGTCCGCCTTCCTGTCACCTTCGGGGCCCGCGACAACTACCACACCGAGCTCATCGACTTCGACGTCGCCCACATTCGCCTTCCATAACGCCATCCTCGGGTACCCAGCGTTGGCCAAGTTCATGGCCGTGACCCACCATGGCTACAACATCCTCAAGATGCCAGAAGCGGCGGGTCATCACGGTGCCCTGTGGAAGAGAGAGATGCAGTGTGCTCCTTGGAGCGAAGCTTTTCAGACGATCATTTGGAAGACCCAGACCACAGTGGTAGGACGCCTCCCGAGGCAGCACCCAAGAAGAAGAAGACATCGACCGGCCCGACTCATCAAGAGACAGGCCCCTCAGGGCCCGCGCCGGGCTAGGGGAGCCTCCTTCCATCACATAGGAAAGCGCGCCTGTCAGGACCCCGATCCTAAGTCACACCGACCTAGCATGTAACACATCATATTACTTTGCGGCCTCACGCACGGTATTCCCACGGGTGTCGCCTTACCATGTCCCGGGACCGTTTGCGTCTTTTGGCTCACGATATGATAGTGTCGCTAGCATCCATATGACAAAGAACCGGGCCGACATGGCTAGTCGTGAACCCAAAGCGGCGCTTAACCTATGGGGACAGGCATACATGAATCACATCGAGCATGTCGGTCATCAACGTATGTATTCGGGCTGTAGCACCTGGCTATGAGGACTCCGGTATCCCGGCTGTAGCAGGCTAAGCAGGACTCGAATAACACCGCGTGACATTTCCCGAAGGGATGTACATAGGAACGAAGTGAAACACATGCCGCCAGTCAAGTGTTCAAGCGGTAGTCTTTGGGCTAGCAGGACTCCGGTGAACCGGGCAGAAGGACTACTATCGCCGTAAGCACGACACTACATTTCCCCATATGAGAGGCTGCCAAGGATAAACAACTAGTTTGTCGGATCCCACACATACCAAGCATTTCAAACATACACACATTATGCTCAATATGCGTAGATACAACATGGCATCACAACATAACTCTACGACTCAAATATTATTCAATAGGCTCAAGAGCGAGATATTACAAACATGGGTCTCATGACCCAACACTCGAAACATACAAGTCAAAGCACAAGCGGAAGCTAATCATGTCTAGTACGCATAACTATAAATGAAAAGGCCGAGAAGCCCGACTATCTACCGAGATCCTGCCAAGGCACAAGATCGTGAAATGAGGTATCAAGCTAACCGTCAAGTCCGCGGAACTACTAGCGAGACTAAAGTCTCTCTGCAAAACATAAAATAGGCAAACGTGAGTACAAACGTACTCAGCAAGACTTACATCGTAACTAGCTACATATGCATCATTATCAAAGGGGGGTGGTGGAGTTTGACTGCAGCAAGCCAGCTTTGACTCGGTGGCTATCCTGAACTACGACTGCAAGTAACGCTTTTGAGGTGGCGCACACGAGTCCACATATTCACCATGGCAATACACCACTATGGACCCGCTCCCGTCTCCCTACGAGAACGCCATCCACAAAGACTCACGCTTATCTTGCGCATTTTAGAGTATCCACTTTCACTTGTCTATGAACCGATATAGGCAACCCGAAGTCCTTTTCCGCGGACACGGCTATTCGAATAGATCATATTAAACCCTGCAGGGTGTACTTCTTCACACACGCTCTCACCACTTACCGCCGTTTACACGACATGTACTCGGCAACCTTCAAGCGGAAGCCCAACGTGGGTGTCGGCCACGGCCTACCTAAACACTCAAGTCCCTAGTCCAGTTTATCGCCTATTCGGGTTCCATCCGCAGGGAGTCCGCCGAGGTTTCCCATACAGCCCGAACGATGTGTGCGGGGTTCCCGAGATACCAAGCACTCGGTACCTCAGACACCCACGGTGCCTACCGCAACACAACCCACCCCTAAGGTCAGCGTTGCGTGCGGCCCCAAAGATGCTACAAACACCGTAAACTACTTGCAACTCCGGACCGAGGACAAGGGTGGTTAAGAAGCCGAGAGGGTCAATTAAGGATCCCAATGCGTGGTAGTAACTGTTTCATGGATCACAAATACAGAACTCGGTTCACGAGGGCGGCTGCAATGAGACAACCCACCATGTACTCCTACATGGCCTCTCACCGCTACCTTTACCAAATCGTGTTCACACACTTAGCTCACACACAATAGGACATGTTCATAACCATTCCAATTCATTTCCGATGAATCGGACCCGACTCAACTCTAAGCGTAGCAGTGCATGACAAACAAGCATAAATGAGTAGGCACAACATGGCTCAAACAATTCCTACTCATGCTAGTGGGTTTCATCTAATTACTTTGGAATGACAGGTCATGCAAAGGATCAAGGGGTTCAACTACGCAGCAAGTAACACATGATTCGGGCCGTTGTCCTAATGCAGTAAAATAGAGCAGGAGCGAGAGAGTGGGATTGTATCGGAATGAACAAGGGGTTTTGCTTGCACAGCACTTCAAGATAATAGTTCTTCATCGGTGTCATCGAATAATCATCGTCGGTACATCGCTCTACGGGAGGGACAAACACCGCAAGAATCGAGAAGAACACAATCAATGCAATGCACATATATGATGCATGATCATGTTAAGGTACTGAATTCACCTAATGCAATAATAATCCAAGTTAGTTGAAGTGGAATTCAAACAAGGTTGAATTCCAACTCCAAATGCTATTTCATAAATTACCCTAATCATGATTCATCCTATTCAGTGATGTTAACTTGTTCAAACATGCATGATCATGGCATAAACAGATTCTTCATATTTTTCTGATCATTTTTCATATATAAATTATTTCCATCCGAGTTACGGTTGAATTTATATGATTTTTAGAAGTTTAGAGTATTTTCTGGAATTTACTGAATTAAATTAAATCTAGAAACCTAGTTATTGCGTCAGCCTGACGTCAATGTGACGTCAGCGGGTCAACAGGGCGCCCCTGGTCAAACCTGACCTGTGGGTCCCGCGTGTCAGTGGCACAACTATTTAACCCAGTTATTTAGCCTTAAGTTAATTTTAACTAAGCTGTTTGTGAGGCCGGGCCCACTAATCAGCGACTAACTAGCTAACTAATCTAGGTTAATTAGTGTTAAGCTAATACTAACTAAATTGTCAGGGGGGTGGCCCACATGTCAGTGACGCACGGGGGAGGTCAACCCATGGTCAAACCCGGGCCAACTCATGGGAGTTGACCCATGGCTGTCATCGCCGGTGGAGCCAGGAGGCAGCGGAGGGTCTTGAGTTTCCTCCTCCGGCGACCAAATGGCCGGATGGAGGGCGTCTATGTGACGCGGGCGCCGTCTGCGTCGAGTAGTGGCAGCGGCTGGGCCTAAGGTGGCAGCGTCGTCACCGGCGTCGACCGTGGTGGTCGCCGGAGCTCTCGGCGAGCCTCGGGTCGACGCCACGGTGGCCGGGAGGCTCGTGGCACCCTCACGGACCTATGCAAGCTGAGGAGGAGGCTGAGCACGACAACCGGGCCACTAGGTGGCCGGAGGCACGCCGGGCGGCACACGGGTGGCGGCGGGTTTCGGTCACGATGGGGATCGGGCTAGAGGACGAGCGCTGCCGACGGGAGAGGGGCGAGGGCGAGGAGCTCACCAGCAGGTGCGGCGATGGTACCAGCGAGCTTGGACACTGAGCCGACGACCATGGCGGCATCAAGTGGTCCGAAGAGGGGAAAATGATGGGGCGGCGCCTCGGGCGCCTCCGGCGTCAGGAGGCTTCGGTGAGGAGGGCGAGGATGGGGTGGCGGGCTTGGGGGCATGTCGGGAGGAGAGGGGTGGCGGTGGTCAAGGCGAACGGCAACGGTGGCACGAGGCCGCTCGGTCCCGGCGAGAGGGAGGGAGCAGAGGAGAGGGAGGGTCGGGAGAGAGTGAGAGAGTCTGTGGGGGCGCGTGGCTGTTCCAAAGCGTCGCGAGAAGGTCGGGAGGCCGCCAGCCAGCAGGTGAGGTGGCAGCATCGCCAGCCTTCATCACGCCTCGCCTCTGCCTTTCCGGGCAGAGGAAGACGATGAGCGGTGGTATTTGGTGGGCAGCCAACTGGGCCAGCCAGAGGAGGGGGGCAAAGAAGGCTGGGCCAGATCGGACGCATGGTAGGTGGGCTGCAGGTAAATGGCAGTAATCCTTCTCTCTCTTTCTTTATTATTTCTGTTTTCTATTTTCTGCTTTGTTTTTAGTTTAGTAAAATACCAAACCATTTAAATAAATCCTGAAAATAATTGTGGGCATTAACTAAATTATTACAGAGGCCCTTAACTATTTTCTCAGCAATTGTTGGAGCATTTAAAAATAATATTAATAGTATTTAAATGCCCCAATTCAAATACAATATGGTTTATTCAAACTCCAAAAATGCCTTGGAAAAATATCCATCATCTCTGGATATGGTTTTCACCCTTTTCCATTAATCATGAACATTTTTGCAAACCACTTTGGGTTTTTGAAAATATTTTTGAATTTAAACCTATTTGAATTGCTTTAGTGCTAGGGCTTGATCATCCCCATTTCAAATTTTCATGGAAGTTAAACATGATGCATGGATGAAATGCTACTAGCTACAAACAAGCTCTAGGGTTGATCTGGGGCTGTGACAGCGCCCGACGCCCTCCTCAGGCAGGGCTCGGGGGCTCTCCCCTGGAGGGCCACCGACCTCGCCAAGGTCTCGAGGGAGGCGCTTGGGCACCACGTGGAGGCGTGTTTCGAAGCACGTTTCCCGCAAGCAGGAGCAAGACCAGGAGGACAGAACCCCCGGGAGTTCATCAGCAAGGCCATTCAGGAGTTACAGGAGTCAAGGGTCATGAGGGGCAGCCGCCGCCTACCCGATGTGGCCCCCCATCCAGGCGAGGATGGTGGGTTGCGCGTCTGCATCGACGCATTCGTGGCTCAACCGAGCCGCATCTCAAGAGCGCCTCGGCCCTCGCGAGTGGGACGCTGCGAGGCCCGCCCACGCCTACGTATGCATGCCTTATGGCCTGCCAAACGCGGGCTGCTGCACAACAGCTGCCTCATGAGGACCATCCTGAGGCTCAAGAGGTCGCACGCCGCAGCCTCCGGCGGAGATGGAGATGGCCCGTGAGGGGCCGCCAGCGCCTCCGGAGCCTCCCGAGGCCCCCGAGCACAGGGGCTCGTGAGGATCGGCTCCGCAGCCCACCGAGTCTGCTACATCAACGGCCCTTCATCCCCAACACCACCAGTGACATCTTTAAGTTTTATTTCCGGTGGGAGCGCCTTGAGGTCAAGATTATTCCCGTGCCGCGTGGGTCCGTCCTGCGGCATGTATCCCTTTTATTTCATGTCCTTAGCTTACCTGTTGGGGCGCCCTGGCTACATCATCCCCAAGCCGCTCGGGCCAGTCCCAGCGGCGTGTATCCTTCATGCGTTTTCCTTAGGATTATGCTCCACCATGCTTGTTATTTGGTGCCTTCTCCTGGGTGGCGAAATCTTGCACTTTAAAGGGGGGGTGCCTGAGCATCGCAACTCAGGGCTCCTACCGGCTCTCCGGCCCTCACCCTCTGGTCTTGTCCATGGCATCGCGACCTGGCTTGCCAAATGACGGTAGAGACCAGCCCGAGAGCCGGGACCCGAGGACATAGAGTTTCACATACAATCCAGCTTATGCTGCGTTAAAGGGGTGCACGAGCATCGCGACTCGTGGCTCCTACCCGGCTCTCCTCCCTCACCCTCTGGTCTTGTCCATGGCATCGCGACCTGGCTTGCCAAAGAACGATGGAGACCAGCCCGAGAGCCGGGACCCGAGGACGAGAGTTGTGTCATCTAATCCAGCTTGCGGCGTTAAAGGGGGTGCCCGAGCATCGCGACTCGGGGCTCCTACCGGCTCTCCGGCCCTCACCCTCTGGTCTTGTCCATGGCATCGCGACCACGGCTTGCCAATGACGGTAGAGACCAGCCCGAGAGCCGGACCAAGACGAGAGCACCGGCATCTAGCCATTTTTGCAGGAACACACTCGAAGATAAGGCCCGAGCCAGCGCAACCCGCCTTGAGGTAGGGCCTCGTGAGTCCCGCGCTGGCTCACGAGTGCCCCGGCACACCTCGCGAGGCCTCTCGCGCCGCTCCAAAGCAACTAACGGCAGGACTAACGATCGCCCCGGCGAGCTCTTGTTCCCTTTGTGGTGAACCTGCAGGGCCCCTCCGAGGAGCACGGAACGACCTCGCCACGCAATCTCTCGCCAGCCAGGGCACGGACCTAGCGCCGCGCCAGGAATCATCGCCTAACCCACGAGATAAGTCACCTCCGGACACACTAGTCATCGCAACACCATCCCCACACTCAATGCAACTCCGTGTTAGCAACGCCGCCCCTTTCACCGAGCGGTGGCTGCTTGAGCGCCAAGGGGACCCCCTGAGCATCGCGACTCAGAGGCTCTTACCGGACCTCGGGCCGCTCACCTCCTGGCCTTGACCACGGCATCGCGACCTGACATACCAGCGATGGCTGAAGCCGCCTTGGGACTGGGACCTGTCGGCACAGAGCACCAAGCCTTCGCGAGGTCTGAAAGGAAGGGTCTGAGCTAGAACGGAATGAGCATCCCGCATTGCCTCATAACAAGGATCATATTGATAAACGAAGCTACAAATATCTTACAAGCCCCCGCGGGGTACATTCTTGGCTCCTTGCGAGAACAAAAGACGCGAATCCTAAGGAGTCCTATCTACAGGGGACCACCGCAGACGCCATCATCAACAAAGGGCCGCCGGTCCGGAGCCGACCCCATCCAGGTCAGGCGGCGATGACTGACGAGCTCGCCTCGCTCGGGAGCGGCGCGCAGCTCGGGGCTCGTCGCTGTCGTCGCTCGTCTCTGGCGTCCACGAAGAGCTTCGGTAGTCGCTGGATCCCCCGGCGCCTCCGTCGCCTGGGAAGCTGCCAAGGGAGCGGGCGGTTGGCCTCTGTCTCACCACAGTAGAACCCCGACCACCTCTCCCGGGGCAGCACTCCAGCCGGCGACCCTCAGCGTCGAAGAGCTTGAAGGACATCACCGAAGCACCGTCGTACTCGGGTGGATCGTGAGGGCGCCCTAAATCCTGCAGACCAGGCGATCTCGCTCCACCACGAGTCATGAAGACCTCGCCTGGGCAACCATCGTGACATCTGCCCCTGTCATGAGGTCTTGCAGCCGGCGTCTTTGCAGCCGAGTCCTGTGGGCTCCCCTGCCGGACGACGGAGGCGAAGAAGGAAGGAAGGTTGATCCAAGACTTAGGAGGCGCGGCGACGCGGAGCACGAATTCCCGGCAGGAGCCCTCAGCGTGGACTCCAGGGGGGAAGATGCACACCGCCGTGACCGGGCGTTGCCGACGGCAGCCGTGGCGCCCAGCGTCGCCTCCTTTAGGGCCACCAATTTGCGCGTACAAGGGAAGAGGAAACCCTGGTGGCGGTTGCACGCACCAGGGCACGGGCGCCTCCTTGCGCGCGTTCCTGCCCTGACACCAGAGAGCAAGCCGCTTCTTTGGGCGGGGGGGGGGGGGGTCAGGATCCTCTTGAGGAGCCTTTCCCTTTTCTTCCCTGGAGAACCGGCGGATCGGAGCCATGGCAACCAGACGAGCCGAGGAAGAAGAGAAGCAGAAGGATGGACTGGAGGAGCGCATGCCGTTCCATACTTATAGCCGGCGGAGGCCAACCGTCGGCCTCCACGATCACCAGTCATCATGCCCAACTCTGCATGCAAGGACCTGTCGAATCCGGGCGGTTACCGAGGCATCGTGGGGGATGCAGAGCGCCCATGTCCAATCAACCGCCACGCGGCGCCGAAGGCCACAGGCTGTTAGGGCCCACAACGCTTCGCACTTGCCCTTTCGCCTCTCTGCACGGCCAAGTCCGGGCGCGTCGTGGCCCCTGGGCTATCACGGCGTTCGGGAACGGGGTCCCCAGACTTGCTCGCCGGGCCCTGCGGCGTGGCTCGAAGGAGGCCCAGGACGGCGCATCTTCATCAACACAAGCTCAAGACCCTCGCGAGGGGCCAAGCCTCGCGGGGCGGGCGACCAAGAGCTTCCTCAGGCGCGGCCTCGTCAGGTAGGCTCATGAGGAGGCGGAGAACTCAAGGCGGGGTACCTCGCGAGGTGCCCGTGGACGTAAGCCATGACGCACCAAGGGCGCCGATGGCGCCAGCCAAGCAGCGTCCTCCTTTCCTCTTTGGTGCAAAGGGGCAAGCGCGAGCAAGGGCATCAAGCAAAGGCATTCGCTTTCGTGCAACAAGACCAAGACCAGCCCCAACGGCTGGAATGCGCCATCGTGGAGCCCAAGCAAAGGCGTCATCACCGGAGCCTTTGGCAAAGCGAGGACCAACTTTAGTCAGGATAAGTGTACCCGCTGTTCCCCTTCAAAATGGCCAATTGTTGGCCCCTTCCCGCTCAATATTTGGGAAGAGGCCCAGGGCCTTCGCCTATAAATAGGGGTAGCCACACTCAGATAAGGGGGACGGAGAAGAAGGAGGAGGGACGACGAAGGACGATCGGATCGAGCACTCGGAATCCAGAGAGAGAGAGCAGTTCATCACACCCACCAAGAACAGACCCTCGCGAGGCTGTTCTTCCCTGTACTGTTCTTCGTCAGCCCCAGAGGCAATCCACACACCACAAACTAGAGTAGGGTATTACACCACAACGGTGGCCCGAACTAGTATAAATCTTGCGTCTCTTGTGTTGTTCTTGTTAGTAGTTTAGGTCCCTGCGATTCGGCGAGGAACGAGACGGTGGAGGGTTGGATCTCCGTGCGCACCCCAGAGTTCGAACCTCAAGGGTCTGCCGGAACCCGTGATCCGACACATTAGGGTTTTGGTTGATTTGTGTCTTAAGGTGTTATTCTAGTACGAACTCTATAATAGATTTATCCGAAAGAATAACTTTGAGGTGGTTTCGTACCCTACCATAATATCTTTGTTTGCTCTCCGCTATTAGACTTTGGAGTGACTCTTTGTTGCATGTTGAGGGATAGTTATATGATCCAATTATGTTATTATTGTTGAGAGAACTTGCACTAGTGAAAGTATGAACCCTAGGCCTTGTTTCCTACCATTGCAGTACCGTTTGTGCTCACTTTTATCATTAGTTACCTTGTTATTTTTATATTTTCAGACTACAAAAACCTATATTTACCATCCATATTGCACTTGTATCACCATCTCTTCGCCGAACTAGTGCACCTATACAATTTACCATTGTATTGGGTGTGTTGGGGACACAAGAGACTCTTTATTATTAGGTTGCAGAGTTGTTTGAGAGACAGCATCTTCATCTTGCGCCTCCCACGGATTGATAAACCTTAGGTCATCCACTTGAGGGAAATTTGCTATTGTCCTACAAACCTCTGCACTTGGAGGCCCAACAACGTCTACAAGATGAAGGTTGCGTAGTAGACATTAGTGGCCCCGGCCAAAACCCCGGTCCCCGCCCCACCGCACTGCCGTGGCTGCGCCACCCCCGGGCCAATCCACAAAGACTCCCCATCATCCAGATCCGGCGGCGGCAGTACCTTCAACCCACGCAACTCTAAGGTAGCCATCTAAGCGCTGCTTCCGCGGCAAACTTGCGGCAACGCACCCTTACGTTAGACACCAGCCAACCGGCAGCCTAGGAGCTCCGCCGCCTCGAGGGGTGCTGCTTCCCATTGGGAATCGATTGGCCCAGAATAAGAATTCAGACAACTGACGCCTAAATAAAGTGATTTGAGATGAGGGTGCGACCTATCTGGCGGCATGGTGAAGTAGGCGGTCCAGCTACCGAGTCAGTGAGGCCGGCGTGGTTGCGGTGGCGACCGGCGGCAGGGAAACAACGATGTCGCGATGGTCAACGGCTACGGGGAAGCAGCGCCGGGACTTTGGATGGATCCAAAGTTGGAGCCGCTCCGGCGCCGTGAACAACGGCGGGGGTGAATCGGCTCCGGTACGGTTCACGCGGCCGTCGTCGAGGCAGCTCCAAAGAAGACAGTAGTAAGAGGCACACGGCCCAGTGCACGACGGCAAATGGACAGCGTCTCCGGCATTAGGGAGGAGGGCGGCTATGAAATTGGTGCGCTGGGGGTGCCATGGAGGAGGGGCTGAGGTTTCGCGGCTCAGGAGAAGGGAGCTTCCGGGGCGAAGGTGATTTGGCGCCCACGAGTTATGAATGGGAGGGAATTGGGAGGGGAGTGGAACCATGTCTTACGGACAGATTTGTCTGAAATGTGAGGGGGAGTTACAGTTCTACCCCTGCCTTTAGGCTTCTCGGCTTGGGTCTATGTACTGAAGGTCGGGGATAGTAGAGTAACTTTGCTTCCCCCCAAATAGTGGGCGGGAGCGACTTCGGGCGAGGAGGGCGTGTTTTGAAATATAGTGGGCGTGAGTGATTTCGGGCGAGGCGAGCGTGTTTTGAAATAGTGGGCGCGAGCTATTTCGGGCGAGGAGAGCATGTTTTGCCGACCATGGTTTGTGAATTATTCGGCACATGTCATTTCGGATGAAGAGAAGGCGCGCTTGGATGAAGTTACGAACCTACCCTCGATGTACAACGGGCCAATTGATGCGTGTCCCACATAGGACGGTAATTTCGCGTCTCCCATTTATTTGCTCGGGCGAATTCCACCGAGCAGAGGATGTTTAACGGTTTTTCAAAATATGGGAGAATGAGCATCCACGTCTACCTTACCAAGTCGATTCGAATCCAATTTTGAAATATTAGCTTGCCACTTCTTTTTTAGATGGAGAGTTGATGCTCGGGAGAAATGTGTGTTTACCTGCTCGTTGCTAGCGATTTACTATATGACAAATAGTTGACCCACTCAAAAACGGGAATCAAACCCAAAATGAAATATCTTGATTCAATGAAATAGTTCGTTCACCAGGTCAAAATAGTGAACTAAATCCAAATTTTAACACCTCAATTGAGTAGCATGTTGTATAGTATTGTAGTACTCCATGAACATGTTGAAAGTCAAATTAATGAACTTGTTTGATATACGCATATATCCGTTCATGTGTGGATTGTAGACAACATGTTCTCCAATTTAAATATTTGAATGCAAGTTTATATCAAAACATGGTTTATATCAGTCTTTGATGCATAAAACGCGACCTTCCCCTCTCCCGAACTCCTGCTCTCTCTCTCTCTCTCTCTGTCTCTCTCTCTCTCTCTCGCCGACAATCTTCAATTCTGTCGCACGCGTCCAACACACAAACCTTGTAGGTCCCTCTCGCTTTTTCTTTCCATATCTCTCTCTCTCTTTGTGTGTGTGTGGGGGGGGGGTCTTTCTAGTTCGCATGCATATATACTCCATCTATAGGTCACTCTCGCACAATACGTATGATTATCTAGTCCAAGCTAGATATCATGGGTGCACTCATCGACGCACACAAATTCCTTGGCTCGTTGCCTGTAACTCTCTCACGCACTACTCTGCCCTGAGCTCTCCCCTCTCTCAAACTCTCCATCTACCTGGGTCACACATACACATGCATATCTCACTCGCACTCGATAGGCCCATCTAAAAATCTATCTCTCTCCCTCGTTCTCTCTCCATCTCACACACACACACACACACACAATCTCATGCCTAGCTAGCCAAGTATGATGGTCTCTCACTCGATTGTAGGCACACGCAGTCCCCCCTATATGTATATGACTAGCTAATCTTAGTCTCCATCACAAAGATGTGCATGGTCTATCTCGATTTCTCTTGGGGCATCTTCCTATCGCGCACGCACCTCCCTCGATCTCCCACCCCTATAGTCCCCTCACGATCTCGAGGGGATCTCTCTATCACAAACACACCCTCTCGCCCTCCCCATGCGTCCATGTTCTCCATGTGTCCCTCTTGACCTTTGTTCCCTGTTGGCCTGACCTCTATTGGACATGTGCTATAGGGGTGTCTCTCTCCGTTGCAAACACACTAGCTATCTTCGTGTATCTCCTCACCTCTCTTTTCTATCTCGGAGACGCATGCGTGAGATGTTCGCCTAAGAAACGAAAAAACACACTCTCTCTCTAATTTATCGTTTGTTGTCACTTTCTCTTTCACACACATACTCTTTTTGCACACTTACTCATTCTCCTTCACACACACTTGATCTCTCTTGACTTAGGCACTCTCCTCGATCCATAGCATATTGATTTATTGAAAAGTCAAACATCACAAAGTTTGACCAAGTACGTGGAGAAAAACAATTACATGTAGAACGGCAAACATATACCATTAGATTCACCATGAGATGTAGTTTCGTATGATGTATCTTTGATATTGTAGATATAAATAACATTTGCATAAACCTGATCAAAGTTTCCAAAGTTTGACTTCTAAAAAATTTGCATGCACTGCATTATCGAGCAGATGGAATATCTCTTTCCCCCTCTCAGCTATCTGACGCACCACTCAGCATTATCGGGGCTCCTCAATCTCTCTCAAACTTTATATCTCCCTGGTTCACACATACACATGTCTCGCTCGTGCTATACATATAGACCCATCCAACACTCTCTGCCCTTGTTCTCTCTCTATGTGACACAAACCCCCCTAATAAGTACCATAATCCCTCACTCCATCATAGGCGCAAGCACTCCCCTAAGTATGATTATCTCTCACTAGCCATCGTGAACACACGTATTGTCTCCTTCCATCCATACGCCTATCTCGATATCTCTCAGGTATCTTCTATCGCGCACACACCTTGTCACTCGATCTCCCACCCATGTAGTCCCATCACGATCTCCAGGGGATCTCTATGACAAACATACACTCTCTCCTCCCCATGTCTGCATTTTCTCCGTACGTTTCTCTCAACCTCTCTCCCTTGTTTGTCAGACCCCTCTTGGCCACGTGCTAGGGCTCTTTCTCTCTCGGTTGCAAACAACCACACACTATCTCCTCACCTTGCTTCAATTGTCGAAGATGCATGTGTGATATGTTTGCATAAGACACACACGTTTTTTCTCGACTTTTATCGAGTGTTGTCCATGTCTCTTTCACACACGCACACACACTTTTTTCACTCACTCTTTCTATTTCTCTCTCTCTGTCTCTCTTTCTCTCTCTAGTTAGGGACTCTCTCACGTCCATAAGCATATGGATGTTTTGAAAAGTCAAACCTCAGAAAAGTTTGACCAGGTATATGTGGAGAAAAACATTTACATCTGGAACGATCATTAGATTCATCACAACCTGTACTTACTTCATACTATCATTTATCTTTGGTATTGTAGATATAAGTAATTGCTTTATAAACTTGGTCAAAGTTTCAAAAGTTTGACTTTAAAAAAAATGTTGGAACTACATTATCGAACAGAGGGAGTAGCTATTTCTCTCTCTCCGCTATCTCTCACGGGCCTCGCCTCTCACTCGAACACTCTATACCGACGGATTATACGCTCACTGTGCCAGCGCATAGCTCCATATATTTTTTAGTTGACCGGTCAACCAGTCCACATGCTGCCTTGTCAGCTCGTGTTCTGTATCTTCGTGTGCTGGACCATGTGGCAGTGGGTGAAAATAAGTAAACTAGAGGCCCATCTGACACGGGGTGAAGTAAACAAAGTTGAAACCACTCGGGGTAGCACCCCGCACACTAGTAAATTGAGGGCGCATTAAGGACACACTTCTTCCGCGTGAAAGACACACTCGCGCACAATTCACCACTGCGCGGCGGCATGCACCGAAGGACGCACTCGCGCACACCCAGCACACAACACACACTAGCACACGTGTACACCAGCGTCGCCGCCAGTTGAGATGGACGGCGAGGCAGCCAAAAAGTGGAGGCGGCTCGAGCCAAAACCCTTATCCGGCGAGCCTGGACTTCATCAGTAGCCTCCCCGATGACATGCTACTCGTCATCATCGGCCTCCTCCCCACCAAATCTGCCATGCGGACCGCCCTGCTCTCCCGGCTATGGCGCCCCCTCAGGCACCATGTCCACCTCAACCGTCGACAGCTGCCTCTGCGACGGGGATTGCAAACGCATGGCCGCAGTCTCCAAGATCCTTTCATCGCACCCTGGGCCAGCCAGACGCCTTGACATTCGCATGTTCAGTACCAACTGCATGGTCAAACCCAAGTTCGACGAGTGGTTCTTATCCCCCGCCCTAGATCAGCTCGAGGAGCTCAGCTTTGAAGCTGGACGATGTCGCTCTCTGCCGCTGTCCGCGCTTCGCCTCTCGCCAACGCTGCGCCGCGCCAGCTTCAGCTCCTGCTATCTTCCCTAGATTAATGTCGCGCCCGCCCTTCTTCTCCCTCAACTCAAGCAGCTCGACCTCTTCAACGTTGTCATCTCGAAGAAGGCTATGGAGCACCTGCTCCGCAGCTGTACTGCACTCGAGCACCTTCGTCTTGAGCAGATCCACGGGTTCATTAGCCTCCACATCGCCTCGATGAATCTCCGATGGATGTTTGTGTCTTGCTGGCCCCGCAACAAGACATCAATTGGGAAGATATCACTCCAGCTGTTCCATGTTATGGTCATTGAGAATGCGCCTTTCCTTGAGAGATTGCTTGTATCAAATCTAGAAGGTCCAACAAAAATCATGGTCATTGACGCGCCGAAATTGACAACGTTGGTGCACCCGTCTGCCAAATTCTCCGAACTCTCTATTGGATCCGTAATCGTTCAGGTACAACACTCATCTTCTTCTCCATCTTCTTGAAATTCACATTTTTAAATTTCTTCTTGATGTATTTACGACGGTCTTCTAGAAAATGATTGCCATAAGCTTGACCCAGTCTATGCACACAGTGAAGATCTTGGCAATAAAATCTATCGGCCCCAATCTGGATCAAGTTGTTGGATTCCTTACATGCTTTCCGTGCATGGAGAAGCTACTCATCGAGGTGAAACTTCTTTCCTATTAGTAAACGGTAATCACAACGTAGCTCAATTTTTTTCATAGTTTTCCCAAAATACAATGACAAGTGTAGTGTTCAAAACTGCATCTACGCACTGCACCGAAAGAAATGTTTTTAGTATTTTTTTCTCACGTGATCACCTGCATCATTTTTTGTTGTACTACTATAGTAGCCTAGGCTAGTCATAGTGGAAAGTAACTTAGACTACTCCAGTAACTCTATGGTTACCCTAAGAGCAAGTACTACCTCCGTCCTGGTTTACTCTTCCTATTTTGTAGTATCAAAATTTGACCATAGATTTAAGTGACAAAATGTTAACGCATGTTACTAAGAACTATATCGTTGGATTCATATTTGAACATAATTTCAAATGGTGTAATTTTCAGTGACATGCATTGGCATTTTCTTACATAAATCTATGGTCAAAATATTATACTAAATAAGAGGTAGTACAAAAGTGGGCTATAACGGCCCTCCACTATGTAGGCCAAAACACGTGCCAAATTCACTTGTGATGCATTTGGCATCGACGCCCCTCCATTGCTCACCTGGTGCCCCAATCTGGATCACCTACTTTGCTCCGGTGCCAAATTAACTCACGCAATGAAAAAACACTTGCATGGGAGAGAGAGAGGACTGAGGCAATAAAAACACTTGTTTGGGAGAGTGAGAGGCTGGTGTAGTTGGTTTGATTGATTTGTTTATACATGTGGGTCTGTGTGCACAGCGGTGCCAACTCTCTCACATCGCGAGAGCGGTGCCAAAATCTTTTGATTTGACATCGATGTGTATTATGTGGCATACTTTTGCGAAATATGGCATCAGCCACATAGTGGAAGGCAACAAATGCCCAAGCTCTTCACGTGCTCCTAGGTAAATGAGAGGAAAGAGAAAGAGAGAGAGAGAGAGAGAGAGAGAGAGAGAGAGTGAAAAAAATACCACTAGCCAGCCAACCCTATCGTATGAGCGAATGATATTGGTACCTCTTGATGACACGACAATCTTATACAGCCAGCTGCTCTAATATGTTCTCTTCTTTTGCAGATAAAAAAGACCCCAAAGTGAAAAATGTGTTGCACTATAACAATCTCATCGAATGCCTTGATCTCCATCTTACAGAAATTGATTTGATCGACTACCAAGGCAGCACATCTGAGATTAAATTGGCCAGGTTCTTTGTTCTGGAGGCAAGTGTGCTCAAGGTAACGAGGTTTGGCGTTCTCTGGCGCAACAATGAATGGCGTGCTGATCACCGCAAGCGTCTAAGCCTAAATGACAAAGTCTCCGCAGAAGCTGAATGTGTTTTTGAAACATCAAGTGGCCAGGGACTCGAAAACTTATTTGCCCATTAGTGACTTGGGCGGTGGATTTTAGTTTGTACGATAATGCTGCATCCACCTAAAGTAATGAAAGTTCTTACGTAAACTTCCTAGTAATACCCTCTTCGTAGGTGCAGCATTACTCCTAACATTTGTAATATCAGTTTGAAACTTGTAATATTTCTGTGTCCTATTCCTGCGTTTTAAAAATCCTGCGAATCAAACAGGTCCTGAGTTGGTGATGATGTTGTGCCTGCCATCTTTCACCAATAGCCGTCGGATCTAGATCTGACGCATACAAACCAAACTTCTCTAGTTTTGCAAAAAGATGCCCGCACTTGTTCCCTATTTACAAACAACTCATTGTCTCTCACAATCAGCCTTATCTCCTCCCCACCACATCTAGAAGGCCATGGAAAAATCTGGCGCGATGGCCGCTGCCGGTGCCGTCCACCCCCAATCTTGGTGTTCCGTGCAATGCACGGGCATCTACGCACGGAAAATTATGTCGAACACGGTTGGTTGTAAGCAGGCTGGGTCTACAGCCATGATGATAGTGACTGCAGACGGTGAGGCTGACTATGGTATGCCGAACACGGCACCTATACTCAGGTGTCATCTCCGGCGTAGGGTCTTGTCACTTCACTATGAGGAGCAGCACGTAATAATTTGACCAACGGGTAGTACAGTGCTACTACATTGGTACTACTACTACTACTACTAGTACTAGCACCACCGTCTGGATTTAGAAGTACTACCACGTCCATCTGGATTTAGTATTTGACTAGCAATATCTAGTAATGCATGTCACCAAAACTGTACTACTCCCTCTGTAAATAAATACATGGTGTATTGTTTTATTCCTATCGGTGAGATAACTTAATGTCTTTTTGCTACTTAATAGGATTACATGCAATGAACTAACCACCGCATGTGATGTTTGGTAGTCTCAAGTCATTGAAAGCATGCACGACCCACATCTCTCATTGGTTGATATGTCAAGAAATAAGAAACAAGGAGGGAGTTAATGTACCGTGCCTAAGTGTTTTGGGATTATTTGGTTTTCGTAAGGTGAGTTACACAACATTTTTTGTTACATGCATTAACATTTTATTAGTTAAATCAAAGGTCAAAACTTGGCGCAAAATGCAAAGAGGACCAATAAACCAGTAAACATCAAAGTTCTCTCGTTTGGCCCCAACTAGAGGTCCGGTGAGATGACTATACTGCACTGGCACGGAGGGGGACAGAGCTTCATTGATTTACTGCACCTGCCTTTGGGTGTATGACACGTGGGCCCAATGGGTGGATGGCCAACCTCACACATACAGCCAAAGGCAAAAAGAGAGGGGCGAGGAGTAGATGGCCAACACGCACGTGAATTCAACGCAGTCTACACTTTTCATATAAAGGCTCCCGCCAGTCCAATCTACGAAATCCTACGCACCTACGCACCCAAGGGCAAGAGTGATCACTCCAATCGCAAGATCAGTTGACTAGAAGCTAGACCCATGGGGGCGATGAGCACGAGCATCAGCCGGCTGTGCCATATGGTCCACGACACCGGCCTGCAGCCCGGCACCGAGGAACGTCTCCAGGTAGTGCTTGAGGCCGCCAGGGCGAGGGGCCGCTTGGACGACAGCTTCGTCTCCTTGTTCGACGAGGTCCTCGTCGGCTTCCTCAACAAGTTCACCGTCGTCAAGAAGCTCGCAGACGACCTTGACGTACGCCTCCAGCCCACGCGCCCAGGCTCTGCGATGCCTGCCACCCTCAACGGCCTCTATGGTGACAACCTCTTTGACACACTAGTGGCCCTGCGACTGCCCGCCGTCGCATCGGAGAATGTCCACCTCGAGGTCGCGCTCGTCGCGCAGCGCCTGGCGCAGCAAGACACCATCGACATAATCACCCACTTCCAAGGTTGGACAAAGCAGTAGGCGTAAGCGAGGCAGTTGACATTTTCCTAGTGCCTAGACGGTGCTTAAGCGCCCTAGGCGGGACCTAGGCTGTAATATAGTTTTTACTATCAGGGTGTATATTGTCTATTATATGTGTATGAATATTAATTTAGGGCATAGAAATAAGTTAACTACCATCTACTACCATTGGAATGTGGCCCGTTTGGCATATCAGTGCAATATGGAATGATTCCTTGCCTGGGTAGACAATTTCTTGCTTGCCCTGCCTAAACTCCCATTTATGCCCTATGCGAGGCATTTGGCCATCAACCAGCGCCTAAGCGTGCCTAAGCGCCTCCTAGGCACTGCCTTTTCCAATATAGCCCACGTCTACGCGCAAATCGTCCACAAGGACTACTACATGCAAGAGGAGGACGATAGGACACTGGCCTTCTTGGACCGCATGGTAACCTTGGACGACATTGTTCAGAAGCACGTTGAGCTTGCTGCCAACGCCGCTGCTCCTCACACCTCGGTTGGTGACCCGGTGCACTAGGGTGTGAGGATGTCGTTGATGGATCCGTATGTATCTTTATCTTTCCGTCAAATCCATGTAGTAGTATATGGTACTACTAGTAATTATCTTACCTTTCCCATCAACTTCATAATTTTCGTATGTACTCCATGCATGAACCGCGCCAGAACCAAACTTCTCATTACTCTAGGGAAAATCGTTATTTCTATCTATCAGTCGCGCCATGGAGCAGAACCAAATTTTACAAGTTACAATTTCAAAAGGAAAAGCCTACTGTGTTCACGTCGCACCCCCACACGGTTGGTCCGGCATGCCGCTCAAGGGGGAATGCGTGCTGTGTTGCATTTTCACTTACAAGTGGGACCGCAGTTGAGCAAACCGACTATCGGCAAACCCCCACCCCTCCCACCGCGTGATAGCTGAGAAAACAGGAGGGAGAAGAGATGGTTGTAGCACGGACTCCAAGAAAATTGGTGTCGGATGGGACTCGTGTGGGTGGCGTGTGCCGTACTGCTAGACATGAATGCTAGTTATGGCCCATGCCACCCCACTATATCGAGGTGCTGGTTACGTAGAAAAAATTTCCTAGAGTCCGTGCTCAACCCTCCTCTATCTTTCTTCTCAGCCAGCCAGCAAACGCGCGGAGCCATCATCTGTTTGCTCATATGCGGTCCCACATGTCAGTGAAAACGCAAGAGGACCCACTGAACCTGCACATCTTTCACCTCGACGTGCTGGTGATGAAAAACAAATCCAATAAAGATCTTCGGTGGCCGCTTTTGGAGTTACTCAATAGTAGTAAGATTCTATTTACAGTTTAACCCAAGATGCACATCACGTGGCTTCAACTACCACTCTATTTCTTGCATGACACGACCTGGATGCTTGATGTCCCATGTGTCGGCAAAAGGAGGAAGAACTCGACCAAATCTTTGGTTGTGCTCTCGGATTAGACTAGTTGTGGTAACTTAAATTTTTATTGTGTAGAATGGATGTAAGTTTTGGTATTGGGAAGAAGAGTACAATGATATATTGATAGAGCGCAATTTAGTAGATGTTCTAGCACTTTTAGCTAGCATAGAGGCTAGAGATGAGACTAGTGCACTTGTTGATAGAATAGAGGCTAGACACTTCTACTTCTTTACACTCAAAGAAGAAAGAAGCACGCAAGATCGAGCCTCCGCAGATCAACAATGAATGCACCGAGAAGGCACTAATCCAACTTATAGGAGCAGTTATGGAAGTTGGATATCTTCTAAAATGTATTCTTGTGGTTCTTATTTTCTTTGGTCTTGCTTTTCTAGTCAAAATTTTGGTGATGTATTTCCATGTACCAAAAAATCAATGATGAAAAAAAGATATGTGTTTGCAAAGAAAAATGTACGAGGCCGGGATGCGTCCGCGCGTTCGGCGCACGGCCATCGCATTCGAGAAATGGCCCGGACACGACCCCATTGCCCTACCCAAACGGACAGAATCCGGGCAAAACGGAGGTCCGTTTGGGGTCGTGCATTGGAGTTGGCCTTACAAGTGGGACCGCAGTTGAGGAAACCGACTATCGGCAAACCCCCACCTCGCCCGCCGCGCGATGGCTGAGTTAGAGAAACGACGAGGTTGAAGAGATTGTTGTAGCACGGACTCCAAGAAATATGGTGTTAGATGGAAGTCGTGTTGGTGGCGTGTGCCGTACTCCTGGACGTGAATGCTTGTTCTGGCCCATGCCACCCTACTACTCCTACTACTTATAGTAGTAGTATCGATGATTCGAGGTGCTGGTTACGTACAGCGAACACATTAACATATGGCCCATCTCACACTGTGGCCAAATTTCACGGAGTCTGTGCTAGGTTAAAAAGTGTTCTTTGTGAGGATGGGTGGCTGGTCACAAGTTTAAAACTTGTTGTATTACGTACGTAGACATAGAGATAGTGCAGCATGTGAAGCTAGTACAAGTAGTGTACTATTGTTGATTGGCCTCATCTGATAACCTATTGCAATGCACGTACGATTATGTATTCGGAAAATATTTTTTTGCCTCGTCGCAGCACCCACTCAGAGAAGCGACTCGAAAGCCATTCATAAATTTAGTAAGTTTATCACAGGCATATCATTTTATTACATACAATAGGTCATCAACCCACAACGACAACGAGGATACATTATAAATACTAAAGTTTTCATCACACAACAAATAACAAGCAATGAAATGAAATTCAACTCAACCAATCCTCGGCGTTGGAAACGCTTGCTTTGAACCACAAGTGATTCTCTCGAAGGGCCAGCTCATCACAATCTCGAAACCAACACATGATCGATCATCCGGTCAAGCGGCCTACTATATCACGACTGTGGTAGGGAACCACCGCAATGTCCGAGGTATAGATACAGTTGCTTCTCATAAATGGTAGTAACGTTGTGTCAATAGCAGTTGGATCGCCTTTCACCATCATTGGATAGTTTGGTCCAAGGAAGAGCGAGTTTTCTCCAAGACTATCAATACTGAACCAGGGAGAAGGTGTTGGCGCTAGCACACTAGTATCCATCCCGAATAACCTGCAATGGGTGTTGGAATAGGTCCGGAGAGTGCGACCATGGGAGACAACATGTGCTCCCTCAGTAGTAACAATCTCAGTGCACTGTATACACACAAGCAGAGGTGATCCATCGGAATTAGTTGCCATGCGCCACTGAGTATATAAGTTCTGCTCGTCCTCATGCTCGTGATCATCACCATCGTCATCTCCCCCTTGGTTATAAATTTTTTCAAGTATAGGTGGTGGAATGTTCACAGGACCTTGGAAACACAAGAAGGTTAATTAGTAAAGGGAAACTTGCTAACCCGCATGCATGTGGCTGAAACAATTATAATTACGGTGGAAGACAAACGTACCGAAACTACGAGGATCCCATGCAAAAATAGTGCCACGAGTGGTGGCAGCAAACACAAGATCCTCGTATTCAATTGCATCACAGTACTCATCCGTGTATAGAAACTGATTTTTGAGGAATATCCATGGACGAATCGTGGAATCAGTAACGACGGCAACAAGCTTGTCGAAGATAGCAACAACTTCATAGTTCTTGTAATTCCAAGAGCGGTTGGGAACTCGACAAATTGCTATCTTCCGTAGATGATAGCCACCATGATCGTATTTGAACGTACGTAGATCATATGTGTGCTCAACCTCAGGGCACTATGAGATTTTTGGAAGTGGAATCTGCTGACGAGTGTACACATTCACAAGTTCCCACTCGCAATTGTACCCAATATAAACAACCCAATCTCCATTTGCGCCAGCCCAGGCCTTACCCTTAAGCGATGGCATCTTGACATCACACGTATCATTATCAAGCGGCATCAACTTGCACAAGGCGAGGCCTCCGTCGTCCGCGCCCATGCGAACAGGATTATAGCGAAGAAGATAAGGGAGATCAAACCGCTCATGGACCCTTGGGTTCCTTGTAATGATGTTATTAGTTGAGTCGAGAATGGTATTGAACGAACCTGCCATGCTAGCCGAGGTGATGATGTCGCACCGATCAATGAGTTCCCCCACCACGTCATCTTTCAGATCAGGGCAAGAATAACGGGGTCATTTCCGGCTTGTTCCCTCCATGGAGAAGACGATCGAACAATGGCAGAAGCAAGGGTGAAGGCAAATGGAGGAGGGAGGAAGACCGTGCAACAGCAGTTCCAAGTCGAGAGGGAAAGGCGAAGAGTCGGTGGACGGTTGCCAGTTTGCCACGGTACACGAAGAGGCACCCCGGCCTACACGTCCTTTCGGAAATTGTACAAAAGGACTCGCCATCGTCTCACTGACATGTTGGAACGGGACCACATGTCAACGAAACATGGTGTGTAATTTCTTGTGCAAAATGCGATCTGGCCGCGTTGGCCCGGGGTGCCGCATTAGTTATCGACCTTTATTTTTTTAAGGGCGTGCCGTTCAGTTTTGAAGCACGACTAACTCGTACTATTTTTAGAGAAAATATAAACTACTCTACCACTACAAAAAGTCCAACTGGTTCAACATTAGGAGCACGTTTTCTTCCAAACCTTTATATCCAATTGGTGGCACTATGAGCTGTTCATTATGAAGGTACATGGTTTGCTACTATCTTGCTACTCTTTTTGTACTATCATTAGATAGTAATACTATTGGTTTGCATGTGAATTTATTGGCAGGGTGGACCTACATTGGAGGTGCACGACAGGATTCAATGATTCGATGCTCAATTTCGGTTGTATCGATTTCACCTCTTCCATCACTGCAAACATGGATATCCTTGGTCTGATGAAGAATAGGCGCTATATTTCTGCTCTGAACCAGCAAATCAATTCAGTATGAACTTGTCCAGGGCAAAACATGATCATATCAAATTGTCCAGTGCAAAACATGACAGATGCTAAGCGGGAGAGACATGTTTAAACTGAAAATACAAGGTGGGGTATATGTTTACTAGCTGCTTGATATTTCTGCAGACAGAGATGTCTGCCCGTTGCTATTCGGCAAACACACAAAGTGACCGCAATTTTGGTTGAACTGCACAAGAGACTATTATAGTCATCGCATGCGATTGCCATTTGAAAATAGACACGTAAAGATTGGATAGTCACTTCATGGACTACAGAAAAGTAGTATTGTACTATTTATTGGCCAACACTAGGTGCTTCATTGCTTTGGTCTGATTATACAATGGGTATCATTTTGCCTAAGTTAAAGTTTGTATTCCGAAAATAGTCTCGCCGTGTGATTGAGAGAAGACCAAATCATATTGCAAAGGATGTTCCTCCATCATGTGTGGTTCATTCTCATGGTTCCAAATTGCTGTCAAAACCACTTACATTTGCAAGAGGAATTATAGACTTCACAAACAAATTTGTCTTTCAAATTGCATCTTGAATGTTGGCCCAGAGAAGCATCCATGTTAGTAGGAAGAACATATTTTTTTCTAGATCTTTGCTTTTGGAGCTACATATTTGTATATGATCTGTGAATCATTGAGATGCATTAACATGTTGATCTTATGTATGGGAATCGTACTAGTTGGTTTTAGTTGCGACGCAAGATCCGAAGTGGCTGATCTTTGCTTTTGGAGCTACATATTTGTATATGATATGTGAATCATTGAGATGCATTAACAGTTCCTTATTTATGTTTGCTCAGTATTTACAAGTTACTGATCGATCACTAGCTAGCCTACTAATGCGCTCCTGGCAGTTTTAGTTGCGATGCAAGATCCGAAGTGGCAGTTTTTTGAATAAAAATGCCTATCTCTGAAGAAACTGACAAGCTGCTCTGAAGAAAATGCCATGTGAATCTGAAGAATTTGCCAGCAAAAATGTTCGCAAATGCCTTATCTCCCAGCTAAAGTTCATCAACTAATGCCCTCGGCTGCGACTCGTTGCATGCTGCTCCGTGTACTGGCTGCGAGGGATTCTGAGTGCCTGCATGCAGCCGGCCGTAATTAAGGCAACTAACTGATGCGGAAAAAGATGCGCTTTAATTGTTGCGGGCCTTTTAAATCCATGGAATCATTATTGACAAGGAAGGAGATGATTCAAGTGCACTCGTTTGACCTTCGTGCCGGCGTGCGACCGAGCACGGACGGGACGGGACGACACAGTCATAATTTCAGTTTCTCTAGTTTTCCACGGGAAGCTGGCACGCTAAGCCATGCCTGCTTATGCATTGAATTTCGATGACCATCGCGCTACCTTCCGCCTATAAGTATTGTTTCCCGGCCTTCTCCGGTGGCACCGTAACCCAACTCGCCCTATCCTCATAAGCCCCCACCGGACCGACGTCGCTCACCACATATCCTCGCTCTCGCGTCCGCCATGCCCCCGCCCGTCCGCGATAGGCGAGGCCGGAGGCAGTCACCGCCAGAACTAGTGCTCAGTTTTTCACCGGAAGGCAGACGGAGGGAGGAGGCATTCTATCGGTCTTTAGATGGCAATGCAGAGGTCGAGGACTTGTCGTAGCGCGACCGCCTGGCGGAGGAGCAGGATTTGTTGGAGCGCGACCGCTTGGCGGAGGAGCAGTGTATCGCCGATTTGTGTCGCCAACGGGACACGGAGCAGCAACGCACCGACGCTCTGAGTCGCGAGTAGAGCGCTCACAACTGGGCCGACTACATGGAGGCCGGCGCCCGGCAAATAGCCCTGGAGGCTGTCGGGCACGCACGCATTCGCGACGCTGATTTTTACTACCAGCTCGTCAAGTGGGTTTCCCGCTTAGAACCCATAGCTTCGGTGGACCACGCCGGCATGGAAAGGCCAACGCACGTGAGCACCGTGCTCTATCGCACCTCTGGCAAGTCCGAGGCGAGGCGGAGGACGCCGGTGCCGGTGTTTAGCATGTACCGCAGATGGCGGCCGACATCGTCTAGTTAGCTAAGAGTAAGTTAGTACTTGTACACTACTAGAGTATTAGTGGGAGTACATAGTTAACTTGGCTATGATGGTTGTCAACATGGAAGTTCAGTACTCTATGTGGATCAGACTTGTTACTTTGCTCTGGATGTTGAACTTTCCATTTGAACGTATGGAATGGGCTGTTATTTTTTTTAAATGGGTTGTATTTGTCCTCCACGGGTTTAGAGGCTGACTTGTGGGCCTACCAAGTTGACGCGTACACAATCAGGAGATGATTGTACGTGGATAGGGTGACAACAGGGACCCACCAAGGTCATGGTAGTACGCAAGCAAGTGCCTCCTTATTTCAAGCCAATAAAAATATGGCTCCTCCTAATGGATTTCTGACATCTGGGTCCCATGCTATTGTCAACGTAGTCAATAAACGAGAATTGCACAACGAGCGGTGGCACTGTGGACCCAAAGAGTCGCTTCAGCTTATGTTTGTTTTGGGTTAATTTGATAAATGCCACTCCAAATCTGGTGTTTCCGAGAAATGCCATCGCAATTTCAAACTTTGAAAATGCCATTTCATGACATTTCTAGTGGCATTTTTCAAGTCCTGAGTGGCGTTTTTCAAAGTTTGCAAATTGCAGTGGCGTTTTCCAAAGTTTGCAAAAATTGCAGTGGCATTTTTTAAAGTTTGGAAATTGCAGTGGTATTTTTATGAATTGCCATAATTGGAGTGGCATTTATCTAATTTTTTTGAGACGGAAGCAGGGTGTCAACTGGGCTGTGCGGGGCACTCTGGCCTGTCTAGACAGCCTTCTCTTTTATGTTTACCACAGACCAGCCTAGTAGTTTTTTTTTCTTTCTGAAAATGGCTAGCCTAGTTTTTTTGTGATTTGCCAAGTAAGTCACTTTGTCAGGCCTGTTGGGCTGCAAATCTTTCAAGACGAGGAGAGCTTCATTCGGCTGGCCGAGAAAATGGCCTATCAGTAATGAGAAATGGGTTGTACATTTTTAAAACACATCAAACCGGCAATTAGTTTCAAATTTCTTTTTTTAATTTCGATATTTTAAATTGCATAGATTTTTATGCGTGATCAATTTGTTGGATTTTATATTGATATACATTTATTTTTTAAATCGGTTTGAATGTGACTCAAAATTTCAAGATTAAAAACAGTTCGGACCACATCGGAATATGCAAAATTTCGTATAATTTTTTAACCGTGGCCACAATATGGGCTTTAATGCTAATAAAAAGAATATGGGCTCCAAAAAAACCTTAAGAATTAGCAAATGGGTTGTAAATTATTAGAAATAATGGCAGATGGATTGTATGATGTTTTCCACAGATTTGAGGCTTTCCTAAAAAAAAGGTTAACGCACAAGCAATGACTGTTGGATGTCCATCCAACGGCCGTCGTGCTTCTTCAATCTCTGCTCTTCCTGCTCCATCTGCTCAAACAAGCGCCGGCAGGACTGCCTGCTCCCTCCTCCCTGCGGCCGGCTGTGCTGCCGCGCAGGCACCGCCCCACCGTACTCCCATCGCTGGCCTAGCCATCCCTCTACTCACGCACAACTGTTGTTATTCTCCGGCGACGACAGACGAACGAGTAAACCCTCGTACAGTCATACTCCCCTCCGCGTGGGAAAAAACTGCCGAGTCTTCCCTGGCTCTGTGTCGTTCCCTTCCTAGGCCTCGCCGTTGTCCACCGCCCTGGTGCTCTCGGCGCGGCCTGGTCAACATGGTCAACGACCGACATGCATCTGAAGTGGATCAGACGTGGAGAGGTCGACAATGGGTCCACGGCCGCACGCAAGGAAATGCCTCCTTATTACGCGCAAAATAATGATTCCTCCACCTGACATCTGGGACCCACCTAAAGGGCCTCTGTATTTCGCGAAAAAAACATTACCGCCGCTGACAGCTCGGACCCACCAGCTATATCTTCACATGCAAGGAAGTGCCTCCTTATTACGCACAAAAAATGAATACTCCCCCTGCTAGCTGGGACCCAGTATAGTGGCTGTCTGAGTTGTGGGCCTACTAAGTTGACGGGGACGGAGGGCTTTGTCAACTTAGTCAATATGCACGATTCTAGCTCTAGTGACCGTACGATGTCCATCCAACGGTCGTAGTGCTTCTTCAACCTCTGGTCTTCTTGCTCGGCCGCCCAAACCAGCGCCGGTCATGCCTCGTGCTCCTGCCTCCCGTGGCCGGCTGCGATGCCGCGGAGGCCTCACTGCCCCCTACTACTCCCACCGCTGGACAGGCCATCCCTCTACTCACCCACACCCCCTGTTATTCTGCAGCGACGGGAGCCTCACACCGCAGCGAACCAGTGAACCCTCATACTCCTCTACGCGTGGGCATCCACTGCTGCGTCTACCCCGGCTCCGCGTCGTCCCCTTCCTAGGCCTCGCAGTCGTCCACCGCCCTGGTGCTCTCGGCGCGGCGTGGTCAACATGGTCAAGGGATGGCTTCCATTGGATGTGGACTATATGTGGAGAGGCTGACAGTTGGGTCCACGGGCCCAGCAAGAAAGTGCCTCCTTACTACGCACAAAATAATTATTCCTCCACCTAACAGCGGGGACCCACCGGACGGGCCACCGTATTTCGCGAAAAAAATGAACCCCCCCTGACTGTTGGGACCTACCAGCTACATCTTCGCATGCAAGGAAGTGCGTCTGGGCAAAAAAAACGATTCGGCCCCCCATTCACCAATGATTGGATCACTCAAAGCTAAAGACCAATTCCTTCCTTTTAGGTGGTCTAGGTGGCTGGGATACTATGCCCTTCTTTTTAGAGCCGATTAATTTCTTATAACATACTCTATTTTTCTTTGCCAAATAAGCCAGCAAACGTCGACGTTTTCCCAAAAGTCTTCGTAGACCTCTTTCCGATGAAAAATCTTTTTTGCGTAATTCCAAATGTGAAGCAAGTCCAAAAAGTGGCGGAATGCTCTCGAAACCAATTCACTTGAGTGAGACAGAGGAGAGTGGAATTTCGTGTGTAGGGGTGAAATCCGTATGAAATATTTGACTAAGACTGGATTTCATTCCACTTCGATGGACAACAGGTCAATATTCATGTACTACCCCTTGTTGGTACAGAGGGACGGAGGAGGCTAGGTTAGCCCCTCAAACGATTGGAACCAGAATAAAATAAAAAAAAAAGAATGAAAGAGTCAATCTATCTTAGTCAAGGCGCTCGCGGGCCACCCTAGCCCATTGAGTGCTCTACCTCGGGCCATCGACATCATACGCTCTACTGAAATAGATTTCACGATAGATTGGTTATATTCGGATTCGTTTGATTTTGATTTTCTTTTTTTTGTTGCCTGGTTCGGTCTCCTATCGTATCGGCTCGGCTTCGTCCGTCAAGCGACAGCTTCTGCCTCTGACGAGATTTTTTGAAAAAGATTGGAAAAAAGTAAGTAGAATTATATTCAAAATAAAAGAAAGGGGCTTTTCATAAGAAAACATCCATCAAGGATGGGGGTGGTAATCTGCATATCTGTCATCATATCCAGAAACTTTGCAATCTGCTTGTCTTCAGTTGACTTCACAAACCGTTCTGCCCTCGACTTAGCCGTCATAGAATAGAAAGGTTTCTAACCGTTGAAAAGGATACTTCTAAACGTTAAGGGGCACTCAACCTTCCACTCAAATCCTTTTTACCAGAAGGGAGCTACTTTGCCACGACATATAAGGGAAAAGGCAATGTGTGGAACTAGATCAAGTTTGATCTCGCCACTTACCTTTGGAAGGGCAAGAACTAATGATCTTCGCCTTCTTGATCGGCAGCCGCAACAAGAATAATAGCAAGCAGCGTCCCATACTACTTTTCCTTTGAATATTCATTCTGGAATTGAATGTCACAAACAAGACTCATACTTCAGAAAAAAAAACCTGCTTGAATCAGGGGCCCAGTGAGAGAATTACCAGTGTCTGTCATTAGACTTTATCTTTCCACGGTGAACTCCTTTGTTGTTGAAAATCGGCCCGACGGTGCCGAGTGGAAGGGCCATCTCTCAACGGATAAAAGTTACTCTAGGGATAACAGGCTGATCTTCCCCAAGAGTCCACATCGACGGGAAGTTTTGGCACCTCGATGTCGGCTCTTCGCCACCTGGAGCTGTAGGTGGTTCCAAGGGTTGACTAGTATAGCTTCACGAACCTCTCATCAAAAGTGGTATTTGCTGCAGAGTTGTGCTGGGACCCACCAGCTACATCTTCGCACGCAAGGAAGTGCCTGATAGTCGGGACCCACCTGGTCAAAGCATACGTAGCATTGTCATTCTGGTCGCGAACGTGTACGTACATACTGGCCGATGTAGAGACGTGCACGTGTCGTAGTAGAGGCGCGCACGTAGCATGTACACGTACATACATCGGCCAGGGTGCAAGAAAGTAAATACGGCCATGTACGTACATACGGGCGGGGTCTCGAACGCCTACTCGCGCGTACGTACGGCCAGGGCTCGTGTACATGGCTGGGTCGGAACGGAGAAACTTCGTCTTCGTCGTGTTCATGGGGAGGCAACGGAATGCGTCGTGTTCATGGAAGGCAACGGAACGCGTGGGAGCCAACCGGCTTGGACGGAACAACCGATGGAAACGAGGCCTGGCGTACCGCAGAACGGAGGAAACGGCCCTGTGTTCGACCGGCCACGTTCGAAACGGGATCCTGTTCATCAGGAGGGGTCTGGCATACCGCAAAACGGAGGAAACGGACCTCCTACGGTCGAAACAGGGTCCTGTTGATCGGGAGGGGTGTGGCGTACCACAAAACGGAGGAAACGGACTTGTGTTGGAGCGCTACGGTCGAAACGAGGGTCCTGTTCATCGGGAGGGGTGTGGCGTACCGCAAAACGGGACTCCACGAGATACTGTTCCTCTCCACCGTCGACCCCCTCCAGCCTCCACGGGCTACTGTTCATCCACCGTCAACCTCCTCCAGCCTCCACCTGCGACTATTCTTCCACGGGCTCTTGTTCATCCAGCCTCCACCGCGCGCTACTCTACCGACTACTGTTTAACCAGCCCTCTCCACGGGCTCCTGTTCAACCACCCCTCCACGGGCTACTATTCATCCAGCCCTCCACCTTCTACTGTTCATCCAGCCCTCCACGGGGTCGTCCTGTTCATCTAGCCCTCCACGGGGTCCTGTTCATCCAGCCCCGACCGGCTCGACCGATCGGGGTCCTGTTCATCCAGAGGCAACACCACGGGGTCCTGTTTATCCACCCTCACCAGGAACTGCTCATCCAAACCCCCCCAGCAACGCTCACTATTCATCCAGAGGCAGCATTGATCGGCTTCAGTTAGCAGCAGTAGCAAAGGAACCGCTCGATATCGATCGCTCGGGTTCAGTAACGCATAGCCTGCAGGGCAATCGCTCGGGTTCAGTTAGAGCCCAACGCCTCACTCGGGTTCAGTTAGAGCCCAACGCCTTGCGCCCACGCGCGTGCGTGTACGAGAGAAACGCGCATTGCTCGGCCCTGACCACCCACCGTAACCGGGAACACCCTGATATTTTCCTCGCCCTCGCTTCTACCACGGTTTTTTCCGTCATGGGCGGCCCAAAGAATGTCATGCGTACCGTCTCCCCGCCAGGACGAAAAGCCCATTTTCTGTCATGATTTTTTGTCATAGAAGTAGGAGCCCACCACATCTATGATGATACCGGGTTTTGTCACAATTATCGTCATAGAAGTGTCATAAGTATGACAGAATTTTTTTCGCTCGGCCCAAAATGTCACGGATGTGTCTTTTTTTTGTAGTGTCTGTACCTCACGAGCTTGTTGTGGGAGGAGATGTTGGTGAAGCTCTCTAGATGATCGAGGTCATCCTCAGAGAATTCCTTGGCCTTCTTGAACAGGCAAGATGGACCATGGCATAGAGGTCGTTCAGCGGTGGCACATCCTTCTTGTTGTGTTTCGCCTAAAAGAGAGGAACAACATATTAGTTAAGGGCTGAAGCTAGCATGAAGAATGAAATTGCATGAATCATTAAGGGCTCAAACCACATACCCAGTGATCCTCGTACTCAAATAGGTTGGAGCTCCCTTGATGGTTTGGCACACCTCGCATTTGGGCATGCTTATCCCTGGCCTTGTTGTGTTCGGCTAGACATTGGGCAGGGCACCACTCATCCACCAACACCTCCCAATAGTCCATCATATCCGCACACCATCTTGGGGGCCCCTAAGTTTGGCAAAGAGAAATTTCAGCGCTACGCCTACGAATGAAATCAAGGAAACTAAGTACAAGGCCTTAAGAATAGGTAATTACCTTCATGTACTTGTCCTTACTTAGATACTTGTCGCGTCACTTCTTCTTGGCCCTCCTAATGTTAATCGAGGCGTAGTAGTCTCGAACAGCCTGCACCCTAGCCTCGTGCCGTAAGTTCTGAAGTAAGCGCTTGCACTCGGCTTCGAGAACCCTAGCCACCTCCGCCTCGTGTTCCTCAGAACACGTGTAGAAGGTCTGCAATCGAACAAGACAACACTGATTAGTACAATCACTAGGTAATGTTGATTTTTAATTATGTAAAAGAGAAATTACCCAAAACCACCGCCTCACAACATCGGCCACCGTCTCACACAAGACACCGTCGACCCTCTCCTCCGGCGGGGCCGGGGCAGCCACATACAGCTTCCAACTCAGTGCTAGCTGTGGAACTGACCCTCACCGGGCAACCTGACTCACCCCGGGAAGTGGTGTCGGCAAAGCACACCAAGGACCTGGTTGGGCATGCGGACACCATCGGCGTGTATCCAACCCCTGCAGTATGACAAGGCCAACACATTAGATATTAATTTGAAGAAACATGAAGGACAAAGGTTAAAAAATAGTAAATGCACTTACTTCTTCCCATTAGGCTGAATCAACCACATCTCGATCGCAGTTCTTGCGGGCCGGAGCTTCGTACCACCACGCCGGTAGACTTTCTTGCCCTGCTCAACCAGCTCGCCCTCGCTAAAACTATCGCCGGACCAGGTATCCTTACCATCATCATGGCCACTATTCTCCGGAGGGGACGAAGACTCTAGGATCAGAGTCTAATGGGACGAAGATTCTGGGGCCCGAGTCTCGTGAGATGAAGGCTCGGCAACCCGAGGCTTGTCGGCCTGAGGCTCATGGACCGGAGTCCGAGACGGGTCCAAGTCTGATGGGTCCACCTGAGACGGAGCACTCTAGTGGTCCGGAGAATCAACTGGGGTGGCGGCGAGGAAGGCACAGCGGCCTTCCAACCTTTCCGGCCGCCAAGTACACCTCTAGCTGCACCCCTCTTCATCTTCCCCCAACCTCTCCCGGCCGAAGAAGAAGCGCCCGCCGGTGTCTGCATGCTGTTTACTAGCGCTCTCCGAAGGTGCTGGGGTGGAATAATAGCACTCCTCCTAGCACGCGCCGAGGAAGGAGGCTCGGAGCGCTCTCGACCTGCGCCCACCATCTGTCAACACCTGCAATGACAAAGAGTAAACGAAATTAGTACAACATAAATATAATAAAAAAATTGGTGGGTGAAAACAACACCTAAAAAAATCAACTAACTAAGTAAGTAATTAACCTAAAAAAATAACTAACTAACTAATTAAAGGCTTTTTCTTAAGGCCAGAAATGGTCTTTAATAGGTTAAAATTATTTTAGTGTTTCAAAAATGTTTGAGAAAATTTAGGGAAGCTCATTGGACATATATTGTCCATATATAAGAGTTTCAACACACGGTCATGTTCAAAATATTGGTCAAATCCATCAAAACCCCTTTTCTGACATTTCAAGCTTTTGGAATATTTACAAAGGAAATATTCTCTATAAATTCCAAGAAAATTCTAGCATGTCAAAAATTCCATATTTGGTTATCTTCCCAAGCATCATCTCCTGGAGAACAAGATGACATCACCAAAACCCCTCAAAACCATTTAGGTCTATTGCCAAACATGTCCAAATGTTCTCATACTAGGTGGTAAACCTTAGATCTATCTACTATTTGATCATGTTAAATCTCATGGCAAGGAGTTTTCATTTACTTGCCGAAAACATCATCAAACACCTTCTTTACTTTTACCAAAACCACTGTTTTTACCCCTTCCACTGTTCTCCATGAGCTCAATTTTTTAGCACCTATGATCCTGGTCATCTTCTACCTCCAGTAACTCTTGCAAGATCATGGACCAATAATTGGTGGGTGAAAACCCCACTTTCTCTCTCTGGACAACACGGTTTTCTGTCTCTCTCTCTCTGCCCCTCTCTCACTCTAGAGGTCTCCTAGAGCATCCAATACCATTTATCACTTGTTTATAATCCCCTAGAGCTTCTGGACACATGTGGCCGCGCTCATTGCACCCAGGGCATGCCATGGCATGCCAATGGCGCGCTTTGGAGCACGCTACAGTGCACCCATGCACTGTCTCCCGAGGTTGCCTCGACGTCCTCTACACACCCAGCTATTGGCCCCCTCCTCCCTCGGCCTCCTCTGCCCCCTGTCGAGCTCGATCGGCGCCCGCCCAAAACTCACCCGGTCAGCACTCGTGCGGGACCTCCTTGAGCTCGCTCTGCTTCATCTCGCCCCTCCCTAAACCCTACTCCATCCCCACCAATGCCACAGAGGGATCCATGACCCCTCCCCCAACCGCCATGGCGATTTTCACGGGCACACACGTGAGCTCGACTCACGGTGAAATCTCCTTTTTTGACTTTGTACAGTAGGGTAAAACACCACCTACTAACTAATTAACTAACTTACTAACTAAGTGATTAACCTAAAAATAACTAATTAACTAATTAAACTATGTAATTAACCTAAAAACAGCAAGAAAAAAAGAAAAAAAGGGAAGAAACCTCACCTGCAGGGGGCGGAGCGGCGGTGGGGGGTGGAGCTGACAGTGCGGGCGCCGGGCAGGCGGCCCGAGCGGCGTGCAGCGGGCGCCGGGCGTCAGCGGTGGTGGTCGGGTAGGCGGGCGGTGGGGCGAGGCGGTGGGGCGGGACGGTGGTGGTCGAGGGCGGAGGCGGTGGGGTCGGCGGCGGGGCGGCACGGGCGGCACTGGTGAGGTGAGGAGATAGAGAGGGAGAGAGAGGGGGGCGCAATTGACCGTTTTAGTTAGGTTTAATTTATTGTTGTCTGCTAGCAGACGGCAAAGAGCATACCTAGCGGGGTGGGTTCGGGGGAAACGACCGTTAGGTCGGCTATTCTCTTTGCCGTCAGCTAGCACACGGCGAAGAAGCTTTGCTGTCTGCTAGTAGATGGCAAAGAAAGTGGCAGTTAGGTGGTTCTCACTAGTGGGCCACCCTCTCTCTTTGTCGTCCGCTAGCAGACGGCAAAGCTTCTATGTCGTCTGCTAGCAGACGGCAAAGAGCTGGTTGACGGCAAACACCCTCTTTGACGTTCGCTCTTTCTTTGCCGTCAGCTTTCTGTATGCTGATGGCAAAGACCTCCTTTGCCGTCAGCTAGCAGACGGCAAAGAACTGGCTGACGGCAAAGACCCTGATTCTAGTAGTGAAAGTAATATTTTTGGTATTTTTGGTTTATGGAACAGAAAGTAAAAGATTGCAAAGAAAGTAAATAGGAAACTAAAATTGTAGATCGAAAACTTATATGATGGAAAGTAGACTCGGGGGCCATAGATTTCACTACAGGCTTCTCTCAAGATAGAAAATATTACGATGGGTGAACAAATTACTGCCGAGCAACTAATAGAAAAGCGCAAAGTTATGAAGATATCTAAGGCAATGATCATGAATATAGGCATCACGTCCATGTCAAGTAGACCGACTCCTGCCTGCATCTACTACTATTACTCCACACATCGACCGCTATCCAGCATGCATCTAGAGTATTAAGTTCATAAAGAACGGAGTGACGCATTAAGAAAGATGACATAATGTAGAGGAATTAACTCAAGCAATATGATGAAAACCCCATCTTTTTATCCTCGATGGCAACAATTCAATACGTGTCGGTTCCCCTTACATCACTAGGATCGAGCACCGCAAGATTGAACCCAAAGCTAAGCACTTCTCCCATTGCAAGAAAAACCAATCTAGTTGGCCAAACCAAATTGATAGTTCAAGAGACTTGCAAAGATATCAAATCATGCATAAAAGAATTCAGAGGAGATTCAAATAATATTCATAGATAAGCTGATCATAAATCCACAATTCATCGATCTCGGCAAACACACCGCAAAAAGAGTATTACATCAAATAGATCTCCAAGAACATCGAGGAGAACTTTGTATTGAGAATCAAAGAGAGAAGAAGCCATCTAGCTACTAGCTATGGACCCGTAGGTCTATGGTAAACTACTCACGCTTCATCGGAGAGGCAATGGTGTTGATGTAGAAGCCCTCCATGATCGAATCCCCCTCCGGCAGGATGCCAGAAAAGGCCCCTAGATGGGATCTCATGGGTACAGAAGGTTGCGGCGGTGGAAAAGTGGTTTCGTGGCTCCCCTGGAAGTTTATAGGATATTTAAGAATATATAGGCGGAAGAAATAGGTGGTGGAGTCATGACGGGCCCACAAGGGTGGGGGGCGTTCCCTACCCCACTAGGCGCGCATGCCGACCTTGTGGCCGCCTCGTGGCTTTCCCGACGTGCACTCCAAGCCCTCTGGATGTCTTCTGGTCCAAGAAAAATCATCACGAAAGTTTCATTCCGTTTGGACTCCATTTGGTATTCCTTTTCTGCGAAACTCTAAAACAAGGAAAAAACAAGAACTGGCACTAGGCTCTGTGTTAATAGGTTATCCCCAAAATCATATAAAATAGCATATTAATGCATACAAAACATCCAAAACAGATAACATAATAGGATGAAACAATTAAAAATTATAGATACGTTGGAGACGTATCAGGCAGCCCCAAGCTAAATTCCTACTCGTCCTCGAGTAGGTAAATGATAAAAACATAATTTTTTATGTGGAATGCTACCTAACATATTTATCCATGTAATTCTCTTTATTGTGGCATGAATGTTCGGATCCGTAAAATTAAAAACAAAAGTTTAATATTGGCATAAAAACAATAATACTTCAAGCATACTAACAAAATAATTATGTCTTCATGAAATAACATGGCCAAAGAAAGCTTATCCCTACAAAATCATATAGTCTGGCTATGCTCCATCTTCATCACACAAAATATTTAAATCATGCATAACCCCGATGACAAGCCAAGAAATTGTTTCATACTTTCGATGTTCTCAAGCTTTTTCAATTTTCACACAATACATGAGTGTGAGCCATGCACATAGCACTATAGGTGGTATAGACGGTGGTTATGGAGAAGACAAAAAGAAGGAGATAGTCTCACATCAACTAGGCGTATCAACGGGCAATGGAGATGCCCATCAATAGAAATCAATGTGAGTGAGTAGGGATTGCCCTGCAACGGATGCACTAGAGCTATAACTTTATGAAAGCTCAAAATGAAAACTAAGTGGGTGTGCATCCAACTTGCTTGCTCACGAAGACCTAGGGCAATTCGAGAAATCCCATCATTGGAATATACAAGCCAAGTTCTATAATGAAAATTCCCACTAGTATATGAAAGTGATATCATAGGAGACTCTCTATCATGAAGATCATGGTGCTACTTTGAAGCACAAGTGTGGCAAAAGGATAGTGACATTTCCCCTTCTCTCTTTTCTCTCATTTTTGTATTTGGGCCTTCTCTCATTTTTTTGGCCTCTTTATTTTTTTTGTCCGGAGTCTCATCCCGACTTATGGGGGAATCATAGTCTCCATCATCCTTTCGTCACATGGGACAATGCTCTAATAATGAAGATCATCACACTTTCATTTACTTACAACTCTAGAATTACAACTCGATACTTAGAACAAAAATATGACTCTATGTGAATGCCTCCGGTGGTGTACCGGGATGTGCGAAGAATCAAGAGCGACATGTATAAAAAATGATGCACGGTGGCTTTGCCACAAATACGATGTCAACTACATGATCATGGAAAGCAATATGGCAATGATGATGCGTGTCATAATAAACAGAACGGTGGAAAGTTGCATGGCAATATATCTCGGAATGGCTATGGAAATGCCATAATAGGTAGGTATGGTGGTTGTTTTGAGGAAGGTATATCGTGGGTTTATGGTACCGGTGAAAGTTGCGCGGTACTAGAGAGGCTAGCAATGGTGGAAAGGTGAGAGTGCGTATAATCCAAGGACTCAACATTAGTCATAAAGAACTCATATACTTATTGCAAAAATCTATTAGTCATCGAAACAAAGTACTATGCGCATGCTCCTAGGGGGATATATTGGTAGGAAAAGACCATTGCTCATCCCCGACCACCACTCATAAGGAAGACAATCAATAAACAAATCATGCTCCGACTTCATCACATAACAATTCACCATACATGCATGCTATGGGACTCACAAACTTTAACACAAGTATTTCTCAAATTCACAACTACTCACTAGCATGACTTTAATATCACCATCTTCATATCTCAAAACAATCATAAGGAATCAAACTTCTCATAGTATTCAATGCACTTTATATGAAAGTTTTTATTATATCCCTCTTGGATGCCTATCATATTAGGACTACATTTATAACCAAAGCAAATTACCATGTTGTTTCTAAAGAATCTCAAAAAAACATAAGTGAAGTACGAGAGTTCATCAATTTTATAAAATAAAACCACCGTCGTGCTCTAAAAAGATATAAGTGAAGCACTAGAGCAAATTTGCCTAGCTCAAAAGATATAAGTGAAGCACATAGAGTATTCTAATAAATCACGATTCATGCGTGTCTCTCCCAAAAGGTGTGTACAGCAAGGATGATTCTGGCAAACTAAAAAGCAAAGACTCAAATCATACAAGACGCTCCAAGCAAAGCACATATCTTGTGGTGAATAAAAATATAGCCTCAAGTAAAGTTACAGATAGACGAAGACTAAAGAGGGGATGCCTTCCGGGGCATCCCCAAGCTTAGGCTCTTGGTATCCTTGAATATTATATTGGGGTGCCTTGGGCATCCCAAAGCTTAGGCTCTTGCCACTCCTTATTCCATAGTCCATCAAATCCTTACCCAAAACTTGAAAACTTCACAACACAAAACTCAACAGAAAATCTCATAAGCTCCGTTAGTATAAGAAAATAAATCACCACTTTTGGTACTATTGTGAACTCATTCTTTACTTATATTGGTGTAATATCTACTGTATTCCAACTTTTACATGGTTCATACCCCCCGATACTAGCCATAGATGCATCAAAATAAGCAAACAACATGCGAAAAACAGAATCTGCCAAAAACAGAAAAGCCGGTAGTAATCTGGATAGTTCGCATACTTCTGTAACTCCAAGAATCCTGAAAAATTAGGACGACCTAAGCAATTTGTATATAAATCTACTGTAGAAAATTCAGAATTTTTCGACGTATGTGATTTTTAAAAATTCTAGGACTGAGCGCATAAGTTTTTGTTTTTTTAGCAAGATCAAATCAACTATTACCGTAAGCTATCCCAAATGTCTTACTCGGCACAAACACTAATTAAAACACAAAATCACATCTAACCAGAGGTTAGATGAAATATTTATTGCAAAACAGAACCTAAAATGCAAGAACAAAAATAAAATTGGGTTGCATCCCAACAAGCGCTATTGTTTAACGCCCTTAGCTAGGCTTAAAACACGACTAGATCTAGGTGTTATCATCTTTGGAATGCAATCCGTAAGTGGATCTCATACTAGATTCATAAGCACATTTAATTTTCTTTCTAGCGAAGTGCTCCATGCCTTTCCTTAATGGAAATTGAAATCTAATGTTTCCTTATTTCATATCAATAATTGCACCGATCGTTCTAAGGAACGGTCTACCAAGAATAGTAGGACATGTAGGATTGCAAACTATATCAAGAACAATGAAATCTACGGGCACATAATTCCTATTTGCAACAATAAGAATATCATTAATCCTTCCCATAGGTTTATTAATAGTGGAATACGCAAGATGCAAATTTAAGGAACAATCATCAAATTCACAGAAACCTAACACATCACATAAAGTTTTTGGAATCGTGGAAACACTAGAACCCAAATCACACAAAGCATGGCATTCATAATCTTTAATCTTAATCTTAATAGTAGGTTACCACTCATCATAAAGTTTGCTAGGAATAGAGACTTCCAATTCAAGCTTTTCTTCAAAAGATTGCATCGTAGCATCAACGATATGTTTAGTAAAATCTTTGTTTTGATTATAAGCATGAGGAGAATTAAACATGGATTGCAACAAGGAAATACAATCTATTAAAGAACAATTATCATAATTAAATTTCTTGAAATCCAAAAGAGTGGGTTCATTGCTATTTAAAGTTTTGACCTCTCCAATCTCACTTTTATCAATTTTTGCATCAGGATCTAAAAACTCTGAATCATTGGGATGCCTTCTAACGAAAGTTGACTCATCTCCAGTCCCATCTTTATCAAGATTTACATTGGAAGACAAAGATTCAATAGGAGTAACATCAATCACTTTAATATCTTCATCATTATTTAAAGCCTCTGGTTTAGCGGCCATTTTGTTCACTAAAGTAGCTTGTTTATCAGAAATTTGACCTACTAAATTTTCAAGATGCGCAAACTGAGATTTCAAACCTTAAGTTATTTAGACATATCATCAACCTCCTTATTCATGTATTCCATAAAACTTTTCTGCTCCTTGAGATCATTTCTAAAGAAATTGTTATGCTCAAATTGCAAAGACATGAAGCTTCTAACATTATTTTCAATATTGTCTAACCTCCTAAGGTGAGGGTCAACGATTTTTGGAGGGGTCATTGCGACAAAGAAAGCGATCCAACATACGAGCACACAAAAAGCAAACGAAGAAGACGAACGGAAGAGGGCGAAGAAAAGGCAAATCTTTTCGAAAGTCGTTTTAGAAGTGGGGGAGAGGAAAATGAGAGGTGAATGGCAAATAATGTAATGCGAGGGATGAGAATTAATGATGGGTACTTGGTATGTCTCGGCTTGGCGTAGATCTCCCGGCAACGGCGCCAAAAATTCTTCCTGCTACCTCTTGAGCTTGCGTTGGTTTTTCCCTTAAAGAGGAAAGGGTGATGCAGCAAGTAGAGTAAGTATTTCCCTCAGTTTTGAGAACCAAGGTATCAATCCAGTAGGAGACAACACACAAGCCACAGAATACCTGCACAAACAAACACCAACTTGCACCCAACGCGACAAAGGGGTTGTCAATCCCTTCACAGTTATTTGCAAAGTGACATCTGATATAGATGGATAAACGGTAAAGTAATATTTTTGTTATTTTTGGTTTATGGAACGGAAAGTAAAAGATTGCAAAGAAAGTAAATAGGAAACTAAGATTGTAGATCGGAAACTTATATGATGGAAAGTAGACCCGGGGGCCATAGGTTTCACTACAGACTTCTCTCAAGATAGAAAATATTACGGTGGGTGAACAAATTACTCCCGATCAATTGATAGAAAAGTGCAAAGTTATGACGATATCTAAGGCAACGATCATGAATATAGGCATCACGTCTATGTCAAGTAGACCGACTCCTGCCTGCATCTACTACTATTGCTCCACACATCGACCGCTATCCAGCATGCATCTAGAGTATTAAGTTCATAAAGAACGGAGTAACGCATTAAGAAAGATGACATGATGTAGAGGAATTAACTCAAGCAATATGATGAAAACCCCATCTTTTTATCCTCGATGGCAATAATACAAGACGTGTCTGTTCCCCTTCTATCACTAGGATCGAGCACCGCAAGATTGAACCCAAAGCTAAGCACTTCTTCAATTGCAAGAAAAACCAATCTAGCTGGCCAAACCAAATCGATATTTCGAAGAGACTTGCAAAGATATCAAATCATGCATAAAATAAATCAGAGGCGATTCAAATAATATTCATAGATAAGTTGATCATAAATCCACAATTCATCGGATCTCGGAAAACACACCACAAAAGAGTATTACATCGAATAGATCTCCAAGAATGTCGAGGATAACTTTGTATTGAGAATCAAAGAGAGAGAGAGAGAAGAAGCCATCTAGCTACTAGCTATGGACCCGCAGGTCTGTGGTAAACTACTCACGCTTCATCGGAGAGGCAATGGTGTTGATGTAGAAGCCCTCCGTGATCGAATCCCCCTCCGGCAGGACACCGGGAAAGGCCCCTAGATGGGATATCACGGGTAAAGAAGGTTGTTGTGGTGGAAAGTGGTTTCGTGGCTCCCCTGGAAGTTTTTGGGATATTTGAGAATATATAGGCGGAAGAAATAGGTCGATGGAGTCACGAGGGGCCCACATGGGTGGGGGAGCGCCCTACCCCCTGGGCACGCCTCCCGACCTTGTGGCCGCCTCCTGGCTTTCCTGATGTGCACTCCAAGCCTTGTGGCTTTCTTCTGGTCCAAGAAAAATCATCACGAAAGTTTCATTCCGTTTGGACTCCGTTTGGTATTCCTTTTATGCGAAACTCTAAAACAAAGAAAAAACAGGAACTGGCACTGGGCTCTAGGTTAATAGGTTAGTCCCAAAAATCATATAAAATAGCATATTAATGCATATAAAACATCCAAAATAGATAACATAACATCATTAAACAATAAAAAGTTATAGATACGTTGGAGACGTATCAAGTATTCAACCCAAATTTATAGATTCGATACAAGGGGAGCCAAAGAATATTTGCAAGTATTAGCAGCTGAGTTGTCAATTCAATCACACCTGGAGATTAATTATCTACGGCAAATGATCAGTAGCAAAGTAGTACGATAGTTTTGATAGTAGTAGCAACAGCAATAGTAACGATAACAGTGATAGCAATAGTTTTGTAGCAGTGACAATAGTAACAACAGCAGTAGTAACTTAGCAAGATCAATATGTAGGAAAATCGTAGGCATTGAATTGGCGATTTGTTGGATGATATTCATCATGTGACAGTTACAACCTAGGGCGACACGACACAAGCTCCAGTTCATAAATATAATGTAGGCATGTATTCCGTAAATAGTCATATGTGCTTATGGAAATAACTTGCATGGCATCTTTTGTCCTACCCTCCCATGGTAGCAGGGTCCTATTGAAAACTAAGGGATGTTAAGGCCTACTTTTAATATAGAACCGGAACAAAGCATTAACACACGGTGAATACATGAACTCCTCAAACTACGGTCATCACCGGGAAGTGTCCCGACTATTATCACTCCGGGGTTGCCAGATCATAACACGTAGTAGGTGACTATAAATTGCAAGATCGGATCTAGAACATATATATAATGGTGATAGCATAAGCGGTTCAGATCTGAAATCATGGCACCCGGGCCCAAAGTGACAAGCATTAAGCATGGCAAAGTCATAGCAACATCAATCTCAGAACATAATGGATACTAGGGATCAACCCTAACAAAACTAACTCGATTACATGATGAATCTCATCCAACTCCTCACTGACCAACGAGCCTAAGAAGGAATTACTCACTCCCGGTGGGGAGCATCATGGAATTGGTGATGGAGAAGTGTTGGTGATAACGAAGATCGAAGATCCCCCTCTCCGGAGCCCCAAACGGACTCCAGATTTGGCCTCCCGATGAAGAACAGGAGTCGGCGGCGGCTCCGTCTTGTGAAACGTGATAATTCTTTCTTCCTGGTTTTTTTGGAAATATGTGATTTTATAGCGTCGGTTTCAGGGTATGCGGGGCCACCAAGTGGGGACAACCGACCTGGGCGCGCATGGAGGGGGTGGCGCGTCCTGGTGGGTTGTGCCCACCCAGGTGCCCCCCTTCGATGGTTCTTGGCTCTAGAAATTATCTTTATTTATATAAAAATTCCTCGCAAAGTTTCATTCCAATCCGAGAGCTTTTATTCCTGCACAAAAACAACACCATGGTAGTTCTGCTGAAAACAGTGTCAGTCCGGGTTAGTTTCATTCAAATCATGCAAATTAGAGTCAAAAACAAGAGGAAAAGTGTTAGTAAAATTAGATACGACGGAGACGTATCAGTGCCGTACGTTCGGTACTTGATCGGGGCGAATCATGAAGGTGTAGGACTACATCAACCGCGTTGATAAGTGCTTCCTCTTAGCGATCTTGAAGGGTATGAAGATGCTCTCCCCATCTCGTAGCTATGCATCTCCATGGATAGATATTGCATGTGTGTAGAATTGTTTTTGTTTTCCATGCAACGTTCCCCAACACTCTAGTCATTGGTCCACTTGGTGTTTTGGGAGACAAAGGTACATCCATGGGGATGACTGTAGGATTCTCCGCATCATCTCCCCCACCCTCCTTGGGAAAGATCCATCCTCAAATCAACAACTCATCACCATGGAAGGGAGATAGATCCATGACATTAAAGATTTCACTCATGTTGTACTTGTTGCGCGGAAGGTCGGTCTTGTAGGCATGTTGTTGTAGCGTTCTAGCACCTTGAACGATCCGTCGACGCGAGGTAGTAGCTTGGACTTGCGCTTGTTGGGGAAGCGTTCTTTGCGAAGGTGTAGCCACACAAGATCTCTGGGGTTGAACACCATGGGGTGCTTGTTGATGTTTAACTTGGTCACGAGGCGGTGCACTTGGTTCTCGATCGTGCATCTTGTATCTTCATGCACCTTCTTGAGGTAACTTGCTCTTGCACTCGCGTCCATGTTTGTTCACTCTTGTAGTGGTAGCGGTAGAATGTCCAATGGGGACACTGGGTTGAAGCCATAGACAATCCCGAAGGAGGACTTGTCGGTTGTAGAGTGTTGTGCTCGATTGCAGGCATACTCGGCGATGGAAAAGCATTCCTCTCACTCCTTGATGTTCTTCTTGATCAACACGCGCGCAGAGAAGTGTAGAGTGTCTGGTTGATGACCTCCATTTGGCCGTCGGTTTTTGGATGGTACGCCAATGAGAAGAGTAACTTGATGTCGAGACTGGCGCATAGCATCTTCCAAAAGTAGCTAAGGAACTTGACGTCGCGGTCTGACACAATTCTCTTGGGCACTCCATGTAATTGCAAGATTTCCCTACAAAAGAGATTTGAAACATGTGAAGCATCATCTATCTTGTTGCATGGAATAAAATGTGTCATCTTAGATAAACGATCCACGACGACAAATATCGAATATTTGCGATTTTAGGTTCTAGGCAAACCAAGCACAAAGTCCATACTAATATATTCCCATGGTGGTACAGAATAGGAAGTGGCATATGTAATCCATGAGATTGAGCTTGCGGCTTAGCTTTGTGACATGTGATGCATCGGCCGGTGTAGCATGCGACATCGTGAAACTTCTTTGACCAAAAGTAGTTTTTGGAGAGTGTAGTGAAGGTCTTGTCACGGCAAAAGTGTCCCATAATTCCTCCACCATGAGTGAGGGAGTCCTGGATTACGGGGTCCTCGGGCAGCCGGGCTATGTGACCTGGGCCGGACCGATGGGCCGTGAAGATACAAGACGGAAGACTTTCCCCTGTGTCCGGATGGGCTCTCCTTGGCGTGGAAGGCAAGTTTGGCGTGTGCATATGAAGATTCCTTTCTCTGTAAACTGACTCTATACAACCCTAGCCCCCTCAGGTGTCTATATAAACCGGGGGGTTTAGTCTGTAGAGGCAATCATAATCATACAGGAGGGCCCAAACCTGGGTAAACATTGTGTCCCCTGCCTCCTGTTACCCTCAATCCTTAGAAGCACAGTTCAGGACCCCCTACCTGAGATCTGCCGGTTTTGACACCACATTGGTGCTTTCATTGAGAGTTCCTCTGTGGCGTCAACAGAAGGGTCGATGGCTCGCCTTGTCATCAAGGACAGTATCACTTCCAGAGGAGCCCTAGTTTCAGGCAAACCCTCCGGCTCGGCGGCTTCACTGTGGGTGCCCGTTCGGCCGTTAAGCCAAAAGCAACCCCCCAAGCCGTCGAAAACCCTCTACGTATCAGCCCCGAATACTCCGACAAGATGGATCCAGAAGGTCTATCGTCTTTGAATGAGCTGCTAGATCACGTCGCCGCCCTAGGGGTCTCCACTGACTATGATCGTATCTGGCTTAAACCCGATCAGAGAGAAATTAAATCTCCACCGATCACCCATCAGGTAGCGGTTGTGGAGGAACAAGCTGACAATAACTCTTCTCCTACGCTGAGAACAAACTACGTTCGGATTTCCGAACCCGGAAAGCCGGATACCCATACTCGAGGGGACACTCCCCATCCTCTGAACACCAAATCGAAAGTTAAGCCTGAGAATTCGTCGGACACTCCGGAGCCGGGGCTGGTAACCTCGGAAATTCTTCAAACTCCGGATTCCACAGTGGGTCAGGGTGCGAATTCGAGCCCACCCACCCACCACAAGAAATATTCACCAAGAAACTCCGGCCCTCCAGACATATGCGACCTAATGTATGTGCGCCAGCATCCTCGGGAGACAGTCCATCACTTCTGGGCTAGATTCCTCCTTATTAAAAACAAGATAAAGGACTGCTGTGACGAGGACGTAATTTCAGTATTTCTCAACAACTGTATGGACGAGGGAATCCTTAATGCCCTCAGTCACCGTCGCGTTCTGCACTTTGCAGATTTAGCACACATAGTACAGAAGTACTGTGCAATGGAAAGCGCCTGGAAAACTCAGACAGCCCCCTGGGAACTGCAGGCCTTTAAGCCATCCCCCGAGCGGGCAAAAAGGATGCACCCTCGCGGGGCACATGATCATCATCCCATGGACAAGAAAATCAAGCCCTTTACGGGAAATAGAACTGTCTTCGAAGAATGGCTCGATAGGCCCTGTCAAATACACATGACGCCGAATACCAAACCAACGCACAGCCTACGGGCATGTTGGATATTCCGGCAGGTGGCCAAGAGCGGCGAGAGTATCCTCACCAACACTACCCCAGAGAAGTACTCTTTGGAGCACGACGATTTCAAAGTATTCACGGTCTTTGTGACCTTCTCATCAAATAATCGGCGCAAAAGGCCGCTTCGCGACCTCGCCGAAGTCTGCCAAGTAGCAGCAATAAACCCTTGGAAAAATCAGGCGATTACTTTCAATGCCGATGACGAACCAAGGTCCCGCTCAGTTCGGGCACCAGCCGCTTTGGTCCTAAACCCAATCGTGGACGCTTTCGGCTCACTAAAGTGTTAATGGACGGTGGCAGCGGGCCGAACCTCATCTATGAGGACACGCTCAATAAAATGCAAATGGACAGGAGTCGCATTAAGCAGAGCAATACATCCTTCCGGGGAATCATCCCCGATGAGGGAAGCAAGATGCTCGGGGAAAATTAAACTGGATGTGGTATTCAGCACACCAAAAAACTATAGGTCAGAAGAGATAATCTTCGAGGTGGCTCCTTTCAACAACGGATATCATGCCCTGTTAGGGCGAGATGCATTCACACGCTTTCAAGCTATACCTCATTATGGGTATATGAAGCTCAAAATGCCCGGGCCCAACGGCGTTATCACTATCTCCACTGATCCAGACATAGCACTCTGCGCCGAAAATAAAACCGCATCCCTGGCCCTTGAGGCATTGTACAAAGCCCTAGTGGCCGAGGAACTCACCGCTCTGCGTTCCACAGCGGATAGGGATGACGTAATTCTTGATAAAAGGCCCAAATCCACCTCTTTCAAGCCAGCTGACGAAATAATCAAATTTCAAGTTCACCCGATGGATCCCAAGAAAACGGCTTCCATTGGGGCATAGCTGGACCCGACGGTCGACGCCACATTATGCGCATTCTTGCGCAAGAACTGGGACATCTTCGCCTGGCACCCCTCGGATATGCCGGGAATCCCAGCGCGCTGGCCGAACATAGTCTCAATATACTGAAGGGATACAAGTCAGTCAAGCAAGCTCTCCGGCGGTTTTCCGAACCCAAACGACAGGCTATGGGGGAGGAGCTAGCCAAGCTACTCGAAGCTGGGTTTATCAGAGAGATCAAACATCCGGACTGGCGAGCAAACCTGGTCATGGTACCAAAGAAGGATAAATCCCGGCGCCTATGTGTCGATTTCAAAGACCTTAACAAGGCCTACCCTAAGGACCCCTTCCCACTACCTCGCATCGACCAGATTATCAATGCAACGCGGGACATGATTCACTGTGTTTCCTCGACGCATACTCCGGATACCATCAAATTAAGATGAAGGAAGCCGACCAAGCCGCAACGGCATTCATCACCCTGTATGGGCCTTTCTACTTCAACACTATGCCCTTTGGGCTCAAGAACGCAGGCGCCACTTACCAATGCATCATTCAAACATGCCTAGAAAAGCAAACCGGCAATACTGTGGAGGCATATGTAGATGACGTAGTCATCAAAACCAAGCATTTTGAATCATTGGTGGACGACTTACGCCTTACATTCGACAACCACCAAACATATGACATACGGCTCAATCCAGAAAAGTGCGTTTTCGGCGTTCCCGCCGGTAAACTGCTCGGGTTTATTGTCTCCAATAGAGGAACTGAAGCAAACGCAGCCAAAATACGAGCCTTGTCACAATTGGCAACATGAACTGACCTCAAGCAGGTCCAAAAACTAACCGGGTGTGTGGAAGCTTTGAGCCGTTTTACCTCCAGATTAGGAGAAAAGGCATTGCCATTGTATCGCCTGCTCCGACGCACCGACCACTTTGCATGGACGGACGCTGCAACAGCCGGACTAGAGGAAATAAAAACTTTGCTAGCAAGTAACCCCATCATGGCCGCACCAAACATCAGTGAACCAATGCTGCTCTACATATCTACAACTCACCAGGTGGTGAGTGCGGTGCTCGTTGTCGAGCGAGAAGAGGAGGGACATAAATTCCCACTGCAAAAACCAGTATACTACGTATCGACGGTCCTTACACCATGTAAATCCCGATATCCGCATTATCAGAAAATAGCATATGCGGTCTTTATGGCATCCCGCAAGCTGCGGCACTACTTTCAAGAGTGCTCGAGCACGGTGGCTTCGTATACCACTCAATGATATTATAAACAACCGGGACGCCACCGGCCAGATTGCCAAATGGGCCATTGAGCTCCTACCGTTTGAAATAACGTACAAACCACGCCGAGCCATTAAATCTCAGGTGTTGGCTGACTTCATCGCCGAATTGATAAAGAGTATGGCACGTATTCCAACTGGGTGATGCACTTCGACGGCTCTAAAATGCTAGCCGGACTTGGGGTTGGCATCGTCTTGACATCCCCCACAGGAGACACAGTCCGTTATGTGCTCCAGATACTGTATACAGACTCTAACAATGCAGCCGAATACGAGGCCCTATTACATGGTCTCCGAATGGCTGTCTCCATGGGCATACAACGCCTTGAGTTGCACGGGGATTCAAACCTCGCAATATCCCAAATAAACAGAGACTTTGATGCAAAAGATCCGAAGATGGCAGCTTACCGCAACGCCGTACTCAAAATATTAGCTCGGTTTGAGGGCTCGAGTTTCACCACGTAGCTCGAGAGAGTAATCAAGCCACGGACATCCTTGCTCGCACGGGTGCTAAACGCGACCCCGTCCCACCCAACACCTTTGTGGAAAGGCTCTTCAAGACATCCATGGTATGGCAGGAAGAAAGCGGCAACACTAGTCCGGAGCCGGTCATACCCCCAGATGCCGAATACAGTTCTAATATCATCGGGGGCTCGGGCACCGAAATAACACCATCGGCCCATGAAATCATGGTTGTAATTGCCCCATGGACCGAACCCTTCCTTGCCTACCTGACTAGGAATGAGCTCCCCGAGGATCAGATTGAGGCCCATCTTATCGTACGTCGTTCGATGGCCTACAAGGTTCATGAAGGAGAACTGTACAAGAAAAGTACTACCGGAGTCCTTCAAAGATGCATCTCCGAAGAAGAGGGACGGCAGCTCTTGTCTGAAATACACGCTAGTCTTGGCGGCCATCACGCCGCAGCTCGAGCCCTTGTAAGCAAGGCCTTCTGTACGGGTTTCTTTTGGCCCACGGCCCGAGCAGATGCACAGGACCTCGTACAGCGCTGCTTTGGATGCCAGCTTTTCGCCAATCAAAGCCATATGCCGCCCACTGCCCTCCGAACAATCCCCATTACTTGGCCCTTTGCGGTCTGGGGGCTCGATATGGTCGGACCTCTTAAAGGTGGAGGCCATAACAAGAAATACTTATTGGTTATGGTCGATAAGTTCACTAAGTGGATAGAAGCCAAGCCAGTTAAAACAGCTGAAGCCGGACCGGTGATAGAATTTATATCCGGTGTAGTACACCGTTACGGTGTCCCGCACGGCATCATTACTGACAACGGCTCTAACTTTACGGCCGACGAGGTGAGAACTTGGTGCTCCAATTTGGGCATCAAGCTCGATTATGCCTCCGTATATCACCCTCAGACAAACGGTCAGGTCGAGCGGGCTAACAGCATGATAATGAGCGGCATCAAGCCCAGAATAGTGTGATCTCTGCAAGAATCAGACAAACACTGGTCGAGGAACTCGATTCTATACTCAGGGGGTTGTGGACCACGCCCAATCGCGCGACCGGATATACACCTTTTTTATGGTGTACGGTGCGGGGGCGGTCTTACCTTGCAACATTATTCACGACTCACCTCGAGTGCGCATGTATGAAGAGAGAGAAGCCGAGCTCGATCGGCAGGACGACTTGGACAGCCTGGAGGAGGAGTGCGATGTTGCGAAGGCTCGTTCTGCATTCTATCAACAGTAGGCTCAGTGATATCAAAGCAGAGAAGTATGGGCCAAGACTTACAATGTCGGTGACCTCTTTCTACGCCTGCCAGAGAAGAAAAAGGACAAGCTCAAGCCCAAATGGGAGGGTCCCTTCATTATAGATGAAGTTGTCATTGGAGGAGCCTATCGCCTTCGCAATGCTTCGGACAATCGCTTGGAGCCAAACCCATGGAACGCTGCAAGGCTCCGAAGATTCTACGCCTAAGTCCACACATATACCTTTTTTCCTCGTCCTTCTTTTCTCTCTTTCACTGTTTTCCTTTTTCTTGTTTCTATATGACTCCTAGCTCGTGTTCAGATAAACCACACACTTGAGGGGTATACATCCTTAAATGTACATACCCACAATACCTGGGGGCTTCTTTTCACAAGAAGCTTGTTATTATTTTTCGAGCATCAAGCTCACCCTATATATGTGTCGTCTACTCATATATGTCTTTTCTTCGCCATTATATGCACCTTTATGACTTAAGTTTTTGCCAAGCTGGGTTGCCTGGCTCCTGTGCTTATGCCCTACGTTCCCGCTTGTTCGGCTAGGGCATAAAGGGAGCACCTCTGCGATTGTTACAGCCGGGTTATCCGGACATGTACCTCAGACGGGTGAAGCCGAAAGCTAGCGTTCTTAAGAGAATGATTGGTCAGTGAGCAAAAGACGAACTGCCCTCATTGCAACACAAAACCCCAGACTATAACGCGTATTGTGATTTCCGTTTAGCATCACAGCTTCGGTATGCACAAAAAACCGCATACTGGCCCCGGGAGAGGAACCCTTAACGGAACTATTCTCTCTGGAAGATGTTTCTTAAAATCTAATGTAATATAACATAACTCCCCGAATACAACTTTTCTGTTCAAGCAACTATGACCGGGCTGCCTGGTTTTCGAACATACTTTGGTGTTTACCTACGGTATAGTATTCAGAAACACTCCAAACCTAGGGTTTTCGGAGGTCAAAGCAGAAAGTCTGCCATGACAATCGTTTTACAAATTCGGCTGGAGACAGGTTTTTCGATAAAAGTACATTGTTACTTGGAATCAAAAACTTCTTCTTCCTCTAGACCCTCTAACAGGTTGTCTAGTTTACAATCTTGTTGTGAAAACTTGGCGGCCACCTTCACTTGGTCGTACACCAGGCTGACCGGAAATTCTTGTCCATCGGATCCTCGAGGTCCGACCCACGCCATATGATTTGGATCAAGTCCGGTGTACCATGTTTTTACCCTGGCCCAGGCTTCCCGAGCACCTTCTCGGCATGCCGATATCTTCCATAGCCCAAAACGGCGCCGAGCTCCGTTGAATAAATTCACGAGTTCCTCCATACTTCCTGGAGGAGAATCGGCTGGCCACAAAGCCTTAGCGATGTTTCTCATTGCTTTCCGCGCTCGCTCATGCACCTTAGAAAGCTCTTGTAGCAGGTCGCCTTGAAATCTGTACACCTCTTCTTCGGGCCGCCCAGTCAACACACCTACAGAAATAAACTGGTTAGGATTGGCATCAGCGAACTATATGACAGTAAGTTAAAAGGCATACTGAATATGCCGCCTTTCTGCTTTCTGTTCTCCTTTAGGGCGTCCACAAGTTGGGCTCGCACGTCTTTCAACTCTTCGCCGAGCTGGGTGTTGGCATCTTCCATCTTGTTCTTCTCGTCCCTGGTCCGTGTCAAGACATCGCCGACTGGGCCGCCTCTGCCTTTCGGCATGTTCTTTATCCGCCTGTGCGGCCTTTAGTTTCTCTTCCAGCTGATCCGATGATCCTGCCATCATAAAATACAATAGTGTTATATTTGAATAAACATTACTAGCACATGATTATATTTTCCGGACAGAAGGGGACATTACCAGTCGGCGCCTCCTTGGACTTCTCCAGTTCGGTGGTAACAGCATTAAGCTGAGTCCGACACTGTTCTAGCTCCCGAGATAGCATGTTGTTCTTCTCCGTGAGTACCTGATCATACATCGATCCTTAAAATCAGTTGCTTCAACTGTTTTCAAGTCTCGAGGGCTAATGGTATATGACTATTAAATCCACACAAAATGATCTTACCCGCATATCCTTTGAAAGCTGGTAAGTGGCTCCAGCAAGTCCATCCCGAGCAGCTCGGATGTATGCATCATCCGAGTCAAGGCATTGAATGCCTCTTCAGTAAAGTTAGGATCGCGCATAGCTGCCCTCCGATGCTGATGGTTCATTGCACTCTCCACTTCGGAGTTGGTGACGGATACATTATCCGAATCGTCGGAGGGAGGACAATCCGGCATTGTGCCCGCCCTAGAGGCAGGGTCCGGGGTCGGATTAGGGGACATATGTCCGGCAAGGTCTCCGGATATAGTCCGGTGAATGCTCTTCCTGAAATATGGCACATCAGAAAAATGTCAAAGTTCGGTATGTTTGCCGAAGGGCGTATTGAAAACCATACCTTTTTGATGAATGTAGGGGCTTGGAAGTATCGCCGTCCTCCTTTCTTTTCGAAGATCCACCTTGTGTTTGCGCCCCCTTCTTAAGGGACGATCCCGACGCGGCGTGGCGAGACGAGCGCCGCCCCTTTGAAGCACGAGACAATGCAGTGGGTGAGGCGCGATGGGAAAACTCTTTTGGAGGAGACGCCCCCTGGGCACTTACATGGGAAGAAGGGAGAAGGACGGGGTAATCGGCTGCAATGGCCACTTCTATGTCGTCGTACCTCACCTAATAGAAAATCCCCTCCTTGAGCTCCACGAATATATCGGGATCCTCCTCAAATCCGGGATCCAGGTCCCGAATATGGGCCTCCGGCTGCGGAGCAGGGCTATAGATCCCCGCGGTGGCCTTCCTCCATTCCTGTTAAAAGTGGTCGAGTTAAGTTCAACCAGATGTGACGCATGAAGAGGATTGAGTGAGGTTCTGGATTAAAAGCTTACCCAACTAGGGGGGTTATACATGGAAAAGCCCTCTTGGCACTTAAGGTGAGTGAATTCTTCTTTCTCCCCTTTGTAAAGATCAACCAACATGGCGGACAGGGCGGCGAAACTGTCCGGACCCTTGCGCCCGTAGCGAGATGTATCATCCTCCCCATTGAAGTTCCACATGGGGAGTCCTCTGGATTGGAGTGTCTGAACACCTCGCGTTATGGAAATCGCCATGACCTCAATTATGGACAGTCCGGATTGGGCGAGTATTTTTATCTTGTCCATCAACATCTTAACCTCCGCACTATCCACCTCCTCGAGCCTCCGGGGGCACCAGCTATGGCGCTTTTTTAACGGGGCATTAGAAAATTCAGGAAGACCTCGTCGGATTGGGTCCGATAGAACGACTTCTTCAATATAAAACCACTCCGAGGGCCACTCTTCGGATGCCTTATTTGGAGTGCCGGACCGGTATCCTGTCTCGGCTATGCTCCATACTTCGGCACCGCCCACCTCGAATATGGATCCCTTTTGGGAGCAAGGGACGAGGCAGAAAAGCTTCCTCCATAGCTCGAAATGGGCCTCACAACCTAGGAACAGCTCGCAAAGAGCGACGAAGCCCGCAATGTGCAGAATGGAGTCCGGTGTGAGATTGTGCAGCTGGAGGCCATAGTACTCCAGGAGACCTCGAAGGAAGGGATGGATTGGAAATCCAACGTCTCTTGAGAGAAAGGAAACAAAGCACACTCGCTCCCCTTCTGAAGGATTCGGGAAATTTTCTGCCAGGGCTTCGCCAGTAAAAGAAGTTAATCCCGCCTGAACAGGGACTAGATCCACAGGGGGGAGATAGCCCTACGCCTGGAGCTTGGTCAGCTAGGCATGGGATACAGAGCAACTCTCCCAATCGCCTTTTTGAGGGCCGTGGGGGCAGGAGGAAGAACTAGGAGCACCGGCCATGATTGCGTGGTTTCTCGAGGCAAGTTCAAAGGATTTTTGCCTGGTGTGGAATGGCATTTGAGATTTGATCTCCTTAAATAGACACCTTCCATACGCTGTCGAGGGGTTATCTATAAAAACTCTTGGACCCTTCGTATTCATTTGCCACGTGGAAGCTGCGGCGACGGAAGCACAGAAGCCGAAGGGTACGACATTTAATGAAAACCGAGTTGTTCGAAGAATTCACCTTACCAAGGCCGAAGATGTAAGGGCCGAATATTGTCCTTCGGTTTAGATGCTTTGAAGTATTCGGTGGAGGAACCCGCCTTGCAATGCCGAAGACAATTTGCGCACTGGACGCGTCGTCATTGAAGACTGGTTCGGGGGCTACTAAGGGAGTCCTGGATTACGGGGTCCTCGGGCGTCCGGGCTATGTGACCTGGGCCGGACTGATGGGCCATGAAGATACAAGACGGAAGACTTTCCCGTGTCCGGATGGGACTCTCCTTGGCGTGGAAGGCAAGTTTGGCGTGCGGATATGAAGATTCCTTTCTCTGTAAACCGACTCTGTACAACCCTAACCCCCTCCGGTGTCTATATAAACCGGAGGGTTTAGTCCGTAGAGGCAATCATAATCACACAGGCTAGACATCTAGGGTTTAGCCATTACGATCTCGAGGTAGATCAACTCTTGTAACCCTTATACTCATCGAAGTCAGTCAAGCAGGAAGTAGGGTATTACCTCCATCAAGAGGGCCCGAACCTGGGTAAACATTGTGTCCCATGCCTCCTGTTACCCTTGATCCTTAGAGGCATAGTTCGGGACCCCCTACCCGAGATCTGCCTGTTTTGACACCGACAATGAGCTTCTTGCAAAAGCAACAAATGTATAGAAGACTCGGGTATACAAAGTTTCTAATTTCGCATAAGATAGCCATCCTTGAGATAATATCTGTCCCAAAATGTGTTAGCTGTACATTTGGCATAAGGAATCGCAAACGAAGTATCTGTCGGCGTTCTGGGAACAGGGGTCCCCAGACTTGCCTGCCTGCGGCCTGCGGCGTGGCTCAAGTGGGGGCCCAACACGGCCCAGCTTCATCAGCTCAAGCTCAAGACCCTCGCGAGGGGCCAAGCCTCGCCTGGCGGACGACAGGAACCTACCTCAGGAGCAGCCTCGTCAGGCAGGCTCGTGAGGAGGCAAAGAGATCAAGGCAGGGTACCTCACGAGGGTGCCCTGTGACGCAAGCCATGACGACGATCAAGGCAGTGGCGCCAGTGGCGCCAGCCCGCCAAGATGTCCTCATTTCCTCTTTGGTGCAAAGGAGGCAAGCAGTGCCAAGGCATCGTGCAAAGGTTACCGCCTGGTGCAACAAGACCAAGACCAGCAGAACGGCAGGATGGAGGTCATCGTGGAGCCCAGGACGGCGTCACCGTCAGAGTCTTTGGCAGCCGAAGACCAACTTTAGTCAGGATAAGTGTACTAGATGTTCCCCTTCAAAATGGCCAATGTTGGCGCCCTTCCCGCTCATCATTTGGGAAGAGGCCCAGGGCCTCCCTCTATAAATAGAGCTAGCCACCACAACGAGAGAGAAGGGACAAGAGACAAGTCGAACCCCCCTATAGAGAGAGAGGCAACTGGACTCACCCAAGCAGTTCATCGCACCAGCTCAAGAACAGCCCCTCTCGAGGCTGTTCTCCCTTTGTATTGTTCATCATCAGCCCCTGAGGCAATCCACCACACCACACAGTGGAGTAGGGTATTACACCACACCGGTGGCCCGAACCAGTATAAACCTTGTGTCTTTGTGTTGTTCATCGTTGGTAGTTTAGATCCCTCGCAATCCGTTCGCGCATGAGCTGGTAGGGGAAAGATCTCTCTGCGCACCCCAGTGTTCGAACCTCAAGGGTCTGCCGGAACCCGAAATCCGATAGTATCATGCGCATACAAGTCTTTAATGTGCTCAAAGTCAATAACATTAAATTCAAGTTGAGTAACTAACATGCACTTGCGGGAAAGAGCATCTGCTACTACATTCTCTTTTCCCTTAATGTAGTTTATGACATAATGAAAATATTCAATTAATTCACTCCATTTGGCATGTCATTTATTCAACTTGGTTTGACCTTTAAGGTACTTAAGTTTTTCATGATCCGTATGTAGGACAAATTCATGAGGTCGGAGATAATGCTCCCAAACATGCAAAACTCTCACTAAAGCATACAACTCTTTGTCATATATGGGATAATTGTTGTGCGCCGGAAAGTTTTTCACTAAAATATGCGGTGGGTCGCTTTTCTTGCATCAACATGCCACCTATGCCATTACCACTAGCGTCGCAATGCACTTCAAAAGTGTTATCAAAATTTGGTAAGACAAGTAATGGAGCATGTCTAAGCAAGTTCTTAAGCTCCTCAAATGTGGTAGCTTGAGAGGGTCCCCATATGGAGGGTGCATTCTTCTTACTCAAATCATGTAAAGGTGATGCAATAGTGCTAAAATCCTTAACAAATCGATGATAGAAACTGGCTAGGCCAAGGAAACTACGCAACTTTTGCAAATTGGTTGGTTGTGGGCAAGTTTAATAGCGTCAATCTTAGACTCATCAATGTGAACACCCTTAGAAGAGACAACAAAGCCCAAGAAAACAAGCTTATCAACAGAAAAGTGCATTTTTCCATATTTGCATAAAGTCGCTCGTTTCTAAGAACATGCGTCTCTAAGATGTTTGATGTCATCTTCAAGAGATTTAGTAAAGACAAGGATATCATCAAAATATACCACAACACAAATGCCAATATATTTGTGAAAAGGACATGATGCATGATGCGCATAAATGTGCTAGGCGCTTGAGATAAGCCCATAGGCATGACTAGCCATTCGTATAGACCAAACATGGTTTTAAAAGCCATTTTCCATTCATCGCCCTCTTGCATGCAAATTTGATAGTAGCCACTTTTAAGGTCAATTTTTAAGAAAATGGCGGCTCCACTAAGTTCATCTAGCATGTCATCAAGGCGTGGAATGGGGTGTCTATAACGAACGGCGATAGCATTGATGAGACGACAATCGGAACACAAACAAAAACTACCATCTTTCTTAGGCACAACTATGACCGGAATGACACATGGGCTTAGGCCCTCACATACATACCTGTTTTCCATGAGATGTTGCACTTGCCTTTGTAGTTCTTTTGTCTCGTCAGGGTTGACGCGGTATGGTGCCTTGTTCGGTAGGGGTGCACCGCGAATGAGGTCGATGCGGTGCTCGATGCCGCGAAGGAGGAAGTCCCGGGGGTAGCTCATTGGGGAACACGGCCGCAAATTCCTGCAATAGATGAGACAACACCGAAGGTAGATGTTGTGAAGTATTAGTCCTCACCGCTTCATCTTTGCACATAAGTACAAAGTGAAGAACACTTGATGGGCTCTCACTCACATCCCCTATGTCTCTTTTAGTGGCTAAAAGCACTAATTTTTTTCTTGTCTCTCAGCGCGGAGTCACTCAATTTTGGCTTGTTGGCGCTCACTCTCTTTATGGTGGTTCGCTCGCTCATTATTCTCTCCATGATGGCTCGATGCTTGCTTGTCGGCGATCACTTGACTTGACGACATAGGTCGAAGCACATACTCCTTGCCTTTCATATTGAAGCTATAGTGATTGGTTCGTCCATTGTGGATGATACCGCAGTCAAATTGCCAACAGGTCTTCCTATGAGGAGATGGCACATGGACATAGGAACCACATCACACTCCAATGTGTCTTCATAGCGCCAATCTTGAAGGAGACTTGAACGGTGTGCTCCACTTGAACGGTGCCGGAGTCACTTAGCCATTGGACCTTGTAGGGGCGAGGGTGCTTCATCTTTACCAATTATAGCTTGGAGCATAATTCTTCGCTTGCCAAACTGTGGCAACTTTCGCCGTCGATGATGACCTTGACGGAAAGCCCTTGGATGCCCGCTTTGGTATGGAAGATATGGCATCGTTGGTATTCATCTTGTTTGGTGTTGAAGTGTCAAGACCTTGGAGACAACTAGAGCAGGTCTCAAATTAATGTCACAAAGACTTGAGCATCCTCATCTTCATTCACTTGGCGGTGCATGGCCACATGCTCAAGTGCTTCCATTTCTTTATCGCTCATGGAGTCATAGGTGTCGTCGTCATTGGCGATCATGGTGCATCATGTGAGACACTCGTATGTATTGTGGCCACGGCCTTGGCAAGTGAAACATTGGATGTAACTTGTCTTGGCGGTAGCATCCATTGGAGTAGTTTTTGATGAAGCTCTTGGCTTGTAGTTTCTTGTAGTAGGAAGACTCAGAGAAGTCATTAGTTGCTTGGAACTTGACTTGTCACCGTTTGTGGGTGTAGCTTGAGTAGTTGTTGGAGGTGTCGTAGTTGTGGAAGCATGGGAGTAGGAGCCGTAGGTCTTGTAAGAATACTTGGAGTACTTGAAGTCATCCTGCACTTGTCGATCCGCCTTGGTCGCTTGGTGCACTAGCTCAAGGAGGTTGGAGTATGGTTGGAAGTCGGCAATGTTCTTGATTGGATGGTTGAGTCCATTCCAGAAATGCGCCATGGTTTGCTCATCGTCTTCCTTGACATAGGCTCGAATCATGGCAATCTCCATTTCTTTATAGTAATCTTCAACCAACTTTGTGCCTTGCTTGAGGAGTTGCAACTTTTTGAAGAGATCACAGCTATAGTGTGTAGGCACAAAACGGGCTCTCATGACATCCTTCATCTGAGTCCAAGTCATGATGGGTGGTTCACCTTTCTCTTGGCGTCTCTCGATGACTTGCTCCCACCAAATGAGAACATAATCTTGGAACTCAAGTGATGCCATGGCTACCTTCTCTTCCTTGTCATAGTTATGAAGATAGAATATCTTGTCCACTTTTAAGGCCCATGAGAGGTACGGTGCTTCCGGAGAACTTAGGCATATTGAACTTGAGCTTGCCGTAGCGTTGCTCCTTGTTGTGATTGTTGCAAGGACAATGTCGCTCTTGCCTTGGAGGTGGGTCTTCAACCTCTTGCTCTGCTTGATTAGCTTGATGTTAAGGGCAAGGGATTTGTGCCCGGTTCCCCCTTGGATGGCGCTCCTCAAGATGTTTGGCTTCTTCTTGTCGCACTTGGCGGAGTGCCTCTTCTTCTTTGCGCACGCGATGGTTGCGCTTGTTGATGGCGTGAGTCGAACCCTAATTTGGTGATATTTTCATACTTGGAGGGGAAAAGGGGGAAACCAACAAGAACAACAAGAGGAATCACTCAAACAAACCCAAATCACATATCCACTAGAATAGCATACGTGAGATCCACAAACATAACATGAACATCAAGGCAAAATAGCACAATGGTAAGGTTCTTCCCAAATCCAAAGGAGATGAGGTCTTTGATACGTCTCCAACGTATCTATAATTTTTTATTGTTCCATGCTATTATATTATCTATCTTGGATGTTTTATATGCATTTATATGCTATTTTATATGATTTTTGGGACTAACCTATTAACCTAGAGCCCAAAGCAGCTTTCTGTTTTTTCCTTGTTTTTGAGTTTTGCAGAAAAGGAATATCAAATGGAGTCCAAATTAGCTGAAAATTTACGGTGATTTTTTATGGACCAGAAGAAGCCCCCGAAGCAAAAGAGTTGGGCCAGAAGAGCCACGAGGCCTCCACAAGGGTGGAGGGCACTCCCTACCCCCTGGGGCGCCCTCCGGTCTTGTGGGCTCCTCGTGGACCCCCCCTGACTTGTTCTCGATGCCAAAAATTCCTATAAATATAGAAAACCCCAAAAATAAACCTAGATCTGGAGTTCCGCCGCCACAAGCCTCTGTAGCCATGAAAAACCAATCGGGAGCCCGTTCCGGCACCCTGCCGGAGTGGGAAACCATCACCAGTGGCCATCTTCATCATCCCGACACTCTTCATGACGAGGAGGGAGTAGTTCACCCTCGGGGCTGAGGGTATGTACCAGTAGCTATGTATTTGATCTCCCTCTCTCTCTCTCTCTCTCTCGTGTTCTTGATTTGGCACGATGTTGATGTACCGCGAGCTTTGTTATTATAGTTGAATCACCTGGTGTTTCTCCCCCTCTATCTCCTTGTGATGAATTGAGTTTTACCTTTGAGGTTTCACTATTATCGGATTGAATACTATTATGGATTTGAGAACACTTGATGTATGTCTTGCGTGGGATACCTGTGGTGACAATGGGGTATTCTATTGATTCACTTGATGTATGTTTTTGCACTCAACTCGCGAATTCCCGAGGTGACATTGAGGTAATCTATGCATAGGAGTTGATGCACGTTTTCGTCTTTGTTTCTCCGGTAGGAATCTTGGGGCACTCTTTGAGGTTCTTTATATTGGATTGAATATTATGAATCTGAAGTTGTTTGATGCGTATCGTATAATTGACCCACGGATACTTGTGGTGACATTGGAGTATCTAGGTGACATTAGAGTTGATTGATGTGAGTCATATGGTGTTATTTTACTATGAACTCTAGGGCTCTTTGTGACACTTATAGGAATAGCTCAATGGATTGATCGGAAAGAATAACTTTGAGGTGGTTTCGTACCCTACAAGCAATTTCATCTTATGTTCTCTGGATAGGAACTTTGGAGTGACTTTTGTCGCATGTTGAGGGATTGCCATATGATCTAATTATGTTATCGTTGTTGAGAGAACTTGCACTAGTGAAAGTATGAACCCTAGGCCTTGTTTTCAAGCATTGCAATACCATTTTCACTCACTTTTTTTACTAGTTACCTTGCTGTTTTATATTTTTAGATTACAAAAACCTATATCTACTCTCCATATTGCACTTGTATCACCATCTCTTCGCGGAACTAGTGCACCTATACAATTTGCCATTGTATTGGGTGTGTTGGGGACACGAGAGACTCTTTGTTATTTGGTTGCAGGGTTGTTTGAGAGAGACCATCTTCATCCTACACCTCCCACGGATTGATAAACCTTAGTTCATCTACTTGAGGGAAATTTGCTACTATCCTACAAAACTCTACGCTTGGGGGCCCAACACGAGTCTACAAGAAGAAGATTGCATACTAGACATCAAGCTCTTTTCTGGCGGTGTTGCCGGGGAGGTGAGTGCTTGAAGTTATATCTTTAGATCTTGCAATTGAATCTTTTAGTTTCTTGTTTTATCACTAGTCTAGACTATAATAGAAAAATAAAAAAAATCGAATTGAGGTTGCCTCATATGCTTCATCTTTTTAACGTCTTTCATGAAAATGATGGAAAGGAAAATTGTGCCAAAGTGCTAGAAGAAGAAGTCTATAAAATGTTTGGCACTACATCTTTGAATGATGAGCATGATTGCAATGTTTTAGTATGAATTCTTTTAATATCCATGATGCTAAATATATGCAAAGCCACAAGCTTGGGGATGCTATGTTTGATGAAGATGATATTTTTGGTCCCCCAAGTTTTGATGAGCAAATTTACTATGATGATAGCATGCCTCCTAGTTATGATGATTATATTGATGAAAATGGGTTTGGAAGAGTGTCAACTCAAGGTACTAATGATCCCACTATTTTGGAGGGTGTTGAATCTTTTCATAATATTGATGGAAAAGGATTTGGAGAGGTCATGACTTTATTTAGTGACGAATCCACTATTTCGGAAGAGGTTCCAATTGATTATGAGAACAAAGTTGCTATCTATGATGATTATTGTGATGACATGTATGCTATAAAGAATAATGGTAACCATGAAACTTGTCATCGTGATTTTAATTTTCAATTGGATTATGCCTCACATGATAGTTATTTTGTTGAGTTTGCTCCCACTACTATGAATGAAAAGAATTTTGCTTATGTGGAGAGTAGTAAAATTTATATGCTTGTGCATCATGAGAATACTGCTTTATGTGATAGCTATATTTTTGAATTCATTCATGATGCTACTGAAAATTATTATGAGGGAGGAATATATGCTTGTAGGAGTTGCCATAATATCAAGTTTCCTCTCTATGTGTTGAAAATCTTGAAGTTATGCTTGTTTTTCCTTCCTATGCTAGTGGATTCTTGTTCCCATAATTTGTTTGCTCACAAAATCCCTATGCATAGAAGTGGGTTAGACTTAATTGTGCTAGTCATATACTTCATGATGCTCCCATTATGTTTCAATTCTTATCTTTTATGTGATCATCATTGAAATCATCATGCCTAGCTAAAAAGGCATTAAAGAAAAGCGCTTGTTGGGAGACAACCCAACACCTTTACCTATTGTTTTTGTGTGTCCACATGATTAACCTACTGTAATGATCATGTTTTATAGATTTTTTTTCAATAAGTGCCAAGTAAAGCCTTTGGGATAGTATGGATGATAGTTGACTTGATTCTGTGCAAAAACAGAAACTTTGGCTCCCAGTCCAGGAATTTTGAAAATTCACTGGAACGTGCTTTCGATCTGAATTTTTTACAAAAGATTTATATACAAATTGTCTAGATTTTCCTAAATTTTCAGAATTTTTGGAGTTACAGAAGTATGATTTCAATTCAGATCTTTACAGACTATTATGTTTTTGACAGATTCTATTTTCGATGCATAGTTTGCTTGTTTTCTAGTTTCTATGGCTTATATTGCTTAATATAAATTGTAGAAATGATAGGGTACATTAGGCATCATGTGAGAAAAATTATGAATCTTGTCTTGACAGTACCAAAGTGAATGATTTGTTTTATTATATTAACGGAGCTTACGCATTTTCTGTTGAGTTTTGTGTTATGAAGTTTTCAAGGTTTGGGTGAAGTTTCGATGGACTACGGAACAAGGAGTGGCAAGAGCCTAAGCTTGGGGATGCCCAAGGCACCCCAAGGTAATATTCAAGGACAACCAAGCATCTAAGCTTGGGGATGTCCCGGATGGCATCCCCTCTTTCGTCTTCGTTCATCGGTAAATTTACTTGAGCCTATATTTTTATTAACCACATGATATGAGTTTTGCTTGGAGCGTCATTTTATTTTATTAGGATTTGCTTGCTGTTTGAATAATATCCCAAGATCTGAAATTCTTAAATGTTAGAGAGTCTTCACATAGTTACATAATTATTCGACTACTCATTGATCGTCACTTATATCTTTTGGAGTAGTTTGTTAGTTGCTCGTACTTCAATTATATCTTTTTAGAGCACGGCGGTGATTTTATTTTGAAGAAATTGATTAACTCGCATGCTTCACTTATATTATTTTGAGAGTCTTTAAGAAGCATGGTAATTTGCTTTGGTTATGAATTTAGTCCTAATATGATAGGCATCCAAGAGGGACATAATAAAAACTTTCATATAAAGTGCATTGAATACTATAAGAAGTTTGATTCCGTATGATTGTTTTGAGATATAAAGATGGTGATATTAGAGTCATGCTAGTGAGTAGTTGTGAATTTGATAAATACTTGTGTTAAGGCTTGTGATCCCCGTAGCATGCACGTATGGTGAACCGTTATGTAACGAAGTTGGAGCATGAGGTATTTTTTGACTGTCTTCCTTATGAGTGGCGGTCGGGGACGAGTGGTGGTCTTTTCCTACCAATCTACCCTCCTAGGAGCATGCGTGTAGTACTTTGTTTCGACGACTAATAGATTTTTGCAATAAGTATGTGAGTTCTTTATGACTAATGTTGAGTCCATGGATTATACGCACTCTCACCCTTCCACCATTGCTAGCCTCTCAAGTACCGTGCAACTTTCGTCGGTACCATACACCCACCATATACCTTCCTCAAAACAGCCACCATACCTACCTATTATGGCATTTCCATAGCCATTCCGAGATATATTGCCATGCAACTTCCACAGTTTCGTTATTATGACACGCTCCATCATTGTCATATTGCTTTGCATGATCATGTAGTTGACAAAGTATTTGTGGCAAGCCACCGTTCATAATTATTATACATGTCACTCTTGAGTCATTGCACATCCCGGTACACCGCCGGAGGCATTCATATAGAGTCATATATTTGTTCTAGTGTCGAGTTGTATGTAAACAGAAGTGTGATGTTCATCATTATTAGAGCATTGTCCCAGTGAGGAAAGGATGATGGAGACTATGATTCCCCCACAAGTAGGGATGAGACTCCGGACATGAACATGAAAGAAAAGAGAGAAGGGGCAATGCTACTATCCTTTTACCACACTTGTGCTTCAAAGTAGCACCATGATCTTCATGATAGAGAGTCTCCTATGTTGTCAATTTCATATACTACTGGGAATTTTTCATTATAAAATTGGCTTGTATATTCCAATGATGGGCTTCCTCAAATTGCCCTAGGTCTTCGTGAGCAAGTGAGTCACCCACTTAGTTTCTTTTTGAGCTTTCATACACTTATAGCTCTAGTGCATCCGTTGCATGGCAATCCCTACTCACTCACATTGATATCTATTGATGGGAATCTCCATAGCCCGTTAATATGCCTAGTTGATGTGAGACTATCTCCTTCTTTTTGTCTTCTTCACAACCACCATATTCTCTTCCACCTATAGTGCTATATACATGGCTCGTGCTCATGTACTGCGTGAAAGTTCAAAAGGTTTGAGAACATCAAAAGTATGAAACAATTACTTGGCTTGTCATCGGGGTTGTGGATGATTTGAATACTTTGTGTGATGAAGATGGAGCATAGCCAGACTTTATGATTTTGTAGGGATAACTTCCTTTGGCCATGTTATTTTCAGAAGATGCCTTATTAGTATGCTTGAAGTATTATCGTTTTTATGTCAATATTAAACTTTTGTTTTGAATCTTATGGATCTGAATATTCTTGCCACAATAGAGAAGATTACTTGGATAAGTATGTTAGGTAGCATTCGACATCAAAAAAAATCTTTTTTTACCATTTAACTACTCGAGGACGAGCAGGAATTAAGCTTGGGGTTGCTTGATACGTCTCCAACGTATCTATAATTTTTTATTGTTCCATGCTATTATATTATCTATCTTGGATGTTTTATATGCATTTATATGCTATTCTATATGATTTTTGGGACTAACCTATCAACCTAGAGCCCAGTGCCAGTTCTGTCTTTTTTCTTGCTTTTGATTTTTGCAGAAAAGGAATATCAAACGAGTCCAAATGGGCTGAAAATTTACGGTGATTTTTTATGGACCAGAAGAAGCCCCCGAAGCAAAAGAGTTGGGCCAGAAGAGCCACGAGGCCTCCACAAGGGTGGAGGGCGCTCCCTACCCCCTGGGGGCACCCTCCGGTCTTGTGGGCTCCTCGTGGACCCCCCCCTGACTTGTTCTCGATGCCAAAAATTCCTATAAATATAGAAACCCCCGAAGATAGACCTAGATCGGGAGTTCCACCGCCGCAAGCCTCTGTAGCCAGGGAAAACCAATCGGGAGCCCGTTCCGGCACCCTGCCGGAGGGGGAAACCATCACCGGTGGCCATCTTCATGATCCCGGCGCTCTCCATGATGAGGAGGGAGTAGTTCACCCTCGGGGCTGAGGGTATCAATAGCTATGTGTTTGATCTCTCTCTCTCTCTCTCTCTCTCTCTCTCTCTCTCGTGTTCTTGATTTGGCATGATCTTGATGTACCGCGAGCTTTGTTATTATAGCTGAATCATATGGTGTTTCTCCCCCTCTATCTCCTTATGATGAATTGCGTTTTACCTTTGAGGTTTCACTATTATTGGATTGAATACTATTATGGATTGGAGAACACTTGATGTATGTCTTGCGTGGGATACCCGTGGTGACAATGGGGTATTCTATTGATTCACTTGATGTATGTTTTGGCACTCAACTCCCGGATTCCCGAGGTAACATTGGGATAATCTATGCATAGGGGTTGGTGCACGTTTTCGTCTTTGTTTCTCTGGTAGGAATCTTGGGGCACTCTTTGAGGTTCTTTATGTTGAATTGAATATTATGAATCTGAAGTTGTTTGATGCATATCGTATAATTGATCCACGGATACTTGTGGTGACATTGGAGTATCTAGGTGATATTAGGGTTGATTGATGTGTGTCATATGGTGTTATTTTACTACGAACTCTAGGGATGTTTGTGACACTTATAGCAATAGCTCAATGGATTGATTGGAAAGAATTACTTTGAGGTGGTTTCGTACCCTACAAGCAATTTCATCTTATGTTCTCCGGTATAGGGACTTTGGAGTGAATTTTGTCGCACGTTGGGGGATTGACATATGATCTAATTATGTTATCATTGCTGAGAGAACTTGCACTAGTGAAAGTATGAACCCTAGGCCTTGTTTTCAAGTATTGCAATACCGTTTTCGCTCACTTTTGTTACTAGTTACCTTTCGTTTTCATATTTTCATATTACAAAAACCTATATCTACTGTCCATATTGCACTTGTATCACCATCTCTTCACTGAACTAGTGCACCTATACAATTTACCATTGTATTAGGTGTGTTGGGGACACAAGAGACTCTTTGTTATTTAGTTGCGGGGTTGTTTGAGAGAGACCATCTTCATCCTACGCCTCCCACGGATTGATAAACCTTAGGTCATCCACTTGAGGGAAATTTACTCTTGTCCTACAAAACTCTACGCTTGGAGGCCCAACACGAGCCTACAAGAAGAAGGTTGCATAGTAGACATCAGTATTGATGATATTCTTCTCCACAAGGGAGGTCTTGATATCCACTTGGGATCTTCTCCTAAGAGCTCTTGATCTCCAAGAGGAGGGGTAGATGAGCAAAGCTCTCTCTAGAATATCTCAATATACTTTGCTAACCCTAGTTCGTCCAAGTGAAGGGGTATTTATAGTCTAGGGGAGAGAGCGGGATACATGGGGCAAGGCCTGAGTTGCTGTGCACAATAAGCTCCGGATCTCCGAAAGTTACCTGTCGTCCAGCAAGGGTCAGACATCCGACGTTTCGGCTCGGGTGCGGCGTTGTGGGATTTCCGGATGATGTCAGATGTTCGGAGGCTCGGTTGTCCGGAGGGCGTCGGTCTTCTGATGTTTTTGTAATGGACATGTTGCACCGGATTTCTGGAGGAGCTTGGTCGTCCGGCCGCTGGGACTTGGGGGACGTTTGGTACTTGCTGGTCGTCAGGCCGTTGTAGAGTTTGTTGGCTAGGCCTTCTGGTTGGCTGATCATCAGGGGGGCGAACATCTAGTAAGTACCGATCGTCCGATGGTTGTAGCTTGCCGGCAGCTCCTTCTCTTGTTTCTCGCGCTTGGCGTCCTAGTGGTCTTGTCCATTGTTCCTAGCAGCTCCATGGCCTTCCCCCAAGTACCTGATCACACACAACGTCTCCGCTTGGGGTAGTAGCCATGTTTCACATGCGAAATGTAAGCTCAGAGAGGAGCAAGTTCACCTCGGTTTCGGTGGCCCTTGCACGAGCTCTAGTCATTGGTCCACTTGATGTCTTGGGAGACGAAGGTATGTCCATGGGGATAACCGTAGGATGCTCTGCATCAAGAACCCCCCTCCAATTCGACCCCCTCTCCCCTTTCCATGGGGAGAATGGGGCGCCACCATTATTGGGCCCTTGTGGCCCTACTCCTTCCACCTCTTGGTCTTTTAAGGCTCGTTGATATTTAATTAAATATAAATGCCTCCTAACTATTATTTAGAGATTTTTATTATTAGTTTAACATCTCTGGAAACATCTTCCACCTATATATTATTTATCAGTAATATCCGGTATTGCTCGATAAACTACAAAACCCTTCCGGTGACCCCGAAACGCTTCCAATTCCTCTCGAAACTATTTTGAATATAACAAGACTATTTCATAAATAAATCCTCGTTACTCCCGTCCTACTAACACTCAGTATATCGTGATTACCTTAAGCTTGTGACCCTATAGGTTCGGTAAAACATAGACATGAACAAACCTCCTTTGTTCAATGACCGATAGCGGAACCGTGGACGTCTATATCGGTCCCTATGAGTACATGAATGGCATTCGAGTGAACCCTTGGTTATCATGTGATATTCCCTTTGATTCACGATACTTCACAAAACTCGAGGTGCAATGTATCGGTACCCTCTTGAGTCATAGACATGCTCCCTATACCGTTCTCGTTACCAGTTTTTGTTCTTCTTTCCCATTCATATATTCTAGCATCCCCGTGATGTAGTCACCTGCGTCTGACCAAACCATGACAGATGTCGTCACACTGAGAGGGCCTATGAATATCTCTCCATTGCCGGAGGAGCAAATCCCATTATCAAGCTATCTAGTCCATTGTCAGACTTTCCGATGAACTTGTAAGTTGTTGTTATGATCACGTGTTACAGATGATGTTTGAGCAACCACAGTACATCGTACGGTAAGAAGTGACTATGATACTCTCATGGTCTATGGAACTAAAACACATGGTAACACTCCGTGTTATAACAATTGTTTTCAGACGATATTATCTCAAAATATAACAAACAAGTTTGGGTCGATTCAATATGATCATTCTTCTAACGTCATACTCTCAATGTTATTTTATGACTATCGTTACACTTAAAGATATCCCAAGATCAGGAAAACATGGTCACCAACAACACTTCAGCGAGTCTTAGAGGCAAGACTAGGAACCTAATATTACCGTTTATCATTCCACATGTCCATATGAGTTTTCACTGACTCGCACATTCTAGTATAGAATATAAACTCTTAATTATGAATATAGAAATATAATAATACAATATTATTGCCTCTAGGGCATATTTTCAACACTATCCACCGCCACCACCACCACCAAAATTTCCTGATCATCGCATTAAGTGTTTGCACAAACCTCTAGGAAGCTTTTAAATGACATAGAGAATATATGCACTACTTGGTAAAATGGACTTGATCAACACATCTTTCCCTACCAAAGACATAGTTTCCTAGATCCACCATGTACCTTGTCCCGTAAGCGGTTCTTGATATATTTAAATGCACCATTCTTATAACCCAACATCCAACATCATGCCCAGATACTTCTCATTAGCACCATGAAGTATACCTTTCACCTCCTCTCTAATGCCAATGGGACATCCCTTGCTGAAGAAAATAGATGATTTCTCACAATTTATGTGTTGACATGAAGCCTGAAAATATATATCAAATATTTTGTTAACATCCACTATCCCCACACCATTTGCTCAGCAAAATAATAGGTTGTCATTTGCAAACAATAAATGGTTAAGTAGTGGAGTTTGCGGCACCACCTAAATACCACCCAGATTATATGACTTGACACTGAATTTTAAGAGGCATGGAAGGACCTCTGCTGCTAACAAGAAAATGGATCATGAAATAGGGTCCCCCTGACGAATACCATGAGAAGGTCTAAATTCATGAAGCTTCTTTCCATTGAACAAAACTGAGAATTTCACTGATCTAACCAAACTCGTCACAATAGACACCCACGGCTCATTGAAACCCAACTTGATCATAATGGACTCCAAATAGTTCTACTCCACTCCGCTATAGGCTTTCAACATGTCAAGCTTAAGAGCATTGTCGGTTCTTTTTAACTTTATTTCTCCTCATAAAATGCAGACACTCATATGCATAAATTAAATCAGCCTGCGACAAAGGCTTAGTTTATTTTTTGACAAATTGCGACAAAGGCTCAGTGTAAGACCGAGCGTGCGCTCACATCAGGCATCACTATAAATGGGCCGACCCATGTAGTTTCCAGGTTAGCGTGCATCCCCCTGTTTTTTTATTCATTCGTCTTTTTCCTTCTTATTTTCAAAAATGTTGTAAATAAATATAGCCAAAACATAGCATTAACAAAAAAAATCAAAACTATGAATTTAAAAAAATGTTAACACAATGTAAAACATCTATTAGCTTAATTCAGAAAAAAAAATTTGTGATGTTTAAAATATGTTCACGCTTAAAAATTATGTGAAGTTTAAAAAAACAAATTTATACAATGTAAAAAGTATTTGTGTAATTCAAAAAATGTTTCGTATCATTCAATAAAAATGTACCTTACATTTAAAAAAATTCTCACACATTTCGAAAATATGTTCATGACATCAAAAAAATATACAATCTACGAAAAGTTTCCCGAAGGTTAAAAAATGTTTCATATCACTCAAAAAATGTTTCACCATGTATTTTATAAATGTTAAAATATATTAAAAACATGTGTTTGAAACAGTGTTAATCATATATTTGAAAAAAATCTGATGTGTATAAAAATGTTTTACATGTATACAAAAAATGTACAATATGTATGAAAAAATAGACACCCAAAACATGTACTTGAAAAAAACTGTTAATCATGTATTTGAAAAATATTAAGCGTCAATAAAAGTATTCCTAATGTATACCAAAAATGTACAATGAGTATAGAAAATGTAGAAATTTGTTAAAAAAGGAAAGAGAAAACAAGAAAGGAAAAAACTGTTAGCGTAGTTTTAAAAAAAATCTTTATTGCCATTACAAATGTTCAACATGTATTTGTCAACGTGTATCAAAAAAATATTTCACGTGTACACTAAAAATATAGATTGTGTAAATATAGATATGCATAAAAATATAAAATGGAAAAGAAATAAAACACCATAGAAACTAGTGAAGAAGCACCAACAAACTAAAGATAGCTGATGAAGAAACAAAGAAAAACAGAAACAACTAAGAAAACCAAGGAAAACCGGTGAAGAAATGAAGCAAAAGCAAGAAAATCACGAAAAAAACGGTGAAGAAACGATGTTAAACAGAAAAACCTAAGAAAAACGGGGAAATTCGGTGAATAAACAAAGGAAAACCAAGAAAATCAAAGTAAAATGATGAAAAAAGGAAAGGCAAAGAAAACCATGCAAAGAAGTGGAAACAGAAGAAAAAAACCTTTGTTTAGAAACTAAAAAAACCTTCTATAAGATTAAAAAAAACATGCTATACTAATGGGCTGGCCCACGACCCCGGGCGCCTGAGGTGAGGCCAGGTCAAGCAGGCCGTAGGTGGGTGTCCAGCCTATCAACGTTCGTAGCATCCATGAAATCATATATTGTACCCCTAAAAAAATGAAATCATATATTTTTCTGGGGCATTTATTTCCTGTAATTTTATTCATGAGTGAGGAGTTCAAATGTCAAAGCTCACAACCTCACGAAGCATGCACTTTCATTAGGGGTTGGCCGTCACGTTTGGTTAGCCCAATCCGGTAATCTTTTTTCATCCCTATAAACATTGTGACATGTTAATAAAAGCTTGGCGAGATTGCCTCAATTTATTTTTATGCGATCATCGCACCAGTCAACCCCTGCTTTCACTCTACACGTAAAGAGAAAGCAGCCTGCCGAGGAGGAATCCATGACTGAAATACAGTTTTGTCACCTTCGCATCTGCAACTTCACGTGCACAAAACCGAAACATCTCCTGTGGTTTTATAGTTCAGAGTTGAGTGCACTGAGCAGGACTGTAAGCCCGCTTGTAAAAGCTCTTGGTTCTAAAGAAAAGCTCTTGGTTCTAAAGAAAAGAAGCATCTTAACAGGCTTCAGATTCGATATCAAAAGAGAAACAGCTGGACTATATACAATGGTTATCCATCTCCGTCCCTGATGTTCGTCTTCAGCTTCACTTTCTCCATCCATGCAGCCAAGCTGGAAGTTTAATATATGGACTGAGCTCTCAAGATACCACCTACGGAACAGTCCACACGTGTTGCCTGGTGTTGGTCCCTTGGTCTCGCACTCACCCTGCAGCCCAGGCCTGCGACGCCGTAGAACAAAGAGAACCACTCCACTGTCCACACACAAGAGGTGTCCTGGAGATAGGCGCTATATTCCTTCACATCTTTCTTTACTAAAAACTAAAAGCGCCCCGATTCCTCCAGCTCCTTCCCTTATTCCTTCTCCGGGGAGCTCAGAGAGGGAGAAAAAAAGACAAAGCATACGATTCCAAGCACTTACTTAACAAGCAACAACTGAATGTAATGTGCGCAAAGATAAAGTTCTCCTCCACACCCCCTTTCACCGGATTCAGCACGAAAGATAAAGCGATGGCCACAAAGTGTTCATTCCATGAAGTGCACAGCAGTTTTAGTTTATGCTCCTCATGACCGGCCATCATTGCTCACCGTGCCCAGCTGATGCTCGACGAATCAAGCAGCGACTTGGAGAAACAGATAAGCACCAGCATGCCGCAGTTGAACCGGAGCCAAGGTACATATATCATATCGTGGGTACCATTTGCTTCCCTCAATATATAAGTGAACAGAAAGGACTTATAATTGGTAAGCACATGGATTCCCTAAACTACTCTGGAGAAGACTGGTTGATCCAGATAACAGCAACCCACATATACAAATAGCAAGCTATAAAGAACAACAAGGGGTGTTATCTTGGATTGGACCACTCCTATTAGTTACCTTTAAAAGAATAAGCTTGTCAAACTTTTCCTATGCACACGGTCGTGCAGTATCAAAATTACAATTGATTCTACTTGATTTACTATATATGAACAATTTTGTAAACTTCACGTCAATTTTTTCCACCAAAAACAAGAGGGGGCATCCTGCATCTGTGATTTGCAGAATAGCCTGAACATCAAGTTGATTGCAGAGCAAATGAAAGGGTCAGATGACCACATGTTATATTAAAATCTCACCAATTAGAGTGAACTTAAATTATTGTTATTGAACTGTGCCGACTACTCTCTCCATAACGAGAACTTTGTTCCCAAATTACAGAGGAGTATTCTGCACAACTTTTACTTTATGCCAGTTGAACCTATCTATAACTGAACTTGATGCATTTTCTATCAAAGCATGGAGAAGACAAATGATGGAAGTGAGACTGTAAGAAAACAGTCAGCTGTACAAGGACGTATGTAAAGGAAAGGCAACATAGAGCACTGAAATCAAGAAGCTAAATCAGTAAATTTCAAGCTTACTTTATGTGCCTTATGAACTAGCAATCAAATTCAGAAGACCGCTTCACACACATGCACATCTGATCAGATTCGCCTATCCACTTTAATTTTTCCTGATAGCTGAACAAGTAAAAAACTTACCAGAGGAGACAAAAGGGAATCATATGCTTATTCCATACTTTGCTTTTGTGCAGTCCCAAGAAAGGCATCTGTAATAGAATGAGTTCCTTCTTCGCTTTATTTGCAGGCAAAACTTCATCCAATTCTTCTTCTAGATGCATTCAGTCAATAAGAAATTTAGCAACCCCGTTCTCATATGAACCAATAAATATATGCCATAATAAACTGTATATCATGTTCGAGTATGCTGAAAATACATAAAGCAATACCATATGTGATTATGAAAATGCAGAATCATAACCATAAACCAATGCTGACCAAGTACAGATGCCCACAATGTAAGTGCAGTGAACAGTGGAATTAGTTCTAAGCAAGCAAGATGTAATCCAGGAATCAAGTAAAGACAAAACTACAGCCACCGCCTAAAAGCTGTCCAGAGAACAAGGTTCCCTCCTTTTCCTATAAGGCTGATAAATAACATGACCGCCTCTAGTTTCCTCCCCTTTCATGTGTGCCAAGTGAAAGCAATATAAACCATATTTGATAGTGCAGAATGAGAATGCAGGAGTGTTCTGGGAATTGACAAATAAAAAGATTTGTGCGCATAGGGTCCACAGGTACCTAAAGGAATAAGGATAATATCTCTTTTCAGTTGCTGTGAAGATTGGGTCAGGCTCAAGTGTTTCTTCCAACGATTCGAAATTCTTTCCTCAGTTGCCTGCCTTATAAGACTGGTGGTACCTGCATAAGATCTTAATATGAGTAGTCGTAGAGGCGTACTTGTTTAGAGCATAGGTCATCTCACTCTCAGCAAATAGAACTTCAAGGTTTGATGAACAACCCCTGATTAACAGAAATAGAGAGCTCATACAGCTGCAACAGACAGTTCCTACAAGGATTGTGCAGTCACAGGCATACATCACTTCTAACAGGAACTGAAGAGGTACAAGTCTATGGGATGTGTCAAGTGTCATGCAAGTGAAGTTTAGTTTTGCTCGATATATTGCTATCTATCCTAACCTGCAATATGTTTATGTCAGATGTATCATCATCAACAACAGCTCCAGAGCCACAACCAGCTCTTGGCTTCTAGGCAGACTTTTCCTTCAGAGAGGCACTTACTTCTGCAAGGAGGAATTATTCCAGGAGAGTCGGGGCTTATACTCTCAACTGATGCTAAGCCCAGGTTAAAATGGACCCCTGAGCTACATGATCGTTTTGTGGAGGCAGTAAATCAACTCGGCGGACCAGACAGTAAGTATGCATTGGAACAGTTTTGCCATAGAAGCAACTGTAATGATGCTAACATCTAAACACTTCAATTTCCGGCAGAAGCCACCCCAAAAACCATTATGAGGCTCATGGGTGTCCCTGGGCTAACATTATATCATCTTAAGAGCCATCTCCAGGTACCCATAGCATTTTAATACAGTGTTTTCTCTTCTTTTTTACAGAAAAAATATATCATAATTTTCCGCATACATTTCTTCAAGCAAGATACTAAATTGTTTTGTCTTTCACCTAGAAATACAGACTAAGCAAAAATCTCCATGTTCAAGCCAATGTCGGAAATTCAAGAACTGGTAAGTATAGCGCAATCATGTTATGAGCCTATCATTAAGCTTGATGTTGAGCGTTTTTTTTTTCATTCACCAGCCATAGGATGCACCATAGCAACAGAGAAACAATCTGAAGGAAATGGATCGCCAGTCGGCCACCACCTTAATACGCAGACAAACAAGTAAGACATAAATGAATCTATTCTTGTGCGTGTTTACAGAAGGTAACAACTTGCTATCTTATCAGATCAATGCACATAGGTGAAGCCCTACAGATGCAAATTGAAGTGCAGCGACGGCTACATGAACAACTGGAGGTACAAAAGTAGCATAATATAAACTATATTACTTACAAGAGTCACTTTTTACATCCCTTTGCATAAATATGAGCTATACCTGACTAATGCATTTAATGGATTAGTTCTTGCTAGTACTATAAGTCCATTATGGCTGACCATCCAATAAATGTATGATGCATATATATATTATCTAGAGACTATACACTAGAGACAGGAAGAAAAAATAGCTACAAGAGCACCACGGATATATACAACTACATACAGAAAATTCAACAAAAAATTATGGACGATGGAAGCAAAGAGCACCATGAAGCAAGACCAACTTATCTTTCTTTTTTTGAGCCTCAGACCAACTTATCTTAACCATCATTTGGTATTTTAGTATTTTATTCAAAGGTTGTGCTAATATCATTTTTCAAAATACTGATATTTTCTTCTTGATATGTAGAGTAATGAAAGAGCATGTAAGAAAAATCAGAAAATTTGTGATTAACTGTAAATCTTTAAGGCAACATTTTCTGTATATTCCGGTGTGGAAATATTGGAGCTGTGTTCCTTTGAACTGCATGTACATGGTCTTTCTATGTAAAATAATGCTTATATATGGTAGAAGTTCACCACAGCTTTAATTCTCCTGAAGAGAAGAAATAAATGGTGTGTTACTAAAATAGTGATGGTCTGGTATCTAATGCGTAACAAATTAATGATGCCCTTCAACAGGTGCAAAGACACCTGCAACTCCGGATTGAAGCACAAGGGAAGTACCTACAATCAGTGTTGGAAAAGGCACACGAGACACTTGCAAAGCAGAATACAGGCTCGGGTGGTCCAGAAACTGCAAAGATGCAGCTATCAGAATTGGTCTCAAAAGTATCAACAGAATGCTTCCATAATGCTTTTACAAGCTTTGAGGAGATTGAAGGATCACAGATGCTACGAAGGCACACCATGCAGCTTGGTGATGGATCAGTTGACAGCTGCTTAACTGCATGCGAGGGATCACAAAAGGATCAAGATATCCTGTCAATGAGCCTTTCTGCTCAAAAAGGAAAGGAGATTGGAGGCATTGCATTCGATCTGCAAATGAAAGAAAGAGGACACGAGGATTTGTTTCTCAACAAGCTAAGCAGAAGGCCTCCAAACCACCAAGAAGGACACGAGTGGAGAGACAGCTTGAGTATGACATACCAGGCAACGAAATTGGATTTAAACATGAATGACACAAATAATGGAACTCAGAATAGCAAGAAATTCGATTTAAATGGGTTCAGCTGGAGCTAGGAAACACACAAGACAAGAGTGACAATTTCATAGTAGTGAGGTTATGTGAAACATAATGGTTCTTCTATTGACATGCATCCCACTGGAAGACCTGGAAAATCTTTGCTGTCAGCCATCGCAGTTCACCGAAATAAGTGATGGAACTTGACAATAAGATGCTTCTTGCAAGCCACATAAGTAGGCCGTGTAGATTCCAGAGAAAGTATTCGAGAACTATGTGCGTTCTCCTTTATTATATGCTTTGCTGTGATTCTGTACCATAGAAATACCACGAATTTTGCTGCAACCCCATGCCCAGGAATGATTTGCATTGGATTGGTAGTGCTAATTAAGGAACTTATCTTTTGCTTATTTTTTCTCCCATCGGCGTCATGCAAAGGCTGTATGCACGTCAAGCCATCAATAGACGGGAGAAATCCTCTCCTACTTTACCTAAAATGATACAAGTAATAAATAATGTGCCATTGCCTGACCCTGCTCACATCTAATGGATCTGTAAGATTACAACCCATACATATATAAGGGATAAAAAGGTTCTACACCATCCGTGCGCCCGTCCAGTCTTGATCAGTAAAATACTGCGAGGGACTTGATCATCTATTTGCTATCACGAATAATCGTTTGCAGCAGCTACGAGCTAGTGGCAACCGGCGACGCACAAATCCAAGCTGCAGACGCTGAAACAACGGCTCCAGTTGCTTCCAGGAGTCACGGAATCCATGAATAGCCCAACAAATCGCAATGCTTCATACGCGTAAGGAGAGAGAGGGGGGGCTTTAGCGCATACCGGCCATAGTTGAACGCCGCTTCTTCCCCTCTCAAACTCCTCCTGGAAATTATCCCGATGCCAGAAATAACTGGAGAAGATGAAAAAATGGGACCTATCTATCTCCATCTGCATCCATTTCAGAAACCCAAACAAATTGATTTGGAGCTCGGCGCGGAGGTTGATGCGCACGGTGGTTCGTCGCGGAGGAGGGTTTGCCTTCACCGCTGGTGAAGACGGCGATGCGAAGAATGTGAGCCTGATTGCTAGTCATCTCTTTCCCCTGGCAATAAGCCCACAATAGCTTCTCCTCAGGCCTCAGGTTATCCTGTAAGCCCACTTGACCCATAACGTTTACGCCCACGCCTGAGAACCTGAGGGCTGGACCAGCAGCGCTGGAGGGCACAGCCTCGTTTTTGTTTGTTTTTCTTTTCTTTTTTGCTTCCTTTTGATTTACTTTTTTTTACAGTACTTCCAAATATTCTAAATCAAATATATTACGTATTAGATAAACAAAATCAAATATATTACAAAAACAATTTACATAAAACATTTGAATAAACATATTAACCAAGCATTTAAAAATGTTAAATATGTATACAGAAAATGTTTCTAGTGTATACAAAAATATACAATGTGTGTGAAAAAATGTGATCATGTATTTAAAAATATTAATATACATTTTAATTGTTTTTTAAAAATCATTTCAAAAATGTTAATCAAGAATTTTAAAGTACTAAATGTGAATGGAAAAATGTTGAAAATCTATTCAGAAAAATGTTGAACATTTATTAAAATACTATTAATCAGGCATTTTAAAAACTGTTAATCTCGCATTTTTAAAACTTAGCATATGAAAAATGTTAAAGCGTATAGAAAAAATGTTGACCAAGTATCAAAATAATCTTGTATTTAACTTTTTTATCAAGCATTTGCAAAAGTGTTAAATGTGTATAAATGTTGGTCATGTATTAAAAAATTTAATCTTGTATTTGAAAAATGTTATCCAAAGCATTTTAAAAATGTTAAAATATGTATAAAAATATTGAACATGTATTGAAAATAATTAATATTTTATTTTAAAAAGCTAAAATATGTGTAGAAAAAATGTTGACCATGTACTAAAAAATTATTAAACTTGTATTTAAAAAATGGTTAACATGTATTAGAAAAAAGTTCTTGACGTATACAATATATGTAGTATGAAAACCAAAAGAAATATTAAACATGTGTTGAAAGAAAAAAATGATGAGAACTGAGAAAGAAACATAAAGAAAACAAAGAAAACCAAGAAACAACAAAAGCAAACGGAAGCATAAAGAAGAAACTCAGTTAAAAACAAAGAAAAATAGGAAACTGAAGAAAACTAATAAAGAAATAAAGAAAAACTGGAGAAGAAACAAATAGTGAAAAGGAAAGGAAAACCGCACCAAATACAACAAGCGAACGAACGAACGCGCAACCAGCGAATGCGTGCTCAGAGACTGGCTGGCCCAGTACTGTGCGCATGCAGGAAAGTCTTCAGCTAGACAGAATGTAGCCTCGCTATTAGCAAGATATAGATCTTCTTTTTAAAAACCCCTAAAAAAGAAAGAAGTATAGTTTTCACCCTCAAATTCACTCCAATGTCTCCATAACACCCCAAAGTCAATTTTAGTCTGATTTAGAACCCAAAAATATCAATACCAATTTAATATAGCTCTGAGCGGTTTAGTGTCACATCAAGAGTGATTTTACCTCTGGTTTTGTAATTAGGCACTGATTTGTCGTTGACTTGCCGTACTTATGTGGCAGCAGGTCGCTGAAAATAAGTGGTCAGCTATTCGTCTTTGTAGTGCAGGGAGGAAATCGGAAGGACTGTAGCGCCACCGTCTACACCAACTGCAATTGTGTCGCCGTCCTTGCCGTTGTTGCCGTCGTCGCCGTCGTTCGCCACCGTCTGTCTCGCTGGACCTCGCCTTGGCATGGGATAAAGGAAACACGCGGTCCCTCGTATTCCGAGGCTCGCTGTGGACCGTCGGGAATCTGTCTCCGTCGGAATCAAGCGATGGCTTCACGTATGTTTCCTGGACATGGGATCAGATAATGTTGGTGTCAAGGGCGAAGGCCTGATCCCATCATGTGTTTGTGATAGCTCTGTTGTGTTGGATATTAAAAGTTGCTAATTTGCAGATGATCGGCCTATTGTTTTCTTGGGAAAATAGGTTAATTTGCACTGTCCTTGTAGTGATTGTCTTGGTAGAAACAGAGCATAATGTTTTTGATCGAATTTGATTGCTAACTCTGAATTTTGATGCATTTGGATTGAATTCTGACTGCAGTTTACGAAAAAGGCTTTCGCCCGCTTATATTGAGCATAAAGAACCGCCGATACAACAAAGAGTCAATCTTTGGGGCAAATGACAAGCATGCATGCCCAAAAGAAACAAAAGAGAAAGAAGAGAGAGAATAATGTCCACAGCGTCGGATCGACGAAAACGAAGATAACCCAAAACCGTTGCGCCCACCGGAGATGTACCACCTCGCTCCAGGCACCTCGAACCTCCGCATACCAAGCAGCACCTTCAGGAAGGAACACAACAACGACGACGACGACGGCAGCCGCTTCGGACATGTCCTAGGGTTTCCCGATGCAGCGGGCGTGGGGAAGGGAAGACCACGCCTTCAGGAAGGAACGATGGCGCCCACGGGCGTCACCGCGTCGGTGCCGGTAAGCCGGCCCGGATTTCTCCCATCCGCCAAACACCCACAACCTCGAACGGTCCGACGCGCACCACCAGACAAGCCACCCACGAACGTGCACCACCACGGACATGCCATCATCACTGCCGCCTCACCGTGGTCATTGAAGCGAGACCAACGAGGACGAGAGGGAGCAGCCGGGAACGAGGAACGGCAGCGAGAGCAGCCACGCCGGAGGAGACAACCTCCACCGCCATCGGCGGTCAGCGACCGGACGCGGCAAGGGGAGCGTATTGAGCCTCGAGGCCGGCCGAGCCCAAAGGGGCTCGTGAAGCACCGTCGCCGAAGCTGCGATGAGACGTGCCGCCGTCTCCACCACCCCCACGAAGCCGCACCACCACCGCGCCGAGCAGCTGCAGCGAGACCGAATCGAGCCCACCCAGACCAGATGGGGCCCAAAGGCCCAGATCAGGCGAGCGCCGCCACCATCCACCGCGCCAACGCCGCCAAGCTGCGCCGCCGCCTCTAAGCTACCGGGCTGCCTTGCCAGAGCGGCCGCCGGAATCAATGTTGACCGAGGAGCACATTGCTGGACGCCACCACCCGAAGTCGTGGCACTGCTGGCGGCGGCAACGCCGCCATCGCCAACACCACGCTGGCAGGCCCGGCGCGGCAGCGGCCAGGGAGGAGGGACGGGAGGTGAGGCGCTGAGGCGTGAGATGGCCCCCTGGCCGCCTTGCTCGGGGAGGCGGCAGGGGAGGGTCGAGGGAGGAGGAGGCGCTGGCCTTGGCCAGACGGGCCGAGGCGCGGGAGGCGTGAGGGGGCCGGGCAGCCGGAGCTGGGAACCCTAGGAGTGGAGCGGGGCCACCAAGTACTCCTCTCTCTTTTGACTACAGTTTTAGTAGTGCACTATAAGTACTCTTAATTTTGACTGCATTTGTACAGGACTTTTACTATAGTTTTAATATTACAGTATAACTAGTCTGAACTTGGACTGAATTCAGAATACTACCGATGCATGTTGCATCTCATTCACGAACAACCTCATGCCCGTCTCCACTCAACTACGTACCCAACATCATGTCTCGATGTGAGATTCTTCAATTGCATCTTTTTTTTTCCAGACCATTCGCCAATATCATGTCATGATTCACCTACAGACCACACCCTGAAATCGCATTGCAATCAGCGAACAATAGAATTTCTCCAAGGAAAGAGGCTCATACAAGAACAGCAAGAACACACTTTTGATTTCCCTAGTACCTGCGTCCTGGATTCAGCACGCTTCAAGAAATGCGTCGAGGCTGAAGCTTGGATTGCTTCTCACTGCGCATCCACACAGCCTCTCTAGCTCGTACGGCAACGGACCCTCCTGATATGGCACCGGTGACTACGACGCCGCCGCCGTACCACTGGAATAGGAGGAGCTTGCCGAGAAGCTCGCCAACGACGCCATGGACTGCAGCCAATTTGAGAATGAGGTCTGGATCGAGTGAGAGAGCATCAATGGGGAATTTTGGGTTTGAGCGCTGATTGGGGAATTTATGAAAGGAAAGCGCCGACCGGGAAACGCCACGGACATCAGTGCCAAGTCAGCATCAAATAAACGAAAACTAGATGCAAACCATTCTTGATGTGATACTAAACCGCTTAGGGCTAGATTAAACTGGTATTGATATTTTTGAGGTTTAAATCAGACCAAAATTGACTTTGGGGTGTTATGGAGACATTGGAGTGGATTTGAGGGTGAAAACTGTAAAGATATTCTTCTTAAAAAAAAGCAAGATATAGATCTGGCGCACTTGGCCCGTAACGTATACGCTGCTGCAATGCATCGCCGTGTGTAAACTGAAAATCCCTGCATTCTCAAAAAAAATTAAGAACTGAAAACCCGTTGCAATTTGCGAGCGAGTATTGAAAGTCAACAGAGATCCTCGCTTTCACGGAAGAATTTGGCTGCCTAATTCGGCACGCTCGACACTGATGACTAACTAGCTTAATTATATCAAATGGTACTTTTCATTAGGGTACTCTCAGCTTTGTTTTATTATATTTATTTACACAGTTATTAGTCTGTATGTCAGCTTCCGTTATCTTAAGCTCCAACCTCCTGCTTTTTACTGCTCGGAGAAATATAAAAGTGTTTAGATTATTAAAGTAGTGACCTAAATATTTTTATAGTATTTCTTTACAGAAGGAGCACTAGTTAGCAGCATAGTAATCAACCGCTCAAGTCGTAAAGTTACCTTTAACCATGTTTTCACTAGCTGTTGAGTTATATGCACCCTCTCCGGGTGATGACATCACCGAGGGATTTTTCGATGGCAAGTTGTGTGCTCCTTTTTTCTGCATATGCTCCATCGGCTCCTCCTTTACACTTTCACTACTTCGTCCTTGTCCTCGAAAAAAAGGAACTTTTGGCATTTAGATTAGGACATGCGCCTACCTTGTCTTCCGTGTAGAAAAAAACATGCTCGTCTGTCACGTAAGACCCAAGCCGTTCCTAGCTTTCTTTGAGCGTGTGCACATTGCCGTTTCTAGTGTATTCGCTTGGACATTAGTAACGGGGCGCATGGAATTGAATCACTCAAAGTACTGGGAGTACCCAGTACTTGAACCTTGTTCAATCCGTATTGCTAGTTCTAATCAGGTAATAACAGCAATAAACTACTTCCTTTGTAAACAAATATAAGAGTGTTTAGATCATTATTGATTGTAGTGATCTAAACACTCAAATAGTAATTTAAACACTTATATATTTTTTTACGGAGGCAGTAAAAGAAAAGGTAGTAACCGCACGAGTATGTATGTACACGAAGTTAAAAGTTAATTCAACGAGCGAATTCAATGTTAGGCAGATTGAAGAACCAACAGCTAGCTGGTGCATACCTGTACCTGAACAGCCCGAAGGCGTGCCCTATTAGTACTACTATTCAAAGCAACACAAATTGACCGGATTTACTCCTTGGCAGAGAAATGCTTTTCATCTACTGCCCGTGTCCAGGGCAGGAAGATGCCAAACAAAATTTGGCAAGACGAGGAGACGAAGGAAAGCGCCGGCCGATAGAAAAGCGAGCAGAACATGCCACCCGACCGACATCTCGCCAGCTTGGTTCAGGCTTGAGAGAGAGTGAGCAGTACTGGATCCAAAGCAAAGCCAGCTCCTAAGCCGTGTATCGACCCGCAGAATTGCACGAAACGACTCAAAACCGTGTAGCTTTTTCGGGGGAAATCACAAGGGACGAACCGATCGACGCGCTTTTCTTGCCGATAGGCTACAAGGGGCGGTGGAAGGGGGCAGGGCCAGGTGCTGCCGGCCGGAGTCGGAGCCGACCGGTTTGAGGCGCGGGCGACACGTTTGGTCACAGCTACTATGTCGGCACGACCTGCCGCGCGTATGGAGATTCACCGGCCTGCATGTTCGTTTTATTCTGATGATGCCCTGCTCTGCGATCTGCGGTATGTTCAGTGCATCACCCGTTCGTTGTTACTCCCATGTTATGCTGGACTTACCCAGAAAAACATGCCGGACTTAAATTAATTTTGTCTGATGCATGTGGGTCCATGTGCAATATGCACGTCGTAGCTAGGCGTGATGGTATTAACACCGAATGACTTATCTTAAATTTGTCTAAGTATGAATATATTTAAACATATTTTAGTTTTAGATACACATGTATCTAGACAAATTTAAGACAAATAATTTGAGACGGAGGTAAATATTATGAAGCAAATTTAAAGAAAGCCAGCAACTTTTTTAGCAACTGGTAATTTTCTTTTTTGTGAAAAGGACGAGATGTATTACAGAAATGCATCAACAATACAAAGCATCTCAAACATAATAGAAACTAGATAATACCCCGCGCGTTGCAGCGGAAAAATAAGCTAATAAAAATTTAGATGTATAGAAAATAAAAAAATGATACTTGATTTTTTGTATAAATAGTTTAACTACAGATGTTATGCTAGTGTGGTAAAAAAATATCAACTATAGAGATGCATGTTCGATATAACTATACAGTGCATGAAAATAGAAGGCGAAGAATGGCAGAGGCGCGTCTATAGAGAATTCAAAGTTACTATTTGTTTCTGATCAGCTGAGATACACATTAAACAAACATCAATTACTTGTTTTTTTCCACTAAAGACAGCATCCGTTAAAACCCATGTAACAACTCCATAAATATATTTTTCTTTGTCCTTGATGTAGAATTCAGTCTTGGTCACTGGAAGAATTAAGCGACTTCGCAAGGAAATATTATTTGTAGTTGTCAAACTGAAACTGGCCTGAAAATAATGACAAAATTGTGCATCCACTGATGGGTCATCAGTGTAAAATGTACTTATTGTATTGTGCTAGGGCAGATAGGAAAATCGTTAGCAAGAAACAGTATGTACCATAGGAACCAACAAACCTTAGGCAGAAGTATATTAATCATACCTCAGTTGTCAATTCTACAAGGATCTGTTGTGACAGAAAAGATAACTTTCCAGTGATAAATGGACCTTTGATATTTGAAACACAACTTTTCTAGTGCCTGAAATACCATGTACGATTAATCATATGACATACATTTTAGTACCTTCTAGAGAGCAGCAATATATTAGTTGAGAATGGTACGCAATAAAATGAATAGAATGTTAGGTCAGCTATGGTGCACTGACTATCAGAACTGACCAAAATCTATCATTTTTGTTGCCTCTAGGCCTTCTACAGTACAGTGGAGGGCAACCATCCCAACCTAAGAAAAAAGAAAGTGTTGCCTCCACCCAATAGGATAATGTAATAGGTAGACATATATGTTTCTTTAAATAGATAAAAACTATTTTACCTGCCTCGCTCTGCACGATCTACATGAGCATCCCCGTAGTTTGCAACTCTCATATGCACAGGGAGTAATCCAATATACACTTAAATCTTAACATGCCGCCTTGAATTTATAATATCTAATCAGTGAAAAACAAACACATTCTGTGCAGTTACCTGTGAGGATACAGATGCAAGCAGCATGGCCATCAAAATGAACATCTAATTTATTCAGCCGTACCTAAGGCTACAGTTAAGTCTGATCAAAGAAACTAAAATGGGCCAAAAAGAATAGGAAGTCTGAAGTACTTACCATATTCCAAAGATTACAGAACATAGGAGAAGCAAGCGCGGATATGTAAGAAGACTTGTACTGATATATGCCTATCTTATTTCCCTGACTTTGGAACCCAACTCTCTGTTTTCACAGTAGAAAAACTTGTATACAGACAGAGGGAAATTTCTATTCAATCTTGAAAATCCTCGATCTTACCAAACTAAAAACACATAAACTAAATCATGGCGGAATTCCAACTTGCAACTGACAGAATCCACCAAATATTAACCATTACATCCATCTCGTCGGCAGGCCATAGTTGCAAGCAGATAACTGGTGGATCCATGGCGAGGCAGCGGCTACTGCATGTTGGGCAAAGGATAAGGATTATTTTGTTTGCGAGGACAGGGATGCGGAAGGGATTCATCGTATGGAGACTCGATACTTGTACCATTGGAAGGGCAAAATAAGATGCTAGGAAGGGGAAGAGATTACTGTGTGATATTGGAATGTGAAGGAGAGAAGATGGCGCCTCCATCAGTTTCCATTTTTTAGATCGCGTCCAATAGTTTCCTTTCTTTATTGCTTTCATCGGGCTGCATGTGGGTAAGCAGGGAATTGGAAGGGGGTATGCATAGGGATATTTTTTTGGAGCATGCCATTTTTTCAAAGGTAGGCTTTGCGGTTTCCATCGGATAATAGGCTGATTGTGGGTCAGCATGGAATTGGAAGGGCGTATGCACATTTTTTTGGAATGTGACATGTTTTCAAAGGTGGAAGGCCGTGGCAATTGATTGCATGCATGCTTGTGTTTGGTAACTGAATGCGAATGCATGCAAGGAGATAGTCGCTGGTGTGGCTGGGCTGCTGATGTGGAGTGATTGGCTGATTTTGCAAACTGAGTGATGATGTGGCATAGAGATGATGTGGATAGTCTGTATGTTGAGAGAATAGGTAGAAGTAGGGAGTAACTTCTTAAGAATGTTAGATTACATTAAGATTCCGAAATCACCGAACGATCACTATTGCCGCATCGAGCTGCAGACACGCCACTGTCGCCGCTCCCCTATCAGAGCCGGCTTGACCTTGTCGATGACAGCAGGGAAGTTTATGTGCACATCCCCTAAGGACCAACACTGTGGAGCTACAGTACTCCGTTGAACCCTTGTATAGATTTGAAGCACCCGATACCAAATCTCGCCACATGACGATAAATTATAACCTCACCACCCCAAAGAGATAACAGGAATCTACGCCGGAACTAGAAGAAGAAGCTCAGCCATCCGCCTGAGCGCAATACCTGCGAGGACTAAAAAGTCCTAACCTAAACTACTAACCGTACCAGACGTACATGGACTCACATCTCCGCCACCGATTGTCAAAGCAGTAAGGAGAGGCGAATCAACGAGCCCGCTGATAAATCTGGAGGTGAGAGTTTGTCCTAGTCGCCTAGGGCTATGAGAGGAAAACGACACTGCACTCTACTCAGTGGTAGCAACTGATGAAGTTAATTATAACACAACTAATTTAGGACAATGTTAAAGATCATAAGGTCAAGACATCTATAAAGTGGCATTCACCTGTCATGTACAATTGTTCATAGGGAGGAGAGTTAGGAAAGAGAATCAAATCATATCTACCTAAATAGATGATCCTCGCTACTTTTATTTCATTCAACATGCACACTTATCAACTCATCAATTTCACTATTTATATATCTCTCGACATGCATGAGAAATGAATAACACAAGCCTAAATGTCAATCTACTTTGTTTTTGAAGCCGTCACATTTAGTGTAAAATTTTGTGTGGGTAGTCAGTTTATGAGACACACCCATGGTGTGAGTAGTTTTACAGTAGTATGTGTTGACATGGAATACCAAATAGTTACTGACCGACTCTTCCTCTCATGATCAAATTGGTGCAGGCCCTTGTGAATTATAGATATCACAAAAAACAAGGCTCGGTCTTGCAGAAATGATATATTTATTAGGTAGGAAAGGATAAGTAACCTAGTGTTTTTTATCAACTGAGATTTTGTATTTAGTTGACCAGGAAATTCTATTTGACAGATCATGCATGATCAACCTAGGTCACTTGATCTCTTGTGTATCATCAAATAGGGCGTCGGGGGACGTCTCAGAACAATACGATCCACAACAAGCGGCGATGGCTATCATTGTGCTTGTTATCAACTTTTTAAACCAGACAGAAGTTTGATATGTCCAAAAATGATGCATTTATAATTTCATTCAATTTATTATCTCAATTGGAACTACTATATAATAGTAGCCAAGTGTGCACAATTTTTTGATTTCCCTTTATGTGATTAGAAACTTCATGGGAATAGGCAATTTAGAGTTTGATAGAGAAAAATGATTGTGTTAATGGCAATGAGCGAGTCTCTCCCTAGATGATAGGTTCTAGGGTTCACCTATTTGAGTCTCGAAGGGCATATACAAATGAAAAAAAAGTGTCAAAACATCAAAGTTGATCCCCTCATCCTTAGATATAAAATATTTATTTAATCATCATCTTTATTTACCAGATCTGCAACTTTCGGGATCCCTAGAGGGAGTGACAGGATTGACTCTAACGCTTTCTGTACTTGATGGAGTTGGGCGTAATTTCATCCAATATAATATGGACTCATAAGGAGACACTACGACAAAAGTTGCTCACCGTTGACTAGCCTGAAAGCTGACTGTACATATGGGTTTTAGGTCCATCAATGAGTTAAGGTCAATGGATACCAAATGTTACCATTCACAGGCAAACTCCTCCTGCTAGTGGTGACAATTTTTGGAAAAAGGTCACAATGTTGTTTTTGAGTGTTCGTCTTGCGGAGGCCATGTCACCCCTCTCAGGCATTGTCATCGATAGGGGAGGCTTGTTATGGTCGAAGGAAAAGTAATAGTGAGGGGCATATAGGTATTCGTTAAATCCTCCAACACCGAAGTGTCTTCATCTCCTTGGAATATGCAGTGCCGACCATTGCTGGCTCTCCTCAATCATAAGGAAAGGAAAAAATTCAAGATATTTGATTAATCCAGGAGAAATGGAAGCAAACAACCCTAGCTAAAGAATCGTCACCATGAAGATACAAGGCGGGTGGCAGGGGTAGATGATATTAGATCTACTAAAGGAGATTAGCCACCAAAACTCCTCATCATCATCATCCTCGTGATCTGTTCACTGCCACATAGTATTGCCTCGGCTGATGTTGCTTACCATGTGATGTTACCCATCATTATAAACTCAAACTTGAATCGAGGGTTGGCACAACTAGACAACCAACAATGAACCATGTGACCTGTGCCTCTATCCGTAGATTTTAAGCCATCTTTGGAATCATGAACATCCCCCACTACTCGGTCTTCATGTAACCTGCAAGCTCCAAGACACTCTTCCTTATCTTTGTGTTCCATATGATGTGTATCGTGTATGCCCCCCCTCTTGAACCCTGCAATGTTTACACACTCTTTGCCGCTGTTGGGTCACCTTTATAATCATGGGAAGAGTGTGAGTGGAGGGAGACAAGGGTGGCTGCATGATGGTGGATCGTGAGAGGAGCATTCAGGAGGGTTGATTAAATCTCAACAATGAACTCTTGGTTCAAATGGCCATAGACTTGCATATATGTCCTACATATAGCATTACCTTCCAATGAATCTAAAATTGTGACCAACTCAGTACATATAACCTGATTACAAACCATATCAAGGAAAAGCATCAGGCAACCCAAAAAATGTTATCCCTTCAACACACAATCTTCATAATGTAACAAAGGCATGTATACTGGAGGTAAATGTGTTGTGTATTATTGACTTACATATGGTTAGTTCCCAACATATGGTTAACCATTTTATTAGTCGATCATTTAGAATAAGAAAAAAGAAAGTTGTGCTTATATAAGGCCCATGTAGCTTCTTGAGGTGGTAAAAAATGGACGAGTGCCTCAGATAGGTTCAGTATGCGGGAGTCTGTCAGTAGGCCCACCTCAGCCAAGGCGAGTCCTTTTCACAGACCAGTCTCAGAAACCCTATCTGTATGATGTGGTCTTTTCTCAATGTCTGGTATGGGTATTTTTGGGAAAGTATATATTCTTTTGAAATGAATATTTGAGGGAGACCCCAATCATACAATCAAACAGGGGCCAAAATTGGAGTTTACCAGGATACAAAGTCATGTGAAGAAATGTGCAATTTTGTAAAGTTCGGCGGGCTGGGGTGGTGGTGAGGGATTCCCCAACTATTTTTGTATTTCAAAAGGGGTAGGCCCCAAAGTGGTTTTATAGGAGGGGGAAACGGGGAATAAAGAGAGGTTTACAATGGCCTCTCATGAAAGCAACTTGGCCATTGGTCGACCTTGTCCGGTCTAGCAAGCACGTGAAGGCGCCAGAGAGCCGCATTAACACCCCGGATGTAACTTTCCATATTTGTAACTCCAACTCTTGCCATTTTCGGCATTGTGATATGATATTCCCTCCGTGGTTGGGTTTTCTTCTTTTTGCATTTTGTCCATGTCATGCATTTTATATCATGTCATCATGTGCATCGCATTTGCATACGTGTTCGTCTCATGATTCCGAGCATTTTTCCCGTTGTCCGCTTTTGCAATCCGACACTCCTATCTCCCCCGGCGGCCCCTTTTACGTTTTTCCGTGTGCGGGTACTAAACCTTCTCGAAATGGACCGAGGTTTTTCTAGTGGCCTTGGTATACCACCCGTAGACCACCGGTCAAGTTTCGGGTCATTTGGAGCTTGTTTGGTACTCCAACGGTTAACCGCACTCTCGCAAAGGCCTCTTTTAAGTTGCAGCCCAACACCCCTTCAAAACAGCCCTATAACCCATATAAGTCACTCCCATGCTATCCGTCGTTCGATCACGATCGTGTGGGCGAAAACTACACCTCATTTGGACTCTCCTAGCTCCCTCTATGCCTATTTAAACACCTCCCCCGTCCAAATCCAGGTCTTCTTCCTCCCGAAACCCTAAAATTCCTCACGCGCCCGTCTGGACCGTCCGCCGCCGCCGACGAAACCGCCGCCGTGTCGCACCAACCAGCGCGACACGTGTCAGCGCCGCCGCCCGCGCCGCCCGGCCCGCGGGCCGGTCCGCCCGACCAGCGTGCCCGCCGCCGCGCCGCCTCGCGCCCTCCGCGCCGCGGTCGCCTCTCCCTCGCCGGCAGCGCCGCCCCGGCGCCCGGATCTCCTCAGCGCCTCCGCCGACCACCGGCTCCGCTGCCGTCTCGGCCCTCGCCCGCTCCGGCCGCCCGACTCGGCCACTCCGGCCCGCTCGGCCGACCCGTCAGCGCCGCCTTCCTCCTCCTCGCCGGGCTCGGCGGCTTCAACGCCGCCGTGCCGCCCGTCGCCTACCCGGATCCCGGCCCGATCCGGCCTCGGGCCACACGCCGCCCGTTGACCTCTCTCCCCTCCTTTTTTTCCCTGTCTTTTATATCATTGTTATTTTGTGTCAATTTCTTCTTGCTATAACTCTGTCATCGTAGCTCCATTTTGCGCGTATAATATGTCAAAATGTTCGTCTCGAAAAGTAGATCATTTCATCTGACTGCATCATTTTCATTTGCGCTCATCTTGATGCCCGAAATGCTGTTGGAAGAGTGCTATGTGTTGTTAGTTTCTGTTTCTTAACAGAACTTGCACTTTTGTTATTTTTGCCATGATTAATGTGTGCACCCTATGAATTTGAGTCCTACATGTCTTTTGTTATATGCCATGCCATCTTTCCAGGGGTGTATGCCATGTATTTTTGTGATCTATGTGGTGACTAGCACAAGCATGCAAAGTAGGTGTCCTGATGTTGCTGTTTTCAGCTCTGTTTTGCTGATATTTTGATGCCATGTTAACTTGATGCTACCGAGAGATCCATGCATATTTTGAGATACTTCAGTAAGGACGTTTTGTTAAACATGTCTTGCTCTATCCATCCATGTCCTTGTTTGCAATTATGGAGTACCATAGCTTGAGTCAATCGAGCTCTACTTTTGCTATAAAATGTTTCCTGGCAGATTGTTTACAAGTTATTCAATTTTGCCAAGGTTGTTGTGGTTGATCCATGTATGCTATGTTATTGTTCTTGCCATGTATGTCTTCTATGCCATGTATGTATGCTTAGTTTATCATTTAAGGCTCTGTAGTGAGTGCATTGAGCTTGTAAACATGCCTACTTGTTATCAGTTTTTAACATGCCATGTTGCTGAATCTGTTAACAAAACTTTCAATATTGACATGGGTGTTACTATATTTTCTAGACCTTTTGGCTTATGGTCAGTAAGGGACTTTTGTTCTATGCTTTGAGTAGATTCATTCCATGCCTTGTTTTGCTATTTTAAGTTCCTGTAGCATGTAGTTTTCTTGCTCTGAACATTGCAACCTGATGCTGTTTTTGCCATGTCCAGCCTGATATTTTGTGCACTTTTGCCATGCTTGTTTGAACCTGTTATGATGTGATTTAGCCGAAGCTCAGTGCTCATCTTTTGTCAAGCATCTTGTGTAGATCACTGCCATATACTTTGTTGATACGTTTGGGTGCAGTAGCTTAATTTATTGTTGCTTGCTAAGTGGCATCATGCTGTTAATGGCAGATTTGTGCCATTCTTGTTTTGCTTGTCATTTCCAAACCGTGCATCCGATTCCGGTGATCTTTATATCGATTTCAACCGAAATCATCTCATCTTTCCAGTGGCATACTTGGATTGCCAAGTTGATGTCTGGATCATCTATTCCCTTCCGGAGCTCAAATAAGCATTGCATAACACATCATGCATATCATGTCATGTTTTGCATCTTGTTGATCGTGCATTGCACCGTGATTTATTGTGGTTCCTTTGTTTGTGTTGTTGCTTTGGGTAGAGCCGGAGACGAGTACGTGAACGAGGAACCTGTTGAGAACGCTTACGAGGATCAAGCTTTCGACAACTCGAGAACATTGCGTAAGATGACCATACCCTCGAAATCACTTCTATCTTTGCTATGCTAGATGCTCGATCTTTTGCTATGCCTATGCTGCGACGCCTACCACTTGCTATATCATGCCACCCATATTGCCATGTCAGCCCCTAACCATCCTTTCCTAGCAAACCGTTGATTGGCTATGTTACCGCTTTGCTCAGCCCCTCTTATAGCGTTGCTAGTTGCAGGTGAAGTCAAGTTTGTTCCTTGTTGGAACATGGAGATGTTGTTCCTTGTTGGAACATGTTTACTTGTTGGGGATATCACAATATATATCTGTTATAATTAATACATCTATATACTTGGTAAAGGGTGAAAGGCTCGGCCTTATGCCTGGTGTTTTGTTCCACTCTTGCCACCCTAGTTTCCGTCATACCGGTGTTATGTTCCTTGATTTCGCGTTCCTTACACGGTTGGGTGATTTATGGGACCCCTTGACAGTTCGCTTTGAATAAGACTTCGCCCAAAGAAGGCCCAACTTTGGTCTTACCAGTTGCCACCTATGCCTTTTTTCCCCGGGTTTTCGCGAGCCGAGGGTCATCTTTATTTTAACCCCCGGACCAGTGCTCCTTCGAAAGGCTAACGAAAGCAGATCAGGGGCCACCACGGGGAAACTCGACGTTTGGTTTTACTCGTAGGATGTCTCATCCGGATGTGCCCTGAGAACGAGATATGTGCAGCTCCTATCGGGATTTGTTGGCACAATCGGGCGGCTTTGTTGGTCTTGTTTTATTGCTGTCGAAATGTCTTGTAGTCCGGGATTCCGAGATTGATCGGGTCTTCCCGGTAGAAGGAATATCCTTCGTTGACCGTGAGAGATTATAATGGGCTAAGTTGGGACACCGCAGGTAATATCTTTCAAAGCCGTGCCCATTTATGAGGCGTATGGGAATTTGTTAATGTCCGGTTGTAGAAAACCCAAAGTTGACCTCAAATAAAATACACATCAACTGCGTGTATGTAACCGTGATGGTCTCTTCTCGGAGTCCGAAGTGAACACGGTGTTGGAGTTATGTCTGACGTAAGTAGTTCAGGATCACTTCTTGATCACTACTAGCTTCACGACCGTGCTTTGCTCCTCTTCTCGCTCTCATTTGCGATGTAGCCACCATATATGCTAGTCGCTTGCTGCAGCTCCACTATACTACTCTGTCCTTCCTATAAGCTTAAATAGTCTTGATCTCGCGGGTGTGGGATTGCTGAGTCCCCGTGACTCACAGATACTTCCAAAACAGTTGCAGGTGCCGACGATGCCATGCAGGTGACTCAACCGAGCTCAAGTGGGAGTTCAACGAGGAACGTGGTCGTTACTATGTGTCTTTTCCAGATGATCAGTAGTGGTGCCCAGTTGGGACGATCGGGGATCTGTGTAGCATCTGGGGTATCTTCTTTTATTTTGGTTCCGTAGTCGGACCTTGAGTGTACTCTGAATGATGGATGTTTATTTATGTATTGTGTGAAGTGGCGACTGTAAGCCAACTATGTACCTCTTTCCCTGATGTATTACATGGGTTGTGTGAAGATTACCTCACTTGCGACATTGCTTTCAATGCGGTTATGCCTCTAAGTCGTGCCTCGACACGTGGGAGATATAGCCGCATCGGGGCGCTTAGTTGGTAATCGAGCCTTCCCGACTTAGGAGCCCCCTACTTGATTGTTTGCTTTGGCGTTGTTGAGTCTAGAATGGAAAAATGTTTTGAGTCTTAGGATTATATATATTGGAGAGTAGGATTCTTTTACTTCCCAGTCCCTTCTGTCGCTCTGTGAGGTATCCTGACGTAGTGTTTTGACTCTTCTCTCCTCAAATTTCACTAAAAAATTTTTTAGGATCACGTGGGTATCTTGGAATCGTTCCGATGGTTTTGTGACGAGAACATTGTTCTTGGTGCCTCCTGACATTTAGGGGTTGTGGCGTTGTCCCGGGAGTTGAGCTCCGAGGTGTTGTCGTCACAATTTTATCGTTGCGATTCTGGAATACCTGAGTTTTGCCGACATCGAAATCTCTTTTGTGCGATTGTTGGTGAGATAACCCTGATAGCCCAAAGATCGAGGCGAAAAGTGGAGTATTGCCATGACTTGTATAACGGATGTTTTTCAAGGTCGAGGTACACGATTTCCGAGGATTTCTTGGTTATGTGTTGACGGATGGATACAACCGGATCTAGGTATTGTTAGTTTGGGTGATATATTTTGTGTCCCTGTATCCCCAACACCAGATTGCATAACCGTAAAGTTTCGGGAGTTTATAGGTGGGAATTCTAGTAGCTTACGGGATATCTTTCCGACGGATGTATGATTTGAGATTGGGGTCCAACGTCTAGTGGTCCGCCCATTCACGGTCGATTTACAAGTGGTCGCGTAGACGCCTTAAAGAATCCTTGGCTATGCTGATTCGGGACGCCCCGTTAGTCATTCGTGATTTGTCGCTATATCGTCGTGTCCGTGTGGGCCCCACCACGAACACTTTGGGCGTAAATCTCTATCATGTGTTTGTTCCGCTCATTCTAGAAGCCAACCTTTTGTTTTCAGTTGTGATATTCGATTTGTTTCTAAGATGTATGTTGTTTCCATATCTTTATCTAAGTGGCTTCTCACCTTAATGGACGTGTGATGATTAACTTTGGAATTCATTCGTTCATTCTTGTTCGAATGTTTATTGTGAAGACTATATGTTGCAATTTCTATCCGTTGATTCTACTTGACTATTTGTCTATCAAAGGACTAACGGATGTCACCCTCTTCAGATGGCTCCGCCAACGCGTACGAATCCGGATCGCAATGATGGGGATCGGTCGAACCTCCACCTCCACCTCCGCCTCGTGAGGCTCGGCAAGCTATCATGGCAGCCACCAATGCCAATGCTCAGATGATTTTGCAGCTCTTGCAAGAACGTACTCAAGGGCAAGGCACCAAGGAAATCAAGGTCAAGGCAACAATCAGCCGCACTTTGCTACTCTCGCCGGTTCCTCGCTAATCAGCCCAAGTCTTTCGGTTTACGTATCGAGGCCACAGACGCCGACGATTGGCTTGTGGACATCTGCAAGCATTTTGATTGTAGCAATGTCGACACGAGGACTTTGTCAAGTTTGCATCATTTCAACTCAAGGATCAAGGCGAGTGGTACCGGAATACAAAGATTCCAGAGGAGGTCGTGTCATTACAGGATGAGTTCCGCCGTGATTTCAGAGCTCATCACATTCCGAAAAGTGTTGTTGAGAGCAAGCGTGAGGAGTTCCGCAATCTCAAGCAGGGCAACATGTCCTGTCTATCAATACAATATCCAGTTCGAAGCTCGCTCGTTTTGCTAAGCAAGGCGTTCACGATGAAAAGAGTGTTATCTATCAATTCAGAGGTGGTCTGAGAGAGGATCTGCAATTAGCTCTTGTGCTTTTTGAGCGAGATAAGTATGATGATTTCTACAACATGGCCTTTGAAGCAAGAAGCTGCCCAGCTCAAATGTGAGGCTTCTAAGAAGAGAATCGGGATGCGATTCAGTCTTCTTCTTCCTCTCAAGTGGCAGCTAAGCAGAAGTTTTACCTTCCTCCTCCTCCGTTCCGTCACCTTATCGCCAGAAGAACTTCGGTGGCCGTGGATCTTCCCACCCACCCAACCCAAGCTATCGTAACAAGTCTAATTCTCAAGCTCCAAGGTCAAGTGCTCCTTACCACCGTCCGCTCTCCGAGGTGACTTGCAACAAATGTCGTGAGAAAGGTCACTATGCGAACAAATGCTTCAACCAAAGGCGCCTTCCGCCTCCTCCTCTGTGAAATCTTCCAGCAATGCAAAGGTCAAGCATAATCCCAAATCTGCCAAGGTGAATATGATGAATGCAGCTCAAGCGGAGGAATCTTCCGATGTGATCATGGGTAATCTTCCGATTAATGATATTCCTGCAAAAGTCTTATTTGATACTTTGGTGCATCACATTCTTTCATGTCATATCCTTTTGCATCGAAGCACAATGTTGACACGTAGATTTTGTCCAAAGTTATGCAAGTTGTTTCTCCCGTAGCTTATGACTTCTAGTTTGTTTGCTCTCGATGTCACTATCAAGATGGGCAACTATAGATTTCTGGCTAAACCAATTGTTCTTGGTGACTCGGATATTGATCTTATTCTCGGATGGATCGGCTTTCAAAGCACAAAGCTCAGCTTGATTGTGCTGCCAGGAAATTCAATTGACTCACTCTTCTAATGATGTGATCATCTATGCCGCTCGTGATGAAACCATTCGGTTGTTTTCTCTCAATGAGAAGGGCGAACTGAATGCCATCTCTCAATTCCGATCGTTTGTGAGTACCAAGATGTCTTTCCGTAAGAGCTTCCGGTATGCCTCCTCATCGGCCGATTGAGTTCGTTATTGATCTTGAGCCCGCATCGAACCAGTTTGCAAGCGTCCATACAAGCTTGGACCTAATGAGCTGAAGGAATTGAAGAAGCAGCTCGATGAACAAGAGCGTCTGGTTTGATCGGACCGAGTTCATCTCCTTGGGGTTGTGGTGTTCTTTTGTCCGAAGAAGGATGGCACGGACCGACTTTGCGTCGATTACCGTCCATTGAATAAGAAGACAATCAAGAACAAATATCCACTTCCCAACATCAATGAGCTTTTCGAGCAACTCAAAGGTGCTACTGATGTTCTCCAAGCTTGACCTTCAGATGGGTTATCATCAGATTCGCATTCGTGAACAAGATATTCCCAAGACAAAGATTCGTAACAAGCTTTGGTTCTTATGAATATACTGTCATGTCTTTCGCCTTGTCAATGCTCCTCCAACATTCTCTCGGATGATGAACTTCATATTCAACCCCTACACCAATGAATTCGTCTTGGTCTATCTTGATGATATTTTGGTCTTCTCCAAGAATAAGAAGGATCATGCCAAACATTTGCGATTGGTGCTAGACAAGCTCAGAGAGTATCAATTCTATGCGAAGTTCTCCAAATGTGAATTTTGGCTTGATGAAGTGCTTTATCTTGGTCATATCATCTCCGCCAAGGGCATCGCTGTTAATCCCGAGAAGGTGTCCGCAATTGTGAATTGGGAACCTCCTCGTATCGTCAAGCAGCTCATGATTTTCTTGGTCTTGCAAGCTATTGCGAAGATTCGTTGAGAACTTCTCCAAGATTGCAAAGCCTCTTTCCAACCTCCTCCGTAAGCATGTGAAGTATGTCCGGTCTCCGATTGTGATGTTATGCGTTCAATACTCTCAAAGAGAAACTCGTCACAGCTCCTGTCTTGACTCCTCCTGATGAATCCAAGCCATTCGAAGTTTTCTGTGATGCTTCTCTTCAAGGTCTCGGTGCTGTGTTAATGCAAGAGAAGAGAGTTGTGGCTTATACTTCTCGCCAGTTGAAGCCCAACGAAAAGAACTACCCCACTCACGATCTTGAGTTGGCGACAGTTGTCCATGCTTTGATTACATGGAGACATCTCTTGTTGGGAAGGAAAGTGGACATTTTCACCGATCACAAGAGTCTCAAGTATATCTTCACTCAACCCAACCTCAACCTCGAGCGGACTCGATGGGTCGAAATGATTCAAGAGTACAACCCAAGTATTGAATATACACCGGCAAGGCCAATGTCATTGCAGATGCTTTGAGCAGAAGGCTTATTGCAGCAGTCTAATCCTCAAGCCCTTTCACCGGATCTCTGTGAAGCTTTCCGCATAATTTGAATCTTCAAGTTGTTCCTCAAGGCTTTCTTGCCAACCTCATAGTCTCTCCTACTTTGGAAGATCAGATTCGTGAGGCTCAACTTCTGGATACCATGGTGAAAAAGGTGAAACGTGGTATCGACAAGGGCATTTCAAGTACAAGTGCTTCCACGTTGATGACAAAGATACTCTTTTCTTTGAGGACCGGATTGTGGTTCCTAAGGGTGATCTACGAAAAGTCATTATGAGCGAGGCTCACAATTCGCTTCTATCCATTCATCCTGGAAGTACGAAGATGTACCATGATCTCAAGCAGTCATATTGGTGGACTCGAATGAAGCGAGAAATTGCTCAATTCGTGAATGAATGTGATGTCTGCGGAAGAGTGAAAGCAGAACACCAAAGACCAATGGTCTCCTCCAACCTCTTGCTATTCCGTAATGGAAGTTTGATCATATTGAAATGGAATTCGTGATCGATTTCCAAAGTCCAAGCGTGGAAATGATGCTATCTTCGTTGTCATTGACAAGCTTACTAAAGTGGCTCATTTTCTTCCTATCAAAGAATCTATCACAGCAGCTCGGTTGGCGAGCTATACACCTCCGAGGATTGTCTCCTTGCACGGCATTCCACAATTGATCTCTTCTGACCGTGGCAGCATCTTCACCTCCAAGTTCGGGATTCTTTTCGAAGGCCATGGGCACCAACATTCGTTTCAAAGACAGCTTTCCATCCTCAAACAAGTGGCCAAGTCGAGCGAGTCAATCAAATCCTTGAAGATATGCTCAGGGCTTGTGTCATTTCTTTCGGCATGAAGTGGGAAGATTGTCTTCCATATGCCGAGTTCTCCTACAACAACAGCTTCCAAGCGAGTTCGGCAAGGCCCCATTCGAAATTCTCTATGGCGAGAAAGTGCCGTACTCCTCTCAATTGGTGCAGAGACAGTGAACGCCAACTTCTTGGCAATGACTTGATCACGTATGTAAGAAATGTGCCAAGTCATTCGTGAGAATCTCAAAGCCGCTTCGCGCCGGAAGAGCTATTATGATGATAAGCACCGTGATGTGGCTTTTGAAATCGGAGACCATGTATACCTCCGTCTCTCCAATGAAAGGCACTCGTCAGCTCGGTATCAAAGGGAAGCTTGCCCCTAGATACGTGGGTCCTTTCAAGATCATTGGGAAAAGAGGCGATCTCGCCTATCAACTTGAGCTTCCATCCAACTTTGCAAACGTGCACGATGTGTTTCACGTGTCACAGCTTCGCAAGTGCTTCAAGACTCCTGAACGCACTATCAACTTCGAAGAGATTGACCTTCAAGAAGATCTCTCTTATCATGAGCACCCCGTTGCTATTCTTGAATAAACCGAGCGCAAGACTCGCAACAAGTCAATCAAATTCCTGAAAGTGAAGTGGTCACACCATACCGACCGAGAAGCTACACAGGGGCCTTGAGGATCACCTCCGTTCGAATATCCGGAGTTCTTTCAGTCCTAGATCTCGGACGAGATCCTCTTGTAGTGGTGGAGTGTTGTAACACCCGGATGTAACTTTCCATATTTGTAACTCCAACTCTTGCCATTTTCGGCATTGTGATATGATATTCCCTCCGTGGTTGGGTTTTTCTTCTTTTGCATTTTGTCCATGTCATGCATTTTATATCATGTCATCATGTGCATCGCATTTGCATACGTGTTCGCCTCATGATTCCGAGCATTTTTCCCGTTGTCCGCTTTTGCAATCCGACACTCCTATCTCCCCCGGCGGCCCCTTTTACGTTTTTGCGTGTGCGGGTACTAAACCTTCTCGAAATGGACCGAGGTTTGTCTAGTGGCCTTGGTATACCACCCGTAGACCACCGGTCAAGTTTCGGGTCATTTGGAGCTTGTTTGGTACTCCAACGGTTAACCGCACTCTCATGAAAGGCCTCTTTAAGTTGCAGCCCAACACCCCTTCAAAACAGCCTTATAACCCATCTAAGTCACTCCCATGCTCTCCGTCGTTCGATCACGATCGTGGGCGAAAACTACACCTCATTTGGACTCTCCTAGCTCCCTCTATGCCTATTTAAACACCTCCCCGTCAAATCCGGTCTTCTTCCTCCCGAAACCCTAAAATTCCTCACGCGCCCGTCTGCGGACCGTCCGCCGCCGCCCAGACGAAACCGCCGCCGTGTCCGCACCAACCAGCGCGACACGTGTCAGCGCCGCCGCCCGCGCCGCCCGCCAGCGAAGCCGAAACCCGCCCAGCCGGCGAGCCGCCGCCGCCCGCGCCTCGCGCCCTCCGCCCGCGGATCGCCTCCCTCGCCGGCAGCGCCGCCCAGCGCCGGATCTCCTCGGCAGCGCCTCCATGACCCACCGGCTCCGTCGCCGTCTCGGCCCTCGCCCGTACTCCGGCCTCAGCGCCCGTACTCAGCCTTGCCTCCGGCGCCCGCTCGGCGCCCGCTCGGCCGACCCGCCCGGCGCCGCCTTCCTCCTCCTCGCCGGGCTCCGTGAGCTCAGCCGCCCGCGCCGCCGTCGCCGACCCGGATCCCGGCCCGATCCGGCCTCGGGCCACGCGCCGCCCGTTGACCTCTCTCCCCTCCTTTTTTCCCTAAGTCTTTTATATCATTGTTATTTTGTGTCATGTTCTTCTTGCTATAACTCTGTCATTGTAGCTCCATTTTGCGCGTATAATATGTCAAAATGTTCGCCACGAAGAGTAGATCATTTCATCTCATTGGATCATTTTCATTTGAGCTCATCTTGATGTCCGAAATGCTGTTGGAAGAGTGCTATGTGTTGTTAGTTTCTGTTTCTTAACAGAACTTGCACTTTTGTTATTTTTGCCATGATTAATGTGTGCACCCTATGAATTTGAGTCCTACATGTCTTTTGTTATATGCCATGCCATCTTTCCAGGGGTGTATGCCATGTATTTTTGTGATCTATGTGGTGACTAGCACAAGCATGCAAAGTAGGTGTCCTGATGTTGCTGTTTTCAGCTCTGTTTTGCTGATATTTTGATGCCATGTTAACTTGATGCTACCGAGAGATCCATGCATATTTTGAGATACTTCAGTAAGGACGTTTTGTTAAACATGTCTTGCTCTATCCATCCATGTCCTTGTTTGCAATTATGGAGTACCATAGCTTGAGTCAATCGAGCTCTACTTTTTGCTTTAAATTGTTTCCTGTCAGATTGTTTACATGTTATTCAATTTTGCCAAGGTTGTTGTGGTTGATCCATGTATGCTATGTTATTGTTCTTGCCATGTATGTCTTCTATGCCATGTATGTATGCTTAGTTTATCATTTAAGGCTCTGTAGTGAGTGCATTGAGCTTGTAAACATGCCTACTTGTTATCAGTTTTTAACATGCCATGTTGCTGAATCTGTTAACAAAACTTTCAATATTGACATGGGTGTTACTATATTTTCTAGACCTTTTGGCTTATGGTCAGTAAGGGACTTTTGTTCTATGCTTTGAGTAGATTCATTCCATGCCTTGTTTTGCTATTTTAAGTTCCTGTAGCATGTAGTTTTCTTGCTCTGAACATTTGCAACCTGATGCTGTTTTTGCCATGTCCAGCCTGATATTTTGTGCATTTTTGCCATGCTTGTTTGAACCTGTTATGATGTGATTTAGCCAAGCTCAGTGCTCATCTTTTGTCAAGCATCTTGTGTAGATCACTGCCATATACTTTGTTGATACGTTTGGGTGCAGTAGCTTAATTTATTGTTGCTTGCTAAGTGGCATCATGCTGTTAATGGCAGATTTGTGCCATTCTTGTTTTGCTTGTCATTTCCAAACCGTGCATCCGATTCCGGTGATCTTTATATCGATTTCAACCGAAATCATCTCATCTTTCCAGTGGCATACTTGGTTTGCCAAGTTGATGCTTGGTTCATCATTTCCCTTCCGGAGTGCACATAAGCATTGCATATCACATCATGCATATCATGTCATGTTTTGCATCTTGTTGATTGTGCATTGCACCGTGATTTATTGTGGTTCCTGTGTTTGTGTTGTTGCTTTGGGTAGAGCCGGGAGACGATTACGTGAACAAGGAACCTGTTGAGAACGCTTACGAGGATCAAGCTTTCGACAACTCCGAGAACATTGCAGGCAAGATGACCATACCCTCGAAATCACTTCTATCTTTGCTATGCTAGATGCTCGATCTTTTGCTATGCCTATGCTGCGACGCCTACCACTTGCTATATCATGCCACCCATATTGCCATGTCAGCCCCTAACCATCCTTTCCTAGCAAACCGTTGATTGGCTATATTACCGCTTTGCTCGGCCCCTCTTATAAGCGTTGCTAGTTGCGAGTGAAGCTGAAGTTTGTTCCTTGTTGGAACATGGAGATGTTGTTCCTTGTTGGAACATGTTTACTTGTTGGGGATATCATAATATATATCTGTTATAATTAATACATCTATATACTTGGTAAAGGTTGAAAGGCTCGGCCTTATGCACAGTGTTTTGTTCCACTCTTGCCACCCTAGTTTCCGTCATACCGGTGTTATGTTCCTTGATTTCGCGTTCCTTACGGTTGGGTGATTTATGGGACCCCCTTGACAGATTCGCTTTGAATAAGACTCGTCCCAAAGGCCCAACTTTGGTCTTACCAGTTGCCACCTATGCCTTTTTCCCGGGTTTTCGCGAGCCCGAGGGTCATCTTTATTTTAACCCCCGGACGGTGCTCCTTCGAACGCGCTGGCCAACGAAAGCTGATCAGGGGCCACCACGGGAAACTTCGAGGTTTGGTTTTACTCGTAGGATGTCTCATCCGGATGTGCCCCGAGAACGAGATATGTGCAGCTCCTATCGGGATTTGTCGGCTGTCAGGCGGCTTTGTTGGTCTTGTTTTATTCTTTGTCGAAATGTCTTGTAGTCCGGGATTCCGAGATTGATCGGGTCTTCCGGTAGAAGGAATATCCTTCGTTGACCGTGAGAGCTTATAATGGGCTAAGTTGGGACACCCTGCAGGTAATATCTTTCGAAAGCCGTGCTCATGATTTATGAGGCGAGATGGGAATTTGTTAATGTCCGGTTGTAGAAAACCCAAAGTTGACCTCAAATAAAATACACATCAACCGCGTGTGTAACCGTGATGGTCTCTTCTCGTGGTCCGGGAAGTGAACACGATGTTCGAGTTATGTCTGACGTAAGTAGTTCAGGATCACTTCTTGATCGCTACTAGCTTCACGACCGTGCTTTGCTCCTCTTCTCGCTCTCTTTTGCGATGTAGCCACCATATATGCTAGTCGCTTGCTGCAGCTCCACTATACTACTCTGTCCTTCCTATAAGCTTAAATAGTCTTGATCTCGCGGGTGTGGGATTGCTGAGTCCCCGTGACTCACAGATACTTCCAAAAGCGAGTTGCAGTGCCGGCGATGCGGTCACGGTGACTCAACCGAGCTCAAGTGGGAGTTCGACGAGGAACATGGTCGTTACTATGTGTCTTTTCCAGATGATCAGTAGTGGTGTCCAGTTGGGACGATCGGGGATCTGTGTAGCATCTGGGGTATCTTCTTTAATTTTGGTTCCGTAGTCGGACCTTGAGTGTACTCTGAATGATGGATGTTTATTTATGTATTGTGTGAAGTGGCGACTGTAAGCCAACTATGTACCTCTTTCCCTGATGTATTACATGGGTTGTGTGAAGATTATCTTACTTGCGACATTGCTTTCAATGCGGTTATGCCTCTAAGTCGTGCCTCGACACGTGGGAGATATAGCCGCATCGGGGGCGTTACACGCATCATCGTGAACAATTTGGAAGAGAAGAGGGAGCGACGGTCGTAGGCCGTGGAACACCACCCCACCTTTCGCCTTTGAAAGCATCCTTCCTTCTCAGTGCCCGGGCATCCATCCAATGCATGATTTTTGATAGCCTTGAACATGAGCGACACCCCACACAATCTTGATTTGTTTCTAGGGGTGATCCAAATTGGTAAGTTCACTTGATTTTTTGAAAAGGGGCATGACCCCTGGACTCTGCATCGGGGCAATGCGTAACCATTTTATTAATTATTCACCAAGACCTTACAAAGCAATACATCAATAAGTATAAATCCACCATCTTGTCAACATCTATCGCTACTCCTACCAACTTGATAAAGGGATGCATATTGTCGGGGCCTCCTACCCAGAACTCACACCAAAACCCAACATCTAAAACCGGAGGCCTCAACCAAGCCACCCATCTTCGGGTTTGGGGCACACACCAGTCCAGCCTGCTCATAGCGGGCATCGCATGCGCACACTACAGAGGCCGCCACCACTGTTTTCCACTGATCCATCTTCAAAGCTGAAAGTGCAACTATCCCTGGGTGGTTTTGGTAATTCCTAACAACATATAGCTCATTGAGCTAATGCTATTCCAAGATGAATATTTTAGGAAAGCTCAATGATTGGCATGGCATGGATTAGAAAGTGGACCCTTCAAAATGCTAAGGACAAAAGATTGGCTCAAGCTCAAAGCACAAGATTCTACATTTTCTATTTTAGTGATCCAAGATCACATTGAGTCTATAGGAAAAGCCAACACTATTAAGAAGGGATGAGGTGTTGCTTCATGAGGTTCTTGCTCAAAGTGCTTAGTGATATGCTCCAAAACCCTCCACTACTTTCTCATATCCACATATGTCCCAAACCAAAAGTCCTACTCGGCCCCACCGAAATTTCATATCCGGAGCCACCGAGTTCAGTTGACATAGCCACTGCCAGAAACCCTAGTCTTTTCGGTCTCACCGATAGGGATCTCGGTCTCACCGAGATGGGATTGTAATCTCTCTGTTTCCCTTCGTAACGTTTCGGTCAAACCAAGATGAGCGATCGGTCCCACCGAGATTGCAATGCAAACACTCTGTTTCCTTTCCGTAACGTTTCGGTCCAACCGAGATGAGCGAATCGGTCCCACCGAGTTTGCCTGACCAACTCGCTATTAGTCTATTACCAAAATCGGTCTCACCGAGTTTGTGTAATCGGTCTCACCGAGATTACGTTATGCCCTAGCCCTAATGATATCGGTCCCACTAAGTTGACGTGTCGGTCCCACCGAAACACCTAACGGTCACATTATGAACCAAATCGGTCTGCCGAGTTCTTTGAATCGGTCCCACCGAGTTTGGTGATTTGTGTGTAACAGTTAGATTTTGCGTGGAGGCTATATATACCCCTCCACCCACTCTTCATTCGTGGAGAGAGCCATCAGAACATGCCTACACTTCCAACACATATTTTCTGAGAGAGAACCACTTACACTTGTGTTGAGGTCAAGATATTCCATTCCAACTACATAAATCTTGATCTCTAGCCTTACCTAAGTTGCTTTCCACTCAAATCTTCTTTACACCAAATCCAAATCCTGTGAGAGAGAGTTGAGTGTTGGGGAGACTATCATTTGAAGCACAAGAGCAAGGAGTTCATCATCAACACACCATTTGTTACTTCTTGGAGAGTGGTGTCTCCTAGATTGGCTAGGTGTCACTTGGGAGCCTCAGAGCAAGATTGTGGAGTTGAACTAAGGAGTTTGTAAGGGCAAGGAGATCGCCTACTTCATGAAGATCTACCCTAGTGAGGCAAGTCCTTCGTGGGCGACGGCCATGGTGGGATAGACAAGGTTGCTTCTTCGTGGACCCTTCGTGGGTGGAGCCCTCCGTGGACTCGCGCATAACTGTTACCCTTTGTGGGTTGAAGTCTCCATCAACGTGGATGTGCGATAGCACCACCTATCGGAACCATGGATAAAAAATCTCCGTGTCAACATTGCTTTTGCTCCTCAAACTCATCCCTTTACCTTCATATGCAATTGTTTTACATTCCGCTGCTATACTCTTAGAATTGCATGTGTAGGTTGATTGCTTGACTTGTGCTAAGTTGCTAAAATCTGCCAAGAACTAAAATTGGGAAAAGGCTAGATTTTTATTTGGTCAAGTAGTCTAATCACCCCCTCTAGACATACTTTCGATCCTACAAGTGGTATCAGAGCTTTGGTCTCCATTTGCTTTGATTTCCAAAGCTTTTGTTGGTCATAGCCTTGGTTTCACAACCTAGGAGAGTATGGCGTCTAGCAAGGGAAATTACCACCATAGAGGTCCTTACTTTGATGGTACAAATTTTGCTAGTTGGAAGCATAAGATGAAAATGCATATTCTTGGACATAACCCCGCCATTTGGGCTATTGTGTGCGTTGGCTTGCAAGGTGAATTCCTTGATGGGAGAGAACCAAACCGTGAAGCTACCGCGGAAGAGTTGAAGATGCTACAATACAATGCTCAAGCTTGTGATATTCTCTTCAACGGATTGTGCCCCGAAGAATTCAACAAAATCAGCCGTCTTAAGAATGCAACGGAAATTTGGGATACTTTGATTGATATGCACGAAGGTACCGACTCCGTCAAGGAATCCAAATTGAATGTACTTCAAAGTCAACTTGACAAGTTGAAAATGAAGGATGGTGAAGGTGTCGCTGAAATGTACTCTAGGCTTGCTCTCATCACAAATGAGATTGCCGACTTAGGAAGTGAAGAGATGACCGACAAATTCATCATCAAGAAGATCCTAAGAGCCTTGGATGGAAAGTATGATACCGTGTGCACATTGATCCAAATGATGCCCAATTACAAAGATCTCAAGCCAACGGAAGTCATTGGAAGAATTGTTGCTCATGAGATGTCACTCAAGGATAAGGAAGAGCTACACAATAAGTCAAGTGGTGCTTACAAAGCCTCGTGTGATGCTCCCACATCATCAAGTGACAAGCAAACCTTCAATGAAGAATTGAGCCTAATGGTGAAGAACTTCAACAAGTTCTACAAGAGTAGAAGCAAGGAAAGGAGTTCCATGTCAAGGTCCTACAATGACAAAAGATCTTCTAGTCATGAGCGTAATTGCTACAATTGTGGAAGACCCGGACACTACTCCAATGAGTGTACGCCCCCCTACAAAAGAAGAGAAGATTCTCCCAAAAGAAGAAGTAGAAGAGAGGAATCACCACCAAGAGAAAGGAGGAGTAGAGATGATCGTTATGAATGAAAACCCGCTCAAAGAAGTAAGTATTCGGAAAGGAAGGAAAAGTCATCAAGGAGCTATACAAAAAGAAGACATTAAGCTCATGTTGGTGAATGGGTATCCGGCTCCGACTCCGGCAATCACTCCGAAAGAAGTTATCACTCCGACTCCGAATATACTCAAGATGAAGGTGTTGCCGGTCTAGCACTTTTGTCAACCAACTCCTACGACATATTTGACTCACCAAATGAAGGAATTGTAAGATGCTTCATGGCCAAAGGTCCAAAGGTAACACATCCTGAGTATGTTGATTTCAATAGTGATGAAGATGATTTGCTAGGTGATGATGATTTACTTGTTGACAACTCTAGTGATGAAAACTATGATGAAACGTCAATTAATCATGCTAATCAAGATAAAACGAATGATGATGATAAGAAGGAGATTGATCGCCTAACGAAAGAACTAAACACTCTTAAGTTAGCTCATGAAACTACCTTGGAAAATCATCGAGAACTTTTAAAGACTCATGACAAGCTACGCTTTGAAAAGCTCAACCTTGAGCAAGAGCATGAGTTTTTAAAGGCAATCAATGATGATATTCGCAAGAAAAGTTCTTCTTACATTGCCAAGCGTTTACTCTTGTCTACTTACATGCCAGAAGTTAAATCTAGCAACAAGAACACGAAAGATTCTTCATCTAGTAGTAACAACAATCATGCTAAACTCAATGTTGTTGCTTCTAGTAGTTCTCTTTATTCCACTAATGATTCTCTTAGACAAGTTACACTTGAGCAAGAAAATAGCTTATTGAAGGGAATTATAGAGAAAGGTGTTTACAAGAGCCTTGCTTGAAGTAAGCAATTTGAGGAAATTGTACGCAAGCAAGGAAGACACCGGAAGAATCAAGGTGTTGGTTTTGAACAAAAGTTCAATGCCAATGGAGTTGAGTGGGAAGAAGATCAATACTCCAGGACAAAGTTTGTTCCTCAACAAGAGAAGTATGATCCTACTTATTTCAAAGGGACACAAGCTCAAGATGATCTTCCACCACAAGACCACAAGTAAAAAAGGCAAGGACAAGCTTCAAGAGGAAATTGATGCATTTGAAGAAGCACCTAAGGCCTTGGTCAAGTGGGTTCCCAAGACTACATCAAGTTCTAATTCATCAAGTACGACTACAAATCCAAGGATTCCCATCAAGATGGTGTGGATCCCGAAGAAGAAGAACTAGAAAGTTCTTGAGGGTGACTCCGCCAACATACTTCACTCTTATTATTTTGGCGAGGACAAGTGCAAACAACTTCCATATCTTGCACTAGTTCAAGGAGTCACAAACCCTGTTGTTGGTAAGACAAGGGACAAGGTAACCTAATGCTTTCATGGACATCATCTTGTGTATGCATCACTCTATGTCAAAATTTGGAAAATTTTCTGAACCTCATCGCCCGCGCATAACCTACTCTGCCTCTTCGGGTCTCCAGATCATCCTCTCGTCGCCAGCGACCTCCCGCCGCTGGTCTCCGCCGCTGTCAACGGCAATCTGCCCCGCCTTTGCCGCTGTAGCAAGTTCACCGCCGAACTAGGGTACGAACTTGAACTTTGTGCTAATCCTTACTCTGATTCTTAGCACATTGCTTTGCCATGATTCTTGCCACGATTGAAATCATACTGTCCAGCAAAAACATCCTGTAGATTAGTTTTGATTTGAAAATTTAGGGTTAGGTCTCCGCCGAATTCATCTCGGACCGACCGAGTTGTAGAAATCGGTCTCACCGATCTGGCTTAGGCCAGAGCACATGCGTTTTCGGTCTGACTGAAAATTGCAAATCGTTGTGACCGAGTTCGATTCTCTATGAAACCCTAGCAGTCTCGGTACCACCGAACTGTGACTCGGTCTGACCGAGTTCACTAGTTTAGATTCCAAAAGCTTCTTCGGTATCACCGAGTTTACAAATCGGTAGATCCGAAATGCTTTCTGTGAAGAACTAAAACAAAGTTTTTAAGTCATCTGTTTTGCAAAACTCCTGTACTTTGTGATGCTCATCTTCTCTACCTCATCTATAATCTATTCACAGGGTCTGCTGTCAGAGAGTTTGCAAAGATGTCTGACCAGAGTGACAGCTAGAACAAGTCTGAACAGCAGGTGGAGATGAGTGAGGGCTCAGATCCCTCTAGTAGTTATGATGATGGCAACAGGAGCACTCCCAGCAATTTGCCAAAGGCTGCCACCAGGACAAGGAAGAAGAGGAATTCTAACTCTGAGGATGAAGACTATGTGGCAGTTGAAGATGAAGCCACTTCAAAGAAAAAGGTGCTGAAGAAAGAGTATGTCACAGCTGCCGCAACAAAGCTTGGTCTGAAAACAAAGGCTCCAGCAAGAAGATAACCCATGTCTAAGCCAAGAAAAGTTGCCACTGGTGAAACTATGAAGTTCACCATTGAGTCTGAAGAAGAGGCAGCTGGTGAAGATAAGAAGAAGAAGAGGCGAACCACTCTTGCCAGAGTTCTTGGCAAGCCCTCTATGAGGATTGATTACGAAGAAGAAGAGCAAGAGGATCTTTGCACCATCCAAAGCTCAAAATCTTATGGGGGATGCAATCAAATCAGGGGCTGCTCCATCTAAGCCCAAACCTGCTCCCAGGGCTGCTGCTCCAGCTCCAAAACCTAAACCCAAGAGGAGCACTAGGAACATCCCTGCTGAAGAAAAGAACAAGGCCCCATTTCCTAAAGCTGCTGAAGAAGAAGAAGATGATTCTGTTGTATTGAGGAAGCTGAAACCCAAGATCCCTAACCACACTGATGCGCACCCAGTTGCAGAGAACATGAAAATCAGGAAGGATGCAAGATTGAGACTACGGAGACAGCCTGATCCATATGCTATCAGAAGAAGGACTGCTGTGGACTATAGGTTTCACAGTAAGGAACAACAGGACTTCTATGAGACAGTTCTGCTTGATAAGAAGCCCATTGTGTGTGATATGAGATGGGTTGACTGGGAGTTCATCAAGGAGATTGAGGATCACTTCCCTGGAGTGCTTGATAGCTTCAAGGCATGTGTAGTTGACACTTTTGTTGCCCAGAAGCTCACCAAGTGGAATGATGAGCTCATCATGCAGTTTTACTCCACTGCCCACTTTTATCCAGATGGAAGGATAGTATGGATGTCTGAGGGTACTAGGTACCAGTCTATAGTTCAGGAATGGGCCAAGATTATCAATGCTCCTGAGGAACATGAGGATGACTTGGATGTCTATGCAGAGAAGAACAAAGACAACAACACTATGGCCAACATGTACAAAGAGATCCTAGATGCTGCCTTGGATACACATAAGTTTGGATCTGTTCACTACTTGTTGTCTGGTCTGCCAACAATCAACTGGATCTTAAGGCACACACTGCTACCCAAGTCAGGTGATCACAAGATGATCAGAGGACATGCCATCAACTTGCTGCATATATTTGATGTCCCACAGAAGTTCAAGGTCATGAGCCTGATTGTTGAGACAATCAAGAGGACTGCTGCTGACCAGAAGAGAAGCTGTGGGTATGCCCCACAAATTCAGGAGCTCACCAACTCAAAGATGGGCAAAGGCAAATACATTTTGGATAAGGAGCACCTGCCCATCTACCCTGAATTTGAAGATAACACAGTGGTGATGAATGAGAATGAACCATCTTAAGCTCAAGCACATGAGAAGAGAGAGAAGGCTAAGGCAGAGAAGGCTGCAAAGATGCCAACAGTAGAGGAGGCATCTCATGTATTCTTGAAGAGCAAGCAAGACCAGCTTGGATATCTGATCCAATCCACCCTGAGGATTGAGAAGGGCTTGGCCACCCTGACCAAGAACCAGGAGAGTCTGGAGAGGATTATTGAGACAAAATTCTATGACCTTGATGTCAAGGTGACAGAGATCCAAACTGTAGTTGAGCAACTCCAGGAGGAAGCTGAGGAGAAGAAGGGAAAGTCTACCACAGATGCTTTTGCCAGAGTGCCCAGAGGATGTAGATCTCACTGCAATGCCAATGCGATGTGGCAGACACTAGAGCTACAACATCGGACCAAAGCAGCAACAGCTCCAGTTCCACCTCCAGCAGCTACTCCACCAGCTCCAGCTACTTCATCTGAAGCCTTCGTCCTTGGAGTCCTCTCAACACCTCCTACCAAAGATCAAGCCTGAGAGTCGTTTAGCGCTATGCATTTTTGAAATTTTTGGTAACTTGTTGCCAAAGGGGGAGAAAAATGTATAGATCATAGGCTTCGAGAGAGAGTGTTGCCTTTTTATTCTCTCTTGCTATTTTGGTTGAAAATTTATTGTGTGCTTGTGTGAGATACTACTTTGTGTCCTTGTGAGATACTTGTTTGATGATGTGTTTGATCATATGCTACCCTTAATGCTTGTTGGATGATATTATATTTATATCCTCTTGTGATCATTTACTTTGCTTGGTAATGAGTGCATGTGTTTAATTTCTATCATTTTGAGCGCTCCACCAAGATGTATGTGACATGGAAGAGTAACCCATGATCCTAATCGATTGTGCATTTGCATTCAAATGCAAATTAAAATAATGCATAAATTTAGGGGGAGCTCTTGCTTATCACATACTTCTCAAAGCGATGATGTTTTTCAATCTTATTTATCATTTGTCGAAGCTTTGATCTATATGTTGTCATCAATTACCAAGAAGCGGGAGATTGAAAGTGCAACTATCCCTGGGTGGTTTTGGTAATTCCTAACAACATATAGCTCATTGAGCTAATGCTATTCCAAGATGCATATTTCAGGAAAGCTCAATGATTGGCATGGCATGGATTAGAAAGTGGACCCTTCAAAATGCTAAGGACAAAAGATTGGCTCAAGCTCAAAGCACAAGACTCTACATTTTCTATTTTAATGATCCAAGATCACATTGAGACAGTCTATAGGAAAAGCCAATACTATTAAGAAGGGATGAGGTGTTGCTTAATGAGGTTCTTGCTCAAAGTTCTTAGTGATATGCTCCAAAACCCTCCACTACTTTCCCATATCCACATATGTCCCAAACCAAAAGTCCAACTCGGCCTCACCGAAATTTCATATCCGGAGCCACCGAGTTCAGTTGACATAGCCACTGCCAGAAACCCTAGTCTTCTCGGTCTCACTGATAGGGATCTCGGTCTCATCGAGATGGGATTGTACTCTCTTTCCCTTCGTAACGTTTCGGTCAAACCGAGATGAGCGATCGGTCCCACCGAGATTGCAATGCAAACACTCTGTTTTCTTTTCGTAACGGTTCGGTTCAACCGAGATGAGCGAATCGGTCCCACCAAGTTTTCCTGACCAACTCTCTGTTAGTCTATTACCAAAATCGGTCTCACCGAGTTTGTGTAATCGGTCTCACCGAGATTACGTTATGCCCTAACCCTAATGATATCCCACCGAGTTGACGGTCCCACCGAAACACCTAACGGTCACATTATGAACCAAATCGGTCTGAACGAGTTCTTTGAATCGGTCCCACCGAGTTTGGTGATTTGTGTGTAACAGTTAGATTTTGTGTGGAGGCTATATATACCCCTCCACCCACTCTTCATTCGTGGAGAGAGCCATCAGAACATGCCTACACTTCCAACACATACTTTCTAGAGAGAACCACCTACACTTGTGTTGAGGTCAAGATATTCCATTCCAACCACATAAATCTTGATCTCTAGCCTTCCCCAAGTTGCTTTCCACTCAAATCTTCTTTCCACCAAATCCAAATCCTGTGAGAGAGAGTTGAGTGTTGAGGAGACTATCATTTGAAGCACAAGAGCAAGGAGTTCATCAGCAATAGACTATTTGTTACTTCTTGGAGAGTGGTGTCTCCTAGATTGGCTAGGTGTCACTTGGGAGCCTCCGACAAGATTGTGGAGTTGAACCAAGGAGTTTGTAATGGCAAGGAGATCGCCTACCTCGTGAAGATCTACCCTAGTGAGGCAAGTCCTTCGTGGGCGATGGCCATGGTGGGATAGACAAGGTTGCTTCTTCGTGGACCCTTCGTGGGTGGAGCCCTCCGTGGACTCGCGCAACCGTTACCCTTAGTGGGTTGAAGTCTCCATCAACGTGGATGTACGATAGCGCCACCTATCGGAACCACGGATAAAAAATCTCCGTGTCAACATTGCGTTTGCTCCCTCAAACTCATCCCTTTACCTTCATATGCAATTGTTTTACATTCCACTGCTATACTCTTAGAATTGCATGTGTAGGTTGATTGCTTGACTTGTGCTAAGTTGCTAAAATCTGCCAAGAACTAAGATTGGGAAAAGGCTAGATTTTTATTTGGTCAAGTAGTCTAATCACCACCCCCCCTCTAGACATACTTTCGATCCTACAAAAGCAGGTACCGATGCATCAACCTTGCCAGGCCCGCCGTCGCTGCCACCACAGCGACAGACAACGCCACCTCCCTATGATTGTCCATCATCACACATCCATCACCAAGACCCTGCACCACGCCTCCGAAACTCCACGTCGTTGATGTGTCACATGAAGCATCGCTCCACCGCTGAAACCGTCCACTAGTCCCTCGAATCAATGCATACCTCCACGAATGCGTCACATGATACAAGAGCACCGCCATCATCCGATCAACTGATCTAGGGTAGCGGAAAGAGGCCTGGGGTTCTCCACGATAGTGCCTTCAAGAAGGAGACGACACAGAAGAGCGCCACCATCGCCGGCCTTGGCAACTGGCTGAGAGCGGGGTTTTCACCCGGATCTGCGAGACGAACCTCAATCCAGCATCATGTGCACGGGATCGCCCCGATCTCCGTCGCCGTGCAACGAGCAGGCCGCGCCGGCCAGATCAGATATAACCGGAGGCAAGACCATGTATGCAGCCGACCTGTCCAGCATGCCCTCCATGGCATGGCCGTAATTGAACCGACCACTACCGCCTACCGCAGCCATCACCGCCGCCCGAAGCAGGGCCAGCCGTCGCGCCGACAAGAAGCAAACGGCCACACCTCCTCACATCGAGGGGGCCTGCACCACCCCCATGCCATGGGAGAGAGGAAGACCCCCGCCACCGCCATCGGCCCCCGGGCTTAGTGATGTCTACTATGCAACCTTCTTCTTGTAGACTCGTGTTGGGCTTCCAAGCGAAGAGTTTTATAGGATAGTAGAAATTTTCCTTCAAGTGGATGACCTAAGGTTTATCAATCCATGGGAGGCGTAGGATGAAGATGGTCTCTCTCAAACAACCCTGCAACAAAATAACAAATAGTCTCTTGTGTCCCCAACACACCCAATACAATGGTAAATTGTATAGGTGGACTAGTTCGGCGAGGAGATGGTGATACAAGTCTAATATGGATGGTAGATATAGGTTTTTGTAATCTGAAAATATAAAAACAGCAAGGTAATTAGTAAAAAATGATAGCGAAAACGGTATTGAAATGCTTCAAAACAAGGCCTAGGGTTCATACTTTCACTAGTGCAAGTTCTCTCAACAATGATAACATAATTAAATCATATGACAATCCCTCAACGTGCGACAAAAGTCACTCCAAAGTTCCTATCGTGGAGAACATAAGATGAAATTGTGTGTAGGGTACGAAACCACTCAAAGTTATTCTTTCCGATCAATCCATTGAGCTATTCCTATAAGGGTCACAAACAACCTTAGAGTTCGTAGTAAATTAACACCATATGACACACATCAATCAACCCTAATGTCACCTAGATACTCCAATATCACCACAAGTATCCGTGGGTCAATTATACGATATGCATCAAACAACTTCAGATTCATAATATTCAATCCAATATAAAGAACCTCAAAGAGTGCCCCAAGATTCCTACCGGAGAAACAAAGTCGAAAACGTGCATCAACCCCTATGCATAGATTACCCTAATGTCACCTCGGGAATTTGCGAGTTGAGTGCCAAAACATACATCAAGCGAATCAATAGAATACCCCATTATCACCACAGGTATCCCACGCAAGACATGCATTAAGTGTTCTCAAATCCATAATAGTATTCAATCTGATAATAGTGAAACCTCAAAGGTAAAACTCAAATTTAGTGCAATTCTAGCATTTTAAAATGCTACTCCAATTATGAAGATTCCAAATGGATTCAAATAAATCCCAAGCTTATGGTGGCAGTGCACCACTGCCCTAGTATTTGTTTTCACCAGTGACACATTTTTGCAAAAGATTAGTGCAAAAGAAAATGCAGAAGGCTACTATTAAATGAAAACAGAAAAGAAATAAAGAAAAAGAAAAGGGCCGTTGTTGGCTGGGCCTTAGTGCACAGTGTACATGCCCATCCCAACAGAGCCGTCGACGTCTCCCTCCTCCCTGTATCACGTTGCGCGCGCACGCCCGAAGCCGTTTACCATCGTCACCGCACCCGCTAGCCACCCCGCGTCGCTACAGGCCGGCGGGTTGGATAAGATCTCCACCGCGGCCTCCTCTCCCGTCCACCTCGTGTTGACCATCGCCCGTGCTCCTGGGTCTCCCAAGATGCCGACGAGTCCCCCAGCTCGCCTCGTCGTGCCCTTAGCATCGTCCCCGTATTCGGCCGCTGTGCACGGAGCTTTCTATAAGATTGCCCACCCGCGGCCCCTGCGCTTCGCCATGAGCCCTGGGCGCGCCCGCGCCCCCTGGCTTCTTCTGCCCGCGCCCACCTTTGCCTGGCCACGTCGCACCGTTTCTCGCTGTAGCCCATGCCTGTCGGCTGCGCCGTGCTCGACTGCTTGCGTGTGTTGCTTCTGTTGTCTGCTGTCGCTTCTGCTCTAAGTGTCGCTGCTGCTCCTGCTAGTTGCCGCCGTTGTTGCTGCGTCTTTGCTACTCTATTAAGCTGCTATCTTTGCTAGTGCTGCTCACCTTGCTTCTTGATGCCCTTTGTGATCGGCTACGTCGCGGACAACCCTTCTTCTCTTTCAGCAGAGCTTCTAGGCAAGCCCCCCCTTGATCAATCCGATATCACCCATTCCATTCTCTCTCATGCTTGCATTAGATTTTGCTACTGTTATTGTTTGCTCCTATTCTGATGCATAGCCTGTTTTTGCTACCTACTTTCATACCTTACCTGCTTATTCTAAAATGTTTAGTATAGGATGGTTAGAGATCCATCAGTGACCCGCACCTTGTCCCAGTTTCCCTGCTTTATGTTTGATGACTCGATCAATGTGATCGACGTCCAGGCCCCGACACTGCATATCACCCCCCCTTAGTTGTACGACTCTGCAGAGTTACTATTGAGTGTCGAGGGTGATACCTTGTCAGCACTTCTGATGTTAACCCTGTAGTGTAGCTATTCAGTCGTGGTCACCGAGGATGATTCTTCCCTCACCACTCCCGATAATGACTCTGTCGTGCAACCCCTCAAGTGTGGACCAACGAGGGTGATTCCTCCAAGTCCACCTTGATGGTTACATCGAGTGGGAATCCATCGGGGGTGATTCCTCAGGTTTCCCCCTTGCTGTTTCAGACACACGGTTACTTTGGCTTGACACAGAACCATGATGACATCGGGTAAGCCCCGAGGGGTACCCACGAGTGATGTGAAGTCAGGTTGATCTGGAGGATACCCGCAAGTTTTCCACGCGGCGCGGCCGGGCATTCTTAGCCCTTACCGCAAGTCCGTGAGACGGGGCGACGGGGTCACATGATCGTGTCACTTCTCGTTACCGCACACTACCAAACTAACAGTTTGGAGTAGGCCTCTGGCCTTTTCGCACTAACCACCACGCGGGAATAAGTATGGGCACTCTGCATCATACGTATCAGCCAAAAGTTCAACGGACGTCAGCGATGGAGCGGCGCACGCCGGGTTGGACTGCATAAGCACCTGCCTTTTTTAACGAGGTAGCTAGGTCTTCTCACCTACCGCGTACGCAACGTGCAGGAGTGCAAAGGGCGATGGGCCCAAGACCTCTGCACGCTTAGGACGTAGACCAGCGTGCTGGCCTCTCTGACGAGCCTAGGTAGGACTGCGGTGTGTTGATCAGCCGAGGGCGGTCATGACCTGATGGTGTGCCCGACCGGAGTTGATCGAGTGTGTAGGGTAAGTTGGTGCACCCCTGCAGGGAAGATTGATCTATTTGAATAGCCTTGTCCATGGTAACGGACGCTCGGAGTTGTATCCCGATCGATACAACTAGAACTGGATATTGAATAATGAGGCATGTTATGGATATGTGGCTCCGGGATTGCTTTCTCATAGGGAGTCGAGGAAGTGACCTCTGGGCAATGTTACAACATACTTACTAATATTATAATATGCCACTCTTATCTCTTCTGATGCTGCAAGATGCTTGGAGCTGCTTTAAGATGCTAGTCTTTGATAGGCTAGGCCTTCCCCTTCCATTCTAGCATTCTGCAGTTCATTCCACAGATACTACCCTTTTCATTGATATCGATGCATTATGTAGTGTAGATCCTTGCTTGCTAGTACTTTCGATGAGTACTCATGGTTGCTTTGCTCCCTCTTTTTCCCCCTTTTCCATTCTTCTCGGATGTCGCAACCAGATGGTGGAGCCCAGGAGCCAGATGCTGCGGTCGACGACTACTACTAACCCAACGGAGCCTACTTCTATGTGGAGACCACCGACGACCAGGAGTAGTTAGGAGGCTCTCAGGCAGGAGGCCTTGCCTTTTCGACCGATGTTGCTTTTGTGCTAGCCTTCTTAAGGAAAACTTGTCTAACTTATGTCTGTACTCAGATATTGTTGCTTCCGCTGACTCTTGTGCATTCGAGCTTAGGTATTCGAGCCCTTGAGGCCCCTGGCTTATAATATAAAGCTTGTATAATTTTAATTTGTGTCTAGAGTTGTGTTGTGATATCTTCCCGTGAGTCCCTGATCTTGATCGTACATTTGCGTGTATGATTAGTGTACGATTGAATCGGGGGCGTCACAGATGGTTTCCCCCTCCGGCAGGGTGCCGGAACAGGCTCCCGATTAGTTTTTCATGGCTACATAGGCTTGCGATGACGGAACTCCCGATCTAGGTTTCTTTCTGGGGGTTTTGTGATTTATAGGAATTTTTGGCTTCAGTCTGACGTCAGGGGGGTTCCCGTGGGGCCCACAAGCCAGGGGGCCCCTACCCTTGTGGTTGCCTCGGGACTCTTCTGGCCCAACTCCGATGCTCCGTGGGCTTCTTCTGGTCCATAAAAAATCACCATAAATTTTCAGCTCGTTTGGACTCCGTTTGATATTCCTTTTCTGTAAAACTCAAAAACAAGGAAAAAACAAAACTAGCATTGGGCTCTCGGTTAATAAGTTAGTCCCAAAAATAATATAAAATAGCATATAAAACATCCAAAACAGATAATATAATAGCATGAAACAATCAAAAATTATAGATACGTTGCAGACGTATCAAGCATCCCCAAGCTTAATTCCTGCTCGTCCTCGAGTAGGTAAATGATAAAAATAGAACTTTTGATGCGGAATGCTACCTAACATATTTATCCATGTAATCTTCTTTATTGTGGCAAGAATATTCAGATCCATAAGATTCAATTTTTTTAATATTGACATAACAACAATAATACTTCAAGCATACTAATAAAGCAATCATGTCTTCTCAAAATATCATGGCCAAAGAAAGTTATCCCTACAAAATCATATAGTCTGGCTATGCTCCATCTTCATCACACAAAGTATTTTATCACGCACAACCCCGATGACAAGCCAAGCAATTGTTTCATACCTTTCATATTCTCAAAAAATTTCAACTTTCACGCAATACATGAGCGTGAGCCATGGATATAGCACTATAGGTGGAATAGAATATGGTGGTTGTGGAGAAGATAAAAAGAAGGAGAAAGTCTCACATCAACTAGATGTATTAACAGGCTATGGAGATGCCCATCAATAGATATCAATGTGAGTGAGTAGGGATTGCCATGCAACGGATGCACTAGAGCTATAAGTGTATGAAAGCTCAAAAAGAAACAAGTGGGTGTGCATCCAACTTGGTTGCTCACGAAGACCTAGGGTAATTTGAGGAAGCCCATCATTGGAATATACAAGCCAAGTTCTATAATGAAAAATCCCCACTAGTATATGAAAGTGACAACATAGGAGACTCGCTATCATGAAGATCATGGTGCTACTTTGAAGCACAAGTGTGGTAAAAGGATAGTAGCATTGCCCCTTCTCTCTTTTTCTCTCATTTTTTTTATTTTGGGCTCTTTTTTTGGGGGGCTCTTTGGCCTCTTTTTTTAAAAAAATTCTTCCGGATCCTCATTCCAACTTGTGAGGGAATCATAGTCTCCGTCATCCTTTTCCTCACATGGGACAATGCTCTAATAATGATGACCATCACACTTTTATTTACTTACAACTCGATACTAGAACAAAATATGACTCTATATGAATGCCTCCAGTGGTGTACCGGGATGTGCAATGATCAAGAGTGACATGTATAAAAATATGAACGGTGGCCAAGCCACAAATACTATGCCAACTACATGATCATGCAAAGCAATATGACAATGATGGTATGTGTCATAATAAACAGAACGGTGGAAGTTGCATGGCAATATATCTCGGAATGGCTATGGAAACGCCATAATAGATGGGTATGGTGGCTGCTTTGAGGAAGGTATATGGTGGGTGTAATTCACCGGCGAAAGTGGCGCGGTACTAGAGAGGCTAGCAATGGTGGAAGGGTGAGGGTGCGTATAATCCATGGACTCAACATTATTCATAAAGAACTCACATACTTATTGCAAAAATTTATTAGCTATCGAAACAAATTACTACACGCATGCTCCTAGGGGGATAGATTCGTAGGAAAATACCATCGCTCATCCCCGACCACCACTCATAAGGAAGACAATCGAAATAAATAAATCATGCTCCGACTTCATCACATAACGGTTCACCATAAATGCATGCTTCGGGAATCACAAACTTTAATTAACACAAGTATTTCTACCAATCCACAATTACTAACTATCATGTCTCTAATATCACCATCTTTATATCTCAAAACAAATGCAAGGAATCAACTTCTCATATATTCAATGCTCTTATATGTAAGTTTTTATTATATCCCTCTTGGATGCCTATCATATTAGGTCTAAATTCATAACCTAAGAAAATTACCATGTTGTTTCAAGACTCTCAAAATAATATAAGTAAAGCATGAGAGTTCATCAATTTCTTCAAAATAAAACCACCGCCATGCTCTAAAAAGATATAAGTGAAATGCTAGAGCAACTAACAAACTACTCCAAAAAGATATAAGTGAAGATCAATGAGTAGTTGAATAATTATGTAGCTATGTGAGGACTCTCTCTCATTTAAGAATTTCAGACCTTAATATTTTATTCAAACAACAAGCAAAACAAAATAACATGACATTTCAAGGATAGCACATATCATGTGAAGAAGGAAAAACTTAGGCTCAACCGATACTAACCTATCATTGTTGAAGAAGAAAGGTGGGATGCCAACCGGGGCATATCCAAGCTTAGATGCTTGAGATTTCTTGAAATATTAATTAGGGATGACTTGGGCATCCCCAAGCTTGAGCTCTTGTGTCTCCTTAATTCCTATCATATCATAGTTTCCCGGAATCTTAAAAACTTCATGCACATGAAACTCAACAAGAACTCATGAGATAAGTTAGTATAAATCCATGCAAAAATTATCATTCTCTACTGTAGAAAATCACTAAAATTATAATTTGGCATTGCATGCCAAATGCCTCTGCATATTTAATACTCCCATTCTCAAATAAAATCATTAAACAAGCAAACATATGCAAACAATGTAAACATAACAGCAATCAATCTAAACAGAACAGTTTGTAAAGACTGCAAGAGGAATCATACTTCCCTAACTCCAAAAATTGTGAAAACTTGCCACACTGTAGATTTTTTTTTACTCATTGTGTAAATTTTTTAAGATTTTATCATGTTCTGACTATTTACAAATATTCAGACAATGATAGAAAACTTTCTGTTTTCAAAACAACAACATATAGACTTGCAAAATAAGCATGGTAAAGGCTACACTTGACCTTTTTATTGAACTAAAAGATGCAAAACATTACTCTAAATAACAGCACGTATATCCTAATAAAGTAAAATGATGCTCCAACCAAAACACATATCATGTGGTGAATAAAAGTATAGCCTTAAGTAAATTTACCGATGGATTGAAGACAAAAGAGGGGATGCCATCCGGGGCATCCCCAAGCTTAGATGCTTGGTTGTCCTCGAATATTACCTTGGGGTGCCTTGGGCATCCCCAAGCTTAGGCTCTTGCCACTTCTTATTCCTTAGTCCATCGAAACTTCACCCAAAACTTGAAAACTTCACAACACAAAACTTAACAGAAAACTCGTAAGCTCCGTTAGTATAATAAAGCAAATCACCACTTAGATACTGTTGTGAACTGATTCTAAATTTATATTGCTGTTATATCTACTGCATTCCAACTTCTCCATGGTTCATACCCTCCGATACTACCCATAGATTCATGAAAATAAGCAAACAACACAATGAAAACAGAATCTGTCAAAAATAGAACAGTCTGTAGTAATATGGAAACTTCGTATACTTCTGTAACTTAAAAAATTCTGAAAAATTAGGAAAATATAGGAAATTTGTATATCAATATTGTGTAAAAAAATACAGATCAAAATCACACTGCTGTGAATTTCTAAAATTCTGACAATGAGCACAAAAGTTTCTGTTTTTCAGCAAGATCAAATGAACTATCACCATAGTCCATCCCAAAGGTCTTACTTGGCACTTTATTGAAAAAAAATCTATAAAACATGATTACTACAGTAGCATAATCATGTGAAGACACAAAAACAGTACGGGTAAATGTTGGGTTGTCTCCCAACAAGTGATTTTCTTTAATGCCTTTCTAGCTAGGCATGATAATTTCAATGATGCTCACAGAAGGGATAAGAATTGGAACATAATGGGAGCATCATGAAGCATATGACTAGCACATTTAATTATAACCCACTCCCTATGCATAGGGATTTTATGAGAAAACAATTTATGGGAACAAGAATCAACTAGCATAGCAAGGTAAAACAAGCAAAACTTCAAGATTTTCAACACATAGAGAGAAAACTTGATATTATTGCAATATATAAAAGCATATGTTCCTCTCTCATAATAATTTTCAGTATCATCATGAATGAATTCAACAATATAACTATCACATAAAGCATTCTTTTCATGATCCACAAGCATAGAAAATTTATTACTCTCCACATAAGCAAATTTATTCTCATCAATAGTAGTGGGAGCAAACTCAACAAAATAACTATCATGTGAGGCATAATCCAATTGAAAATTAAATTCATGATGACAAGTTTCATGGTTATCATTATTCTTTATAGCATACATGTCATCACAATAATCATCATAGATAGCAAATTTGTTCTCATAATCAATTGAAACCTCTTCCAAAATAGTGGATTCATCACTAAATAAAGTCATGACCTCTTCAAATCCGCTTTCATAAATATTACATGATTCAACACCCTCCAAAATAGTGGGATCATTACCTAGAGTTGACACTCTTCCAAACCCACTTTCATCAATATAATCATCATAAATAGGAGGCATGCTATCATCATAATAAATTTGCTCATCAAAACTTGGGGGACACAAAATATCAACTTCATCAAACATAGCACCCCCAAGCTTATGGCTTTGCATATCATTAGCATCATGAATATTCAAAGAATTCATACTAATAACATTACAATCATTCTCATCATTCAAATATTTAGTGCCAAACATTTTTTTTAATTCTTCTTCTAACACTTGAGCACAATTTTCCTTTCCATCATTTTTACGAAAGACATTAAAAAGATGAAGCATATGAGGCAACCTCAATTCCATTTTTTGTTTTATAGACTAAACTAGTGATAAAACAAGAAACTAAAAGATTCGATTGCAAGATCTAAAGATATACCTTCAAGCACTAACCTCCCCGACAACGGCGCCAGAAAAGATCTTGATGTCTACTACGCAACCTTCTTCTTGTAGACTCGTGTTGGGCCTCCAAGCGCAGAGTTTTGTAGGACATTAGCATTTTTTCCTCAAGTGGATGACCTAAGGTTTATCAATCTGTGGGAGGCGTAGGATGAAGATGGTCTCTCTCAAACAACCCTGCAACCAAATAACAAATAGTCTCTTGTGTCCCCAACACACCCGGTACAATGGTAAATTATATAGGTGCACTAGTTCGGCGCAGAGATGGTGATACAAGTGTAATATGGATGGTAGATATAGGTTTTTGTAATCTGAAAATATAAAAACAGCAAGGTAACTAGTAACAAAAGTGATCGAAAACGGTATTGCAATGCTTAAAACAAGGCCTAGGGTTCATACTTTCACTAGTGCAAGTTCTCTCAACAATGATAACATAATTGAATCATATGGCAATACCTCAACGTGCAACAAAAGTCACTCCAAAGTTCCTATCATGAAGAACATAAACTGAAATTGTTTGTAGGGTACGAAACCACCTCAAAGTTATTCTTTCCGATCAATCCATTGAGCTATTCCTATAAGTGTCACAAACCCTAGAGTTTGTAGTAAAATAACACCGTATGACACACATCAATCAACCCTAATGTCACCTAGATACTCCAATGTCACCACAATTATCTGTGGGTCAATTATACGATATGCATCAAACAACTTCAGATTCATAATATTCAATCCAACACAAAGAACCTCAGAGAGTTCCCCAAGATTGCTACCAGAGAAACAAGGACGAAAACGTGCATCAACCCCTATGCATAGATTACCCCAATGTCACCTCGGGAATCTGCTAGTTGAGTGCCAAAACATACATCAAGTGAATCGATAGAACACCCCATTGTCATCATAGGTATCCCACGCAAGACATACATCAAGTGTTCTCAAATCCATAATAGTATTCAATCCAATAATAGTGAAACCTCAAAGGTAAAACTCAGTTCATCACAAGAAGGTAGAGGGGAGAAACACCATATGATTCAACTATAGGAAGAAAGCTCGAGGTACATCAAGATTGTGCCATATCAAGACGAGAGAGAGAGAGAGAGAGAGAGAGAGAGAGAGAGCGAGAGAGAGATCAAACACATAGCTACTGGTACATACCCTCAACCCCGAGGGTGAACTACTCCCTCCTTGTCATGGAGACCACTGGGATGATGAAGATGGCCACCGGTGATGGTTTCCCCCTTCGGTAGGGTGCCGGAACGGGCTCCCGATTGGTTTTTCATGGCTACTGAGGCTTGCGGCGGCGGAACTCCCGATCTAGGTTTCTTTCTGGGTGTTTCCTGATTTATAGGAATTTTTGTTGTCGGTCTCACGTCGGGAGGGGGGGGGGGTTCCCAAGGGGCCCACTAGCCAGGGGGCGCGCCCTGGGGGGCGCCCCCTACCCTTGTGGTTGCCTCGGGACTCTTCTGGCCCAACTCAGGTGCTCCATGGGCCTCTTCTGGTCCATAAAAAATCACCGTATATTTGCAGCTCGTTTGGACTCCGTTTGATACTCCTTTTGTGTAAAACTCAAAAACAAGGGAAAAATTGACACTGGGCTCTGGGTTAATAAGTTAATCCCAAAAATAATATAAAATAGCATAGTAATGCATATAAAACATCCAAACAGATAATATAAAAGCATGAAACAATAAAAAATTATAGATACGTTGGAGACATATCACTTAGCCCGACGACGTCCCCCAACGGTGACGAAGGAAGGGGAAGAAGGAAGTAATGCCCTCGGCGGTGGCTACGGTTGCGGCACCGACCATGTCACTCGAGCGGGGCGTCGTCGGGATTAGAGGGAGGAAGGTGATATATCCAAATTGGGGGAGAATTTCACTTCCCCGACATCTACACCAACTACGGATGCACACTGCCTTTTAAGTATGAGTACTAGGAATTTTAATCTTGGTTACCCACCAAGCCTAGTCCTCAAGGATAAATGCGTGAGTACGAGGAAAGGCTAGTCCTCAAGAATAAATAGGAACATAAATTTGATTCCGTGAAGATTTGAATCCTGGTGTTGGGCTTATACATCCACTCCCCCAACCAGTTGACCTAGGTTTGTTGTATCCATAATATTTAATTCATCAATAGGATCTACACTATATTTGGTGACCTGAGCAATAGATCAAGCACACAAAGAAGAGAAAAATAAAGTGCGTACAAACACATGTATAATCGTAATTTATACTCCCTTAGTCCTGAATTACTTATGGCAAAAATGGATGTATCTACTATACATATTTTTAGTTCTACATACATCTATTTTTATCCGTTTCTGCAGCAAGTAATTTGGGAGGAGGGAGTAGTTGAATATGTCCACCCGGATGGACAAACGATCCAAGCGCATATGGCTGACACATAGAGCATTAGGGCATCTCCAAGGCGGACCCTCAAACTGCCCGCAATTGTCCAAACCATGCGGTTCGGACGCAGTTTGCCATCCAACGCGGGCATGTATCGGTTCGCCGAGCGGTCTAGACGTACTTCTTCTGGCAAACCCGAGACAAATGTGTGGGGGCTTTGCGGTAGTCCGAAAAGCAGCCACGTAGGCCTCCGACACCCTCGGCCCACCCAAAACCCTTCTCGGACCTCGCGAGTCCATCCTCCCCATTTTCTCTCCTTCCTTCTTTCTCTCTTGCCTTCGCCGTCGCCCCACCACCCCAGTTGCCATGCCACACCCCTGCCAGAACTCTATGTCTCGTCACCTTCAGCGTTCCAGTCAGGCTCCACCGTGCTTCTCCTCCATCGCTGTTCAATCACTCTCCTTCGACCATCCCGCCAGGTACCATCCTCTACTGCTATACTCACCATGCTCGACAACTATTTGATGAATTGTTAGAGCTAAAAAAAAGTTGCCCCTTCTTCTTCCAAGCAATGGATTTTGATTTAGAGTACATATGAGAGCACTATGTTGAGTCATCCGATGGGTCATCCGCGCGAGGAGGACTACACAGATGAGACATCAATGATGCAGGTGGTCCTTGAAGACGCGGAGCGTGCTGAGGAGCATGTTCTCAATTTCAAGGGATCGATCGAGGGTCATCGAGTGCTCAAACGCAATAGGGCGTGCAACCATTTGACACTGATGGCCAACTACTTTGCCCCCATTGCACTCTTCGCCGCCATTTTCGCCGATGTTTTTGGATGCGCAAGAATGTCTTCCATCGTTTGTACCATGAGGTCCATTCCTATGATGACTACTTCATCTTGAAGAAAGATGTTGTGGGAACGATTGGGTTCTGTGGTTACCAGAAGTGCACGGCGGCACTCCGGATGCTTGCATATGGCACGACCGCTGATTCGTGGGACGAGTTCCTACGGATGTATGAGAGCACACGAAGATGCCATGGTTAGGTTTGCAACTGCCGTGATGGAGGTGTTTGGACCTTAGTGCCTGAGAGAACCAACTGTGGCAGGCACCGAGAGGCTCTTGACAATCTCAGAAGCAAGAGGGTGGGCTGGTTTGCTCGGATCTCTTGACTGCATACACTGGAAATAGAAAAATTACCCGAACGCTTTACAAGGGAAATATCAGGGTCATGTTAAGAAGCCCACCATCATTCTTGAAGCAGTTGCATCACACGACCATTGGATTTGGCACGCTTTCTTTGACATGCTCGAGTCTCACGATGACATCAATATGTTGTAGATCATCATTGTTTGCGAGGCTGGCTGAAGGAAAAGCTCCTCCTTGCCACTATGCTATCAATGGACATGAGTACAACATGGGCAACTATCTGATTAACGGTATCTAACCTTTGTGGGCTACCTTTGTCAACCCCTTTGTTAGCACCATCTCTAACCAAGTTGGCCAGAAAAAGTCTCACTTTGCCCAAAGACAAGAAGCGTCTAGAAATGATGTCGAGAGGGCTTTTGGAGTTCCGCGGGCACGTTTTGCAACAATGGGATCCGGAGACCTCATGGGAGGTGATGACATGTTGTGTGACCATGCACAAAATGATCGTTGAGGATGAGGATGAGGATGCTGTCGTAGCTCTAGAATTTGACAACATGAGTGATCCTATCGAACTTTCAGACCAAAATCCGGCCACATTTGAAGAATTTATTCAAATGCATCAACAAATTCGACATCAACCAACTCACGAGCAGCTGAAGGAAGATCTGATAGAGCATCCATGGGCGGTTAAAGGGGACAACAATGTTGACATGTAATATCTGAACTTTTTTAAATTTGAACTACTGCTGCTTGCGGTTATTTGAACGTTTGTACTCTATGTATGCGGCTATTTGAACGTGTGTACTCTATATATGCGGCTATTTGAACGTGCGGACTTCAATAAAAAAAGTAGAGAGGACGGATGTATGCGGGTAGCGTTTGATGACGGTCTTCCGTACCCGTGTCCGTGGACTGGTGCCCCCTGTCCGTGGATTGATGCGGGACGAAATTTGCAGATCGCCTGTTGGGGATGGCCTTACATCATTGATAGTACGATACTAGGTAGCTGAAATCAATATTTAGCTCGACTGTCAATGGCCTGCCTGCCTGCAAGCATGCACGCGCATATCCTTGTGTGCCAGTAACGGAAATGATCGATGTGAAGACAATCCATTGTACTAATTCGTAATTTAATCAGAATATGTTTCAGAAAGAAAAATCGTCATCTAACCAGAAACCGAACCGCCCACGCCTTGGTATGTTTCAATGCCATATATTTAAGTAGGTACGTAGCACTTGGCTGATGGTGCAATACACATATACTACTCCACTGTTTTAAAACTTTTAATTACTTGATTGTCCTAGCCAGGTACTACGTCCGTTCGGGTTTATTAGGCCCTCCAACTTTGACTATGTATAGCTAGCTTGCTTCACGGTGGATATATGATTTGCATGCAACAGATCATCCCGTTATGATGGTTGAAGAACTGCACCCTGTAGCCCCATGCATCGATCTGATCCAGTGAGACTTGAGTAGAGATCTCTATGTATCTATTATATACGGGACTATTAAGTTTGCCTCGAGACCTACATGGGTCATGGCCAAAAAAAAAGACAATGTAAGATGATTATATATGTGCATACGTGAAATTGACATGCTAATTTCATGAAGAAGAATGGACTTGAGAGGCGATATGGATGGTTACCAGAAAATAGCTTTCTCCCATTTGCAAGCTCTGAATCAGAATGCCATAGTCGTTGACTGGGAGGAGGGTCCCGGTGGAGTGGAGGAGCACCACGTCCTGGCCAAACATGGCTCGCAAGTCTATTGGACCCCTCGGGACCTCCATTGGGACTCCGTTGATGAACACCGTGATCGTCGCTGGAATTAGCATGCAATCAGCCAGTCAATCAGAGGCGGCATACAACACACTCAGAATAAGAATTCAACAGCTCGTTTGACGACAATATTATTAACAAATAAAGATGCATGCATAAGCTAGCCAACCAAATTCTGATCGGTATTATAAATGTCAATGGTTCGGTACTACCGTTTACTCATGGTTGGGACCTCTCTATCATATGGGAAAATTACTAATATACCTGTCATGAGAGCATGAGAAAACTTGAACATGATTTGTTCTATAGGCTACTACCACTCCACGAGAGTTGAAAAAAATATGAAAGGATATTTTTTTTTGATAAATGACACTTTTGTTAACTTAAAATATAGCATCAAGCAGATACAAAGCAATTGAGCAACAAACGGCCTCTGCATATTTAAGATGCACACATCCACATTTAAACATTCTGACTAAAATAAAATAAAAATGACATAACGGCATCAGGAAAACCATAGAAGACAAACACTATGCCTATGCCAAAGTCGCAGGACGGTGTACCGATCTGGAGATTATGTTGCCATCCATATTGGATAAAAACCTTCACCGTGAAAGGATATATCTTTTTTTTTTGAGAACGTGAAAGAATATGTCGAGTAGTGTATTATTGTTAGTAGCTTGCGTGGACACTGTAACATATCTCTGCATGTATGCAAGCAAACATGAAGAGGCTGTCCCGTGTATATACCATTCCTTGTTTTAACCTAGAAGCACACTAAGTAATAATGGTAGTGTACCGTTAAGAGAAGAAAAAAAATCATGATCAAGTACATGTGCATGCATGCAGGAAATGCCAAGGTGGTAACCAGTGTTCACTGTAAACGTTAATTATGCTCAACAAAGTGGGCATCACGTCAATATAAACATGTGGTAATTCCATCCGATGCATACATGTGACACATGGAAGCTTAAGCGGATATACAAATGAGACACAGCGAAATAAATATGAGGATGCGTGAATGCTCAAATTTGAAAATCACCCTATTCATTATGGAAAGCACCAAATAGTAATAATAACATAAACACAATGAAGCCTCTAAAGGATTGAGAACAGACGTATGCCATGGTGGAGAGGACGACAGGTGTATCACGTACTATGATCTTAGGCTACTACCAATGCAAAGGTGCTTACATGAGGTGCTAAGTGTATTAAATATCTTAGCAACTAGTCTTCCCAATGCATAGTTGTTTAGCTTTTATAGCTAAGCTCCTCTCATTGAATTGTTTAATAATTAAACTCCTTCATCTATTGGTTGGTAGTCATTTTGCATAGGTCCACGTGCTTAGCACTGTTTTCTTTTGGGGTCATCATAATGTTCTCTCTCCTCTTTAATTTTTTTGCCACATCATATTTCTGCCTATGTGGCATCCTTAGCACCGGTACACCATGGAGCATTGGGAGGGACCTTATGCACAGATAGGCTACAAAGTTGTAACTGAACTATATCCAAAGACTAAAGAACAAGTATATGTAAGGAAGACCAAATAAAGTATGTCTCCAGAAGATCCAAGCTAGATCTCCTTGAATTCTGCATCTCACATAAATATAGACAAACGAAACTGTAGGGTGAAATCAGCATTTCCATCGTCAAAAGTTCTTTTTGGATATTTCATGCATATCCAGTAACAATTCTCATCAGAAGTTCGTAGATTGTCTTTTCAATGAAAATATTTGTAGAGGTGAGTGGAATTGTTACATGCATGAGATGGATCACATGAACCAACCGATTGAAGGGAGCAACCAAGTACGTAACTAAAATGATGGACAGTGCTCAACTCACCTGCCGGCAATTGGCACGAGTAGTACTGCTGCTGCACGGCGGTGTTCGGCGCCGCCGAGGAGGATCCGGCGGGGCTCCCAACGAACCCCATCTGACGCGAGATGGCGAAGAGATCGTCGCTGCCGCCGCTGTCGACGTCCGCCATCAGCCCTGACGCCAGCGGCGACGATGTCCCGCACGATGCCTGCAGGTACCCAACGCCGGCACCCGACACCCCAGCGCTGTGCGCCGCGAACGGCCCCAGCGACGAGCCTCCCGTGCTTCCCGACGAGGACGACGAGGTCGCCTGCTGCTCGTACTGGCTCGCGCCCCCACCGATTGCCATGGGGTGAACGGAGCCGGTGCCGGATGGAAGACCGATGGTGGCGCTAGCAGCCGGCAAGCTATTGGCGGCGGCCGCGGAGGAGGCTGCTGCTGCTGCTGCGGCAGCGGCCTGCATCTGGCGCTGGCGGCGGCGTGAGCGGGAACGACGGTTCTGGAACCAGTAGAAGACGTTGGCGTCGCCGACGGCGCCGAAGCGCTCGAGCAGCTTGCGGATGCGGACGGTCTCGTCCTTGGGCGGGTTGACCATGCCGCTGTTGAAGATGGACTCGAGGATGAGTATCTGCTCCGGCTTGGGCGTCCACCGCGAGCGCACCGGCTCCCCCGCCCCCCTCCCTCCGCTGCTCCGGCGCTCGTCCGGGCTGCCGCCCGATGACTGCCCGTCCGGGCTGTTGCTGCTTCCCTCCATGGATCAGTCGAATTGTTGGGTAGGCTGTGGGAAAAACGTTGGTTAATCACATTAGCTCTAGCTAGGTGTGAAGTGGGCAGTAGGTTTCTGGGCGGTTTCGTGCTTGGATCGATAGAGGAGGTGAGAGAGAGAGAGAGAGAGAGAGAGAGAGAGACGAGGAAAGGCAGCAATTCAAGGGGACAACCAACCTTGCACCCTCATGTCTTTGTTGAGGGGTTGTACTTATAGATAGGAGCAAGGGGGGCTGGCTGGCTGCCTGGCTAGTGAAGAAGAGGAAGAATGTCCTGGAGAAGTTCCCCAGCAGTAGCGGTGCCTATATATCTACAGACTCTAGGGGTTTGTACAACGAGTCTTTGTACAACCTCAACCGCGCCATGATTATTTATTTACTGCTACGTACTGCCAAATTAGTGTTTTTCATGACATATTAATGTTGGTAACGTGCCACCGGCCTATATGAATTTTGATTTTGCTAACCACACGTCCCATGTGGTAACGTGCCACCGGCCTGATCAGTGATTCTGTGAGGGATTCTAATCTTTACCATTTTTGGTTTATCTGAAAGACCATTTTCAGAAACCACTACTCAATTTTTATTGGGTGATGATTGTATATTACCAACATTCTCTAAGATGCGTTCTTTTCTTACTTATGTTTTGTATAGAAGTGATAATTGTGGTTATAACAAGCATTAATAATTGTGTAATCAGACAACACTGCACTTTTTGATTGTCCAAATTCATGTTGTGACCAACACTTGTCCTATAACATGAAGTTTTGATCAAATGTTGTACTGATGTAATTTAAAGGAATTTCATAGAATTTCTAGAGGATTAGAATCCTTAGGAACTTTTACTAAGGTGGTTGTTTGATTCGTATGATTGAATCCTATAGAAATCATTCATAAAGAACATTTGTACTATATTCCATAGAAAATCTAGCATCCACGACTTTTTGGAAGAAAAGCATTTATAAAGCAATCAAACAAACTTAACTCCCGTAGGATTCCAATTGGCATGATATTCCAATCCTGTGTTTTTCTTATTTATATATTTTTACAATCCTGCTAATCAAAGAGGCCCTTATGATCAAACCATCATTTACACGGTAACACCCCTTATATTTTAGAACGGATGGGGCAACTAACAATGCCTAGCTCATCCACGTTATCTGCTGCTAATATCCGTGTGTATTTGATGATGATCCTGATGCATATTTTCAAACCAGCCATGTTCACAGGCGCGAGACTTGTGCTTCTAGCTCCAACTGGTCTCCACCGCCGGCAGGTACTACTTTGATCTTCCCTAATGCATCTGTTTTTGCTAATCTTAACAAGGCTGGATTGGGCCGGGTGTGGTGGAGCTAGATCATGAAGGGCAGTGCACGACTCGCATGCTCTAAGCCCCTCGCTAGAGCTTACGAATCGAAGATGGTCGAAGCCTTGGCGCTTCGCCGTGCGGTCCTTCTGGCTCGGAATGAATGTCTTATGCATGTGACATCCGACTTTGGTTGCCTCTCTCTAGTGCAACAAAACAACTCCAATGTTCAGGACCATTCAGGTGTGGGCTATGTTGTTATGGACATCAAACATGCAGTTCTAGCTTTCACTTCATCGACCTTCAAGCATGTCGTCGGCATTAATGTAGTCGCCCATGTTTTGGCCTATTCTTATAAGAACTCTTGTTTGCTTTGCATTTCGCACTTGTGCTTCAGATGTATCTAGGAGACCTTGTATGGCTTCATTGTTGAATCAATAAAATACCGATGTTCCTAAAAAAACTATGCTAGCTTCGTCTATATGAGAGACTAGGAGGGAGTAGGTGGCATGATGACCACTTAATTAAGATGCCAGACCACCAATTAGTACTAGTTAGTTTTATTGGATAGGGTTATGTTTCTAGTGATTGGCATGTCAAGATGACTAGTTTGCATCATTCGGCATGAGTGGTTAGCTATCGTGAAAACGAAAAACCAACAAAAGATGACTAGCCTACTGAAGGGGATCAAAATAATCTTAATTTACCTAGCCAGTGCTGTGCACCTAGCCATCACTTGCTGCCTAAGCTAGCTAGTACTTGACTACCCCCTTCAGAGATTTTTTTTAAATGTGCCTCCTGTATATATTTATATACTCCCTCTGTTTTTAAATATAGGACGTATTTAAACTGCCAAACCATCTTATATTTATGAACAAAGGTAGTATATCATAATCTTTTACGATATGTAGTGTGTTGTTCTATGAGCTAGATTCGTCTAAGCCTCTTTTAAACCGGCATGCTCATTTGGATGTGCATCAATGGCAATTATCATCTTGTCGGCGTGATAACCCTTAGGACAAAGCTTATTTCTTGGGTAAATTCATCCTATATTATGCGCATGCATTTTATTTCATGGCTACATGTTGTACAACAAGAATTTATACATAGATAACGACCATATTCCTGTTTTCCAACTGCTTTCAAATTTTCCTGGAGAAAAGAAAAGACAGGTTAAAATAAATAAAGTTTGGTGCTAAAAAAGCTTTTTAAAGCACTTAATTTTTCTCAGTAAAAGTTTACATGAGGTTAGAAAACCCTTAATGTTTATTATAAATAAGTTGGTTTATTTTACAATTCTTTATTTTATTGCTCATGGGCACACATGAGCATGAGCTTCAAGACGGCTCCCCCTCCGTTTGCCTCTGTTCAATTACTCTTTTCAACTGTTACTCTCTTGAAACAGATTTTCACCCGCTTTATATATAAAGTAACAATAAAACAAAATACACGATCAAACGAATACATGGAGATTAGGTAGCCCTTTTATAAAGCTGTTACTCCTGCTGGCTTGACAAATACAAGGGGTATATGATTGGTGTTAGTTACTAAGCAACGTCCCCGTCGTTGGTCTTAAATATTCGTTTTATGTTGTGTAGGCACGGAACATAGTTTTGTACACGACGACCATCATATATGTGTATGACATTTCAACTAAAAAAAGTGTATGACATATTAGGTTCCTCTCCAATCAAATCGTGACTTGCACCAATCAACGTCAACAAAGGGCAGAGCTCGTGGCCATCAAATCAGGCAGCCTATACGTAAATAAATAAGAGCAGGCATCAGTGAGTGCACAATTTTTTGTTTCAACGGTGGGAAGAAAAGTGCATCTCAGAGCATCTCCAACAGGCGCATAAAAGTTTCACACGCTAAAATAGTTTTAGCGCGCCAGACCCGACATTGGTTTAGCATATGCGTAAAAACGCGCGTCCAAAAAACACGCAGTACAAATTGTGAAGTGCGTACAATCCGGCGCCCCAAATTTGCAGCTTCTGATAGCGCTTTTTAGCGCGTGCCCAAACCTTTTTTGCGCGTGCATTATTTTACAGTGAGTGCACAATTTTTTGTTAACGGTGGGAAGAGAAGTGCACCTCAGAGCATCTCCAACAGGTGCACAAAAGTTTCACACGCTAAAATAGTTTTAGCGCGCCAGACCCGACATTGGTTTAGCATATGCGTAAAAACGCGTGTCCAAAAAACACGCGGTACAAATCATGAAACGCGTGTAATACGGCGCCCCAAATTTGCAGCTTTTGATAGCGCTTTTTAGCGCGTGCCCAAATCTTTTTTGCGCGTGCATTATTTTACAGTTTCTGCTGAAGTTGTCATGCGCCAAAAAACCTGAATTTTTAACGCATGGAGCACTTTTTGTGCGTCTGTTGGAGATCCTCTCTTTTCACCAATACCGTCGCCAAACTGCTTGATCTGTACGAAAAACGAATCATTAGCGAAAAGTGTCTTGCCGGTAAAATTGTATCGACAGTCGTCCAACCACCGCTCATTTTCACGGAAATTCGCACGGACGCCCAAGTGCGGGGCACTCGGGCATAGCAAAAAAAGGGTCTGACTGTATAACATCTGAGTTATGACAAGGTTTCTTATTTGTTTCTTTTTTTTTACTGGCGCGCGACAAATAAATTGAAAGTGACGCAGTTCGCTCAATGGGAATTGAACTAGTGGCCTCATACTAGGTAACGGCAGATCCTACCACTCTAATAGCTGCTGTTGACTTTCAGGAAAGAAATATTTAAGAAATAGCACAACGCCAAGATTAGAAGACATGTTTGAAACCTTTTTTTATACAGATTTTGAAATTTTTTCGATATACCGAATACTTTTGAAAACACAAATAGTTTTTAAATTCCGAAAAGTATTTTTAAATATGACTAACCTTCATATTCTGATTTTTCTAAAAAATATTAACAAAATTTGGTATTCTGAACAATTTCTTCTCGAACGAATTTTGAAAACACGGACAATTTCTGAAAAGCATAGAAACGTTTTTAGAGCGTATACATTTTAATGATAAATTTTTAATAAAAATTTTGTTCGCACCATTTAAAATTTATTGACATTTTAAAAATGTTCATGCATTTCAAAAGAATGTTGGTGATGTTTTAAAAAAATCTATTATACAATGGAAAAAACCGTAACATTCAAAGAAATATTTGTGACAAGTTTCTAAAGATAAACTTCACGCATTTCAAAAAAAAACATGACATTTTCTTGGATTTTTTATGCAATGTAAATAAATTCTTTGCATAATTTTTAAAAACATTCATACCATTTAGACAAAGAATAGTAGAATTTGAATTTTTTTACCATGTGTTATAGAAAATGCTCACGCATGTATTTGAAAAAATATGCATGATGTATTAAAAAAAAGCTCAATGTGTGTTAAAAAATGTTCCCCATGTATACAAAAAAATATACAGTGTGTAATATAAAAGTGGACTTGTATTTGCAAAAAAAAATACAAGTATATAGGGGTATTGGGTTGGGAACGAGTTGTGTGGCGAGAGTGGAGATGCAACTATGTCGGGCATGAGTTGAATGTTTGGCTTGGACATGCAGCTGGATCGGGAGGGTTTACATGTTGGGGTTGGGCATGGAACTTGATAGGGGCCGGGGCAAGTTGCGAGCTGTAAAACAAATCACAAGCCTAGTTGCGAGTCAAAGGGTAGGCTTGCAACTGGGAGAACTACGAGTTGAGTTGCGAGTTGAGGATGGACTTATATATAACTAGGACAACTACAAACTATGAGACCGGTTACGAATCAAGGGTCGACTTGCAACTGGGATAAAACAAATTACGGTCGCAGTTGCGAGTCAAGGATGGACTTGCAATTAGGATGAAAGACAAATACACATGCCCAGTTGCGAGTCAAGGGTGGGCTTGCAACTAGGATAAAACAAACTGTAGGCCTAATTGTGAGTCGATGGTGGACTTTTAACTGAGACACGTATAAAAAACTATGATATATTAGCGAGTTGAGGCTGGACTTGCAACTGAGATGAAAAATGAAACACATCCTGGTTGCGAGTGAAGGGTGGACTTGCAACTGGGACAACAATAAACTATGGGCCCAACTGCGAGTCGATGGTGTATTTGTAACTTGGACAGCAACAAACTATGATCCCAGTTGTGAGTCGAGGATGGACTTACAATTAAGATAACTATGAAAGAATGAGCCTAGTTGCAAGCCAAGGGTCGACTTGCAATTAGCATGAAACAAACTACGATCTCAGTTGCGGGTAAAGGATGGATTTGCAACTGGGTGAAAAAACCCAAGCCTAGTTGTGAGTCGAGGGTGGGTTTGCAACTGGGAGAACTATGAGCCCAATCACGAGTCGAAGGTGGACTTGCAACTGGGACAACTACGAATCTACGAGCCCAGTAGCGAGTCAAGGGTCGACTTACAACTGGGATGAAACAAACTACAATCCTAGTTGCGAGTCGATGGTGGACTTGTAACTGGGATGAAAGACAAAACACATGCCCAGTTGCGAGTCAAGGGTGGCTGAGGGAGTCCTGGATTAGGGGGTGTCCGGATGGCCGGACTATAACCTTTGGCTGGACTCCTGGACTATGAAGATACAAGATTGAAGACTTCGTCCCGTGTTCGGATGGGACTTTCCTTGGCGTGGAAGGCAAGCTTGGCGATACGGATATGTAGATCTCCTCCATTGTAACCGACTCTGTGTAACCCTAGCCCTCTCCGGTGTCTATATAAACCGGAGGGTTTTAGTCCGTAGGACGAACAACAATCATACTCCGGTGTCTATATAAACCGGAGGGTTTTAGTCCGTAGGACGAACAACAATCATACCATAGGCTAGCTTCTAGGGTTTAACCTCTCTGATCTCGTGGTAGATCTACTCTTGTACTACCCATATCATCAATATTAATCAAGCGGGAGTAGGGTTTTACCTCCATCGAGAGGGCCCGAACCTGGGTAAAAACATCGTGTCCCTTGTCTCCTGTTACCATCCGCCTAGACACACAGTTCGGGACCCCCTACCCGAGATCCGCCGGTTTTGACACCGACATTGGTGCTTTCATTGAGAGACCAACATGAACCAGCGCCTATAGGGCACTGGACAACCACCTCATCTCACGATGTATACATGGTGGACACACCTAAAAGAAACGACGACGAGGAACAGAGGGACGCAACGAGGGATCGTTCCCTCGAAAAGCAGTCAAAGCGGCGACGTAAGCGCCGCTCTAAACCCCACCTCGATAGAGACAGCAGCCATACAGACCTAGCCACAGAGTAGGGCGAACCGGCGGACGACGAACATGCCATCGAGCAACCGTCCGAACAGGGCAACTTGGATAAACAAACCGAACAACCTATCCCCGGCGAAGATAACAGTCCGGACGACCTCACGCCCGGACAAGTTGCAGGAAGCAGAAGAACCTCCACAAAGGCTCGCCGCCATCGCTACGTAGCCTGAAAAAGCGAAGCGGAAGCTCAAAACAGCAAAAGATGCACTCGTAATTAGATGGAGCAAAGTACTCAACACCTCGGACAAATACGGCTGACGATGCCACACAAAGAGCTATCAGAAGCGAAAATTACTGCCGGAATTTGATGAGGAGGCCTTAGAGCCCCCGCAATCAAAAGATAAGGAAGCCACCCGGTCGGATAAAAAACCCCATGGCTAACATAGAGCGGCAAACGGCGCCACACACAAGCCGACACGCGATCCGCACAAGGATTCACATCAAAAAGATGGCCCAGCCGGATCTATCTCCGGGCCAAGAAAGCAAGCTCTAGTAAGCAATGCAACGCAACAAGTATCCGAACATCACGACACACCCAAATATAGGGGTGCCGCACACCCCTATGTTTCACCGATGAGGTGTCTTTGGACCATGAATTTTCAGCGGGATTCAAGCCCGTAAACATAGAGGCATACGACGGAACAACAGACCCTGGAGTCTGGATTGAGGATTATATCCTCCACATACACATGGCTAGAGGAGATGACCTCCACGCCATAAAATACTTACCCCTCAAGCTCAAAGGGCTAGCCCGGCATTGGCTTAAAAGCCTTCCCGAAAACACCATTGGAAGTTGGGAAGAGCTCGAGGATGCTTTTCGGGCAAATTTTCAAGGGACCGATGTCCGACCTCCGAATGCAGACGATTTAAGTCATATAACTCAACAACCGGGAGAGTCAGCCCGGAAATTCTGGAACATATTTCTTACTAAAAAGAACCGGATAGTCGACTGTCCGGACGCCGAAGCCTTAGCAGCTTTCAAACACAGCGTTCGAGACGAATGGCTCGCCAGACACCTCGGCCAAGAAAAGCCAAGAACAATGGCCGCATTGACAAGCCTGTGAGGCCCGCTTTTGCGCAGGAGAGGATAGCTGGTTGGCAAGATGCAGTACCAACGACCCAAGTACATCCGAAGTTAGGGATGGAAACGGGAAACCGTGACGCAGCAAGGACCAGCGCCGGACCAAGGGAAACAACCCGAAGAGCACGGCAGTCAACGCCGGATTCAAAAGCTCTCGGCAGAATTAGAAAAAGCTGCCCCTCAAGGATAACAGGGACGAGCTATCTAACCTAAACAAAATCTTGGACAAGATATGCCAAATCCATAGTACTCCCGGGAAGCCTGCAAACCATACCCACAGAGATTGTTGGGTTTTCAAGCAATCCGGCAAACTCAACGCCGAACACAAGGGGCTCGACACACCAAGCGAGGACGATGACGAACCCCACAAGCAGAGCATTGGAAAACAAAATAATTTCCCACAAGAAGTCAAAACAGTGAAATCACTTCACGTGACAAAAGGGAAAAACAGAATGGCGCCTATAGAGATACGCGCCACACGGCCTATCCCAGAGGAGTCCCGCCACTGGTTGTTAAAACCAATCACCTTCGACAATCAGGATTACTCTAGAAGTATCGGGAACGCAGGCTGGACTGCCTTGATATTAGATCCAATAATTGACGGACTCCACTTTTGACAAGTCCTAATGGACGGCGATAGATCTAAACCTGCTATATCGAGGACACAATCCATAAAATGGTGATAGAACCAACAAAAATTCGCCATAGCAACACTTCCTTTCAAGGTAACGCCAGCCCAGATGCCCATTGTACGGGTTCTCTCCTGCTAGAAGTTATGTTCGGCTCCCCGACAACTTCGCCGCCAAAAGCTAACCTTCCACATCGCCCCATTTACAAGGAGCTATCAAGCACTCTTTGGGGCCAAGCTTTCGCCCGCTTTAACGCAATACCGCATTATGCATCTCTTACGCTTAAAATGCCCGGTCCGCGAGGCATCATCTCATTAAAGGGAAATATCGAGTGTTCCTCGAGCGCGGAAGACTGTGCTGCTGCCTTGATAGCCACACACTAAACCGGCTTCACTAATCAAAGCACCTAAACAGGTCATTCAGACCCCGGACATGGCTAGACGAGTCCGGCGTAAACATACAAGGGCTTACTAGCCGCATACCCCAAGACAAGGGCTCCGCGCAGGTACAACAAGAGACAATAAAGCTCAATTTTACCCATTTTTGAATTATACTTTGTTTATTTAATATAACATACATTTTCGCATACGATCTTTTTCAACTAAGTTCCTCTCTTCTCTGAGATGAACACCGTGCTACACCCGTCGAGATACGGCACAACGGAGACACCGCGCAGACGTGCGATGAGGGACCCGTTCAAGGATTCTTTTTAGATTAAGACCCTGCGTAATCCTTTTTCACTGTCTCTTGTTGATACACATCCCCCGGTTTCTTGGTATAACCAAGGAGGAGGCTGGCGTCTTGGCATGTGGCCACGTCAGAATTTTGTGCGTACCTGGACACCAGGGGCTTATTACCAAGGGCGTTGTTCAGCCCGTTTTCATAAAGACCGAATACCTTAGGGAGTGTTCGGCGTCGCGAGTTTGGCCTTATATGCATCAGCTTCGAATCATGTCTTTGGTCAAATGTTAGGTTTGCCCGGCTCCTGTGTTTTGCTGCCTTACGTTCCGCTTTATCGGCTAAGGCGGCACCGGAGAACTCTGCGATTGTGCCCCGTTCGCCAAAGGCGAGCACCTCGAGAGAAAGCCGGCCGATCATCATGATATAGCGTGAGACTGGTCAACCACTCGATGACCCGCCGGAATCTTTAGGATTCCTCCGCATTAACGAAGGGCTGTTTCGGCCGGGCACACACACGCTACGAATTAGGGTGAGCGCGGTGCCCCTAGGGGCTATATAGTAGCCCCACAGTCAAACTCCTATGGCTAAGTGAAAGTGATAAAGCATTATAGTCCGGTTGCCTAGTTCGCTGCGCTATCACCTCCTTAATAGGACCAAGATGTTGGATCAAGTGTGAAAATCGCCATGCGAACACCCCGCATTATATGCGTGGGGGCTGAAGCCGAGACTGCCATCTTTCGGGTTATATACACATATACATTAACGGCCGCAGAGGTATTTTAATTCTTGAAGGCACAAGTATAAAAAGCTTTTATATTCCCTCGAAACATTGTTTTACAATAATACATGTTATTCGAACATAATATCCTTCGAGCACTGCGTCTCTATTAAACGAGCGCCCTGCAGAACTTCCTGAAAATAGTGCTCGGCAGGTACTCGGCTCCCGTCTGAATCTTGGGATGCAACAGCGATGGCCTTCATCTCCGCCGAGTATGTTTGACACGGGCAAGAGCCATCCGCGCACCCTCTATGCACGCTGACCTCTTCATTGCATTAATATGCGGCACCGCACCAAGGAACTGCTGCACCAAACTAAAATAACTCTTCGGCTCGGGCCTTTCCGGCCATAGATGACTCACGACATACTTCATGGCGAGTCCGGATAACCTACTCAGCTCCGCCCATGCGGCCAAACGATCGGTTAATGGAAGTGGGCGCTCTGGATTGTGGAACTGTGACCAAAAAGCTTTTCCACTTCGTGATCCTTTTGATCTCGGAAGTGTTCGGTCGCGTCATGGCTTTTCGCCGCCAAGTCCAGATAAGTGTCCGCCGCACTCCACAGCCGGTCCAACGGAGCATATTTAGGATCCCCGAACTTCATCCGCAGCATAAAGGGCTTTCCAGCCGAGATATCTCCGGCCTGACGTAGCACCTCCTTCATAGCTCTCATCGCAGAGCGAGCATCCTTGGCCTCGGTAGTGGCCTTCTCCAGGTCCTTCTGTTCCGCCCGACCTTCTTTTTCAAGAAGCCTGCAGCGGTCGGCAGCATTCTTCAACTTCACAACCATCTCAGCCATTTCCTTCTTGCTTCGGCAATGAGCAGCCTGTTCGGCTTTCAGCTCTTTAGCCGCCTTTAAGGCAGCCGCATCGCTTTTCCTGGCATCCTCCTTGGCTCGGGCAAGTTCCGCCCGAAGGTTCTCCATGGCAGGGGCACCATCTGCATCAAGCACACATGTTGTAAGATACGGGCATCACGCTCCTCTTACCAGGTGTCTTCGGAGAAATTACATACCTTGTGCCTCGTCAAGCCGCTTGTTGACAAGCGCGATGTCGGCATCTGCCACGTCAAGTTGCCGCTTTAGCTCGGCAAATCCATCAGTCCGGCTAGCCACCGAACACTTCGCCACCTACATACGAAGGGCGACATATTATACCTGAGATTATCATCCTCGGCGCACCGTCATTTTTGACAACGCACAGAGTCTCAGGGGCTACTATCTACACATGGCGCATCTTATATATGCGGAACTGTCAAAAGGTACATCATTTCGCGTACCTCAAAACTTGTCAGTAAACTCCTGACGGCCTCGTACAACCCGCTCTCCGCGGATGAAATCCTTTCAATCACCGTACCCATCAACGCACGGTGTTCTTCTGAGATAGACGCTCGCCCGAGAAGATCCTTCAGCTCGTCCGATGGCCTTTTTCGAAGGCCGGACACGGAGGGTTTTGGGGGGCCATACGACTGCCTTCCGGCCCTGCCGGATTCGGAGAAACCCTCCGCGACGACACCTCAGGGTCGCCCGCCTCGCAAGGCGGTACGGCAGGGGGAGGCATTCCGCTCTCCATCATCTCCGGACGAAGATCTCCTGTAGATGAGCTCTGCTGAGAAGGGCTGAGATCCGAACTACAAGGTAAAATTTCGGTTTTCTTCCTCAGAAATAGAACAGGGATGTCCTCATTTTAAAACTCCCCTCTCTACTTACGGCTCGGTGGAGGGCTGATCCTTGGGGGGCACAGTCGTCCGAGGCATCCCCGGCGTGGGACCCTCGGCGAAGATTTCTTCCCCGCTTTGAGATCATGGTCTCCGGGTCTTGAGGCGGTCCTCTTCTTCCCCCTGGATAGAGGAATTCTCGATTCCTCCTTTCCTGGCAGCCTCCTTCGGGGAGGCGGTAGCTTCCTTGTTCCCCCCTTCGCCTTCTTCCAAAGGCGCAACCTCCAGCATCCTGGTTAATATGGGATCCGGCGTGGTCTCAGGGAGGGGGGCCGGACACCTGATTAGCTTTGCTTTCGCTATCCACTCCTGTTTAATGGACAACTCTTTTAATGGCAATTCTATGATAAGTATACGGATAGCGTGTCCGGGTACATGGCTACTTACTTGAGTATCCGGGCGATTGCAACTCAGACCTGCGTCCTCGGTCGAGTCCGGACACATTGCTTGTGATCCGAAGAACAATTTGTACATCTCCATGGGCGTCACGCCCGTAAAATGTTGGAGGGCTCGTGGCCCTCTGGGTTAAACTCCCACAGGCGGAGGGGGCGACGTTTGCAGGGCAGGGTGCGGCGAATCAACATGACGTACGACCAGACTGATGTCTCTTTCTAGTATATCTCGAATGCGGCCCTGCAACAAGGGCACGTCCTTGGACGGCCCCCAGTTAAACCCTTTGTTGACCCATGATGCTAGCTGTGGTGGGGGACCCGAGCGAAAGGCAGGTGGCGCCACCCACTTGGTGCCCCTGGGAGCTGTGATATAAAACCACTCTCGTTGCCATAAGCTGAACTCCTCTTGAAAAGAGCCCTCGGGCCATGGAGCGTCAGCATTCTTGCTTATAACAGCACCTCCGCACTCTGCGTGCTGCCCCTCGATCATCTTCGGCTCTACCTTGAAGGTCTTAAGCCACAATCCGAAGTGATGAGTAATACGGAGGAAGGCTTCGCACACGACAATGAACGATGAGATGTGGAGGATGGACTCCGTAGCCAAGTCGTGAAATTCCAACCCATAATAAAACATGAGCCCCCTCATGAAGGGGTCCGTCGGGAAGCCTAGCCCCCGAAGGAAGTGAGACTCGAACACCATGCTCTCACTAGGCTTGGGAGTGGGAATAACCTGCCCTTGAGCAGGCAGCCTATGCGAGATTTCGCCGGTTAGATACCTGACATCTCTTAGCTTTAGCACGTCTTCTTCCGTAATGGAGGAAGGCATCCACCGGCCTTGAAGGTCGGAGCCGGACATCGTCGAATGTCCGAAGCACCTAAATCTGGAGCTTTTGGGTGTTGGAACTCAAGGTGAGAGGCGGATTCGATTGAGATTGAAAGAAAGGAGTAGAGCCTTGGTCTGTTTATAAAGAGGTTGAATACCAAGAGCCCTCCCCGTGACCGTTTGGGACTCGCCTTCGATTGAGGAGACATACCAATGGGCACGATTGGGTTACCCACGCCCGTATTGATGAGAATCCCGGAATAAGGGGACACGATCTCTGCTTCGACAAGACGTGCCAAGGAAATCGCCTCGCTAAACGCGCTGAGGTGGGACAAGAAACGATTCGAATAAAGGCTTGGCGTGGTGTGATGTCATCTTTGCGGAATACGTCGTGATTGGATTTGTGTAAATATTATTCTCTCTAAGGTGGTACGTGGAACTTATTTTGTAGAGCCGGACACTATCCTTGTGTTCAAAATCTTCTATGAAGTATTCGGAGGAGGAACCCGCCTTGCAATGCCGAAGACAATCTGCGCGCCGGACTCGTCTTCATTGAAGCCTGGTTCAGGGGCTAGTGAGAGAGTCCTGGATTAGGGGGTGTCCAGATGGCCGGACTATAACCTTTGGCCGGACTCCTGGACTATGAAGATACAAGATTGAAGACTTCGTCCCGTGTTGGGATGAGACTTTCCTTGGCGTGGAAGGCAAGCTTGGCGATACGGATATGTAGATCTCCTCCCATTGTAACCGACTCTGTGTAACCCTAGCCCTCTCCGGTGTCTATATAAACCGGAGGGTTTTAGTCCGTAGGACGAACAACAATCATACCATAGGCTAGCTTCTAGGGTTTAGCCTCTCGATCTCGTGGTAGATCTACTCTTGTACTACCCATATCATCAATATTAATCAAGCGGAGTAGGGTTTTATCTCCATCGAGAGGGCCCGAACCTGGGTAAAAACATCGTGTCCCTTGTCTCCTGTTACCATCCGCCTAGACGCACAGTTCAGGACCCCCTACCCGAGATCCGCCGGTTTTGACACCGACAGTGGCCTTGCGACTGGGATAAAACAAACTATGGGCTTAGTTTTGAGTTGAGGGCAGACTTGTAACTGAGACAACTATACAACACTAGGATATGAGTTGCGAGTTGAGGGTGAACCTGCAACTAAGATAAAAAAACAAAATACATCCCATTTTCAAGTCCGAGGGTGGACTTCAACTCGGGAAACAACAAACTCTGGGCCCAGTTGCGAGGGTGGACTTGCAACTGGAACAACACAGAACTATGATCCCAGCTGTGAGTTGAGGATTGACCTGCAACTAAGACAACTATGAAACAATTAGCCCAGTTGCGAGTCAAGGATCCACTTGCAACTGGGATGAAACAAACTACAGTCCCAGCTGAGAGTCAAGGGTGGACTTGCAACTGAGATGAAAACAAAACACATGCCTAGTTGCGGGTCTAGGGTGGGCTTGTAACTGCGAGAACTATGAGCCCAGTTACGAGTCAAAAGTGCACTTGCAACTGAGACAACTACGAAACTACGAGCGTAGTCCCGAGTGAAGGGTCGACTTGCAATTGCGATGAAATAAACTACAGTCTTAGTTGCGAGTCAATGGTTGCTTGCAACTGGGATGAAAGATAAAACACAAGCCCAGTTCTGAGTCGAGGGTGGGCTGGCAACTGGGATAAATCAAACTATGGGCCTAGTTGCGAGTTAAGGGTGGACTTGTAACTGAGACAACTATATAAAAATATGATACGAGTTGCAAGCTGAAGGTGGAATTGCAAAAAGGACAAGTACAAATTATGAGCCCACTTGCGAGTTATTGGTGCACTTGCAACTGGGATGAAAAACGAACCACGGACCGAGTTGTGAGTCAATGGCGCACTTGCAACTCGGATGAAAAACGAACAACGGATCGAGTTGTGAGTCAATGGTGAGCTTGCAGTTGGGATTAAAGAAACTACATGCCAATTGTGTGTCAAATGATGAGTCAAAGACCTTATTTCTCTACCTCTCTTGAAATCGAAATCCTAACTCACTGTCCTTCGCAGCAAGAATATAAAATAAAACAAATGAAACAAAATTTATGATTTTTTTATATAGTGAGTGATAAACTAATTAATTGGAGATAATAAAAAATACGAGACGAAGAGAGAATGGATAATGATTAAACCTCACAAATAACGCGTATGTCACTACTCTTTCCCTCTCATTTGTTTCCACCAACTTCGCGAAAAAACACAAAATGAAAATGGCAGTTCACACAATATATATAATGCGACCCACGCAAAGATAAGCACATCCCGCCCACGGACCGGACAGAAAGCGACAACAACCCAAAAACTATAGGGGATGGGGGGACCTCATGCAATGTGAAACCTGGCACACCGCTAAAAGACACAAAAACTGGCCAAAAAAACACAAATCTTGATGTTTGAATTATATGGTTTGGGAATTAACCGAGACTTAACTATTTCACATCTAATGAGAATTAGCAAATCCGATGTTCAAAATTCACTGCGATTTATACACCTCGTTTTGGTGTAGAAAAGTTACGAAAATATAAGCGAAAAGTGACCAAAAAATCAAAACAAAAAAGGACAAAAAATCCACATCGAGAAATGAGTTAGAGCCAGTTGCATATTGGCGGATGTGTCGGATGTGGGGTTCCGGCAAAACCCTTAAGGTTCCAACTCTGGGGTGCGCACGAATTTCTTTCCTTCCTACCGATCTACGCCCTAGCTCGCTAAGATCTCACGGATGAACTCGATGAACTCGCAACACAGAAAGACACGAGATTTATACTGGTTCGAGCCACCGTTGTGGTGTAATACCCTACTCCAGTGTGTGGTGGCAGATTGCCTCTTGGGCTGATGATGAACAATTGTGACGCCCGGATAATTAAGCTACAGTAAACCTCTTCTAATAATGCCACGTCACCTCGGTAATTGTTGATAAACTCGCGTCGGTTCGAAAACCAGTTCAAACTTCAAATTTAAAATCAAGGCAACATCAAAAGTTTTCAAACATTAAAACTAAAATATTCGAGAACTGACAAATAATGCATAGGTAATTATGGTGGAGATCCACATTTTTATAAAATATTTAATGCAATAAAATAAATAAAACTGTGGCTAAAATAAATATATAAATACCATTTAAATAATCAAAATGTACCAAGTATTTTATTATTGCACCAAACCTTTTGAGGTAGTGGGTTATATTATAAGAATATTTTAGGGGTTTGTTTTGTATTTTATAAAAAACTAAAATAGGTGTAACTTAAATAGAACAGAAAATAATAAATAAAATAAAATACAAAAACAAATAAAAAAAACCAAAAGACATGAAAAGCCCCCATCGGGCCATGGCCCCAAGAGCCACCAGCCGCCTGCTTCCACTTGGCCCAACCGCCCCACTCTCTCCATACCCCCACCCGCAAACCCTAACCGCACCCACGCCCCCACTCGCCCCCACTCGCTCTCCCCTCTCCCCGATTGGATCGGGATCGAGAGGAGGAGGCTGTCCTTCGCCGCCCGGCCGCCTCGCCCTCGCCGCTGGCCCGCCTCGCCCTCGCCCGCCGACGCCGACACGGAGCCGCCCCTCGCGGACCGCTCCGCCATCGCCAACGCCGCCTCGACCTCGTCTCCTCCCTACGCGTTTCGTCCCCGTCCTCCTCCTCGCCGAACCGCCCGAGTCGCCACCGCCCCGTCGTCCCCGACCTCCGTCGAGCCCGCTGCCCTTGACCCTGCGAACCCCGGTGAGGCCCCGGGCTCCCGCCCCCTCTCCTCGCACTCCCTCGCCCCACGACTGTTGCCGCGCCTCGCGCCTCGGCCCAGCGCTCACATGGCGGGCAGCGCCCTGGACCTGTGGCACCAACCGGCCGTGCCCATCGTCCCAGCGCCCTCTACCGCCTCGGGGCCGCGGCCTCCTCCCGTCTTTGGCCTCACCCCGCCATCGCCTGCGCGCCGCCCTGCCCCCTGCTCCCTACGGCTGCCCTGCCGTGGCCGCTGGTGCCTCGCAGCTCCCCGCGCCCGGCGCTGCTTCCGCCGTCGCCGGCCATTGAGGCCTCGGGCACGCTCACCCTCGCCTCTCGTGGCCTTGGATGCGAGCACCCGCACCTGTACACCCATTCGCCCGAACCCGCTATGGCCCCCTTGGCCCAATGACATGTGGGGCCGTCCCCTAGAATGTTTAAAAAAAGAATTAAGAAATTAAAAAGTATAATAAAAATAAAATTATTAATTAATTAGAGAATTAATTAACTTAATTAATCTGGTTTAGTTGAACTTAATTAACATATTAATTCAACTACTACAGTTAATTAGTAAACAACCTATGACATGCGGGACCCACACGTCAGTTTGACCAGTCAATACCTATGTTGACTGCCGACGTCATGCTGACGTCAGCAAACACTGTTCTGGATAATGTTGAATTAAATTAATTAAATAAATTCTAAAATGATTTAAATACTTTAGAAAATCATATAAAATAAACCGTAGCTCAGATGAAAATGTTTTCTATATGAAAGTTGCTCAGAACGACGAGACGAATCTGGATACGCAACCCGTTCGTCCGCCACACATCCCTAGCATAGAGAACATGCAACTTTCCCCCTCCAGTTCATCTGCCCGAAAACGCGAAACACCGGGGATACTTTCCCGGATGTTTCCCCCCTTCGTCGGTGTCACCTCCTACCACGTTAGGGCATACCTAGCACCGCGTATTATCTCGTTGTGTTTTGTGATGCTTTGATTGCTCCGTTATTTATTGTGTTCCCCCTCGGTTACTTCTTTCCGGTAGACCCCGAGGTTGCCGGCGACCCCCAGTTCAACTACGGTGTTGACGAACCCTCCTTCTCGGCTGAGCTTCCAGGCAAGCCCCCCCCCCCCTTGATCACCAGATATCGCCTATTCTTCTCTATACTGCTTGCATTAGAGTAGTGTAGCATGTTACTGCTTTCCGTTAATCCTATCCTAATGCATAGCCTGTCCTTGCTATTACTGTTGTTACCTTTGCCTACAATCCTACCTGCTTAGTATAGGATGCTAGTATTCCATCTGTGTCCCTACATTCTTGTCCGTCTGCTGTGCTATACTATCGGGCCGTGATCACTCGGGAGGTGATCACGGGTATATACTATATACTTCATACATGATACATGTGGTGACTAAAGTCGGGTCGGCTCGTAGGAGCACCCGCGAGTGGATCTTGTGGCGGAGCGACAGGCGGAGTTGAGGCTACCTAGGTGAGAGGTGGAGTGCAGCGGTGGTCGGTGTCATGATTTACATCATTAACACGCTTAATGAGATCTTGGTATTTGATCTGAGTCTGGCCATTTGGTCTATACACACTAACCAGCTACGCGGGAACAGTTATGGGCACTCGACGTCATGGTATCAGCCGAAGCCTTAGTGACGTCAGCGACTGAGCGGCGCGCGCCGGATTGGAGCGTAAGCTTGCTCTTGTATTAAGGGGGCTAGTTCTGCTTCCGGCTGTGTTCGCAACATGCACGTGTGCTAAGGGCGATGGGCCCACACCCCTGTGCGCTTAGGTTTAGACCGGCGTGCTGACCTCTCTGTTGGCCTAGGTGGGGCTGCGACGTGTTGATCTTCCGAGGCCGGGCATGACCCAGAAAAGTGTGTCCGGCCAAATGGGATCGAGCGTGTTGGGTTATGTGGTGCATCCCTGCAGGAAGTTTATCTATTCGAATAGCCGTGATCTTGATAATGTGACGACTTGGAGTTGTACCTTGACCTTATGACAACTAGAACCGGATACTTAATAAAACACACCGTTCCAAGTGCCACATACAACCCGGTGATCGCTCTCTCACAGGTCGACGAGGAGGGGATCGCCGGGTAGGATTATGCTATGCGATGCTACTTGGAGGACTTCAGTCTACTCTCTTCTACATGCTGCAAGACGGAGGCTGCCGAGCGTAGTCTTCGACATGATTAGTTATCCCCTCTTATTACGGCATTCTCGCAGTTCAGTCCACCGATATGGCCCTTTACACATATACCCATGCATATGTAGTATAGCTCCTTGCTTGCGTAGTACTTTGGATGAGTACTCACGGTTGCTTTCTCCCCTTTTCCCCTTTCCTTTCTTTTCTGGTTGTCGCAACCAGATGCTGGAGTCCAGGAGCCAGACGCCACCGTTGACGACGACTCCTACTACACTGGAGGTGCCTACTACTACATGTAGCCCGTTGACGACGACCAGGAGTAGTTAGGAGGATCCCAGGCAGGAGGCCTGCGCCTCTTTCGATCTGTATCCCAGTTTGTGCTAGCCATCTTATGGCAACTTGTTTACTTATGTCTGTACTCAGATATTGTTGCTTCCGCTGACTCGTCTATGATCGAGCACTTGTATTCGAGCCCTCGAGGCCCACAGCTTGTATTATGATGCTTGTATGACTTATTTATGTTTTAGAGTTGTGTTGTGATATCTTCCGTGAGTCCACGATCTTGATCGTACACGTTTGCGTGCATGATTAGTGTATGATTAAATCGGGGCGTCCTGAGATTGGTATCGAGCCGATCACTGTAGGAACCCCCCTTCCACACTCCTTGGCCAAAGTCGAGTCTAGACATTGCAAAAACTTTTTACTAACATGGCTGTGTGTCTTGCAGGCCCACATCGCCATTGGGTGGTATTAGGATCTTTTATTCCTCGTCTAAACTCTGGGACTCTGATCTCTCTGACTCTAGGTTCTCGTAATTACTTCCTCCCGGAGAGCCCTTCACTCCAGATGATCGATTTGTGCACCAGAAGATTCTGAAGATACTGTCCGATGTTCTCTCGGGACTTTGTGCCCACCGCTTTTGCTATTCCCGGCCACTGATAAATCCTTATGGATAACTTCTTACCCTTGCCATTCTTACATTCATCCCTAGCTGCTCTTGTTATTACAAGATGCATCGAATTGTTCTTCGACTTTTAAGAATCTCTTGAGCCATTGCATTACAGATCTTTGCCACATGAATACCCCTATGGATAATTCCTCTCACTTATCGAGTATCCGCTCATTCCCAGTTGTTCATGTGTTTCGCAAAAGACTTCGAAATACCATCGATCTTCCGAAAATCCTGAGCAACTTATTGCTCTTGAAATTCTTGCTTGCTTGCATTATGGTTAATCCCATAAGTCTTGTAATCTTATTGGCAACCCTTGCCTTTATCTTCTTGAGTCCCTCGATTCAGTATGTCGCGAATGCTCGCAATCCTCAATCATCTTTCCGGCTCAGATGTCATTTTGAACATGAGCTGGTTATCGACCAATCAAATTGCCGTCGATTGTACCCCTAAGTCTATTCGACTTATCCATTCTTAGTCAGACCGTTGGCTTCTGAATCATTGATTTGGAAGTGATAATTCCTTTGCATTTGAGCTTTGAATTACTCAGTTGTTTCTATAGTCCGATGCCCTTTCGTTCCTTCTTCCTCTGATAGAGTACCGATACTCGCATCAGCTCCGTTGTAGACCACAAGACCCCTTGTTGGATTATTATCCGACAGTGTCCTTCATATTCAATAAGCTTGTGAGCCTTTCCTAGGGTAAATAATACCTTTGGTAAATTATATCCTTTGCTTGTCAACCATGCTCCACTCCCGAGCTTGAGTTATTCGCTCCTGAAGTTTGTGGTATATGTTCCTAAGAAGCCCAGATGGGTTGGACCTATGCCTTTTCGAATCAGTGTGAACCCAGAAATTACTACTGTTCATACTCTACTGGTGTTATGTCAGATAAAATTTCAATACTACAACTAATGTCATTTTCAAAATACGAGAGGTGAATGAAAGGTTATGCGTTGAACAAGTGGGAGTCGACCTTGAACCCTGTGTTCATGCCCATGGACACGATGTATACCTTATCATGGAAGCTTCTCTTAAAATAATCATCCCCTTGTTATAAGTTTATCTTGTATCTGTGGACGTGGTTCCGACCATGTTTCTCCTTGATTCTATTTCTCAGGCAAGTGAAAACACTTGTCTTCTACAGATCAATACATCTCCGCAACCCCTATGTCGATCTTCCTTCGAGTAATACCCTCTAGTATCTCGAGAATATCAAAGAACTGTGTTGCTCCCTATGAGTCTTCATCTAGCATTGCTTCTCCCTGATTTCAGATTTCCCCCGGGTTCTGAGTTATTTCACTCGAGAACACTGATAAGTGAATCGATTCTGCACTCTGATTCAATAACTCTAAGTAATTTTCATTGCTTATGAGTTTAATGATCTTTCAACTCATTCCTAGCCTGATCGGCTACATCCTTATTGTTCCAATTTTAACTGTGCTACCTGGTCCTTATTCCCGGGGCAAAATTTTCGATGATGAGCTAAGCTTACGTCGATCTTCCTCATCATATCATTTCGCCTTGAACCGCAAGCTTGGACTTGAGTTTGTGTTGTACCCGTGGTTCCAATAACCTTTCGCTTCGTCATTCCTTTGACTTGATGTCATCACCGATCGATTACATCTTCATGAAATCTCTCGAGAAATGTTTCCAGAATATCAATCGAATCCATGATGAGAGATATCATCCTTTCCCCCTTGATGATTGTGTTAACATCGAGAACATTCTTGCATTTCCGCAACACAAAACTTGTTCTAGTTTTGCGTTGTACCTTGAGTTCCATGCTATCCGACTTATGTTATGCTCTACCTTGAAGTATTACCATCTTTTATGTCAAGAAGGTCGTGAGAATTGCTTCGCCTCTGAAAATTTCTTGGTATTGTGATACTTCTCACCATCACCATTCTTTCTTGGTCCCAATGTTGATTCTAGCCGGAATACCAACAAGTAAACGATGCTGCTTGGATTCTGTACTCCTAGCAACCCTATTTGCATTGGAGTTAATGATTGATAGCTCATTCTTAGACTATTGGTTGTTGAAACACCATTCTAATATCGTTCATACTACCTAAGCCCATATCTCGGGTGCACCTTTCAACCAATGTCTAATTGTGTATGTTTTCCTCGAGCATACCTCACTATATTATTTGATCTGACAAATGTTATCTCTTTGTTCACATAATTGTGGAAATCCATCTTTTGGAAATCCCAATGATTTGTCGCTGAGTTCATCAGTCACCTCCTCATCCTCTCCTTGGTTTACTGATGAACTCTTGTTACGGAACTCACTTCCATAGATCATTTCCCGAGAATCTTACGAGGTCTTCTTGTCAATTCGTGTCGTAGCTTTTTATCTCAGGCATCCCGAGTCTGTGGTATCCTGACACCAATCAGATCTGAAACTCGGTCAGATATGATGGTTGGAACATTTTCGAAGAGTTATAACATTGGTCTTTATATGACCCGGTAAGATGATGTCATGCCTAGCACACCTGGTCGGAGGACCTATTGTTATAGTTTCCTTTTTAGCAAGGTTAGCCATTCTTCCATGAGGAAATTGTAAGACTTATTCTATAAGTTGTTTCTAATGGATCCTTTGTGTATCCAGAGTCTGACCTTTGCTTGAAAACCATGTCAATACTATCTTGAAACATGTCTGTGGTACTCCGATTTTCAATAAGAGCATTTGTAGCACAATGATAAATTTTTCTTTCTCAATTATCCAAACACCGTTGTATGGGTAATATCATGAAATTTCTCTCCTCTTACCTAAAGGGTTTTCTTTGTTATATCCTGTCATGGAAATCATGCTCTGGTTGTCCTTGGGAAGGATATACCCCTGAAATATGTGTTTAAACACATTTTTCTTTCCATTGTTTTGTTTAACCTTTCTTGTGATCTATATGATATAAGCAGTAACATTTCCCTGCTTATGTAAACACCTCGGTTGTACAGCTCTGTCAGTAAGACCCTGTTACTACTGTTGATGACATTTCGGTAGCCACCGATGGACGAGAGCTTTGCCTAATGGTCCGCCTCATTCAACGAGCAGGAAAATGGTTCTCTTCGTCCCTCGCCCTTGGTATCGATGATGTTGCCGACATAACTAATAGACTACCCTCTGACATGCCTTGCTATCGTGACCGTGCAAGATGTCAGCCCCCTTCCTACCTTTAACCCACATGGTGGGCCCATAACCCACAGTTCCATAGGATCTAAACTTGACTCTCCTGCAACCCCTGTTCCCAAGGTTCTTCCTCGCATGTGGCCTCGTATGTAATTCACGAGCCACCTTCCGAGAGATCATCAAATCAGTTACCGGACACAGTACTTATTCCCGATTGCTTTGAGCCCCATTCGAGCCCTGTTTCAGGCATCGAACGATTGCCTGCCCGCTCGAAACTTCCCATGATACCTCCTTACTTTGTTCTCAATATTTTTGTAAGTTTCAAGTTACTTTCGCCACCTTCCTCGATGTTATCGACCAGATAGTTGACCTTGCGGAGGTCTGTTCTCCCGGTATGCCCACCCTTTATTCTTCCGTAAGTACGATGGAGTTCCTGAAGAAAGGACGCCGACTTCATCATGATGACCTGAAGCAGAGAAATCAAGACATCAATGTATTGGACCAGCCTCTTCGAGAAGAGCAACCAAGACCGAGAAGATCCATTATAATTTCGTAACTACACCTTTACCCCCTTCTCTACCTCTTAAATCTCAGGACGAAATTTCTTGTAGTGGAGGAGAATTGTGACGCCCGGACAATTAAGCTACAGTAAACCTCTTCTAATGATGCCACTTCACCTCGGTTATTATTGATAAACTCGCGTCGGTTCGAAACCCAGTTCAAACTTCAAATTTAAAATCAAGGCAACATCAAAAGTTTTCAAACATTAAAATTAAAAAATTCGAGAGGTGACAAATAATGCATAGGTAATTATGGTGGAGAATCCACATTTTTTATAAAATATTTAATGCACTAAAATAAATAAAACTGTGGCTAAAATAAATATATAAATACCATTTAAATAATAAAAATGTACCAAGTATTTTATTATTGCACCAAACTTTTTGAGGTAGTGGGTTATATTATAACAATATTTTAGGAGTTTGTTTTGTATTTTATAAAAAAATAAAATTTGTTTAAATTAAATACAAAATAAAATAATACATAAAATAAAATAAAAAAAAAAATAAAAAAAACCAAAAGACATGAAAAGCCCCCCCCCCCCCCCCACTGGGCCACGGCCCAGCAGGCCACCAGGCCGCCCGCCCGACCCACTTGGCCCAACCGGCCCCCACACTCTCCATACCCCCACCCCCGCAAACCCTAACCACACACCCACGCCCCACTCGGCCCCACTCCCCCACTCGCTCTCCCCCCTCTCCCCCGATTGGATCGGGATCGAGAGGAGGAGGCCGTCGCTCGCCGCCCGACGCCGCCTCGCCCTCGCCGCACGACGCTGACGCCGGAGCCGCCCCTCGCCGGACCGCTCCGCCATCGCCAACGCCGCCTCGACCTCGTCTCCTCCCCACGCGTGTCGTCCTCGTCCTCCTCCTCGCCGAACCGCCCGAGTTGCCACCGCCCCGTCGTCCCCGACCTCCGTCGAGCCCGCTGCCCTTGACCACCGCAAACCCGGTGAGGCCACAGGCTCCCGCCCCTCTCCTCGCACTCCCTCGCCCGCGACCGTCGCCCGCGCCTGCCGCTCCGGCCCCATACTCACCACAGGCGGGCAGCGTCTGACACGCTGTGGCACCGACCGACCGTGCCCGTCGTCCCGCGCCCTCTACCGCCCCTGGGCCGCGGCCTCCTCCCCGTGCTGGCCACACCCCGCCATCGCCTGCGTGCCGCCCTGCCCCCTGCTCCCTGTGGCTGCCCTGGCATGGCCGCCGGTGCCTCGCAGCTCCCCGCGCCTGGCGCTGCTTCTGCCGTCGCCGGCCATTGAGGCCTCGGGCGCGCTTGCCCTCGCCTCTCGTGGCCTCGGATGCGAGCACCCGCACGTGTACACCCATTCGCCCGAACCCGCTATGGCCCCCTGGCCCAACGACATGTGGGACCGTCCCCTAGAATGTTTAAAAAAAATAAGAAATAAAAAAGTATAATACCTCACTATATTATTTGATCTAACAAATGTTATCTCTTTGTTCACATAATTGTGGAAATCCATCTTCTGGAAATCCCAATGATTTGTCGTTGAGTTCATCAACCATCTCCTCATCCTCTCCTTGGTTTACTAATGAACTCTTGTTACGGAACTCACTTCCATAGATCATTTCCCGAGAATCTTACGAGGTCTTCTCGTCAATTCGTGTCATACATTTTTATCTCAGGCATCCCGAGTCTGTGGTATCCTGACACCAATAAGATCTGAAACTCGGTCAGATATGATGGTTGGAACATTTTCCAAGAGTTATAACATTGGTCTTTATATGACCCGGTAAGATGATGTCATGCCTAGCACACCTGGTCAGAGGACCTATTGTCATAGTTTCCTTTTTAGCAAGGTTAGTCATTCTTCCTTGAGAAAATTGTAAGACTTATTCTATTAGTTGTTTCTAATGGATCCTTTGTGTATCCAGAGTCTGACCTTTGCTTGAAAACCATGTCAATACTATCTTGAAGCATGTTTGTGGTACTCTGATTTTCAATAAGAGCATTTGTAGCACAATGATAAATGTTTCTTGCTCAATTATCCAAACACCGTTGTATGGGTAATATCATGAAATTTCTCTCCTCTTACCTAAAGGGTTTTCTTTGTTATATCATGTCATGGAAATCATGCTCTTGTTGTCCTTGGGAAGGATATACCCCTGAAATATGTTTTTAAACACATTTTTCTTTCCATTATTTTATTTAACCTTTCTTGTGATCTATATGATATAAGCAGCAATATTTCCCTGCTTATGTAAACACCCTCGGTTGTACAGCTCTATCAGTAAGACCCTGTTACTATTGTTGATGACATTTCGGTAGCCACCGATGGATGAGAACTTTGCCTAATGGTCCGCCTGGTTCAACGAGCAGAAAAATGGTTCTCTTCGTCCCTCGCCCTTGGTATCGATGTTGTTGCCGACATAACTAACAGACTACCCTCTCAGATGCCTTGCTATCGTGACCATTTCAAGACTCCTCGTCATGTCTGTGATCTCATCCGGGACTCCGAACAATCTTCGGTCACCAAAACACATAACTCATAATAAAAATCGTCATCAAAAGTTAAGCGTGCGGACCCTACGGGTTCGAGAACTATGTATACATGACCGAGACACATCTCCGATCAATAACCAACAGCGGAACCTGGATGCTCACATTGATTCCTATATATTCTACGAAGATCTTTATGGGTCAAACCGTAATGACAACATACGTCATTCCCTTTGTCATCAATATGTTACTTGCCCGAGATTCGATCATCGGTATCATCATACCTAGTTTAATATCATTACCGGCAAGTCTCTTTACTCGTTCCATAATGCATCATCCTGCAACTAACTCATTAGTCACATTGCTTGCAAGGCTTATCATGATGTGCATTACGGAGAGGGCCCAGAGATACATCTCTAATACTTGGAGTGACAAATCCTAATCTCGATCTATGCCAACCCAACAAACACCTCTGGAGACACCTGCAGAGCATATTTATAATCATCCAGTTACGTTGTGACATTTGATAGCACACAAAGTGTTCCTCCTGTATTCGGGAGTTGCATAATCTCATAGTCAAAGGAATATGTATAAGTCATGAAGAAAGCAATAGCAATAAAACTTAACGATCATTATGCTAGGCTAACGGATGGGTCTTGTCCATCACATCATTCTCCTAATGATGTGATCTCGTTCATCAAATGACAACACATGTCTATGGTCAGGAAACTTAACCATCTTTGATTAACGAGCTAGTCAAGTAGAGGCATACTAGGGACACTTTGTTTTGTCTATGTATTCACATATGTATCAAGTTTCCGGTTAATACAATTCTAGCGTGAATAATAAACATTTATCATGATATAAGGAAGTATAAATAACAAATTTATTATTGCCTCAAGGGCATATTTCCTTCAGTCTCCCACTTGCACTAGAGTCAATAATCTAGATTACACTGTAATGATTCTAACACCCATGGAGTCTTGGTGCCTATCATGTTTTGCTCATGGAAGAGGCTTAGTCAACGGGTCTACAACATTTAGATCCGTATGTATTTTGCAAATCTCTATGTCGCCCTCCTTGACTTGATCACGGTTGGAGTTGAAGCGTCTCTTGTTGTGTTTGGTTCTCTTGTGAAATCTGGATTGCTTCGCTAAGGCAATTGCTCCAGTATTGTCACAAAAGATTTCTATTGGACTCGATGCACTAGGTATTACACCTAGATCGGATATGAACTCCTTCATCCAGACTCCTTCATTTGCTGCTTCCGAAGGATCTATGTATTCCGCTTCACACGTAGATCCCGCCACGTCGCTTTGCTTTGAAGTGCACCAACTGACAGTTCCACCATTCAATATAAATATGTATCCGGTTTGTGACTTAGAGTCATCCGGATCAATGTCAAAGCTAGCATTGGCGCAACCATTTACGACGAGCTCTTTGTCACCCCCATAAACGAGAAACATATCCTTAGTCCTTTTCAGGGATTTCAGGATGTTCTTGACCGCTGTCCAGTGATCCACTCCTCAATTAATTTGGTGCCTCCCTGCTAAACTTATAGCAAGGCACACATCAGGTCTGGTACACAGCATTGCATACATGATAGAACCTATGGATGAGGCATAGGGAATGACTTTCATTTTCTCTTTATCTTCTGTAGTGGTCGGGCATTGAGTCTGACTCAACTTCACACCTTGTAACATAGGTAAGAACCCTTTCTTTGACTGATCCATTTTGAACTTCTTCAAAACTTTATCAAGGTATGTGCTTTGTGAAAGTCCAATTAAGCGCCTTGATCTATCTCTATAGATCTTGATGCCTAATATATAAGCAGCTTCACCGAGGTCTTTCATTGAAAAATTCTTATTCAAGTATCCTTTTATGCTATCTAGAAATTCTATATCATTTCCAATCAACAATATGTCATCGACATATAATATTAGAAATTCTACAGAGCTCCCACTCACTTTGTTGTAAATACAGGCTTCTCCAAAAGTCTGTATAAAACCATATGCTTTAATCATACTATCAAAGAGTATATTCCAACTCCGAGAGGCTTGTACCCGTCCATAAATGGATCGCTGGAACTTGCACACTTTGTTAGCACCTTTAGGATCGACAAAACCTTCTGGTTGCATCATATACAACTGTTCTTTAAGAAATCCATTAAGGAATACAGTTTTCACGTCCATTTTCCAAATTTCATAATCATAAAATGCGGCAATTGCTAACATGATTCAGACAGACTTAAGCATCGCTATGGGTGAGAAGGTCTCATCGTAGTCAACTCCTTGAACATGTCGAAAACTTTTATAGCAATTCGAGCTTTGTAGATGATAACATTACCATCTGCGTCTGTCTTCTTCTTGAAGATCCATTTATTTTCTATGGCTTGCCGATCATCGGGCAAGTCAACCAAAGTCCATACTTTGTTCTCATACATGGATCCCATCTCAGATTTCATGGCCTCAAGCCATTTCACAGAATCTGGGCTCATCATCGCTTCCTCATAGTTCGTAGGTTCGTCATGGTCTAGTAACATGACTTCTATAACAGGATTACCACACCACTCTGGTGCGGACGTACTTTGGTTGACCTACGAGGTTCGGTAGTAACTTGATCTGAAGTTTCATGATCATCATCATTAACTTCCTCACCAATCCGCAGCCTTGAGCATTGCGAAGAGCTCGGGAATTGTCTTGTTCATCCCTTGCATATTATAGTTCATCACAAAGCTTTTATATTGAAGAACTCTGTCAATGACACTGTCATCCGAAAGATTAACTCTCAGCTGAGTCAAGTGGTTATGGTACCCAGACATTCTGAGTATGTGTTCACTGATAGAATTGTTCTCCTCCATCTTGCAGCTATAGAACTTGTTGGACACTTCATATCTCTCAGCTCGGGCATTTGCTTGAAATATTAACTTCAACTGCTGGAACATCTCATATGCTCCATGATGTTCAAAACGTCTTTGAAATCCCGATTCTAGGCCGTAAAGCATAACACACTTAACTATCGAGTAGTCATCGGATTTAGCTTGCCAGACGTTCATAACATCAGCAGTTGCTCCTGCAGCAGGCCTTGTACCTAGCGGTCCATCAAGGATGTAATTCTTCTATGCAACAATGAGGATAATCCTCAAGTTACGGACCCAGTCCGTGTAGTTGCTACCATCATCTTTCAACTTAGCTTTCTCTAGGAACACATTAAAATTCAAGGGAACGGTAGCACGGGCAATTGATATACAACATAGATATGCAGAAACTATCAAGACTAAGTTCATGATAAATTTAAGTTCTATTAATCATATTACTAAAGAACTCCCACTTAGATAGTCATCCCTCGAGTCATGTAAATGATCACATGATCCATATCAACTAAACCATGTCCGATCATCACGTGAGATGGAGTAGTTTTCAATGGTGAACATCTCTATGTTGATCAACTACTATATGATTCACGTTCGACCTTTCGGTCTCAGTGTTCCGAGGCCATGTCTGTACATCCTAGGCTCGTCAAGTTTAACCCGAGTATTCTGCACGTGCAAAACTGTCTTGCATCCGTTGTATGTGAACATAGAGCTTATCACACCCGATCATCACATGGTGTCTCGGCACGACGAACTGTCGCAACGGTGCATACTCAGGGAGAACACTTATACCTTGAAATTTTAGTGAGGGATCATCTTATAATGCTACCGCCGTACTAAGCAAAATAAGATGCATAAAAGATAAACATCACATGCAATCAAAATATGTGACATGATATGGCCATCATCATCTTGTGCCTTTGATCTCCATCTCCAAAGCATCGTCATGATCTCCATCATCACCGGCTTGACACCTTGATCTCCCTCCTAGCATCGTTGTCGTCTCGGTAACTTTTTCTTCTACAACTATCGCTAATGCATAGTGATAAAGTAAAGCAATTACATGGCGATTACATTTCATACAATAAAGCGACAACCATAAGGCTCCTGCCAGTTGCCGATAACTTTTTCAAAACATGATCATCTCATACAATAACGTATATCACATCATGTCTTGACCATATCACATCACAACATGCCCTGCAAAAACAAGTTAGACGTCCTCTACTTTCTTGTAGCAAGTTTTACGTGGCTGCTACGGGCTTCTAGTAAGAACCGTTCTTACCTACGCATGAAAACCACAACGATGTTTCGTCAAGTGTGTTGTTTTAACCTTCAACAAGGACTGGCCGTAGTCAAATCCGATTCAACTAAAGTTGGAGAAACAGACACCCACCAGCCACCTTTATGCAAAACAAGTTGCATGTTTGTCGGTGGAACCGATCTCATGAATGTGTTCATGTAAGGTTGGTCCGGGCCGCTTCATCCAACAATACCGCCGAAACAAAATAAGACGTTGGTGGTAAGCAGTATGAGTATGATCACCCACAACTCTTTGTGTTCTACTCGTGCATATCATCTACGCATAGACCTGGCTCGGATGCCTCTGTTGGGGAACATAGCATGCAATTTCAAAAAAAATCCTATGATCACGCAAGATCTATCTAGGAGATGCATAGAAACGAGAGGGGGAGAGTGTGTCCACGTACCCTCATAGACCGAAAGCGGAAGCGTTAGCTTCACGCAGTTGATGTAGTCAAATGTCTTCGCGATCAACCCGATCAAGCACCGAACGTACGACACCTCCAAGTTCTGCACACGTTCAGCTCGATCACGTCCCTCGAACTCTTGATCCAGCAAAATGTCGAGGGAGAGTTTCATCAGCACGACGGCGTGGTGACGATGATGGTGATGTGATCCGCGTAGTGCTTCGCCTAAGCACTATGACAATATGACCGGAGGACTCAACGGTGGAGGGGGGCACCGCACATGGCTAAGAAACAATTGATGTTCTTTGTGGTGCCCCCTACCCCCGTATATATAGGAGGGAGAGAGAGGGGGCCGGCCTAGGGGGCGCGCCAAGTGGGAGGAGTCCCACTTGGACTCGTAGTCCAATTCGCCCCCCTTCCTTCTTTCGGAGGGGGAAAGGGGGAATGAGAGAGAGAGGGAGAAGGAAAGGGGGGCCGCGCCCCTCCCCTTGTCCAATTTGGACTCCCCATGGGGGGGGGGGCACCCCCTTGTGGGCTGCCCTCTCTCTGCCCTATGGCCCATCAGGCCCATTACTTCCCCCGGGGGTTCTGGTAACTCCTCAGTACTCCGATAAATATCCAAAACACTCTGAAACCATTCCGGTATCCGAATACTACCGTCCAATATATCAATCTTTACCTCTCGGCCATTTCGAGACTCCTCCTCATGTCCGTGATATCATCCGGGACTCTGAGCAATCTTCAGTCACCAAAACATATAACTCATAATACAAATCGTCATCGAACGTTAAGCGTGCGGACCCTACGGGTTCGAGAACTATGTAGACATGACCGAGACACATCTCCGATCAATAACCAATAGCGGAACCTGGATGCTCATATTGGTTCCTACATATTCTACGAAGATCTTTGTCGGTCAAACCGTAATGACAACATACGTCATTCCCTTTGTCATCAGTATGTTACTTGCCCGAGATTCGATCATCGGTATCCTCATACCTAGTTCAATATCGTTACTGGCAAGTCTCTTTACTCGTTCCGTAATGCATCATCCCGCAACTAACTCATTAGTCACATTTCTTGCAAGGCTTATCATGATGTGCATTACCGAGAGGGCCCGGAGATACTTCTCCGATACTTGGGGTGACAAATCCTAATCTCGATCTATGGCAACCCAACAAACACCTTTGGAGACACCTATAGAGCATCTTTATAATCACCCAGTTACGTTGTGACATTTGATAGCAGACAAGGTGTTCCTCCGGTATTCGGGAGTTGCATAATCTTATAGTCAAAGGAATATGTATAAGTCATGAAGAAAGCAATAGCAATAAAACTTAACGATCATTGTGCTAAGCTAACGGATGAGTCTTGTGCATCACATGATTTTCCTAATGATGTGATCTCGTTCATCAAATGACAACACATGTCTATGGTCAATAAACTTAACCATCTTTGATTAACGAGCTAGTCAAGTAGAGGCATACAAGGGACACTTTGTTTTGTCTATGTATTCACACATGTATCAAGTTTCCGGTTAATACAATTCTAGCATGAATAATAAACATTTATCATGATATAAGGAAATATAAATAACAACTTTATTATTGCCTCTAGGGCATATTTACTTCAACTGGGACATCTAATTTACACTAATAAAAAATGAAATAAATTCATAAAATTAAAATGAATAAATAAAAGAAAAAACATGCTTGACTCCTTTAATTTTTTTCCACGCCCACATGAAAAATTACACGAAAATACCTATGCCTAGACAAAAAAACAGATCAAAAAGCAGTGAGATAGCAACGCACATGAGAAAAAGGTCCGTATACCCACACTCTTATAGACACATAGACACAAGGACAAAAGACAAACCGCTTCAAAAAACAACCCGACAGAGGTTCACCAGCACGAGACTAGGCACGGCGAGAACACAAATAAAAGAATTACATGAATTTTACAACCTCTAATTATGTGATGGACAATTTAAATGAGATATAGCTAAAAAATGTCTGGATGCCAATTAGTAAATCCATAAAAAGAATGCACAAATAACGTATTGTGCATACACAAAAGCATAGAATTGCAAAAAAGGCAAACACACTCACAAGTGTTGCAGCAGATCGACACTAGTAATCAAATAATAGAAAAGAAAATGAAAAGTTTAAGGGGAAAAGACCAACCACGTTTCACGAGCCCACGCTAAAAAAACATGAACATTGAAACTAGGTATCTACGGTTTAAAACTTAGATGTGAGATACTTATTTCACATCCAGATGTGATTTAGCAGATTTGAAAAAAAATCCTTAAAAAACTTTAAGTTTCAACGACAACTTACGGATTTTGCATCTAAAAATGCAAAGTTTCAACAAGTATCAGAGACATAATTTTACATAACTCTTTATTTCGGTCGTGGACACAAAATAAATATTTTTATCGGTTGCTTGTACTAAGTTTGAACATTTGAAACTTAACATTTTTAGAAGTCATCAAAATATATTCAAATGGATCTTGTTTTGAAGCACTAGTCATGAGAAACAGGAATATGAAAACATAACTTAGATTTGATTTTTCATTTAAAAGATGTAGAACTTTGAAAATGGAAAGCCAAAATAAAAAGTTCGCACCCAGGACCTAAGTGCCCCCGCACTTGTGCGCCTCAAATCTTCGTCCCTCATTATCATCATGTTAACATCACTTCATATGAGCATACCAAAAGAAATTTTAGACTGCTCATAGTTTAAATATCATAAGACCTCTCACCAGGTGATAGCATAGACCAATATCGGAGCCTGCTACAACTCGCCTGATTAGACGTATCAGAGGTGGGACCCAGGTAAGGTGGCCTACTCGAAGAAACCTTCGGGGTGGGACCTGCTACCAGTCCTCGGAAGGAGCTTGCTTAGGTCTTAAGGCACTTGCCTCAAAATGAAACTTCAGATCTAAAGAAGTCCTTGGACATGGAATCATCCTGGAAGATCGAAGCATCAAGTTTGTTTAACTCGCCTACGAAATCAAAGACAGAAAATGAAGCCATGGCCCCAAGGAGATGATCAATGTCCTCGGCATGATGATTAGTTCAGGGGCTACTAACGGCGTCCTGGACTAGGGGCCGCTAACCACGACGGTCCCCAATCGTAGGTTGGGCCGAGGACCCCTAGACGACCAATAGGTGGGCCATGTTTGCCATGACCCATGGATATGCAAGATATAATCCTCCAAAGACTTGGTGCCTACTCCAAGACACATCTGAATCATCGACATGTTTATCCCTTGATGTAACTGTTAGGAACTAGAGTATATCGGCCAGAGGGGGGTGAATGGAAGATTCAAAAATTCTTGCGAATGATTTGAATCGAACCCAAACATAGCAGCGGAAAAAAGGTTCGGCAGAAACGAACTCAATCAAGCATACTATTGAGGAACAAAACTATCGATGTAGGATGGAATAATGGTTCGAGCATAGGATACAACAGGCTTGATGATAATGATGGTAAAGCAATATGCAACCAGATGTAATATCATGACAGATAGCTAGAAATGGACTAAGATGGATAACTTCGAGAGATGGCTAATATGAAGTAAATGATCACAACACAGAATGATGACCAGGACTAAGACATCATAACAAAATGACAAGATAGCAACTACCTGGGCAGTGAATGATAACTGATAGAAATAACAGAAGTAATAGACTTGAATGATATGCAATAGTGAATGAATGATCAAATAAACTATCGTCACAGGGCATGAATGCAAGCCGCTGAAGGTAATGCAGAGAAGTAAATTGAACCAGTGGTGCTCGATGGCGACAGAGAGATTTGGTAGACCATTTCACCCTTCTACCAAAGGACTACGTCTGGTTGGAGGGATTGTGACTTAACACGGAAGATAAACTCTCTTCGCCCTATTCTCCTTCAACTCAGAGCTGATAATACTCTAGTTTATTTCACTCATGGTAGATACTTGTCGGCGATCTCCAAACCTTCTATCGACCTTCGCTAACCACAATCACTCTTGGTTGCTGAAGATCTAGCTCGATGAAGACACCAACTCTTCAACACTGGAACCGACACCTATCCTCTAGAGACTGCGCAGCTCTCAAGAGTAATAGGTACAATAACTCTAACTCGGAACTATTGTGATGCTCAACCACTATCTAAGTTTGGGCTCTTGATTTTTCAGTCGGCGGATCTTAAACTCAAATCACTCGGAGAGGGGATGCTCAGTCAATCTTCTCAGAAATCTTAAGCGGAGCAGCCAACGAACAATGTTGGAGCGGGGTGGCTATTTATAGCTGAACCTTCCCTGGTGGGAAATTACCAAATTGGAAGGTAGCAAAGTAAATCTTCGTACAAGTGATATTGACATAGGATCTCATTCATGGTCTCTTTCAATACACTCGATACTATCTGAGGTGTTTTCTGTCACACACAATCTTGAAGAAGATTTGGTAGATAAAGTGATACTTCCAAATGATTTGTGACGAAGGATAAGCCATGAAGATTTTCTTAGAACACAATTTGAATCTAGAATCCACTCGAGATATAAGTTCCCTGCAAGTTAGATATACGAGGGAAAACTAAGCAAAGGAATTATAGACATATTGCTCGTAGTACATACGCTTTAAGAGAAGTTTTCGTGCATCAAAGATGTTACGAAGTAGATGTGCGAGGAAAAACATTTCTAAAGAATGTAAAGTATCTTTCTTCTTCTGCAAGGTTAGATAGCGGAAGATAATCATTGCAACATTTAACCAACATACATATATAAATTCAAGGAGTAAGATATCTCGTCAAGAGATGCATGATTTTAAATCCTCCTTGAAGTGCTTTTACTTCCCTGCGCGAGAGATAATTATCGAGGATAATCATTGCTAGGGAGTCAACTTTTGGTACCACCTGCAAACATATAGTTGGAAGCAAACATCATGGCAGCGGGGGTTATTAACATTACATGACGACCGAGTATATTAACACCACATGCGATGCGTTAAGTTTCAGAAGCAAACTGTTCGACGAAACAAAATTGTTCAAAAGAAGGGCAAATGGCGAATAAAAACACCCTGCAAATAGCCCACTGATCTATCACTCGATGTACCACTCCCCCTTTTTGTCAGCAAGTGTCAAAAAGGAAAGAGAATGCATACAAGGAACTACTCGTCCGAAGAACCCTCAGAACCATAACTCAGACTGTTCGAAGAAGTGGAGCGAGCAATGGTTGAGGTCGAAGTAGGAGTTGGTGATGCAGCATGGGCTTCGGGATTTGTCGGCATTCTGGGAACGGGGGTACCCAGACTTGCCTGCCTGCAGCCCACGACATGGCTCCGTCAATGGCCCGGTACAGCCCAACTTCGACAACAACAACCCAAGACCCTCGCGAGGCGGACGACACCAAGACCTCCCTGGGGGCTGCCTCCCCAGGCTGGCTACCGAGGAGCGGAGATATCCATGTAAGCTGCACCTCACGAGGTTCATATGACGTGAGCCGTGGCCACCAAGGCCAGGCGGGCGCCAGCGGGTGCAGTGTACCAGTTTCCTCTTTGGTGCTAAGGAGGCAAGCGCAGGCGCGGGGTCCCGAGGAATCAAGCAAAGGTTTCCATTCCGGTGCAACAAGACCAAGACCGCCAAGACGGCAGGACGGAGGTCATCACGGAGCCCACGACGACGTCACCACCAGATGCTTTTGCAGGCGAAGACTACTTTTGACAGGATAACTTGTACTAGTTGTCTCCCTTTGAATTTTGCCTTGTGGGATCCCTTCCCGCCTATATTTGGGGAGCGGACCAAGGCCGCTACAAATAGGACTTAGCCACCACTATAGAGGGGGACGGATCATTCGGACCAACCTGACACCCACCAGCTATTCGAGCACAAGAACACCTCACCTCCTGAGGTTGTTCCACCACTGTACTAGTTCATCCTCAGCCCCTCGAGGCAATCCACCACAAAGCTGGAGTAGGGTATTACACCGTAAGGTGGCCCGAACCAGGATAAACTGCTGCGTCTCTTGTTCTTTGGCTTCATCGAACTAGGCCGTGGGATCATTGAGCAGGCAGACTAGGGAGGAAGAGTTCTTCGCACGCACCCTAGATTTCAAACCTCTCAAGGGTCTGCAGAACCCTGAATCCAACATTTGGCGCGCCAGGTAGGGGTGCGTCGGAGCCTCTCTTCCACCGGTCGACTCGCCATCGCTCCACCACTTCCATGGCTGACGCCATTCGAGCCCATGCTAAGCGTCGGGCTGCCCTCGCCGCTCGTGTCGCCTAGACGGCGCCTGCCGGCGGGCCTCCCCGTCTTTCTCTATTGCCTGCCACCACCGGCCCGGCAGGGCAAGAGCAGCAAGCTTCGTTGCTGCACCCCTTCGTGCGGCGTGATGGACGCACGGCCACCCCATCGCTGACTCCGGCTGGTTCGTCATCTCATGCTCGTCGCGGGTCGGCGGACGCGTAGGCTCACTGCTCATGCCGCGCGAGCTCCTGCGCTATCGCCCTGTCGACGACTTCTACGAAGACTGGTTGGACCGCGTCGCCGAGCTTGTCAGTGCCGCCGCCTGCATCATCTCTCTCACTGCCTCGCCCGCCGCCTGCCGTGGGTGATGTAGCCCATGGAGCACCTCTGCCACCTCCTCGTCAAGACATCGCCCTTGGACCAAGGCACGCGACCTACCGCCAGGACGCCCGCGCGTGAAGTAGAAAGCTACCAGGAGGTCCAGGGGCCGCAAGAAGATGCTCCTACACTCCCAACACCACCATGTTAAGACCGCGCGCCACCTGCGATGGTGGCACGCAAGCGCCAGGATCAGACTCCACCTCCACGACGGGCTCCCATGACTACCGCGGGCTGTCGTGCCTTCACCCCGGAGCTTCGCAGCGTCATCTGGCCGGGGAAGTTCAAGCCCGACCTTCCTCCATGGTATCACGGCACCCCCGACCCTGCCAAGTTCCTGCAGCTCTATGAGCTGAGCATCGAGGTGGCCAACGACGACGAGAAGGTTATGGTGAACTGGTTTCCCATTACCCTCAAGGATCACGCGTGCTCGTGGCTCCTGAACCTGCCCGCAGGATCGATCTCCTCCTGGGGCAAGATGCGCGAGCATTTTGTTGCCAAACCAGGGCACTCTCGACCGCCCGGCAGCCGTGGGTGACCTGGGGTGCGTCAAGCAGCAACCAGGGGAGACCTTGCAGAAGTACATCAAGTGCTTCAGCAGTGTTCGCCTCAAGACCCCCAAGGTTTCGGACGAGGCCATCATCTCGGCGTTGTCTGATGGTGTCCGCGACGTCAAGAATAAGGAGGAGCTCACCATACACGAGGACCTGTGCATGGCTCTGGAGATGTTCAACATGGCGACCAAGTGCGCGAGGAGCTGAGGAGGGTTGCCTATCCCTCCTGGAGCTCCCGGGGGCTGACCTAGAAGACAAGAAGGCCAAGGCCAAGGACGTGAAGCGCAAGGGGGTGGCCGTGTTTGCGGCTGAACCAGAGATGAAGTGCTGTTTGCGGCTGAACCAGAGATGAAGTGCAGCTGCGAACACCCGTAGTCATCCAAGGGCAGCCGTCCATTCCGCGTTTTCCACAACATACACAACCACAACACCAATGACTGCCAGGAGCTCAGGGCCATCCGCGACGGCGCCTCGGTCGTCTCCCTGAGTGCAGCGATCGAGTCTACGGCCGCGGAGGAGGCCGAAATGGAGGACGCTGGGACAACCGCGGCCCCCGCCAGGAACGGCACGATCAGCCTCGTGGTAACGCTGGCAGGGCCAGCCTCGTGAGGGCGCCTAGAGAGATCAGCCTCGTGAGGACCGTCCTCAGGGCAACGCCAGCCTCCCTCCGTTGCCACCACCACCAAGAAGGAACGATGACCACCACCAGGACGAGGGGGCTGGGGGCTTCCAGGAGCCTCGTGCCATCGCCTGCATCCTGGGTGGCGCTCAGGCCCCAGCCTCTCATCGCATCTTCAAGCGGTTCGCCCGTGAGGTGAACGCGGCCCTTCCCAGGCTCGAGGCCACACTTCCGCTCAGGTGGTACAAGTGCACCATCACCTTCAGCTCGTCCGACCAGCTCAAGTGTGCGGCAACTGCCGGCGCCCTCCCGATGCTCTGCTCACCCGTCATCAGCAACGCCCTCGTCACCAGAACCCTTATCGATGGCGGTGCGGGGCTCAATGTTCTTTCCATCGAGACGTTCGACTGCCTTCAAGTGCCCTATGATCAGCTGCAGCCCACCAAGCCTTTCTCGGGAGTGACCGACGGCTCCACCACCCCGATAGGGCAGATCCGCCTCCCTGTCACTTTCAGCAAGTGCGACAACTACCGCACTGAGCTCATCAACTTCGACGTTGCCCACATCCGCCTTCCGTACAATGCCATCCTTGGGTATCCAGCTCTGGCCAAGTTCATGGCGGTGCCACATCATGGTTACAATGTCCTCAAGATGCCAGGAATCCGCGACATCATCACGATCGCCTGTGAGGAGAAGGACGCAGTGTGCTCTCTCGAGCGCGCCTACTAGGATGCTGTGGTCGAGAACCCAGACGACGAAGGCACCGTCTACCCTCCTGAGGCTGTCCCCAAGAAGAAGAAGCAGCTACTCTGCCAAGAGCCTCAGGATAGCGGTGTGTCCAACGGTGCCACCTCAGGACTGGCGCCCACGGATGGGGCGCCTCCCTCTCTCGCATAGGAAGGCGCGCCCTGATATGTCTCCAATGCATCTATAATTTTTTATTGTTCCATGCTATTATATTATCTGTTTTGGATGTTTAATGGGCTTTATTATGCTCTTTTATATTATTTTTGGGACTAACCTATTAACCGAAGGCCCAGTGCAAATTGATGTTTTTTTGCCTATTTTAGTGTTTCACATAAAAGGAGTATCAAACGGAATCCAAACGAAACCTAAGCGAGGATCTTTTTTGGAACGAACGCAATCCAGGAGACTTGGAGTGGAAGTCAAGGAAGCAACGAGGCAGGAGGGCGCGCCCCCCACCCTTGTGGGCCCCTCGTAGCTCCACTGACCTACTTCTTTCGCCTATATACTCTTATACCCTAAAAATATCCAGGGGAGCCACGAAACCACTTTTCCACCGCCGCAACCTTATGTACCATGAGATCCCATCTTGGGGCCTTTTTCGGCGATCTGCCGAAGGGGGATTCGATCACGGAGGGCTTCTACATCAACACTATAGCCTCTGCGATGATGTGCGAGTAGTTTACCACAGACCTTCGGGTCCATAGTTATTAGCTAGATGGCTTCTTCTCTCTTTGGATCTTAATACAAAGTTCTCCTCGATCTTCTTTGGAGTTCTATTCGATGTAATACTTTTTGCGGTGTGTTTGCCGAGATCCGATGAATTGTGGGTTTATGATCAAGATTATCTATGAACAATATTTGATTCTTCTTTGAATTCTTATATGCATGATTTAATATCTTTGCAAGCCTCTTCGAATTATCGGTTTAGTTTGGCCTACAAGATTAATCTTTCTTGCAATGGGAGAAGTGCTTAGCTTTGGGTTCAATCTTACGGTGCTCGATCCCAGTGACAGAAAGGGAAATGACACGTATTATATTGTTGCCATCGAGGATAAAAGATGGGGTTTATATCATATTGCGTGAGTTTATCCCTCTACATCATGTCATCTTGCCTAATGCGTTACTCCGTTCTTATGAACTTAATACTCTAGATGCATGCTGGATAGCGGTCAATGTGTGGAGTAATAGTAGTAGAGGCAGAATCGTTTCGGTCTACTTGACACGGACGTGATGCCTATGTTCATGATCATGCCTAGATATTCTCATAACTATGCGCTTTTCTATCAATTGCTCGGCAGTAATTTGTTCACCCACCGTAATATATGCTATCTTGAGAGAAGCCACTAGTGAAACCTTGATTGATACCTTGGTTCTCAAAAACTGAGGGAAATACTTACGCTACTTTGCTGCATCACCCTTTCCTCTTCAAGGGAAAACCAGCGCATGCTCAAGAGGTAGCAAGAAGGATTTCTGGCGCCGTTGCCGGGGAGATCTATGCACAAGTCAAGACATACCAAGTACCCATCACAAACTCTTCTCCCTCGCATTACATTATTTTCCATTTGCCTCTCGTTTTCCTCTCCCCCACTTCACCCTTGCCGTTTTATTCGCTCTTTATCGTCCGCTTCTTGCCGCTTGCTTCTTGTGTGTCTGTGTGTTAGATCATTTGTTTTGCCGTTATGGCCAGTCCTTCTATCATTGTTAGTACTCCCGATCCTGAAGTTCTTAATTTTAGACAAAGGGAGGGAGAACATCTAAAAGATGCTTGGCATAGAATTTGTAATGCTCAGAATAGATCCACTAGGAAGCAGTCTACTTCCGTTCTTCTTCGCAATTTTTATGTAGGCATCACTCCTTGGAACAGATATATTCTTCATACCATTACGGAGGGAATTTCTTGGGTAGCCATACTTTTGATTCTTATAATGCTATGTTAGATTTGTTTGGCCCACCACCTCTTTTGGTTAATGGAACTGTTTTAACTTTGGAACATGTGATGCAAAGGCTTGCAATTATCGAAAATAAAGTTGCCACTGTAGAGTTGATCGAGAATTTGGATAAAAAGATCCACAACCGAATTACCCAATATGGATCTAAGGTAGGAGTTACTCTGAATTTTTTTCAAAAAAAGAACCCATAGTTAATGAAAAGATAGATCAAGATTCCACTGGAATTGACAAACTTGAGGATATTATTACCAATTTAGGGTCTGCTTTTTCTGCTGTGAGAAAAACTTCAAATCCTCCTACTACCAAAGTTTCCAAATTTATGTATGTTCCTAAAAATAAGGGTGAATCTTCTAGTAAGGAAAATGCGGATCTCAAATCAATAAGTGTTCTCCCTGACTTTTTCGCGATCATTAAGGAACCTTTTGCTACAAATGAATTTCTTGATTTCTTGCCTAGATATTCTCATAACTATGCACTTTTCTATCAATTGACCGGCAGTAATTTGTTCACCCACCGTAATATATGCTATCTTGAGAGAAGCCACTAGTGAAACCTATGGCCCCCGGGTCTACTTTACATCATATAAGTTTCCGATCTATAATTCTAGTTTACTATTTATTTATTTTGCAATCTTTACTTTCCAATCCATACAACAAAAATACCAAAAATATTTATCTTATTATCTCTATCAGATATCACTTTTGCAAGTGGCCATGATGGGATTGACAACCCCTTTATCGCGTTGGTTACAAGGTTCTTGATTGTTTGTGCAGGTACAAGGCGATTTGCATGTAGTCTCCTACTGGATTGATACCTTGGTTCTCAAAAACTGAGGGAAATACTTACGCTACTTTGCTGCATCACCCTTTCCTCTTCAAGGGAAAACCAATGCATGCTCAAGAGGTAGCACGCCCGGCGCCCCTCTCAGGCTGGGCTCAGGGGCGCTCCTCTAGAGGGCCGCTGACCTAGCCAACGTCACGAGGGAGGTGCTCGGGCACCACGTGGAGGTGTGCTTCAGCGCACGTTTCCGCCAGGAGGGCACAAGGCACGGGGTGCCAGGTCCTCAGGAGTTCATCACCAAGGCAACCAAGAACTTCAAGAGGCGAGAGCCATGCGCGGCGACCGGCGCCCACCACCTGGCGCAGCTCCTTGTCCTGGCGAGGATAACGAGCTGCGCGTCTGCATCAACATTCCAGGGCTCAACAGGGTCGCATCCCAGGAGCGCTTCTGGCCATCGCGCGTTGGTCTGTGTGAGGGCCCCCCTCATAGCTATGTTCGCATGCCTTTAGGCTTGCCGAACATGGCTGTTACCTTCCAGCGCCGCCTGCGGACCATTCTGGCGGCTCAGGAGGCCAGGCACCAGGCGGTCCTGGCGGAAATGGCGATGGTTCTTCGCGAGACTCCCGAGCCACCAGAGCCTCCCGAGGTTTAGGACCTGGATGGCTCGTGAGGAGCGACTTCTTCAGCATGCGTCTACAGCTACTTCAACATCCCTTCAGCAATGGTGCCATGTGACATTTTCCGGTTTATTCAGTTGGGGGCTCCCCTCGGGCTGCATCATCCCCAAGCCGCGTGGGTCTGTCCCTGCGGCATGTATCTTTTTGCATCTATCAGAACTAGCTTTACTTCCTTCCATCAGTCGCTTTATGATTATCATCTGCCTGTCCGGTGCTTCGTTGCCATGAACGTCGCATGCCCTTGCAACCAAACCACGACCGCATCATGATTAAGGACTGGCACGGCGTTTGTGCTCGGGTTCGTCCCTGCAGCGTCGCGAAACCCAAGAGGCTGAGCTCTGGCTCGCGGGGCAGTTCCCGTGTACGTCACCTCCCATGGCCCTTGGTGCCTTGTTCTCGCATGAGCTAATAGTGGGCGGACGAGCTAGGGCGCGTGACACGGTGCCTCGTCACCATGGGAGCCGCGCGCTGGTTGTCTTTCTTTAGGATTTTCGCATGAGAAGACGGGGCATGACGTCTGTGTTCGGGTCCATCCCTGCAGCATCGATAAACCCAATGAGTGAGCTCTATCTGGCGGGTCGGCCCCGTTCACGTCACCTCTTGGGGTCGTTGGTGTTTGGCGTCTCATGTGATAGCCTCAGGAGATTCATTCGACGCAGGTTGTCTAACCATCTCGCAGGGCCATCACAAGTGTTTCGAATCAAATTCAGGCGCAACCCGCCTTGAGGTAGGGCCTCGTGAGTCCTGCCCAGGCTCATGAGTGCCCATACACACCTCCTCTAGCCCCTTATAATAGTTTTGAGATATTATGATGTGATATGTGAGTCATGTTGATGAGTAATTATGCTTTAGTAAGAATATTGGTGTTAAGGTTTGTGATTCCCTATGCAAGCACAAAACTCAATAGTTGTGCAATGAAATTACATCCTACTTGTGGTGCATTATTCAGTGTTAATTATGCTTAATGATCGCTTATGAAATTATTCGTTTCTTGGTTGGTCGCTTCCCAATCTTTTGCTAGCCTTCATTTTGCACTGAGTATGATCACTACTTGTGCATCCAAAATCCTTTAAACTAGTTTTGCCACATGAGTCCACTATACCTACCTATATGCGGTATTCTTTTGTTGTTCTAAGAAAATTTGTATGTGCCATCTCTAATTTTCAAAATAAATTTCTCTTTAGGTGCTCGCATCATTGTGAGGCGGTGAGGGGTGACCAATATTTTCCATGCTAGATGTTTTATTCTCACGATGAGTTTTTATTCACTTGTCATTGCACGAGAGTAAGGCAAAGGTATTAGAGATGCCCAGTCCCGAAATGAAAAATGAATTTACTTTATGTTGTCAAATAATAAATTCCTTGGAAAGTGTTGGTATGAGGGCACCCGTGGATACGGTTAGCCATGGAAAGTGAAAGTATGGTGGAAAAAGAAATGTTTGGGAACCGCCTATGATATATCTAGCATGGAAAGTGTTGGGAGCTCTAAGTCGTTTTCATTGGTGCGAAAAGTATGCCTCTCAAAATGTTTTTATCTCTCAATTTTCTCTTTGAGCTCTGGCACCTCTACAAATCCCTACTTCCCTCCGAGAAGGGCCTTTCTTTTACTTTATGCAATTTTTATTTTTAATTTGAGTCTCCATCTTCTCTTATAAAGCACCAACTAGGAGGCACTATGATCGTACTTGAGCATTGGGTGTAGCTAATATGGGAGTGTGTTTCATGAATGGATCAATTATTGAGCATGATGGGTCAGGGATAACTTATTTTAGCGTTGATATTTTGAAAGACATGGTTGCTTGTTGGTATGCTTTAGTATTGAAGTCCTCATGTCAAAACTAGACTATTGCTTTGAACCATATTAAAGTCCAAATGTCCATGCTACAAAAGAAAGTAGTTTATGACGAATATGATAGGTAGCATTCCACAACAAAAAATCCATTCTCAATTGCTACTTTATCATGATAAGTTTTATGAGAAAGAGTTGCTGTTATGATGATAGGAAAAGTGATTGAAATTATCATTGATCAAACTTATGCACTTTGTTAGTATTCACACTTCATAAATTATTTCTTTTATCATTTACCTACTCGGGGACGAGTAGGAATTAAGCTTGGGGATGCTGATACGTCTCCAATGTATCTATAATTTATGAAGTATTCATGCCATGTTTACAACAATTTTATATGGTTTTGGTATGATTTGCATGGAACTAACCGGGACTGACGCTGTTTTCAGCAGAACTACCATGGTGTTGTTTTTTGTGCAGAAATGGAAGTTCTCCAAATGAGCTGGAACTTTTTGACGATTTTACTTGGAACAAAAGAGACCCCCAAAGCTTCGTGGGAGGGCCAGAAGGGCCACGAGGAGGGTACAACCCACCAGGGCGCGCCTGGCGGGCCTGGCTTGCCCCGGTGGGTTGTGCTCACCTCGAGGCCCATCTTAGAGTGAAATGAACGCCAAAAAATCCTATAAATAGAGAAACCATCATAAGTTAACCTGGATTTCAAGTTCCGCCGTTGCATGCCTTTGTAGCCACTGAAAACCAATCTAGACCCTTTCCGGCACCCTGCCGGAGGGGGGAATCATCTCCGGTGGCCATCTGCGTCATCTCGGCGGCCACCACGATGAGGTGGGAGTAGTCCACCCTCCGGGCTGAGGGTTTGTACCAGTAGCTATGTGTTTAATCTCTCTCTCTCTCTCTCTCGTGTTCTTGAGGTGGCACGATCTTGATGTATTGTGGGCGTTGTTAATATAGTGGGATCATATGGTGTTTTCCCCTCTCTATCTTGTGATGAATTGAGTTTTCCCTTTGAGATTTCATTGTTATCGGATTGAATACTTTTATGGATTTGAGAACACTTGATATATGTCTTGCAATTGAATACTCGTGGTGACAATGGGGTATCGTATTGATTCACTTGATATATGTTTTGGCACTCAACTCGCGGATTCCCGAGGTGACATTGGGGTAATCTATGCATAGGGGTTGATGCATGTTCTTGTCTTTGTTTCTCTGGTAGAAATTTTGGGGCACTCGTTGAAGTTCTTTGTTTTGGATTGAGTATTATGAATATGAATTTGCTTTGGTGTTATTTTAGTATGAACTCTAGGATAGATCGAACGGAAAGAAAAGCTTTGTGTTATTTTAGTACGAACTCTTGAATAGATCGAACGGAAAGAATAGCTTTGAGGTGGTTTCGTACCCTACAAATAATTTATTCTTATGTTCTTCTCTAGATAGGAACTTTGGAGTGATTCTTCATCGCACTTTGAGGGGTGGTTATATGATCCAACTATATTAGCATTGTTGAGAGGTTGCACTAGCGAAAGTACGGACCCTAGGCCTCATTTTCAAGCATTGCAATACCATTTTTGTGCCCGTTTACTATTTGCTACATTGCTGTTTTTATTAATTCAGATTATAAAAATATATTTCTACCATACATATTACACTTTTATCGCCATCTCTTCGCCGAACTAGTGCACTTATACAATTTGCCATTGTATTGGGTGTGTTGGGGACACAAGAGATTTCTTGTATTTGGTTGTAGGGTCGTTTGAGAGAGACCATCTTCATCCTACACCTCTCACGGATTGATAAACCTTAGGTCATCCACTTGAGGGAAAATTGCTACTCTCCTACAAAACTCCGCGCTTGGAGGCCCAACACGTGTCTACAAGAATAAAGTTGTGTATTGGACATCAAGCTCTTTTCTGGCGCCGTTGCCGGGGAAGTGAGTGCTTGAAGGTATATCTTTAGATCTTGCAATTGAATCTTTTAGTTTCTTGTTTTATCACTAGTTTTGTTTATAAAATAAAACTATATAAAAATGGAATTGGGTTTGCATCATATTATTGATCATCTTTATAATATCTTTCTTTGAAATGATGGTTCGGAAAATTGTGCTCAATTGTTAGAAGAAGTCAATAAAGTGTTTGGCACAAAATATTTGAATGATGAGCATGATTGCAATGTTGTTAGTATGAATTCTTTGAATATCCATGATCCTAATGATATTCAAAGCTACAAGCTTGGGGATGCTATATTTGATGAAGATGATATTTTTACTCCCCCAAGTTTTGATGAGAAAATTATTATGATGAAAGCATGCCTCCTATTAATGATGATTTTTTTGATGAAAGTGGGTTTGGAAGAGTGTCAACTCTAGGTACTAATGATCCCACTATTTTGGAGGGTGTTGAATCCTATTGTAATAATTACGGAACTGGATTTGGAGAGGTCATAACTTTATTTAGTGATGAATCCACTATTTTGGAAGAGGTTTCAATTGATTATGATGAGAACAAAGTTGCTATCCATGATGTCGGTGTACTAGAGTAGGGGTACCCTAGTATCCCGTACTCGTGCACCAGACAGATTCTTGACACCAGCAGCAGGGTTTGCCTCGTCACCACCAAGATCCTCCGTGGCTCCTTTGGAGCCATTCAAGAACAAAGTATTTGATTAAGAAGGCAAGGCCCCGGCAAGAGGAGCTTGCCGGGAAGGCCACTCCAGTCATGCAGAAGACAAGGCCCCGACAAGAGGAGCTTGCCGGGAAGGCTCGGAGCGCGACAAGCCTCCGGACGCGACAAGGATTCGGCATGACAAGGCGCTTGCAGGCAAGCAACCTCTCTCCATCTCCGCTCCAGCTCATCCAAAGCAACGTGTCGCCATGGGGCCATTCCATGCATCGCTGTCGAGAGGTCAGGCAGCCAGCGAAGAGCAGCGATAAGCGGCGCCGACAAGCTTGCCATCGTGGCGAAGCGGTGGCGCACTGACGGTCTCTGTTGCACTCTTTCATGACAATCGACGGGCATTTATTGCTTTTGTCCCTTGCCGTCGAGTTAGGTATTTTGCATCAGACACGTTCGAGTAGGTGTACCAACTCCTGTTTTCACATTTGTAACCTCGCCTATGTTGCCACCTGTCGGAGACCCCTTGAGCATATAAAAGGAGGCCCATGCGCAACGTAGAGGGGGTTCGAGTTTCAGTTCATTTGACTCACTAGAGACCAGATACGCTCACGCTAGGTTTTGTAGCTCGCCTCGCCTCCCTAGCAAGAACACAATACATCAAACAAGCAGCAGAGGAGTTTTATCTCTCGAGAGCTCCAAGCTGGGTAAACTTCTCGTGTGCCTCGTCTCGATCCGCTCTTCAGGCGATCTCCGCCCCCTCCAAACACAAAGCGGCCTGGTCCGCCCGGCCCCATAGGTGTTCGCGGGCACGATCAGCCTCCCGACATCTTTGGCGCGCCAGGTAGGGGCGTCGAGGCCGTGTGAATCTGATCCGACGTTCACACGGCGGTGTCCTCAACATCTTCCTCAACATGCCACCGAAGAAGAAGGTTTCGCGGCAGCAGAGCCGTCGCTGTCGTATCCACCATCACCGCAGCAAACGGGTGGTGGGGCAGACGCCGGCGGAGGAACGGGCGCCGACGAAGGTGTTCGCGACGTTGCCAAGTCCAAGGACAAGGCCCCGCAAACCTCGGCGTCCGCGCATCCCCCGCGCCCATCTCAGGAGACGCGAGACCAACAACGTCATGGCGTTCACAATGCCATACGTTCGTTGGATCAAGACCCTCAAGACCAGCATGTGCGTCAACATGCTGGCACGAGTGAGATACGGTCGCCCGGACGGGGTGCTGCTCCTTCTAACGTAGTTAGAAGTCCGAGCATATCCCGCTCCTCGCGCCGTTCGCCAATGCCACCCACTACTCCAGCAGAAGCTCCGGCGAGAGCTCAGCTGCTCCTCGACTACCCTCCAACGGCCGACAAGGTCGACGAGTGGAGGGCCACTATCCAGAGCCTCATCGGCTTTGCCAACGGCGACGCTCCGCGGCAACCAACGCCATCATTGCCGCGGCAAGACGACAAGGCACGAGTCGGTGGCGACGAGACGGTCGGAGGTACAACAACCATGCACTCTCCGCCACGAAGGCCAAGATCGCCGACTCACCGGATCCACCTCGACAGCGACTCCACCGCGTCATCGGATCCGCGAGCTCGCCGCGATCAGCGCCAAGTTCTTCATGAGCGACAACAAGAGGACGCCGAACTCGCATCGAAGCGCCGGAGAGAAGCGCGACGTCAGTCCGGCTGCCGCTGGGCCTTCTGTTGACATGCGCGCTACGGAGGAGCCAGCGACTTGCCGACGCTGTAGGTTGCCCTGCGTTCACTCGTGAGCTGCGGCAAGTCCAAAGGGCCCAGCCGTAAAAACTTCAAACCAGACGTGCCGGAGAAGTATGATGGCAGGACGCATCCGTCGGAGTTCCTCAAGATCTACACCATCGCGGTGCAGGCTGCGGGGACGGGACGACAAGATCCTCGCCAACTACTTCCCGCTCGTGCTCAAGCCCAACGTCAGATCTTGGCTCACGCACTTGCCGGACAGCTCCATATCCTCTTGGGCAGATCTGTGCCATCAGTTTGTTGGCGCCTTCACATGTGGCCACAAACCTCATGGCCAAGAGAGTGACCTTCATTTGCTCGCCCAGAAGGAAGGAGAGTCCTCGCAAGTTCATTCAGAGATTCAGCCGTGTGCACTACAACATCCCGGATGTTCACCCTGCCGCGGTGATCGGTAGCGTTTCATCGAACGTCGGCGGAACCGCAGGATGAGGGAGGAGATGGCGATGTGCAAAGTCAAGGACGCCGCGAGCTGTACGCCTTGGCCGACAAGTGTGCACGCTACCGAAGAAGGGAGGAGACTCCAGAGAGAATGCGGAAGCAGGATCTCGACAAGGAGGAGACCGCCCGGCAAAGAAAGGCCGCGGCGAGGCAACAGGAAGAAGAAAAGTAGAGAAGTGCTAGCTGTTGAGCAGTCCGCAACGGAGGTGGCGACAAGAACGCCAAGGCTGGTGGCTCCGGCAAGGAGGTTGCCGTCACGACGCCAACCACCGGTCGGTGGCGGCCGGACAAGCGGGGCGGCTCCGGCAAGCGATCGCAAGATCCACCGCACCAAGGGCCACGACCTCCGTGAGCTGCAAGAAGGTCGAGCAGCTTGTCGAACAGCCAGAGAGCTGAGTACGAGCGGCGCGACAAGGAGAAGGCCCAGAAGGTGCCGGGGAGCAAGCAAGAAACGTCCGGCCAGGAGGACGCCATGGCAAGGCCAAGCAACGGCAAGGAGATCGACCTCCCAGCGCCGCGACAAGGATGAAGATGATGACGACGATGAAGATATGGAAGACGCAGCGCCCGATGAGCAGGAGTTTCAGAAAGCCACAGAGGTCCTCTGCGTTGACGGAGGTGCTTCTCTGCATACCTCCCACCGCCAACTCAAGCAATGGATGCGGAGGTCAATGCAGCGGAACCATCCAGAGAGTCACGCAGGCCTCTCAAGTGGTCCAAGACGCCTATCATTTTTGATATTGAGGACCACCCCGATCGCATAATCGCGGTCGGGTGCTTGCCGATGTCGGTCTCACCAACCATCCGCAACCTCAAGGTCACCAAAATGCTAGTTGACGGCGGGCGGCTTGAATCTGATCTCCTCCGCGGTGCTCCGTAAGCTTCAAATCCTCGACAATGAAGCTTGAAGAGACCGGCACATTCCAAGGAATCAATCCGGGAAAGAGCAAGCCGAAGGGGAAGATTACGTTGCCGGTAACATTTGGCAGCGAGCTGAATTTTAGGATTGAGAGGGTCACATTCGACGTTGCCGATTTCCCATTGCCTTACAATGGGATACTTGGCCGCCCAAAGACTCGCCAAGTTCATGGCAGCCTCTCACTACGCCTACAACTTACTCAAGATGCCAGGTCCGATAAGCGTCATCTCTGTCCATGGCGACAAGAAGGATGCCCTTATCTGTGCCGACAAGATCTACCGGGATGCAGCAGCCGCGATAGATTGCCAAACACTTGCCGCTGAAGCTCCCGGGGGGAAGAAGACAAAGTCCAAGTCCGACAAGAGCTCTGATGCTCACTCCGGCAAGCGCACCTCTTCGGAGTGCTGCGCTACCGTCGAGGACGCACCATCGAGCTCCACCGCAAGTGCAAGAAGATGGTGGCTCCGCCAAAGACCAAGAAGGTGCCCGCCAAGGAGGACGGCACTGGTGGTACCTTTACCATCGCTGCCTCTCTCGACCCTAAATAGGAAGGCGCGCTCGTTGCTTTCCTGGCGGCGAATGTCCACGTGTTTGCATGGCAACCGGCCCGACATCCCCGTGTTCCTGTGAAAGTGATTGAGCACCGCCTGCCGTTTGTCCTCATGCACGGCCCGTCAAGCAAAAAGTCGAAGCAAGCAAAGGAACGCCAAGAATTCATAGCGTAAGAGATCAAGAACCGGAAGCTGCAGGCCTTGTCGAGGGGTGCTCCATCCTACGTGGTTGGCCAATCCTGTAGTCGTCGCATAAAGCAAATGGAAAATGGAGACTTTGTATTGACTTCACGGATGTTAATAAAGCTTGTCCCAAAGATCCATTTCCCTTGCCGCATTGACCAGATTGTTGACTCCACGGCTGGATGTGATTTGCTTTCGCTTCTTGATGCATACTCGAGATACCATCGGATCTTCATGGCTGAAGAAGATGAGGAGAAGACCACATTCATTACACCATGTGGCACATATCTTTGTTTCATACGGATGCCTTTCGGTTTGAAGAATGCTGGTTCAACATTTGCAAGGGTAGTCCATGACGCTTTTGAGCCACAAATGCACAGAAATGTAGAAGCCTACATGGATGACATAGTGGTCAAAAGCAAGGACAAAGCAACTCTGGTTCAAGATTTGGACGAGACCTTTGGAAATCTGCACAAGATCAACCTTAAGCTCAACCCCGAGAAGTGCGTGTTTGGAGTTCCTTCCGGCAAGCTTCTCGGGTTCTTCGTGTCTCAACGAGGGATTGAAGCTAATCCTGACAAGATCAAGGCCATTGAGCAGATTGAAGCACCAAAGCGCGTCAAGGATGTACGAAGACTTGCCGGTTCGTAGCTGCTCTCAAAGAGGTTTATTTCTAGGTCTCATCGAGCGCCGCCCTGCCATTTTTCAAGATTTTGAAAAAGGCAGGTCCAATGAAATGGACTCAGAAGCGGAGGCTGCGCTGCAGACTTGAAGAGATACCTGTCCTCCACTCCAACACTTGTCGCACCTAAGCCACAAGAGAAGTTGCTGCTATATATAGCAGCAACCAATCAAGTGGTTAGTGCTGCGTTAATAGCGGAGAGGGAGGCGGATGACGAGCCAGCAACCACGGCAAGCACATCCAGCGACAAGCAGGGGGCTTCGCCAACAAGCTCTGGTCCCAACAAGGACGAATCCGCGCACACACATGACCAGATGCAGAAAAGGATGGTGCAGCGCCCAGTCTACTTTGTCAGTTCCCTCCTGCAGGGGGCTAGGTCGAGGTACTCTGGTGTGCAGAAATTGCTTTTCGGCCTCCTCATGGCCTTGAGAAAGCTGCGCCATTACTTCCAAGCACATGAGATCACAGCTTGTCACTCGCTTTCCAATCAAGAGGATACCGCAGAATCCGTACAACGGGCAGGATTGTTGAGTGGGCATTGGAACTGTCAAGCTTTGGTCTCAAGTTTGAAAGCACATCAACTATCCAAAGCAGAGCGTTGGAAGATTTATAGCAGAATGGACGCCAACACCAGATGAAGAGATTCCGGAGACGAGCATTCCCGTCAAGGAAGCAAGCGAAGAGTGGCTGATGTACTTTGATGGTGCCTTCTCGCTGCAAGGCGCCGGTGTCAAGCGTCGCTTATCGCACCCACCGGAGAGCACCTCAAGCACGTAGTCCAGATGCACTTTCCCAAGGAACAAGCAACAAACAATACCGCAGAGTATGAAGGTTTGCTTGCCGGTCTCGAGATCGCAGTGGACCTTGGAATCAAAAAGCTTATTGTCGGTGACTCACAACTTGTCGTCCGCCAAGTGAACAAAGATTACCGTAGTCCGTTGATGGAAGCCTACGTTGATGAAGTGAGGAAGCTAGAAGAGCACTTTGACGGCTCGCAAATGGAACATGTTCCAAGAGCTCGTAATGATATTGCCGATGGTTCGCCAAAGTCTGCTGCACTTAAGTTGCACGTGGAACCAGGGATTTTCGTGCTCAAGCTGACTCAGCCAACCGTAACACCATCGACCGGACAAAGCAAGAAGAGGAAGTTGATCTCTGGTGACTACTTTCCCGCAGAGCTTCCGAAGCCGTTGCGAAGGTCCCCAAGATCAACGCCAACAGTGCTGAGGGGCAGTCTGCTCCGACAAGCCCCATTGTTTGTTTCGTTGAAGCAGACGCTCCCGACAAGTCTTGCTCCGGCAAGCTTGCCGGGGAACATCAAGCTCTGGCAGGGCCCCAGGTCCTTGCCGTGGAAGCTGATGTTCCCGCAACAGCTGATATGCCTTTGGTCCTGGTTGTCGAGCCGCAAGCTCCAGCATGGGCGCAGCAGATTGTCCATTTCCTCCGGACAGGAGAACTTCCCGAAGAGCAAGAAGAAGCGGAAAGAGTAGCCCGACAGTCGAGTATGTACCAGTTTGTCGACGGATACTGCATGTAAGAAGACTCAACGGTGTGAAATTGAAGTGTATTCCTGTGGAAGATGGATGTAAGCTGTTGGCGAGATACACGGAGGCATATGTGGTCACCACATTGGCGCAAGAGCACTTGCCGCAAAGCTTTCCGGCAAGGTTTCTTCCGCCGACAGCCTCCAGGATGCAACTGCACAAGTAACCAAGTGTGAAGCGTGCCAGTTCCATTCCAAACAGATACACCAGCCAGCTCAAGCTCTCCAGACGATCCCTTTATCCTGGCCATTTTCGGTCTGGGGGCTCGACATCATCGGCCCCTTCCCCCAAGCTGTCGGGGGCTTTGAGTACTTGTACGTCGCCATCGACAAGTTCACAAAGTGGCCAGAAGTGGAAGCAGCGAGGAAGGTGACGGCACAGTCAGCAGTCAAGTTCTTCAGGTCGATTGTTTGCCGTTTCGGAATCCCTAACAGGATCATCATCGACAACGGCACACAATTTACGAGTCGCACCTTCATGCAGTACATCCAAGATCTTACGCCAAGGTCTGCTTTGCTTCCGTGGCTCACCCGAGAAGCAACGGTCAAGCGAGAGGGCAATGCTGAAGTGCTGCGCGGCTCAAGACCAGAACTTTCGACAGGCTGCACAAGTGCGGAAGAAACTGGATCGAGGAGCTGCCGGTGGTTCTTTGGTCGATCAGACGACGCCAAATCGAGCCACCAGCCGCACACCCTTTGCTCTAGTCTATGGAGCAGAGGCAGTTCTCCCACGGAACTCAGATACGGATCGCCTCGAGTGCTCGCTTGTGATGAGCTTGAGCAAGAGCAGCTGCGACAAGATGACGCTACCGCTTCCTTGAGGAGGATCGCCTTCAGTCACAGCGAAGCTTCGCTACCAAAGAAGCTTTGCGTCGCTAACATAGCCGCAGAGTTAGTGCCAGAAGTCTCGAGGAAGGCGACCTTGTTCTTCGACGCGTTCAGTCCGCCAAGAATTCAAACAAGTTGACGCCGAAGTGGGAAGGCCCTTATAGGGTGAAACGAGTCACTAGGCCTGGCGCTGTCCGGCTTGAGACCGAAGATGGCATCCCGGTGAGCAACTCCTGGAACATTGAGCATCTTCGTAAGTTTTACCCATAGAAGCGCGGTTGCGGAACCTGCTCAAGCAACCACCTTTTGTACAAGTCTTGCCGCTGTTGCATGTAATCCTTTGTACAAAGCCGTGCGCAGACCCAGTGCATCAGTAAAGCTCATGTGTTGTGCACGACGTGTCAAATTCATGCTTTCATCATTTTATTGCATGTTTTGACTAACACTTTGTGCAGCAACCACACCCGATAAGCAAAATCGAGTCATTTGGGCTCCATAACTTTATTTCCTCTTCTTTCTCTTTTCATAAAGAAAGGAAGGCTCCCTCGCGCACAAGTTAACCAGGAGGAAGGAGAAGATAATACTATGGACCGGCACCGCCGAGGAAGTTTCGCCTCATCCGGAAGCAAGAGATGTAAAAGCTAAGTTGCCAAAGTTTGGGCAATCAATTTTTAAATTTTAAGTTATCTTCCTCGAACGATAGTACTTTGTATGGAAAACCTCTTGCGCAGAGGAACCAACTCGCAGTTAGTCGCGCCTTACTTTGTTCGAGTCCGCTCAACAACTTAAGTGAGCTGAGGCTAGTCGCGACAAGGTTGCTTGTCGGAGGCGGCATTGCCAGCAGGCTGCTGACGTTCCGCACTCAGCGCTCGCGGCAAAAGTGCCCGCACCGACAAGTCCCCCAAATGCGTAAGGCAGAAACGTACAAAGGAAGGAATCAAGTAGAGGAAATAACGTTGCATTGATCGCCTAAGATAGAATATATTACAAAATAACTTGTCGCTGATCTAACAAAGTGTTCTAAACATGATCGGCAGCGACAAGGGAGAGATAAAATTGGCAGCCTAGTCTACGCGGTCGCCATCGATCCGCTTGATCTTGTTCACCTTGTCCACAATGGGTGCGACAAGGGCTTTGAGCTCCTCCACGTTGGCATCGGGCGGCAAGGATCTGAGGACGCCGTTAAGGTTGAGGCCCGGATTGCGGAAGGCCACCTTTATCAACACCTTCTCGAGGGCTCCTGCACAGATCTGGCGTGATTCCTCGGCCAGCCGCTTTGGGACCTCTTCTCGAGTCACTGGAGACCCGTCACCACGCCTTTGAAGAATAAGCTGAGTTTGGCGCTGGGTTGGAGATGCTCGTCGGAGGAGTATGCAAGGTCCGCCATCCCCAGCTCCATCAGCTCGTTGTGGATGTCGGCGGCGGTGTCCACAAGACCTTCACCCAGGCTCCACGCTCTCCCTCAAGGTGCTCGATGGAGGCAGCATTCGCTAGCAGCTCCTCCTTGGCCTTGATCGCCTCCAACAGACCCACCTCCCGCTCTCTGGCGCCGTCCAACGTCTGCGTCAGGGTGGTCAGCTTCAGCTCAAGATCCGCCTTGGAATCCTTGGCGGCGTCGAGCTCCTTGCCCCTATCGGCCGAGACGACTCTGCAGCTCGCCAAGGGTGTAGGCGTCCTTCTCACGCTCATGCTTGAGCGCGGCAAGCTCTTCGCCGCTCTTCTTGAGGCTGGCCTCCAGCTGTGCCACCTTCGCCTTCAGCTCTTCCTTGGCGGCCTCGGCGGCTGCGGCAGCATCCTTCGCTTCCTTAAGCGCCCCGCCAAGTGACTCCTCGCGCGCGGCAAGGTCTTCTTCGTGGCTGTCCAGGTTGACCTTCCGCTGCGCCACTTCTTTCCCTGCGCGGAGAGCTTCTCGGCAGCCAGCCGCTGCTCCTCCTCGATTCGCGGCCTTCTCAAGGATGAAGGCCGTGCGCTCTTCTGCAAGTTGCCCCCGCGCTTCTGCTACGTCGCGGAGAGCTTCTTGGTTGGCGCTCCGGAGCTCTTCTGCGCGCTTCTCCATGTCCGCTCCTGCCCTCGCGACAAGTGCTTCCCGGGTCTCCAACTTGGCTTGCCGGGCGCGGTAGAGCGACAGCAGCTTCTTCAGCAGCTGCTCCTCCTCAGACTCGCCGCTGCTGCTGCTTGGCGTGTCCACCAGCGTCAGCCCGGCAGAGGCGAGTAGCTCGCCATCAAAGGTCTCTCCCTCGACCGGCGCCCTGGAGCTCGGTTCCCAGGGGAGTTTGATGAAGACACCCTCGCCGGCCTTCAGGTAGGCGCCGGGCTGGGGCTCCTCGGGAACTGATGCGCAGCAGCGGCGGAGGAGTCGGCTGTCGGTGTAGCGCTGGCGCTCCTGCGGCCTCGGGGCCGTCGGTCTGCGATCGCCCGACCCTCGCCCGGCTGCGTCGGCAGCCTCGGTGGCCTTCGCCAACAGGCTCGTCGGCGACGGCCTCTTCTTCCACAATGACGACCTCTTCTTCCTCGACGGGCGGCCTCGTCGGTGTCGCCAGCCTTCCTCTCCTCGCCGGGCGGCCTCAACCTCCATCGGCTCTGCGTCATACGTAGAAAGAGCGATCAAGCAAATGTTCAAAAAGAGAAACAAAAGAAAGCAAGCCCAAGGGAAATTTTCGTAAGGAAATTACACCGCAACGGGATCCGCAGCCATGGCCTCGACCACTAGAGGGTCACCGGCGCCTGTCCCTTGCCGGGTAGCCTCCCTTGCGGAGTGGCCTCCCTTGTCGGAGGGCGCTCCCTTGCCGGAGATTCCTCCCTTGGCGCGAGTGGCAGCAGGCAGGATTTCGGGCGGCTTCCGAGCCTCCTCGATGAGGCTGCTCTGCTCCTACACAAGCAAACAATCAGGTATCAACGAAGAAGGGCACCCCTGCACACCTAATAGTAAGGAGAAAACTGCACACTTACTTTGGGGGCTGTCGGGGCTGCTCGAGGAAGGGTTGCCGGTCCGCAAAGGGGTCTCAGACGCGCCCCCTGTTGCCACGGGAGAATCGTACTCACGACGGCGACCGTCGGGATCTTGGCCCTCTTCGACGCCTCTCTGGCCAGCGTCGTGAAAAGGAAAAAGTCCAGCAAGCAAATCAGATTCAAGATGAAGCAATAAAATTGAAGAAATACAAGCACAATCTCAAGGGCTTACTCTTCGCCTTCCTCCTCGGAGCTGAGCGCGGAGAAGTCAAACTCCGGCTCGCCTCCGGTGCGACGAGGCGGGGGAGTGGGCTCTCTTGGCCGCTTGGCGGAGGCGTCGGCGGTGGCTCGAGAAGATCCCGCAGCTTGTCGCAGCGGTGTGAGGCGCTCAGCAGCAACATTGCTTGCCGCGATAGAGCGTGTCATGGCGCTTCTTCTTTGTGGGCGATCTGCCGCCCGACTCGTCTCCGGCCTTGCGGAGACGCCTCTTCAGCGGAGCCGGGGCTCAGCGGCAAGTCGCTGGGTGGTGGAGAAGAAATGCCCTCGGCGGGTCCACTCGACCCGGCCTCGGGCTCGACAAGCTCGTCCTCGCCGGCGATCTCCCTTCTCTCGGCAAGGCTTGCCGCCTTCGCAGCGTCCGCCTCCTCCACGGTATACCCAATGGCTCCAGCGGCAGCGGCTGCTGCCGCCTCCTCCACCCTGGTGGCAAGACGCGCCATCTCCTCGTCGGTGGTGTCGCGAGTGAGCCTTTTCTGCTCGTCGGAGCGGATCGGCACTTCTTCCAAGTCGTCGAAGAACTGCTGCACGACCTCGTCGGGGGGCTCCTGCCAGGTTGGAATGATCCCATGGGAATCGCACAACGGCATCATGGCGCGGATGCGGTCGGCGCCGAAGTTGTTGCACAATGGGACGACCCCTCGGCAACCTAAACCACTCAGGTGGTCGGGTCGTTCTTGAACAGCTCGAGCAGCATCGCATCCAACTCCAAGACGGTGAAATTCCAGTTCAGGCCCCGGCGCAACCTCATAATGTCTGCCGCATTTTGGAACTCCCAAGCAGGCCTCCTCCTCTCCCGCAAGGGAAGCGTCTGGCGGCGAAGGAAGTCTGCGCCAACTGCGCCTACGGTTAGTCCGGCAAGCCTGAGGTGCAGAATCCGGGTCACAGCTATCTTCAGCTTAGCATCCTCCGGCGCCAAGTTACTCCAATCTCTGCCGCGCACTATTGGGGTTTGGCGCACGGCAGTGAAGGGCTGCGGGTTCTCCTCTACGACCCAACACCAATTGGCTCTCCACTCCTCCCACTTGTTGCGGAACTCTCCTTCCAGGTAGGCTTCTTTCTTGCCGATCCTGGAGACCTAAGCTATCCCTCCGGCAAGTGGCTCTCCTCTCTCGACACGGGGCACGAAGAAGTGGCGGAAGAGTGCCACATTTGGGTGGACTCCGACAAAGTTTTCGCAAAGATGCGGCCAAATGTGTTCATGATATCGCAGAAGAACTCGGAAAAGGGCGGGCAAAGCCCGCAATAGAAGAAAAGGGCAAAAAAGGGGTACCCAGTTGGGGCCAAATCAGAAGCGGAGGCGGGGAATACCTTCGTGCGCGGATGCGCACGCGTCTTCGTCGACCAAAAGAGATAGAAGACATCCCGCAACTCCCTTGCGCCGAGCTGGGGGGGGGGGGGAAGATGGCCCGCTCCTTGCGCAACGCCGCGAGCCGCTGCGCTTCGGCCGACTTGACGCCCTTCTCCTTGTCGGCTTTCGGAGCCATGGCGAGGGCGGCGGAGGAAGCCGACGGCGGTGAGCGCGCTTGTGGCGAGGGGGCGGGCGCTGCTCTTCGCACCGGAGAAGAAGGGGAGCGGCGGTGGTTTTCTTGACAAGACAGCAATGGCGGAGTGGACGGCCTGCCTCGCTTCCTCCGCTTATAAAGAGGGGGAGGGGGCGGACGTTCCGCTTTTCCTAATAAAGAAACCCCCACGACCACACCCACGATCTCTCGCACGACGCCACGTCCGGTGCGTGCCGTTAGTGGGGGTCGTGGTGGGTCCGGGGCGAGTTGCGACGTGGTCGAGGCCGCGTGTGACCGTGCACTGTTTTGGGCCTGGCCCGACAGCGCTTCGGCACTGCGTAATGCCCAGGCCGGGGCTCTGTCGGTGTACTAGAGTAGGGGTACCCTAGTATCCCGTGACTTGTGCACGGACAGTTGCAGCACCTCAGCGTGGTTTGCCTCGTCACCACCAAGATCCTCCGTGGCTCCTTTGGAGCCATTCAAGAACAAAGTATTTGATTAAGAAGGCAAAGCCCGGCAAGAGGAGCTTGCCGGAAGGCCACCTCGTGCATGCAGAAGACAAGGCCCCGCAAGAGGAGCTTGCCGGGAAGGCTCGGAGCGCGACAAGCCTCCGGACGCAACAAGGATTCGGCTGCGGCAAGGCGCTTGCCGCGACAAGCAACCTCTCTCCATCTCCGCTCCAGCTCATCCAGCAACGTGTCGCCATGGGGCCATTCCATGCACGCGTGTCGAGAGGCTGTGCAGCCAGCGGAGAGCAGCGATAAGCGGCGCTGACAAGCTTGCCATCATGGCGAGCGGTGGCGCACCTGACGGTCTCTGTTGCACTGTTCGGGCGACACTGACGGGCATTTATTGCTTTTGTCCCTTGCCGTCAGAGTTAGCTATTTTGCATCGCATAATCGCTCGAGTAGGTGTACCAACTCCTGTTTTACATTTGTACCCTCGCCTATGTTGCCACTGTCGGAGACCCTTGAGCATATAAAAGGAGGCCCATGCGCAACGTAGAGGGGTTCGAAGTTTCAGTTCATTCGACTCACTAGAGACCAGATACGCCACGCTTAGGTTTTGTAGCTCGCCTCGCTCCCTAGCAAGAACACAATACATCAAACAAGCAGCAGTAGGAGTTTTATCTCTCCGGAGAGCTCAAGCTGGGTAAACTGCTCGTGTGCCTCGTCTCGATCCGCTCTTCGTGCGATCTCCGCCCCCCTCCGAACCACAAAGGGGCCTGGTCCGCCGGCCCCATAGGTGTTCGCGGGTACGATCAGCCTCCCCGACACATGATGATTATGGTGATGAAATGTATGCTACATTGAATAATTATAACCATGAAACTTGTTATCATGATTTTAATTTCCAATCACATGAGAGTTATTTTGTTGAGTTTGCTCCCACAATAATTGATGAGAATATTTTCTTATGTGGAGAGTAATACAATTTCTATGCTTGTGAATCATGAAAGGAATGCTTTATGTGATAGCTATATTGTTGAATTCATTCATGATGCTACTGAAAATTATTATCAGAGAGTAACATATGCTTGTAGGTATTGCAATAATATGAAGTTTCCTCTCTATGTGTTGAAAATCTTGAAGTTATGCTTGTTTTGCCTTCCTATGCTAGTTGATTCTTGCTCCCATAAGTTGTTTGCTAAAAAATCCCTACGCATAGGAAGTGGGTTAGGCTTAAATGTGGTTGCCATGTGTTTCATGATGCCCTTCATGTTTCAATTCTTATCTTTTATGCGAGCATCATATCATGCCTAGCTAAAAGGCATTAAAGAAAAGCGCTTGTTGGGAAACAACCCAACACTTTTACCTACTGTTTTTGTGTGTTCACATGATTATGCTACTGTATTGATCATGTTTATTGCTTTTGTTTCAAGCCTTTGGGATCATGTTGGGTGATAGTTGATTTGATATTGCTGAAAAACAGAAACTTCTGCGCTCACGAAAATAATTCTCATTTTTAACAGAAGAGTGATTTTGAGTTGATTATTTTGGTAGAAGATTAATATACAAATGGCTCACCTGGTCCTAAATTTTAACACTTTTTGGAGTAGCAGAAGTATGGTTTGAGTACAGATTACTACAGACTGTTCTGTTTTTTGAGAGATTCTGTTTTCAATGCATAGTTTGCTTGTTTTCTAGTTTCTATGGCTTATATTGCTCAATATAAATTGTGGAAATGATATGCTACATTAGGCATTGTGTGAGAACAATTATGAATCTTGTCTTTGATAGTACCAAAGTGGAATGGTTTGCTCTTTATCATACTAACCTATCTCACGAAGTTCCATTAAGTTTTGTGTGATTGAAGTTTTCATGTTTTGGGTGAGATGTCAATATGAGGAGAATAAAGAGTGACAAGAACCTAAGCTTGGTGATTCCCAAGGTACCCCAATGCCACGCCCAATATGCGACCCTATCCAAAAGGAACTCGAAGGTCCCACCAAGGATAGACTCGCATATTGAAACGCTTTTGCAAGGTGGATATTATTACATCAACATTACATAATACATAGGGATACATACATAAGGCACAAATGCTACAAGAATACATCAACATCATATACAAGATCAACATCCGACTACGGATGAAACATAAATGTAAGCTCAAACGACATCCACCACTGCTAGCCCAGTGCTGCCGACCGAACCTATCCCCGATCAAGGAGCGTAAGAAGAACTCAAGACAAGCAAGCATCGCTCTCGGCGTCATGATCATCGCACAACCTGTACCTGCAATCGGTGGTGTAGTAATCTGTGAGCCACGAGGACTCAAAGAATCCCATTACCATGGGTATCAAGACTAGCAAAGCTTAATGGGAAAGGAAGGGGTAAAGTGGTGAGGTTGCAGCAGCGACTAAGCATATATGGTGGCTAACATACGCAAATGAGAGCGAGAAGAGAGACAAAGGAACGGTCGCCAACTAGCAATGATCAAGAAGTGATCCTGAACTCCTACTTACGCCGACATAACCCAGAAACCGTGTTCTCCTCTCGATCAACCCCGAAAAGAGACACTCACGGTTACGCACACGGTTGGTGTATTTTAGAAGAGTTTGCTTCAAGTTTACTACAACCGGATATTAACAAATTCCCATCTGCCACATAACCGCGGGCACGGCTCTCGAAAGTTTATACCTGCAGGGTGTCCCAACTTAGCCCATGATAAGCTCTCGCGATCAACGAAGGATATTCCTTCTCCCGGGAAGACCCGATCAGTCTCGGAATCCCGGCTACAAGACATTTCGACAGCAATAAAACAAGACCAGCAAAGCCGCCCGATGCGCCGACAATCCCGATAGGAGCTGCACATATCTCGTTCTCAGGGCAACACCGGATGAGACTAGCTACGAGTAAAACCAGACCTCGAGTTGCTCCGAGGTGGCCCCGCAGGCTGGTTCAGCCAAGACTTAGAGAAGCACCGCCCGGGGGCTAAAATAAAGATGACCCTTGGGCTCCGGTAACCCTGTGGAAAAAAAGGCTGGGTGAGGCAAATGGTAAAACCAATGTTGGGCCTTCTTTGGAGGAGTCTTATTCAAAGCGAACTGTCAAGGGGGTCCCATAAATCACCCGACCGCGTTAGGGACGCAAAAATCCGGGAACATAACACCGATATGACGGAAACTCGGGCGGCAAGAGTGGAACAAAACACCAGGCATAAGGCCCAGCCTTCCACCCTTTACCAAGTGTATAGATGCATTAATAATATAAGATATATTATGATATCCCAACAAGTAAACATGTTCCAACAAGGAACAACATCTCCATGTTCCAACAAGGAACAAACTTCATCTTCACCTGCAACAAACAACGCTATAAGAGGGGCTGAGCAAAGCGGTAACATAGCCAAACAATGGTTTGCATAGGAAAGGTGTCAAAGGTTAGAGGCTGACATGGCAATTTGGGATGGCTTGATAAACAGGTAATAGGTAGCGCAACGCAGCGATAGAACGAAGCAACTAGCATAGCAATGATAGTAGTGAGATCCAGGGTAGCGGTCATCTTGCCTGAAATCTCGCAAGGAAGAAGAACGAGTCCATGAAGAAGACGAGCGGATGAAGCGAACCAAGCGTGAGCGAACGAATCCTCACGATCGCAAGCGAAACGGAACTAACAAGAAGAAGCACACAACATAGTAAACACACCACACATGAACAAGGCATGATGCACAACAAGCATGATGCATGACAAATCTAGATGGAGCTACTCATGGCAAGAGACGATGCAAACAAGAGCAACACATCAAAGCAAGTTTAAATGAGGCCGGAAACAACATAGAACAATTCCGGTAAGTCCTCATATGCAAATTTCGAAATTGGTCCAGATCTGAATAAACCTTATGTTCAAGTTGTTAAACAACAAGTTAATATGCACCACGATGATCTACACGAAATTCTAGTCAAGTTACATATAAAGTTCATTAGATTCGGAGCTACGGCCTAGAAGATATGAGCAAAACAAGATGCTAAATGCATACAAACATCAAGCAAACACCTCAAAACAAGGATGCAACATGATAATAGGAAACGTCATGCAAAATTAAGCAAGTTTAATATAGAGCACACTCAAAACGGAGCAACGGTTCAACACATACACTCTATACAAGTTATAGCAACAATCTGTCCAAAACAGCAACTAGGCATATTGCAAGCATCAAAACAACATGCTACAACACCTCAATATGAAAACAAAAGGCATGGGCATAATGTAGAGGTAAAGCATGACAAAACATGAACATTGAGCTATCTCCAGAAATCACTAGAACATGCTCAAAAGGACATGGCAAGATTGCAAATAATAACAGTTTCAGGCATTGGCAGAAATAACATCAGGTTGCAATGTTTAGAGCTATCAAACAACATGCTACAGGAACTTATCATGACAAACAAAGGCATGTAATGAATCTAATAATTGCATAGAACAAAAGTCCTTTACTGACCATAAGCTAAAAAGGATCAGAAGATATGATGGCACCCATGTAAACATGGCAAGTTATATTACAGATTTGAACATGGCAGGAACAACAATAAGTAGGCATGTTGGTGAGCTTGAACCACTCAGCACAGAGCAATACATGGCATGGCAAGGCAACCAACAGCAAGAAGACATGGCATAGAAGCTATACATGGCAAGAACAACATCATAGCATACACGGATCAACTACAACAACCTTGACAAAATTGAATAACATGTAAACAATCTGCCAGGAAACATTTTATAGCAAAAGTAGAGCTCGATTGACTCAAGCTATGGCACTCCATAATTGCAAACAAGGGCATGGATGGATAGAGCATAACCATATGTTCAAAACATCCTTACTGAAGTATCTCAAAATATTCATGGATCTCTCGGTAGCATCAAGTTAACATGACATAAAAATATCAGCAAAACTGGGGCTGAAATCAGCAACATCATGAAGCCTAGTTTGCATGCTTGCGCTAGTCACCACAGAGATCACAAAAATATATGTCATACACCCCTATAAATATGGTATGGCATATTACAAAACACATGTAGGACTCAAGTTCATAGGGTGCACACATCAATCATGGCAAAAATGACAAAAGTGCATGTTCTGATAAGAATCTGAAACTAACATCACATAACACTCGTCTAACAGCATTTCGGGCATCAAGATGAGCTCAAATGAAAATAATGCAATGAGATGAAATGATCTACCCTTTGAGGCGAACAATTTGACATATTACACGCGCAAAACGGAGCTACAGATGCAGAGTTATAGCATGATGAAAATGCATGAAAATATTGACAGATTCGGGACTTAGATGAATTTGGAGGGGGGAAAAAGGTCAACCTCTGGAGCACGCGAACCGAGGCCGATCCGGATCTCTCCGGAGATGCGGCTGCGGCGGCCGGAGATGAGGGGGGCCGGCGAGGGGGCCGACCGGCGGAGGGCGCGGGATCGGGAGGCGCCTCCGGTGGCCGGTTTGCGCAGGCGGGCGCCACAAGGCGAGGCGGGGAGGCGGCGGCTCAGCAAAGACGGCGGAGGGAGCTGGGCTGGGCCAGCGGTGGGCGGGCTCGCTGGTCGCTGATGGGCTCCAGGCCTCGGCAATGGCGGCGGGCGGTTGGAGGCGGCGCTTTGTCTGCCAAGGACATGTCCATTGTGTGGAGGGACTTTTAGGGTTTCGGGGGATTTGGGCTGCGATTTTTGGAGGGGAAGGTGTTTATATAGGTAGAGGGAGCTAGGAGAGTCCAAATGAGGTGCGGTTTTCGCCCACACGATCGTGATCGAACGACCGAGAGCATGGAGGGGAGTTTGCTGGGTTTTGGGCCACTTTGGAAGGGGTGTTGGGCTGCAACTCAAAGAGGGCTTTGCGGTTACCCGGTTAACCGTTGGAGTATCAAACGACCTCCAAATGGCACGAAACTTGACAGCGGTCTACGGTGCTATACCAAGGCCGCTTGGCAAGACTCGGTCCATTCCGAGAACGCTTAACACCCGCATACCTAAAAGAGGCAAAAGGGGCGCCGGAGACATAGGAGCGCGGATTGCAAAAGCGGACAACGGGAAAATGCTCGGATGCATGAGACGAACACGTATGCAAATGCAATGCACATGATGACATGATATGAAATGCAGATGATGACATGGCAAAGAGAGACACGCAAGCCAATGACATGGCAACGACGGCGAATAACTGGCAGACACCTGGCGCATCGGATCCGGGGCGTTACACCCAAGGTAATATTCAAGGAAGATCTAAGCAACTAAGCTTGGGGATGCCCCGGAAGGCATCCCCTCTCTCGTCTCCAACATTATCGGTAACCTCACTTGGAGCTATGTTTTCATTCGTCACATGATATGTGTTTCTCTTGGAGCGTCAATTTATTTTGTTAGGATTTGCTTGCTGTTATTTACAATAATGTTTTGTATCTTTTATTTCAATAAAAGTGGCAGTGGTAGCCTTTACTATGCTTATTTTGCATGTCTACATGTTGCTGTTTCAAAACAGAAAATTTATCGATGTCGCAAAAATTCCCTATAAAAGTCAGAATGTGATAAAATGTTGAAACTTTATGCAAAATAAGCTCTGATAAATTTCCTACAGTGTGGGAATTTTTCATAATTTTTGGAGTTAGGGAAGTATTGATACTTTGCGTTCTTTACAGACTGAACTGTTTTGGCAGATTGCTGTTATGTTATCATTGTTTGCATATGTTTGCTTGTTTAATGTTTCTATTTGAGGATAGGAGTATTAAATATACAGAGGCATTTAGTATGCAATGTTGAATAATAATTTTCCTGTTTTTCTACAGTAGAGAATGATAAGGTTTTTGCATTGGTTTATACTAACTTATCTCACAAGTTCTTGTTGAGTTTTGTGTGGATGAAGCTTTTGAGATTTAGGAAAACCGTGATATGAGATGAATTAAGGAGACACAAAATATCTAGCTTGGTGATGCCCAAGGCACCCCAAGATAATATTTCAAGAAGTCTCAAGCATCTAAGCTTGGGGATGCCCCGTTAGGCATCCCACCTTTCTTCATCAACAATTATCGGTTGAGCCTAAGTTTTTTCTTCTTCACATGGTGTGTGCTATTCTTAGAATGGCATTTTACTTTGTTTTGCTTGCTGTTTTAATAAAATACTTAGATCTGAAAGTTTTTAAATAAAATAGAGTCCTCAAATAGTTGCCCGGGAGGCTAGGTAAGCAGCATCACATCCCGTCAACGAAGCTCTTTTCTATGGAATTGCTCCAGTGCTTCACTTATATCTTTTTGAGCACGACGTGCTTTAGCATTTTTGAAGAAATTCTCTGTTGCTTCACTTATGCCGGTGGAAACGACACCTATGGGATCCCGGGGAATCCCTTCTACGGTTGGCGGGCGCGTGGCAGTGGAAAGAGCGGGTTTAAGAGATCAACATGGGAAATTTATCCAGGTTCAGGCCGCAAGTGATGCGTAACACCCTACTCCTGCCGGCTTGTGTTTATCTGGTGTTCTTGGACTAGCTACAAAGCGTGCTGGGTCAAAAAGTCCGAATCCTCTCTTAGTACACCGCGGGCCTCCTTTTATAGTCAAAAGGGGCTGCCACAGTGGCACACAAGAGGTGGAAAGTTGTACAGTGGTCGAGTTTATCGCCTGACATCACTGGACAAAACGCATTAAATGCGCTACTTTGGTGTCCTCTTGCTTTATCGGGGGCGGTAACGAAGCCCGTCCTGTCCGTTGCCGGTTCGCCTCGCTCTGCCGCGCGTCCAGGCTGACTAGGCACGTAGCGCCACGCTTGCTGGTTGGCTGCTGAGTTGGCGCGGTGGCAGAGTCTTCACGAATATCTGCATGCCACCACGTAGGTGCTTGCTGAGTTGGCCTAGAAGCTGCACATCGCCACGCAGGCGCTTGCCTTGTTGGCGGGTTGATTGCTGTGTTGGAACGGCGGTGGAGCCTTGGCAGGTGGGGGCCTGGCTGCGGCCCCGCAGATGTCCCCGGCAAGGGCCTTGCCGGGGCCTCGTAGGTGTCCCCAGCAAGGATCTTGCCGGGGGTCTCCGTCTTCTGGTCCTTATCTAGCATTGTATGTTCTTGGTCTTCACAAAGATCTGCATGCTCCCATGGAAGCGCCTCCTGAGCCTTGGTTCCAATGTGGTTGAGGACGTCGGAACTCTCAGGCTCAAGGGTGGCGGTGATAATCCCCAAGTGCAAGGAATCATCGTAGCAATTCCCAAAGGTGGAAGTGATAAGTATGGAGTGTCGAACCCACAAGGAGCTAAAGGTAAGATCGATATTCTCTCAAGTCCTATCTGCCACTGATACGACTCTACGTGCACCGAACGTTTGCTTCCAACTAGAAACGAGAAATAAAACTACGTTGTGGGTATGAAGAGGATAATTTTGCATGGTATCGGAGAGCTAAAATATAAAAGTAGGTGTTGTTATCATAAAGTTAGAATATATTACTAAATATTATAAATAGCGAGTGTGGAATAATGATGGATCGGTGTTTGAATTGTCCTAGGCAATTGTTAACAAGACCGGTAGTCATCATTGCAATTTCATATGAGGGAGAGGCATAAGCTAACATACTTTCTCTTCTTGGGTCATATGCACTTATCATTGGAACTGTAGCAAGCATCCGCAACTACTAAAGATCATTAAGGTAAAACCCAACCATAGCATTAACATATCAAGTCCCCTTTATCCCATACGCAACAACCCCCTTACTCGGATTTATGCTTCTATCACTCAAGCAACCCACTATAAGCGAATCATGAACGTATTGCAACACCCTACAACGGAATCCTCATGCTTACTTGCGACCACGTAGGGCACAATAGGATAGAACCAAAATAAAACTACAACTCATACCAATCTAGATCATCAATCAACCCAAAGACAAAGGATATCAACTCAAAACATCATAGGATGACAACACATCATTGGATCATAATATGTGGCATAAAGCACCATGTTCAAGTAGGGATTACAGCAGGGTGCGGGAGAGTAGACCGCATAAAAGAGATGAGGATGGTGATGATGATGGTGATGTTGATGAAGACGATCACCACGGCGATGATTCCCCTCCCGATGGCACTCCGGCGCCACCGAGAGGGAGGAGGGGAGGTTCTCCCCCTTGTGCTTCCTCCTCCATGGCCTTACCCCTGGATGGGGAGAGGTTCTCCCTCTGGTCATTGGCCTTCATGGCAATGATGGCCCCTCCGGATCCTCCTCCATGGCCTCCGATGATGATGGCCCCCTCCGGCAGGGTGCCAGAGAGGGCCTAGATTGATTTCTCATGGCTACAGAGGCTTGCGGCGGCGAAACTTCCGATCCAGTTTATTTTCTGGAGGTTTGGGTATTTATAGGAGAGGTTGGCGTTGAGAACAAGTCAGGGGGCCCCACGGGAAGTCCACGAGGCATAGGGGCGCGCCCTCCACCCTCGTGGGGCCCACGGGCCTCCCCTCCGGTAACTCTTCGTTCCAGCATTTTTTTATATTTTCCAGAAAAAATCTCCGTAGATTTTCATCGCATTCCGAGAACTTTTATTTCTGCACAAAAACAACACCATGGTAGTTCTGCTGAAAACATCGTCAGAACGGTTTAGTTCTATTCAAAGCATACCAAAATCATATAAAACTATTGTAAACATGGCATGAATACTTCATAAATTATAGATACGTTGGGGACGTATCAACATCCTGATGACCCACAAGTATAGGGGATCTATCGTAGTCCTTTCGATAAGTAAGAGTGTCGAACCCAATGAGGAGCAGAAGGAAATGATAAGCGGTTTTCAGCAAGGTCTTCTCTGCAAGAACTGAAATTATCGGTAACAGATAGTTTTGTGATAAGATAATTTCTAACGAGCAACAAGTAACAAAAGTAAATAAAGTGCAACAAGGTGGCCCAATCCTCTTTGTAGCAAAGGACAAGCCTGGACAAACTCTTATATAGAGAAAAGCGCTCCCGAGGACATATGGGAATTATCGTCCAACTAGTTTTCATCATGTTCATATGATTCGCGTTCGGTACTTTGATAATTTGATATGTGGGTGAACCGGTGCTAGGGTGCTGCCCTTACTTGGACAAGCATCCCACTTATGATTAATTCTTATTGCAAGCATCTGCAACTACAAAAGAAGTATTAAGGTAAACCTAACCATAGCATGAAACATATGGATCCAAATCAGCCCCTTACGAAGCAACGTATAAACTAGGGTTTAAGCTTCTGTCACTCTAGCAACCCATCATCTACTTATTACTTCCCAATGCCTTCCTCAAGGCCCAAACAATGGTGAAGTGTCATGTAGTCGACGTTCACATGACACCACTAGAGGAGAGACAACATACATTTCATCAAAATATCGAACCAAATTCACATGACTACTAATAGCAAGACTTCTCCCATGTCCTCAGGAACAAACGTAACTACTCACAAAGCATATTCATGTTCATAATAAGAGGAGTATTAATATGCATAAAGGATCTGAACATATGATCTTCCACCAAATAAACCAACTAGCATCAACTACAAGGAGTAATCAACACTACTAGCAACCTCATGTGTACCAATCTCAGACTTAGAGACAAGAATTGGATACAAGAGATGAACTAGGGTTTGAGAGGAGATGGTGCTGGTGAAGATGTTGATGGAGATTGGCTCCCTCCCGATGAGAGGAGCATTGGTGATGACGATGGCGATTATTTCCCCCTCCCGGAGGGAAGTTTCCCCGGCAGAACAGCTCCGCCAGAGCCCTAGATTGGTTCCACCAAGGTTCCGCCTCGTGGCGGCGGAGTTTCGTCCCGAAAGCTTGCTTATGATTTTTCTTCGGACGAAAGACTTCATATAGCAGAAGATGGGCACCGGAGGGCCACCAGGGGGCCCACGAGGCAGGGGGTGCGCCCCCACCCTCGTGCCTAGGGTGTGGGTCCCCTCTGGTATTACTTCTGCTCAATATTTTTTATTATTTCCAAAAATAACTTCCGTAGAGTTTCAGGACTTTTGGAGTTGTGCAGAATAGGTCTCTAATATTTACTCCTTTTCCAGCCTAGAATTCCGGTTGCCGGCATTCTCCCTCGTCTTTTAAACCTTGTAAAATAAGAGAGAATAGGCATAAGTATTGCGACATAATGTGTAATAACAGCCCATAATGCAATAAATATCAATATAAAAGCATGATCCAAAATGGACGTATCAACTCCCCCAAGCTAAGACCTCGCTTGTCCTCAAGCGGAAGCCGATAACGATAAATATGTCCACATGTTTAGAGGTAGAGGTGTCGATAAAATAAAATACGGACATGAGGGCATCATGATCATTCTTATAACAACAACATATATAGATATTGTCATATGATGTCTTATGCTCAAGTAATAATCTATTCACAATATAAAGTATGAATCAGAAACTTCATTGAGAACTAACAAACTATAATCTTAGTCATTGAAGCAATTGCAATTTATCATAATATTAGAAAGAGTCAATATAAGAGCTTTTCAGCAAGTCCACATACTCAACTATCATTTAGTCTTTCACAATTGCTAATACTCACGCAATACTTATGGTTACGGAGTTTTAGTCGGACACAGAGAAAGATAGGGGCTTATAGTTTCGCCTCCCAACCTTTTACCTCAAGGGTAATGTCAACAATAATACTTCATGCTAACTTACATCCAATTAGAATCAGGATCTTTCCAACACACTGTGCTTGCAAAAGGATAAAATGTAAAAAGGAAAGGTGAAAATCACCATGACTCTTGCATAAGGTAGAAGATAAAAGTAAAAGATAGTCCCTTCGCAGAGGGAAGCAGAGGTTGTCATGCGCTTTCATGGTTGGATGCACCAAATCTTAATGCAAAAGAACGTCACTTTATATTGCCACTTGTGATATGAACCTTTATTATGCAGTCCGTCGCTTTTATTTCTTCCACATCAAAAGATCGTATAAAGCTTATTTCCTCCACACTAATCAATCATACATATTTAGAGAGCAATTTTTATTGCTTGCACCGATGACAACTTACTTGAAGGATCTTACTCAATCCATAGGTAGATATGGTGGACTCTCATGACAAAACTAGGTTTAAGGGTATTTGGAACCACAAGTAGTATCTCTACTTGGTGTAAAGAATTTGGCTAGCATGAGGGGGAAAGGCAAGCTCAACATGTTGGATGATCCATGACAATATACTTTATCTCAGATATAAGAAAGCATAACCCATTATGTTGTCTTCCTTGTCCAACATCAACTCTTTAGCATGTCATATTTTAATGAGTGCTCACAATCATAACAGATGTCCAAGATAGTATATTTATATGTGAAACCTCTCTTTCTTTATTACTTCCTATTAATTGCAACGACGACCAAAGCTATGTTTGTCAACTCTCAACAACTTTTAATCATCATACTCTTCCTATGTGAAGTCATTACTCTCCATAAGATCGATATGATCTCTTTGTTTCTTTTTATTCTTTGTTTTTCTTTTATTCCCACAAGATCATAGCAAAAAAATCAAGCCCTTGACTCAACACTAATCTTTATTATATAGCTCACGGACTCGATTACAAAGAAGGATCATAAAGCAAAACTCAAAACTAAATCATATTAAAAACTTTATTCTACCAGATCAAGATATTACTAAAAGGATCAAACTAAGAAAAACGATAAAGATAGGAGTGTGATGGTAATACGATACCGGGGCACCTCCCCCAAGCTTGGCAGTTGCCAAGGGGAGTGCCCACACCCATGTGATTATGTCCCCTTTGCTGGTGAAGAAGATGGTGGTGATGATGGGTAGTCGCACATCGAGCGGAAGAGATCCTCCAACTTGCGGATAATGCCCTTGAGTGTAACGATACGCTCCTTCAACAAAATATTTTCAAGTGTGAGATATTTGTTTTGAATACGAGCTAACTCAATCATCTTGAAAGCTTCGATCTCAGTTGGGGTAAGAAGATTGTGATCAAGTTGAAGGATGTCTTCTGCTGCCGGAACATTGTCCTCCATGGCCTTCTTGATCCCTTCATCCTTGTTGATTGCCATGGGTTCTTCCCTCTTCAGTTCTATCTTCATTAGCTAAGCATCGTTGTCACCGTTGTTGGAGGAGGGGGACGACATGATGCCTGGCCTTGACAACCCCGATGTAAAAGAGCTCAAACAAGAACAGAGGATAATTGCGTGATACAGGAGTCAATACCTTCGGGAGATTATATAATGAATTTTTACCGACCAAAATACGTATCACGCAAGAAAACGGAGTCCGGAGAGCGCACGAGGTGCCCACGAGGCAGGGGGGCGCACCCTTCACCCTCGTGGAGCCCTCGTGTCCTTCCCGGACTGCTTCTTATTTTTCTATTTTTCTAAATATTCCAAAACAGAGAAAAATTGCCATTAGAACTGTTTTGGAGTCGGCTTACCTACCGTACCACATACCTATTACTTTTCGAGTCCAAGCATTCTCGAAAGTGTCCTTATGTATTCCTCCCGGTTACGGTTTCAATAACATTGGTTTCAACATTTATAGGGTTACCTGAGATATAATGTTTGATTCCTTGACCGTTCACCACCTTCGGATTTGTGCCATCGAAGTTGTTGATTTTTATGGCACCGGAACGATAGACCTCCTCGATAACGTAAGGACCTTCCCATTTAGAGAGAAGTTTTCCTGCAAAAAATCTTAAATGAGAGTTGCATAATAATACATAATCACCTACATTAAACTCACGCTTTTGTATCCTTTTATCATGCCATCTTTTTACTTTTTCTTTAAACAACTTGGCATTCTCATAGGCTTGGGTTCTCCATTCATCAAGTGAGCTAATGTCAAATAACCTCTTCTCACCGGCAAGTTTGAAATCATAGTTGAGCTCTTTAATGGCCCAATATGCCTTATGTTCTAGTTCGAGAGGTAAGTGACATGCTTTTCCATAAACCATTTTATACGGAGACATATCCATAGGATTTTTATATGCAGTTCTGTAGGCCCATAACGCATCATCAAGTTTCATGGACCAATTCTTTCTAGATCTATTAACAGTCTTTTGCAAAACTAATGAGTTCTCTGTTACTCAATTCTACTTGACCACTAGACTGTGGGTGATACGGAGATGCAATTCTATGATTAACATCATACTTAGCAAGCATTTTACGAAAGGCACCATGAATAAAATGTAAACCACCATCAGTCATTAAATATCTAGTAACTCCAAACCTCAGAAAAATAACTTCTTTAAGCATCTTAATAGAGGTGTTATGATCAGCACTACTAGTTGGAATAGCTTCAACCCACTTAGTAACGTAATCAACAGCAACTAGAATATGTGTATACCCATTAGAGTCAGGAAATGGTCCCATATAATCAATGCCCCAAACATCAAATGGTTAAATAACAAGTGAATAATTCATAGGCATTTCTTGGCGTCTACTAATATTACCAATTCTTTGACATTCATCACAAGATAAGACAAACTTACGGGCATCCTTGAAGAGAGTAGGCCAATAAAAACCGGATTGCAATACCTTATGTGGAGTTCTATATCCAGCGTGGTGTCCTCCATAAGCCTCAGAGTGACACTTGCGTAGGATCTATTCCTTTTCATGCTCAGGTACACAACGTCTAATAACACCATCTACTCCTTCTTTATAAAGATGCGGGTCATCCCAAAACTAATGTCTTAAATCATAGAAAAACTTTTTCTTTTGCTGGTATATGAAACTAGGTGGTATAAATTTAGCAACAATGTAATTAGCATAATCAGCATACCATGGAGCAGTACGAGAAGAATTTATGACATTTAATTGTTCATCAGGAAAGCTATCATCAATAGGTGGTGGGTCATCAAGAACATTTTCTAACCTAGACAAGTTGTCTGCAACAGGGTTCTCAGCTCCCTTTCTATCAATAATATGCAAATCAAATTCTTTTAGCAAGAGAACCCATCTAATAAGTCCAGGTCTAGCATCTTTCTTTTCCATAAGATATTTAATAGCAGCATGATCCGTGTGAATAGTTACTTTAGGATCAACAATATAAGGTCTGAACTTATCACAAGAAAATACAACTGCTAAGAATTCTTTTTCAGTAGTAGCATAATTTCTCTGAGCACTGTCTAGAGTTTTACTAGCATATTGAATAACATTTAATTTCTTATCAACTCTTTGCCCTAGAACAGCACCTACAGCAGAATCACTAGCATCACACATAATTTCAAAGGGTAAATTCCAATCAGGTGGCTGAACGATAGGTGCAGAAATCAATGCTTTCTTAAGTATTTCAAATGCTTCTACACAATCATCATCAAAGACAAATGGTATATCTTTTTGTAATAGATTAGTCAGAGGCCGAGAAATTTTTGAGAAGTCCTTAATGAACCTCCTATAAAACCCGACATGACCAAGGAAACTTCTTATACCTTTGATGTCCTTGGAACATGGCATCTTTTCAATAGCATCAACTTTAGCTTTATCAACTTCAATACCTCTTTAAGAAATTTTATGCCCCAAGACAATACCTTCATTAACCATAAAGTGGCACTTTTCCCAATTCAAGACAAGATTAGTTTCTTCACATCTCGCAAAACTCGATCAAGGTTGCTCAAGCAATCATCAAAAGAGGATCCATAAACGAAGAAATCGTCCATGAAAACCTCACAAATCTTTTCACAAAAGTCAGAGAATATAGCCATCATGCATCTTTGAAAGGTAGCAGGTGCATTACATAAACCAAAAGGCATACGTATATAAGCAAAGGCACCGAAAGGGGAAGTAAAAGTGGTCTTAGCTTGATCATCATCTGACACAGGTATTTGAGAGAAACCAGAATAACCATCTAGAAAGCAAAAATGTGTGTGTTTAGATAATCTTTCTAGCATTTGATCAATAAAAGGTAAGGGGTAATGATCCTTTTTAGTAGCTTTATTTAATTTGCAGAAATCAATTACCATCCTATAACCTGTAATAATTATTTGCAGAATCAATTCATCTTTATCATTAGGAATGACAGTAATCCCTCCCTTCTTAGGGACACAATGGATGTGACTTACCCAATCGACTATCAAAGAATCGGATAAATTATTCCTGCCTCAAGGAGCTTTAGTATTTCCTTTCTTACCACTTCTTTCATTTTAAGATTCAGCCATCGTTGGTGATCAATAACTGGTTTGGCATCTTTCTCTAAATTTATTTTATGTTAACATAGAGTGGGACTAATGCCCTTAAGATCATCCAGAGTATATCCAATAGCAGCACGATGCTTCTTCAAAGTTTTCAATAATGTTTCTTCCTCGTTCTCTGAAAGGTTAGCACTAATAATAACAGGATATATCTTTGTTTCATCAGGATAAGCATATTTAAGAGTGTCAGGTGAAGGTTTAAGCTCAAATACGGGATCACCCTTGGGTGGAGGAGGATCCCCTAGGATTTCAACAGGCAAGTTGTGTTTCAGAATAGGTCCTATTTAAAGAACACTTCATCTATTTCCCTTCTTTAATTCATAGACATATCATTTTCATGGTCTAGCAAATATTGTTCTAAAGGATCACTAGGAGGTACGACAATAGAAGCAAGACCAATAATTTCGTCCTTACTAGGCAATTCCTCTTCACGGTGTTGTCTACTAAATTTAGATAAGTTAAACTCATGAGACATATCACCTAGACCAATGGTAACAACATCCTTGTCGCAATCTATCTTAGCATTAACAGTGTTCAAGAAGGGTCTACCGAATATAATGGGATAAAAGCTATCTTGTGGGGAACCAAGAACAAGAAAATCAGCAGGATATTTAGTTTTCCCACACAAGACTTCAACATCTCTAACAATTCCAATTGGTGAAATAGTATCTCTATTGGCAAGCTTAATGGTAACATCAATTTCTTCTAACTCAGCAGGTGCAATATCATGCATAATCTCTTTGTATAAATCAATAGGTATTGCACTAGCACTAGCACCCATGTCACATAAGCCATGATAACAATGATCTCCTATTTTAACAGAAATAACAGGCATGCCTACCACAGGTCTATGTTTATCTTTGGCACAAGGTTTAGCAATTCTAGTTGTTTCATCACAGAAATAACTAACATGCCCATCAATATTATCAGCCATGAGATCTTTAACGATAGCAATATTAGGTTCAACTTTAACTTGCTTAGGAGGTGTATAAGTTCTAATATTGCTTTTACGAACCACAGTTGAAGCTTTAGCACTATCCTTTACTCTAACAGGGAAAGGTGGTTTCTCAACATAAGCAGTAGGAACAATAGGATCATTATAAGTGATAGTCTTTTCTTCAACTTTAATAGGTTCAACTACTTTTACTTCTATGGGAGGATGACATTTAAACCACTTATCCTTAGGGAGATCAACATGAGTAGCAAAGGATTCACAGAAAGAAGCTACTATCTCAGAGTCAAGTCCATATTTAGTGCAAAATTTACGGAAAACATCGGTATCCATAAAAGATTTAACACAATCAAACTCAGGTGTTATACCTGACTCCTTACCTTTGTTGAGGTCCCAATCTTCAGAGTTGCGTTTAATTCTTTCCAATAAATCCCATTTGAATTCAATAGTCTTCATCATAAAAGAACCAGTACAAGAAGTATCAAGCATGGTGCAATTGTTGTCAGAAAGCCGAGCATAATTTTTTTGAATAATCATTTCTCTTGAGAGCTCATGATTGGGGCATGAATATAACATTGACTTAAGCCTCCCCCAAGCTTGAGCGATGCTTTCTCCTTCGCGAGGCCAAAAATTATATATGTAATTACGATCACGATGAACAAGATGCATAGGATAAAACTTCTGATGAAATTCCAATTTCAATCGCTTGTAGTTCCATGATCCCATATCATCACATAGCCTATACCATGTCAATGCATCTCCCTTCAAAGAAAAAGCAAAGACCTTCCTCTTCATAACATCATCAGGAATACCTGCAAGCTTAAATAATCCACAAACTTCATCCACATAGATTAGGTGCTCATCATGATGTAATGTTCCATCTCTTGCAAAAGGATTAGCTAGCAGTTTTTCTATCATACCCGAAGGAATTTCAAAGTAGAAATTTTCATTTTCAGTAGGTTCAGTAGGTTGAGGAGCAACTCTTTGCTCTACTGGTCGGGGTGAAGATACCCCGAACAAGCCCCTCAGAGGATTAATTTCCATAGTAACAAGTGACACTAAATTTCAGCACACTATATAAATTTTTCCTTACCAAATTCCACCTACCAAAGGCACTTCACTCCCCGGCAACGGCGCTATAAAAGAGTCTTGATGACCCACAAGTATAGGGGATCTATCATAGTCCTTTCAATAAGTAAGAGTGTCGAACCCAACGAGGAGCAGAAGGGAATGATAAGCGGTTTTCAGCAAGGTATTCTCTGCAAGCACTGAAATTATCGGTACAAATAGTTTCGTGATAAGATAATTTGCAACGAGCAAAAATTAACAAAAGTAAATGAAGTTCAGCAAGGTGGCCCAACTCTTATATAGAGAAAAGTGCTCCCGAGGACACATGGGAATTATCGTCCAGCTAGTTTTCATCACATTCATATGATTCACGTTCGGTACTTTGATAATTTGATATGTGGGTGAACCGGTGCTTGGGTGCTGCCCTTACTTGGACAAGCATCCCACTTATAACTCCTATTGCAAGCATCCGCAACTACAAAAGAAGTATTAAGGTAAACCTAACCATATCATGAAACATATGGATCCAAATCAGCCCCTTACGAAGCAAAGCATAAACTAGGGTTTAAGCTTCTGTCACTCTAGCAACCCATCATCTACTTATTACTTCCCAATGCCTTCCTCTAGGCCCAAACAATGGTGAAGTGCCATGTAGTCTACGTTCACATGACACCAGTAGACGAAAGACAACATACATCTCATCAAAATATCGAACGAATACCAAATTCACATGACTACTAATAGCAAGACTTGTCCCATGTCCTCAGGAACAAACATAACTACTCACAAAGCATATTCATGTTCATAATCAGAGGAGTATTAATATGCAGAAAGGATCTGAACATATGATCTTCCACCAAATAAACCAACTAGCATCAACTACAAGGAGTAATCAACACTACTAGCAACCTACAGGTACCAATCTCAGACTTAGAGACAAGAATTGGATACAAGAGATGAACTAGGGTTTGAGAGGAGATGTTGCTGGTGAAGATGTTGATGGAGATTGGCCCCCTCCCGGTGAGAGGAGCGGTGGTGGTGACGATTGCGATGATTTCCCCCTCCCGGAGGGAAGTTTCCCCGGCAGAACAGTTCCGCCGGAGCCCTAGATTGGTTCCGCCAAGGTTCCGCCTCGTTGCGGCGGATTTTCGTCCCGAAAGCTTGCTTATGATTGTTCTTCGGATGAAAGACTTCATATAGCAGAAGATGGGCACCAGAGGGCCACCAGGGGGCCCACGATGCAGGGGGGCGCGCCCCCACCCTCGTGCCCAGGGTGTGGGTCCCCTCTGGTATTTCTTCCGCTCAATATTTTTTATTATTTCCAAAAATAACTTCCGTGGAGTTTCAGGACTTTTGGAGTTGTGTAGAATAGGTCTCTAATATTTACTCCTTTTCCAGCCCAGAATTCCAGCTGCCGGCGTTCTCCCTCTTCATGTAAACCTTGTAAAACTAGTTGACCCGTTGCGCCAAATGGCGCAGAGACCCGCTAAAACCATGTTTTCGTTGAAAATAAAATCCACGGTTTAGTTATTTTAGTTGTGGGCGAGCACATATTATAACAAATTTAACTCCTTTAAAAAAAGTAATGGTGGCTTGTTGTCTACAATGAGATGAACACACATTCAAATTTGACATCACAAAGTCCTTCGAAAACCATGTTGCGCTGAAAATATGTGTATTTTTCAGTAATCTTTTGTTCAGCAAGTACGTACGTTAAGAATTTAGATCCTCGTGTATTTAAATTCCCAAAAAAGTTTTAGCTTCAGAGCAGAATACTATCTATCTTTTCTTCACATCCTTTTCTTCTCCCAACTCGAGTGTGTTTATGAGGGAAATAAAGCAATGTAACTGGATTGTTGCTTGTTCAATGTCAAGTTACCATTTCGGATCTTTATGGTAATTACAACTTGTATATTGCTTCCAAAAGCAAAGCTAAGAATGAATTACATAATAATGTAACAGTGAAAGCAGGAAAATTAAATCACATACTCAAAACATAGTGCAAAAATAGAAGCACGATGCACACTTCATAGAGATTTGAACACAAATGAATATTCACTGCTCAACCTACTATTTGTCTACCGGGAGCATGGATGAGAAAACTCAGAAATTTAGAAAATGTATGCAAGTTCACATATATTTTTCTAAATCCCATGGAAATGCGCTGGTGGACTTGTCCATCATGACAGTGTATTCTCATATTCCAATGAATACGAAATTCATACAAAAGAAGACCCGGGACATAGATGGGGATTGTCTTTAAGGCAAAGCAAGTATTTGACTAATCAAGGAAGAAGCTTGCACATTCCATTTTCCTGAAAAAAACATGGCGATGGCACACCATAGCAAGGCAACAAATTGGAAATTTCTCCACAAGATTTGAATAGTCCAAACAGAACCTTCATATGTGTACATAGGTAGCCATATTGAGCTTAACCATATGTAAAAAGGCAATCCTAGGAACACTTTGTTTCAAAAGGCAAGTCAGAGAGCAAGTAGTTTGGACGAAGCCTCTAAAGACAGTACTCCCTCTGTAAAGAAATACGAGAGCGCTTAGATCACTAAAGTAGTGGGAGACTGTACAGACTAAGTGGTTTGCGGGGAAATGAGAAGAGCCAGCAAAATATACGGGTTACTGGAAGAAGCACCTGAAATACAATAGTGACAGTTAGTCTGGCACAAAACCTGCATATATTTTAGTGCAATTCATATCCTCTAGACCATCGTTCTCATGTAATTTTTCCTACTAAGGAGAAAGCATATACAAAGTATGAAAAGGGGATACATATTACACAACAAATAGTAGTTTCAGAGCTTTAGAAGGCCATTCAGTTTTGCGTAGTATGCAAATGGGATTAGTATGCTTTCTACTACCTATGCCGAACTGGACGCCATACTACTTATTTCAGAGTCAACCCATATTTCGATCTCTAAAAGAAACCTGACATGAATCATCTACTACTCGAGAAATTAGATTTATCATGGCTAACCAACATGAAACGATAACAAACCCATCACTAAAGTATGGCATCTTACTTATGGCTCAGCTAATGTGTAAATATTTGGCAGATATAGACTATAAACTACTATTTGCGAAAGCAAGGAACATAAACAATAGGTTGTTGTAGCTAGATAAATTACTTGTTCAAATTGATTGCCATAATTTTATTAGAAAATGCATGCCTACGAATAGCGCATCTCAGGGAATCCAAGGCCTGCAGAAATGTACAACATCAAGATATAATTCAGACATTGGCATACAGAGAAACTAATAGAAAAACATACACCATTAATCAATCACCATAAGGGCAGCAACTAGACAGTAGCTGAGCTGCAGGAGATGGTTCCCAAATAATGAATAGAAGGACAATCTCAACAAAATAACCATGAGAGCACCAAACTATCTGCAAACATGAAGAAGGCCCTTTCTTGGAATAAGGGACGAATACACCATGATAAAGCAATAATGGAAGAGATGAACCTACAAAAATATCCTCCAAGTTTTTTCCTGAAAAACCACTGAATATATCCTTGATCGCATATTTATCTCTGTCAAGGTAGCAACTCTACAGGAAGTTTCTCCCAAGAACAAAGTAATGTTGTTTTTCCTTTGTGAGAGATTGATAGCAAACCTGCAATGCGTCACAAAGGGATTAGAATTGATAAGAAAAGAAATCCCTGCTATTTTATAGTCGAAGAATAGGCTTGCATCGACAAAAATACAGAAACACTGAATTTGGACGGTGTAAGGAACCTGCAGTGATATACTAAGCCATAAACTACTTTGCAATGATCTACATGGAAGAGACTTTCAAGCAAGAAGAAATAAATATGGAGAGGAGGGGAATGAGCAATAGTGGATCTGGAGGTAAGAGGAGATACCAACCATGGGGCTCGTTAGCTCAACTCAGGCGTTGAATTCATCCGAGGGCCAACGCCCGGCAAGCGAGCACCATTCTGCCACTGCTGCTCCTTGCGGCCCACGTCGGCCTCTGCTCCATCCCATGGATAATCCTTTTGCATATTTATTAGTTCGTAGAAATGCATAGTTTTGGTCCCAATTATCATTTTCACTTTTAGTCCCAACGAAAGTATAGATTTGTTCTGCAATTAGTCTACATGACTTGACGACATCAATACAGTGCTGATGATGCTTTACCCTTGCAATGAACAATATGCATAGGAACCTGGAGAAAACATGACAAAACAGCATAGCTAAGTGTGGGAAACTGTGATTTGCATGTAAAGATATCCTCAACACAGACATGATAAAATATCAGTAGATAAATGACTAATTAGTGTGGTGATGAACCAGGAACATACCCTCTTCAATCCCCACGTCCTCACCCTCTTCCTCGGCCAGCCCTCCTGGCTTCCGGACGCCGTCGCCGACCCCTTGATCTAGCGCCAGAAAACACACACACCAAAATTAACCAAGCAAAGAAAGCACATACAATCAATTGCAGAGGCAAGCATACGCAAAACTCATAAGAAATGCAAAGAAAGAAGCTAAGGAGCAAGTGGATTACCGTAAGAAAGAAGCACATCCAGACGCCTCCTTGTCTTTGGCGCGCATGGCCGTGGACGCCACGCGCGCGTAGGGCAGCTCGTCCCACTTGCAGGCGCTCATGTAGACCTCGGGGAGCTCGAACACCTTGCGGAGCGGCACCTGCACCTCACGGCGGAAGGAGCAAAGGAACAAAGAAGGAGCAACCTTAGTGATTCTAGAGCCTGCAAAATAGAAGGAAAGGAAGGTTAGCCAAACAAGCCAGTCTGTTCAATACCTAACACACAACAAATCAAAGACAACCTAGCTTTACATAGCATAAATTTCAAGTAAGAGGAAAAATATAATATGATATCTAACTGTGCGAATACATTAGGAAATACGGATCATGGCTGCTCAGTTCCAAGTGGATATTAACAAACAGAAAAAGGAGAAGTTATCACAGCATCTGTCAAGCTGCAACATTAACTTGCTAATATTTATTAGGTATGCAACACATAACATACTTTAAGCATCAAGCCATCAACAATTCCAGGTCCAGGAATTATATGAGCATCAATAATACCAAGTATATTGCTCTCATGTGTAGAATATTCATCTTGAAAGGAAAAAAACTAAGCACACTACGCGAATATGCAAATAGAATGGAAGGATAAGAATAGCACATTTCTCACCATTCGTCTTGCATAATGAATGTGTTTTCAATGTCAGCAAGCTTGCGGTTCTCGAAGATCAAAAGGTTGCGCTTCTCAGCAATCTTCAAAAAAAGTTCATAAGATCCCATTATATAAAGGATGCTGAATTTGCATATTCAATAGTGAACAACTCTGGTAACTAAATAAAGGAGGCATCTACCCATAATCATGAGAGAATTACAACATGTACTTGCTAAACTGATCCTTCTCCTAGTACTTGGCGTCCTCTCCCTCCATAAACATGGCAGAAATCAACCATCAGCAGAGCTTAAAACAGGATGTAAGATGAAAAAAGGTTGTCAAGTTGAACCCATAAGCATGGAGGCTATACGATATTAGAAGAAAAAACATGGAAAATGTCATAGCTAGTAGAGAAGGAGCATTGCTACTCAAACCTAAAAAAATTGAGGACTGCAACTCAGATCTAATAAAAACGTCATAGCATTGAAGTTCATATGAACATCAATTCACTGTAACTACCTTTCTGGGCAGGTCACCTCGCTCTCGTGTAAACCGCAGCCACCGCCGCCTCCCTCTTCTCTCCACGAGCACTTGCCGCCGACCTTCGTGCCCTCGCCTCTAGCCCGGCCTCGGTCTGACGTCAATTCACAATAACTACCATTCTGGGCGGGTTGGTGGACGAAGTAGATGGCTTCAGTGGAATGAATTTGAAAAACAGCAGCAGCAGTGTATGTAGCGTCTTGAACCATGGAAGAAGGTGGGGGAGCAGGAAGGGACCTTGTGCGTGGGGTAGTCGTGGCCATGGTCGGGCTGGACGACGTCTCCGTCGAGCTCGTCCATGGAAGGTAGGAAGGAGCTGCAGTTGCTCAACAGAAAAAGAAATCAGGGTTCCGATTCGATCTGATGTGATGTGAGAGAGGAGAGTAGTCGGGGAAAGGGAGAGCTTACCGTTGCAGCCGGGCGACCGGAGAGGTGGAGGATGGAGGCGGAGGAAGGGATCCATGCACGAAGCCGTCACGCCGCATCCATGGAGACGCTGCTGCTGCTGCTGCTGCAGATCGAGAAAGCAAAGAAATTAGGGGAAGGATGTGAGCAGTGACGGCACGCAGGTGGATAGGCCGCTTCTCGCCGATGGATGCAACCTCGTCCTCCCTGGCCTTGGCCACCGCCGCCCCGCCCACGACCGCTGCATCGTCCCTCTCCGCGCCCGCCCCGGCCGCCGCCGACCGGCTTTCTTGGCCCCCCTGGCTGCTCCACCCCCACCGCGGGCTTCTTCGCCCTCCCCTGCCTCTCTACCCCTGGTTTGAAGCCCCGGCCGTCCATGCGAGAGGCCCCCTCGTCGGCGCCAGTGGGAAGGAGGAAGGAGGAGGAAGGGGGAGAAGGGATGCGGCGGCCGGCGGCTATCCGGACGAGCAGGAACGAGGGAGGAGGTGCGGCGCTGTCGAGGGAGGGAGGGGGGAGATGTGTGCAGGCTAGGGTTGGTGCGGGTGTGGGCTGTGGCGCAGCCACCCCGCGACCAGGATTGGGAGCGGAGCGCGTGCGGGGATTGGGCGAAAGCCTTTTCCACCCGAGATCGATCGACCCAGCCAATAAACACGCGGCGCGAGGCCACCAGTCATTGGACAGCAAGAACCACCGCGAGGTGAAATCGGGTCTAACAGCAGGTAAAGATCCGACGGCTCAGAGATCCTAGATTGCCAGATCGGACGGCCAACGAAGACCGAATCGGGGGAGCCTCCTGGAGGTGAGTTGTCTAGCCTCTTTTATGTTTTAAATAAGAGAGAATAGGCATAAGTATTGCGACATAATGTGTAATAACAGCCCATAATGCAATAAATATCAATATAAAAGCATGATGCAAAATGGATGTGTCACATCCCCAAGCTTAATTCCTGCTCGTCCTCGAGTAGGTTAATGATAAAAGAAATAATTTATGAAGTGTGAATGCTAGAAAGTGCATAAGTTTGATCAATGATAGTTCCAATCACTTTTTCTAGCATCATTATATATCATAACAGTAGCTCAACTCATGAAACTTCTTATGATCAAGTAACAAGCTATTCACATGTTAAAGTATAGATCACAAACTTTCTTTAAAACTAACAAACCGTGCTCTTAGTCATCAAATAATTGCAATTCATCTTATTTTCGGGAATGGTCTATGTAAGAGCTTTGATTTAGCAAACTCCACATACTCAACTATCATTTAATCTTTTACAATTGCTAACACTCATGTGATATTTATGGTTCAAAGTTTTAATCGGACACAGAGAAAGATAGGGGCTTATAGTTTCGCCTCCCAATCTTTTACCTCAAGGGTAATGTCAACAATAATAATTTATGAAAACCTACATCCAAGTGGATATATATATCCGGATCGCTCCAACAGAAAGTGCTTGCCAAAGGAAAAAGTGTAAAAAGGAAAGGTGATGATCACCATGACTCTTGTATAAGGGTAGAAGATAAAAGTAAAAGATAGGCCCTTCGCAGAGGGAAGAAGAGGTTGTGATGCGCTTTTATGGTTGGATGCACAAAATCTTAATGCAAAAGAACGTCACTTTATATTGCCGCTTGTGATAAAGACCTTTATTATGCAGTCTGTCGCTTTTATTTCTTCCCTATCACAAGTTCGTATAAAGCTTATTTTCTTCGCACTAATAGATCGTACATATTTAGAGAGCAATTTTTATTGCATGCACCGATAACAACTTACTTGAAGGATCTTACTCAATCCATAGGTAAGTATGGTGGACTCTCATGGCAAAACTGGGTAAAGGAACGTTTGGAAGCACAAGTAGTATCTCTAATTGGTGCAAAGAATTTGGCAAGCATCAGAGGGAAAGGCAAGCTCAACATGTTGGATGATCCAACACAATATAATGTTTCAGATATAGGAAAACATAACACATTAAGTTGTCTTCCTTGTCCAACATCAACTTTTTAGCATGTCATATTTTAATGAGTGCTCACAATTACAAAATATGTCCAAGATAGTATATTTATATGTGAAATATCTCTTCCATCAATATTATTTCATGAATTGTTCAAGTGACCAATTCTGCGTTTGCTAACTTTCAGTAAGTTTACTACCTATACTCATTATGTGTGAAGTCATTACTACCCATGTTATAAGCATATGAAACGTACATAAATTCAGATTTATGATATTTAATTCATTCAACCATTTACTCATAGGATATACGTGAAGCGCGTGAGTAAATGACAAACTACTCCAAAAGGTATAAGTGAAGAACACTGAGTAGTCAAATGATTAACTAGCCATGGGAGGATTCTTTTTCATTCAAGATTTAAGATCCAATGATTTTATTCAAACAGCAAGTAAAATTGAAAATACGCTCCAAGCAAAACACATATCATGTGACGTATAAAAATATAGCTCCCAGTAAGGTATACCGATGGTTCTGAAGACGAAAGAGGGGATGCCTTCTGGGGCATCCTTAATCTTAGGCGCTTGAGTCTTCCTTTAATATTACCTTGGGGTGCCTTGGGCATCCCCAAGCTTAGGTTCTTTCCACTCCTTATTCTCCTCATATCGATATCTCACCCAAAGCTTGAAAACTTCAATCACACAAAACTTAACGGAACTTCGTGAGATAGGTTAGTATGATAAAGGGTAAACCATTCACTTTGGTACTGTAAAAGACAAGGTTCATAATTGTTCTCACACAATGCCTACTGTACCACATCATTTATACAATTTATATTGATAAATATAAGCCATAGAAACTAGAAAACAAGCAAACTATGTAATGAAAAGAGAATCTGTCAGAAATTGAACAGTTTGAAATGATCTGAACAGCAACCATACTTCTGCTACTCCAAAAATTATGAAATAAATTGGTGGACGTGAGGAATTTTTCTATTAATCTATTGAAAAAAGAATCAACTCAAAATCACTATTACTTGGAACTTTATTGAAACAAAAGCTATAAAACATGATTAATACAATAGCTTAATCATGTAAACACACAAAAACAGTAAGGATAAATATTGGGTTGTCTCCCGACAAGCGCTTTTCTTTAATGCCTTTTAGCTAGGCATGATGATTTCAATGATGCTCACATAAAAGATAAGAATTGAAACATAAAGAGAGCATCATTAAGAATATGACTAGCACATTTAAACCTAACCCACTTCCTATGCTTAGGGATTTTGTGAGGACACAATTTATAGGAACAAGGATCAACTAGCATAGGAAGGCAAAACAAGTATAACTTCAAAACTTTAAGCACATAGGGAGGAAACTTGATATTATTGCAACTCCTACAAGCATATATCCCTCCCTCATAATAATTTTCAATAGCATCATGAATGAATTCAACAATATAACCATCACATAAAGCATTATTTTCATGATCTACAAGCATAGAAATTTTTGTACTCTCCACATAAGCAAAATTCTTCTCATTCGGAATAGTGGGATCACTAATTCCTAAAGTTGACACTCTTCCAAACCCGCTTTAGATGATAGTATTATTCATACTCCGAAAGATATGTGAAGTTCATGGAGAATTCTACAATTAATATAGACTAACCAATATGCAAGCTCAAAATATATAAGTGAAGCACATGAAGCATTCTATAAAGCCATACTCAAAAGATTTAAGTGAAGCACAAAGAGCATTCTATAAGGTCATACTCAAAAGATATAAGTGAAGCACATGAATCATTCTATAAATCGATGAAGGGACATCTCATACTAGCATGGTTCTTAAAGAAAAAGAAAAACACAAAGTACACAAAACATGTGAACAAAACAAGAACCGAGGTATACCGATAATTGTTGAAGAAGAAAGATGGGATGCCAACAGGGGCATTCCCAAGCTTAGATGCTTGAGTATCCTTGAAATATTTACTTGGGGTGCCTTGGGCATCCCCAAGCTTGAACTCTTGCCTCTCTTTATTCTTCTCATATTGATAGCTCCTCGATCTTCGAAAACTTCATCCACACAAAACTTTAACAAAAACTTTGTGAGATCCGTTAGTATAATAAAGCAAATCACTACCTTTAGGTACTGTTGCAAACTTATTCTAATTTAATATTAGAACTATATCTATTATATTCCAACTTCATCATGGTTCATACCCCCCTGATACTACCCATAGATTCATGAAAATAAGAGAACAACACATAGAAAACAGAATCTGTCAAAAACAGGACAACCTGTAGTAATCTAGAAGTTTAGTATAGTTCTGTAACTCCAAAAATTATGAAATAAATTTGAAAATTTAAACAAATTGTACAGAAGTAATGTGCAAAAAGTTTCAGACCCATTTGACTTTCCAGTAACAAAATGCAAATTCACGCGCTACAGCCAAAGTTTCTATTTTTGTGCTACACAAAGTAAACAAGCAATCTAATCATCCTAAAACCAAAGCTTGGCACATTATTTTTATAATACAATGGATATATACAAGGGGATAATTATTTTCAGAGAAGCTTCCATGATTTTTTTACATTGTTTCCATGAGCATGAACACAAGTGTTCAAGGTCGACCCTCACTTCTCCAATGCATAACCTTCCAATCACTTCTCTTATTGAAAAACTTTTTAGGCATGAGAGGCAAGTAATTTTTTTTGTATTTTAATTCTTTTAATTTTTTTGTATGTTTCACCCACAACTAAACAAAACTAAAAAGGAAAAACAAAAACTACTTAGTGAAGAAATCAAACAAGCATACACGAAAATATCAACCCCACACTATTGCTCCCCGGCAACGGCACCAGAAAAGAGCTTGATAATCCCCAAGTGTAGGGAATCATCATAGCAATTCCCAAAGGTGGAAGTGATAAGTATGGAGTGTCGAACCCACAAGGAGCTAAAGGTAAGATCAATATTCTCTCAAGTCCTATCTGCCACTGATACGACTCTACGCACACCGAGCGTTTGCTTCCAACTAGAAACAAGAAATAAAACTACGTTGTGGGTATGAAGACGATAATTTTGCATCGTATCGGAGAGCTAAAATATAAAAGTAGGTGCTGTTATCATAAACTTAGAATATTTTACTAAATATTATAAATAGCGAGTGTGGAATAATGATGGATCAGTGTGCAGAATTGTCCTAGGCATTGGTTAACAAGACCGGTAGTCATCATTGCAATTTCATATGAGGGAGAGGCATAAGCTAATATAACATACTTTCTCATCTTGAATCATACGCACTTATGATTGGAACTCTAGCAAGCATCCGCAAATACTAAAGATCATTAAGGTAAAACCCAGCCATAGCATTAAAGTACCAAACCCAACCACGATCACGAGGTGGAAAACAGTCGCTTCACTTGTCTTCTCGATTTTGGCTTCCTCGCCACGTGTCCCCCATGCCCCGAAGATGGTAGGCGGTGGAAGCGGAGGGCACGGGCCTCTATGGCGAGGTGGGAAACCAGGTCGTCGCTAATTGGAGCAGTGGCTCAGTCCTGATTCCCTGCGCCCCTGGCGGCCGGATTGGTCAAGTGGGCGGCCGAGCCCCGGCTCCGCCCCTTTATAAGAAGGGGAGGGGGATGGCACCCCTCAATCCTTCAACATTCATCTCCTTCCACCTTGACTCCTTCCTTCCCTTTGTTATGGCGAGAGGGCATGTCGGCACTCCGATGGCAGCGCCGAGTGTGTCTGCTCGACAACGTGCCCCTCCTTCCCAGGAGCTCGTGGCAGCGGAGCCGGCCGTGAGAGGAAGGGGGCAGGGGCGAAGCCGAGGACGCCGTGGTGCTCAGGGAAGAGGGGGACGGTGCAGCGCACCGGCCTCGCCTCCGCCAGCGGCCCCTCCCAAAATGGAGGGCCATGTCGGAGACCAGCCCCGCGAATTCTTCATCGGGATGCATAGGCCAGTGCACCGTCGTCTTCGTCTCCCTACGCTGTTGGCTCGGGAGATGGAGCTCTACCCGCCACAGGCTTTGAGGCTGCATATGAGGGGCTGCGGGAATGGCAGCATGCGGGTCGACGTCGACTTCCCCGCCCCCCATGTTATGTATCTTCGTCGTGGATGGAAAACCTTCGCTCGTGCCCATAGCCTGTCAGAGGGGCTCGTTCTCCACTTCAAATTGATGGAGAACGGCTTGCTCTCCGTCAAGGTCTTTGGGCACTTGGGAACTCGCCTAAGGTGTTGCGTGGAGAGCTCCTCCGATGATGAAGACTCCTCCTCGAGAGGGAGTGACAAGGAGGACAACGACAACGCCGACGAGGACGTCAAGCGGGAGGACGCCGACTCCGACTGACCAGGTCGCACTCCTCCCTCGGCTACGTGCCCTGTCGAGGGTCTTCCTCGTCGAGCCCTGTATCAGCGCATTCCCTGTCTCCTCCTTTTTGCCTTCACCTGCCGCACCTGGGAGGAAAGGGGCAAGAACGGGGATCACGGGGCACTTATCTTTTTTAGTTTTTAAGCCTGCGGGCACTTGTCGGATTTAAACCTTGTAATCCCCTTGCTCATGTTTACATTCCATATAAATTATACTTGTTCGGAACGTATTAATGAAAACGGGTGCTTGCCGGGTTCGTTGTGCGTGAGCGAGGCCCATGCCAAGGAATGAATCCTTGTTATTCCTAAGATAAACAATGTTGCCCGGCAACAGGCCTCGCTGTCCCCTCACTTCATAGCACAACCATACTCACACTCTTGGCGGAGGCAGGGGCGAAGTAGGATTAGGCCCTTTGTTTGTGTCCTTGTCACTGCAACTACAACCAAGTTCTGGCCCAGAGAATAGTTCTTGGGCACAGGAAAGGGGGAGCACCGTGGCCCAGGAATAAACGAGGTTTCATACATCCCAGTTCCATACGGAAATGCATAACGGGGGATAAAAGACTTATCTGAATCTGTAGCCCCGGCATCCTTGGCTTGACGTGGTTGGATACTTGAATCTGCAGCCCCCGGCAATGACTGTCCGGGGTCGAGGATGCCGGTCCGCCTCCCTGCTCTTAAATGTCTTGGCAGAAACGCCTGTGCAGCTTGCGAACCAAAGGAAGGACTAGAAAGGACGGAAAGACACACACTTGACCTCTATGCTAGGGGTTAGTTGCCGCTGAGCACTATCAACCCTACCAAAGAGAGAGGCTCAACCTAGCATGCATGCGAAGACTTAGGGCGCCAGCGCTTCATTTATTTATGCTCAGGGTCCGTGTCTGGCTCTGTACAAAGGGTTACATGCCTTGTTGGCAAGGCTTGTACAAAAGGTGGTTTGCTGGGAGGCCCGACAACCGCGCCTCATGGGTAAAACTTACGAAGATGTTCGATGTTCTAGGAGTTGCTCACAGGGATACCATCTTTGGTCTCCAAAGCGGATTGCGCCAGTTCGTGACTCAGATACCCGATAAGGGCCTTCCCACTTCAAGGCCAACTTGTTGGAATTCTTGGACGACTGAACGCGCCGAAGAACAAGGTCGCCTTCCTCAAAACTTCAGGCATGAACCTTGTGGCTATGGTAGCGGCGCAAGGCTTGCTGGTAGCGTGCAGCTCGCACAGCCGCCCGAAGACGATCTTCCTCAAGGAGCGTCGCCTCATCTTGCCGCGACTGATCTTGCTCATGCTCATCATAAGTGAGCACTCGAGGTGAACCGTACGTGAGTTCCGTGGGGAGAACTGCTTCTGCCCCGTATACCAGGGCAAAAGGTGTCTGGCCGGTGGCTCGATTTGGCATCGTTCTGATCGACCAAAGAACCACCGGCAACTCATCAATCCAGCGCCTCCCACACTTGTGCAGCCTGTCAAAAGTCTTTGTCGTCAGGCCTCGCAGTACTTCAGCATTTGTCCTCTCCGCCTGGCCGTTGCTCCGTGGGTGTGCCACTCAAGTGAACAGACCTTGCTGTCGAGGTCCTGGATGTATTACATGAAGGTGCGGCTTGTGAACTGCGTGCTGTTGTGGGTGATAACCCTGTTCGGCACACCAAAACGGCAAACTAACCCCTTGCAGAACTTGACAGCTGACTGTGCTATCACCTTCCTCACTGCTTCCACTTCGGGCCACTTTGTGAACTTGTCGATTGCGACGTACAAGTACTCAAAGCCCCCGACAACACGGGGGATGGGGCCCAGTATGTCGAGCCCCCAGACCGAAAATGGCCAGGAGAGAGGGATTGTTTGAAGGGCTTGAGCTGGTTGATGAAGCTTCTTTGAATGGAACTGACACACTTCACGCTTGGTTACTAGCGCAGCTGGATCCTGGAGGGCTATGGGCTAGAAGGAACTTTTCCGAAATGCCTTGCTGGCAAGGGCTCTTGACCCTATGTGGGAGCCACACATACCTCCATGTATCTCCGCCAACAGCTCTAGTCCGGCTATTGAGGAATGCACTTCAACCTGACACCGTTTGGTCTCCTTCTGTATAGGGTATCATCCACAAACGGGTACATGTTGGACCGACGGGCTACTCTTTCTGCTTCTTACTGCTCCTCAGGTAGTTTCCCTGTTTGGAGGAAATGGACGGTGTGCTATGCCCACGCCGGGGCCTGGGGCTCAATGGCGAGGACTAAAGGCTCATCTTCGGCCGTAGGGGCAGCCGCGTCTATGGTCAGGGCCTGGGGCCCTGCTGGAGGTGGTTGCCCCTCGGCAAGTTAGTGCCCGGCAACCTCCTTGCCGGCTGACTCCAGGAGCTTCGGCGGGAAGGTACTTGCCGGGGCTTGTCTTCCTTCGCTTGTTCTGCCCTGCTGATGGCTCAACGGATGGCTGAGTTAACTAAAGTACAAAGGTACCTGGTTCCACAGGCAACTTGTGGGCAGGGCGTTTCGACAGGTCGTCGGCAATGTTGTTCTCCGCTCGGGGAACATGTTCTTCCTGTAGGCCGTCGAAACGTTCTTCCAACTTCCTCACTTCATTCACGTAGGCCTCCATCAATGGGCTCTGGTAATCCTTGTTAACTTGCTTGACGATGAGCTGTGAATCACCTCTGATGATGAGCTTCTTGATCCAGTCTGTGATGTGGTTCATCCGCACCACCACCACCAAGCCAACAGGCGAGACCCCGTTCTTCCTCGTCTACGGAGCAGAAGCGGTTCTCCCTCACGAGGACAAGCATGCGCGGGTCCTAGCGTTTGATGAGGCGCAACAGGACGCCATGCGGGGGATGGACCTCATGCTGGGGGAGGAACACCGCTGTGAAGCCACGCTCCGGGCGGCAAGATACCAGCAGGCGCTGCGGCGGTATCACTATCGCAGCGTCCGCTCCAGGACGCTCGAGGTGGGCAACCTCGTCCTAAGGCGGGTGCTCTCCAGGGAAGGGCTGCACAAGCTCTCGCCCATGTGGGAGGGCCCGTTTAGGGTCGCCCACGTCTCCAGGCCTGGCGCCATGCACCTGGAGACGCAGGACGGGGTCCCTATCCAGAACGCCTGGAGCATCCAGTACCTCTGGAAGTTCTACCCATGAAGAAAGGCCCGACGCCTGTGAAGCAAGGCCCAGTGCCTGTGAAGGTCTCTGCTCGTGACACTCTCACGTAATAATGAGTGGGGTTGTACATGCCCCGGAGTCTCAGCAGTACCGCCCTCGGGCCTCGGGGGTTCCCTCCCACGTCCTAGTGGCAGCACTTAGCTCCGCCCTGGTGAGAAGACAAGAAGACTAGACTAGGTGCTAGACGTGGCTTTTCATTTGCTTTCCATTGTTGGCATGCCCTTCTTTAATGAAAATTTGCTTTCTGGTGTTCCTTGCAGGCTTGGTTCCATCGTGGTTTGCCTCCTTATCTGCTTTCGGTTCCTTGTTTCGACCTGTACTCTCTCTCGCATGCCTCGCGAGGGGGCTGGACAGGTGCCCTCGTGAGTGTTTTTCCTGATTTTCGCGAGGCACCCTCGTTCGAGCTTGTAAGCTGGCGCACTTCTCTCAATCTATGCCCCTCGGGCACCGCGATGTGAAGCGCTGGATCGTGGCCAGCGGCGCCTACGACCAGGGCTCGGAAGAATAAGAGTTTCCTAACGAATTTTTGCAGTTCCTGGACGCCTCCCAGACCAAGGAGGCCTTGCCAGGTACTGGGAAATGCGCGCCTCACGAGGTGAAAACTACTTCGAGCATGTCAAGCTAAGTTATTTCTACATGCCTACATAAAATTTTGATGCTGCAACGCGACACAGGAACAATAAACATAGCATGGCAACTTGGAAATCATGGTTCGTTGCACGCCCCTATGGGGCCCCATACTTGTCTCTCTCTTAATGCGGGAAGGAAAGAAAGAACGAAACAAAAGTGGTGCCTGCCCCTGCAACAACTCGCGAGGACGGACCCATGGCGCTCTCCTGAGCTCAGCCGGACCCCTCCGCGCGCTTCACTGGGGTGCGGCGACGAGACGACCCGCTGCCACTCTCGAAGCGGGCGCGACGGCTGGTCGTAGCCACTGCTGTTGGAGCTGTCGCCGGAGAGAGAATCACCGTAGCTGGGCGAGCAGCGGCCAGCGCCGAAGGCAAGACCATCCTCACCCTCATATCGACCGTCGCCAAGGCCAAGCACCTCACCGTCATCGTTGTCAACGGGGCAGCACCCGAAGTGGCGGCCGTCCTCTCCGAACACCCTCACATAGAGGGTCGCGTTGCCATCGTACTTTAAGTGGAGGGTTGATACGTCCATTCTGCATCATGCTTTTTATATCAATATTTACTGCATTATGGGCTGTTATTACACATTATATCTCAATACTTATGGCTATTCTCCCTTATTTTACAAGGTTTACCATGAAGAGGGGGATGCGTACGGAATTCGACCGAAAAGGAGCAAACGTTGGAAACCTATTCTGCACATCTCCAAAAGTCCGGAAACTCCACGAAACAACTTTTTGGAATTTATAAGAATTTATGAGCGAAATAAATAGGCCAGGGGGCCCACACCCTGTCCAGAGATGGCGCGCCCCCTATAGGGCGCGCCCCTATCTCCCTGGGCCCCCGTGGGCCTCCGCGTCCATCTTCTACTATATCATCACTTTTACCTGGAAAAATCGTGGGCAAGCTTACGGACGAAACTCCGCCGCCACGAGGCGGAACCTTGGCGGAATCAATCTAGGGCTCATGAGCCGATCTGCCGGGGACAGTTCCTCCGGAGGGGGAAATCATCACCAACGTCATCACCAACGATCCTCTCATCGAGAGGGGTCAATCTCCATCAACATCTTCACCAGCACCATCTCCTCTCAAAACCCTAGTTCATCTCTTGTATCCAATCTTGTATCAAAACCACAAATTGGTACATGTGGGTTGCTAGTAGTGTTGATTACTCCTTGTAGTTGATGCTAGTTGGTTTACTTGGTGGAAGATCATATGTTTAGATCCTTTATGCATATTATTACTCCTCTGATTATGAACATGAATATGCTTTGTGAGTAGTTACGTTTGTTCCTGAGGACATGGGTGAAGTCTTGCTATTAGTAGTCATGTGAATTTGGTATTCGTTCGATATTTTGATGAGATGCATGTTGTCTTTCGTCTAGTGGTGTTATGTGAATGTCGACTACATGACACTTCACCATTATTTTTGGCCTAGAGGAAGGAATAGGGAAGTAATAAGTAGATGATGGGTTGCTAGAGTGATAGAAGCTTAAACCCTAGTTTATGCGTTGCTTCGTTAGGGGCTGATATGGACCCATATGTTTAATGTTGTGGTTACGTTTACCTTAGTACTCCTTTTTGTAGTTGCAGATGCTTGCAATAGGGTTTAATCATAAGTGGGATGCTTGTCCAAGTTAGGACAATACCCAAGTGTCGGTCCACCCACATATCAAATTATCAAAGTACCGAACGCGAATCATATGAACGTGATGAAAACTAGCTTGATGATAATTCCCAATGTGTCCTCGGGAGCTCCTTCTTCATTATTAGAAATTGTCCAGGCTTATCCTTTGTTACAAAAAGGATTGGGCCACCTTTCTGCACGTTATTTACATTTTTCTCGTTACTATTTATCTTATCACAAAACTATCTATCACCTGCTATTTCAGTGCTTGCAGAGAAAACCTTACTGAAAACCGCTTATCATTTCCTTCTGCTCCTCGTTGGGTTCGACACTCTTACTTATCGAAAGGACTATGATAGATCCCCTATACTTGTGGGTCATCAAGACTCTTTTCTAGCGCCGTTGCCGGGGAGTGTAGCGCTTTTGGTGAGTGGAACTTGGTAAGGAAAAATTTATGTAGTGTGCTGAAATTTTATGTCACTTGTCACTATGGAAACTAATCCTTTGGGGGGCTTGTTTGGGGTATCTTCACCCCAACCAGAAGAGCAAAGAGATGCTCCTCAACCTACTGAACTTTATGAAAATATTCACTTTGAGATTCCTTCGGGTATGATAGAAAAACTGCTAGCTAATCCTTTTGCAGGAGACGGAACATTGCATCCCGATTTACACCTTATCTTTGTGGATCAAGTTTGTGGATTATTTAAGCTTGCAGGTATTCCCGACGATGTTGTTAAAAGGAAGGTATTCCCTTTATCTATGAAGGGAGATGCATTGACATGGTATAGGCTATGTGATGATACGGGATCTTGGAGTTATAAGCGATTGAAGTTGGAATTTCACCAGAAGTTCTATCCTATGCATCTTGTTCATCGTGATCATAATTACATATGTAATTTCTGGCCTCGCGAAGGAGAAAGCATTGCTCAAGCTTGGGGGAGTCTTAAGTCAATGTTATATTCATGCCCCAATCATGAGCTCTCTCGGGAAATGATTATTCAGAATTTTTATGCTCGGCTTTCTCTTAATAATCGCAACCTGCTTGATACTTTCTGTCTTTGGTTCTTATATGTCAAGACTATTGATTTGAAATGGGACTTATTGGAAAGAATTAAACGCAACTCTGAAGATTGGGGTTCCGACGATGGTAAGGAGTCAGGTATGACACCTAAGTTCGATTGTGTTAAATCTTTTATGGATACCGATGTTTTTCGTGGATTTAGCGCTAAGTATGGACTTGACTCTGAGATAGTAGCTACTTTTTGTGAATCTTTTGCTACTCACGTTGATCTCCCTAAAGAGAAGTGGTTTAAATATAATCCCCTTGTTGAAGTGAAAGTAGTTGCACCTATTACTGTCGAAGAAAAGACTATTACCTATAGTGATCCTATTATTCCTACTGCTTATGTCGAAAAACCTCCTTTTCCTGTTAGGATAAAAGATCATGCTAAGGCTTCGACTATAGTTTGCAAAAGCAATATTAGAACTTATACACCTCCTGAGCAAATCAAAGTTGAACCTAATGTTGCTATTGTTAAAGATCTCTTGTTTGATAATATTGAAGGGCATGTTATTTATTTCTATGATGAAACTGCTAGAATTGCCAAACCTTGTGCTAAAGATAAACATAGACCTGTGGTAGGCATGCATGTTATTTCTGTTAAAATAGGAGATCATTGTTATCATGGCTTATGTGATATGGGCGCTAGTGCTAATGCAATACCTATTGACTTATACAAAGAAATTAAGCACGATATTACACCTACTGAGTTAGAAGATATTGATGTCACAATTAAACTTGCCAATAGAGATACTATTTCACCAATGGGAATTGTTAGAGATGTTGAAGTCTTGTGTGGGAAAACTAAATATCCTGCTGATTTTCTTGTTCTTGGCTCCCCACAAGATAGCTTTTGTCCCATTATATTTGGTAGACCCTTCTTGAACACTGTTAATGCTAAGATAGATTGCGAAAAGGATGTAGTTACTATTGGTCTAGGTGATATGTCTCATAAGTTCTACTTTTCTAAATTCCGTAGACAACACAGTGAAGAGGAATTACCTAGTAGGGATGATATTATTGGTCTTGCTTCCATTGTTGTTCCTCCAACTGATCCGTTAGAACATTATTTGTTAGACCATGAGAACGATATGTTTATGAAGGAAAGGGAAGAAATATATGAAGTGTTCCTTAAACAAGAACCTGTGCTGAAACATAACCTTCCCGTTGAAATTCTTGGGGATCCCCCTCCACCCAAGGGTGATCCCGTGTTTGAACTCAAACCTTTACCTGATAATCTCAAGTATGCTTATCTTGATGAAAAAGAAATATATCATGTTATTATTAGTGCTAACCTTTCGAGAAGGAAGAAGAAAGATTATTGAAAACTCAAGAAGCACCGAGCTGCTATTGGATATACTCTGGATGATCTTAAGGGCATTAGTCCCACATTATGTCAACACAAAATTTCAGTGGAGAAAGATGCCAAACCAGTTAGAGATCCTCAAAGACGATTAAATCCCAAAATGAAATGGGTAAGCCCTGTCCATTGTGTCCCTAAAAAGGGAGGTATTACCATTGTTCCTAATGATAAAACTCCTTGAGGCAGGTATTATTTATCCCGTTGCTGATAGTGAATGGGTAAGCCCTGTCCATTGTGTCCCTAAAAAGGGAGGTATTACCATTGTTCCTAATGATAAAGATGAATTGATCCCGCAAAGAATTATTAAAGGTTATAGGATGGTAATTGATTTTCGTAAGTTAAATAAAGTTACTAAGAAAGATCATTACCCTTTACCTTTTATTGATCAAATGCTAGAAAGGCTATCCAAACACACACATTTTTGCTTTCTAGATGGTTATTCTGGCTTCTCTCAAATACATGTGTCCGCAAAGGATCAATCTAAAACTACTTTTACCTGCCCTTTTGCTACTTTTGCTTATAGACGTATGCCTTTTGGTTTATGTAATGCACCTGCTACCTTTCAAAGATACATGATGGCTATATTCTCTGATTTTTGTGAAAAGATTTGTGAGGTATTCATGGATGACTTCTCCGTCTATGGATCCTCTTTTGGTGATTGTTTGAGCAACCTTGATCGAGTTTTGCAGAGATGCGAAGACACTAGTCTCGTCCTGAATTGGGAAAAGTGTCACTTTATGGTTAATGAATGCATTGTCTTGGGGCACAAGATCTCCGAGAGAGGTATTGAAGTTGATAAAGCCAAAGTTGATGCTATTGAAAAGATGCCATGTCCCAAGGACATAAAAGGTATAAGAAGTTTCCTTGGTCATGCCGGCTTTTATAGGAGGTTCATTAAGGACTTTTCTAAAATCTCTAGGCCTCTGACTAATTTATTGCAAAAAGATATTCCTTTTGTCTGTGATGATGATTGTGTAGAAGCATTTGAAACACTTAAGAAAGCATTGATCACCGCACCTATTGTACAGCCACCAGATTGGAATTTACCTTTTGAAATTATGTGCGATGCTAGTGATTATGCTGTAGGTGCTGTTTTAGGGCAAAGAGTCAATAAGAAATTGAATGTTATCCAGTATGCTAGTAAGACTCTTGATACTGCCCAGAGAAATTATGCTACTACTGAAAAAGAGTTCTTAGCAGTTGTGTTTGCATGTGATAAGTTTAGACCTTATATTGCTGATTCCAAAGTTACTATTCACACTGATCATGTTGCTATTAAATATCTTATGGAAAAGAAAGATGCTAAGCCTAGACTCATTAGATGGGTCCTCTTGCTCCAAGAATTTGACTTGCATATTATTGATAGAAAGGGAGCTGAGAACCCTGCTTGCATAACTTGTCCAGGTTAGAGAATGTTCTTGATGACCCACCGCCTATTAATGATAGTTTTCCGATGAACAATTAGCGGTTGTCAATTCTTCTCGTCTTGCTCCTTGGTTTGCTGATTATGCTAATTACATTGTTGCTAAATATATACCGCCTAGTTTCACATACCAGCAAAAGAAAAAGTTCTTTTATGATTTAAGACATTACTTCTGGGATGATCCACACCTTTATAAAGAAGGATTAGATGGTATTATTAGACGTTGTGTGCCTGAGCATGAACATGAACAAATCTTACGCAAGTGTCACTTTGAATCCTTTGGAGGACACCACGCTGGAGATAGAACTGCACACAAGGTACTTCAATCTGGTTTTTATTGGCCTACTCTTTTCAAAGATGCTCGTAAGTTTGTCTTATCTTGTGATGAATGTCAAAGAATAGGTAACATTAGTAGACGTCAAGAAATGCCTATGAATTATTCACTTGTTATTGAACCATTTGATGTTTGGGGCTTTGATTATATGGGACCTTTTCCTGCCTCCAATGGTTATACACATATTTTAGTTGCTGTTGATTACATTACTAAGTGGGTAGAAGCTATTCCAACTAGTAGTGCTGATCATAACACTTCTATTAAAATGCTTAAAGAAGTTATTTTTCCGAGGTTTGGAGTCCCTAGATATCTTATGACTGATGGTGGTTCACACTTTATTCATGGTGGTTTCCGTAAGATGCTTGCTAAGTATGATGTCAATCATAGAATCACATCTCCTTAGCACCCGCAGTCTAGTGGTCAAGTAGAGTTGAGCAATAGAGAGCTCAAATTAATTTTGCAAAATACTGTGAATAGATCTAGAAAGATTTGGTCCAAAAAACTTGATGATGCATTATGGGCCTATAGAACTGCATACAAAAATCCTATGGGTATGTCTCCGTATAAGATGGTTTATGGAAAAGCATGTCATTTACCTCTTGAACTTGAACATAAAGCATATTGGGCTATTACAGAGCTCAATTATGACTTCAAACTTTCCGGTGAGAAGAGGTTGTTTGATATTAGCTCACTTGATGAATGGAGAACCCAAGCATATGAGAATGCCAAGCTTTTCAAAGAAAAAGTCAAACGCTGGCATGATAAGAGGATACAAAAGCGTGAGTTTAACGTAGGAGATTATGTGTTATTATTCAACTCTCATTTAAGATTTTTTGCAGAAAAACTTCTTTCAAAATGGGAAGGTCCCTACGTTATTGAAGAGGTCTATCGTTCTGGCGCTGTAAAAATCAACAACTTTGAAGGCACAAATCCGAGGGTGGTAAATGGTCAAAGAATTAAACATTATATTTCAGGTAATCCTATCAATGTTGAAACTATTATTGAAACCATAACCCCTGAGGAATACATAAGAGACACTTTCCAGAATCTTCTAGACTCCGAAAAGGCATAGGTACGTGGTACGGTAAGTAAACCGACTCCAAAACAACTCTAATGGCAATTTTTATCAGTTTTGGATTATTTAAGAATTTTAGGAAGAAAGAAGTAGTCCGAAAGGGACATGAGGCTCCCACGAGAGAGGAGGGCGCGACCCCCCCCCTGCAGGGCCCGCCCCCTATCTCGTGGGCACCTCGTGTGCCTCCCGGACTCCGTTTTCTTGTATGTTACATATTTTGGTCGGTAAAAATTCATTATATATACTCCCGAAGGTTTTGACCACCGTATCACGCAAACATCCTCTGTTTTCATTTCGAGCTGTTTCTGTTTCAGATTTAGAGCACCATGACTTCTCCCTCCTCCAACAATGAAGACAAGGATGCTTGGCTATTGCAGATAGAGTTGAAAAGAGAGGAACCAGAGGAGATTAACAAGGATGAAGGGATCAAGAAGGCCATGGAGGTAAAAGCTCCGGTGGTGAAAGAAGAAGACATACCTAACCCTTTACCTAACCTTTTTACTCCAACAGAGATTGAAGCTTTCAAGATGATTGAGTTAGCCCGCATACAGAATAAGTATCTCACACAGGAGAATATTTTGTTGAAGGATCATATTGCTGGGCTCAAGGGTATTATTCGCAAGTTGGAGGAGCTATTACGCTCGATGTGCGATTATCCACCGTCATCATCACCACCTCCATCACCTCCAAGGAAATAATCACATGGGTATGGGCACTCCCCTTGGCAACTGCCAAGCTTGGGGGAGGTGGCCCGATATCGTATCACCATCACACTCCTATCTTTACCGCTTTATTTAGTACGATCCTTTTAGTAGTATCTTGATCTAGTAGATTGAAGTTTTGATATCAAGTAGTTTTGAGCTTTGCTTTGTGATCTCTTTTTGTAAGCGAGTTCGTGTGCTATCTATAATAAAGATTAGTGTTGAGTCAAGGGCTTTGCTATGATTGCTATGATCTTGAGAAAGTAGACAGAACAAAAAAAGAGTTCATATTGATCTTATGGATAGTGATAACTTCACATATAGAAAGTATGAGGCATAAAAATTGTTGAGAGTTGATGAACGTAGCGTTGGTCATCGTTGCAATTAATAGGAAGTGATAAGGAAAGAGGGGTTCACATATAAATATATTATGTTGGACATCTTTTATGATTGTGAAGCACTCATTAAGTATGACATGCTAAAAGAGTTGATGTTGGACAAGGAAGAAAACGTAATGGTTTATGTTTTCCGACATCTCAGTTAAAGTATATTGTCATTGACCTTCCAAACATGTTGAGCTTGGCTTTCCCCCTTGTCGGTGTCAAAACCGGCGGATCTCGGGTAGGGGGTCCCGAACTGTGCGTCTAGGCGGATGGTAACAGGAGACGAGGGACACGATGTTTTTACCCAGGTTCGAGCCCTCTCGATGGAGGTAAAACCCTACTCCTTCTTGATTAATATTGATGATATGGGTAGTACAAGAGTATATCTACCACGAGATCAGAGAGGCTAAACCCTAGAAGCTAGCCTATGGTATGATTGTTGTTCGTCCTACGGACTAAAACCCTCCGGTTTATATAGGCACCGAAGAGGGTTAGGGTTACACAGTCGATTACAATGGTAGGAGATCTACATATCCGTGTCGCCAAGCTTGCCTTCCACGCCAAGGAAAGTCCCATCCGGACACGGGACGAAGTCTTCAATCTTGTATCTTCATAGTCCGTGAGTCCGCCCAAAGGCTATAGTCCGCTATCCGGCACCCCTAATCCAGGACTCCTCAATAGCCCTGAACCAGGCTTCAATGACGACGAGTCCGGGCGCGCATATTGTCTTCGGCATTGCAAAGGCGGGTTCCTCCTCCGAATACTTCATAGAAGATTTTGAACACAAGGATAGTGTCCGCTCAAAAATAAGTTCCACATACCACCGTAGAGAGAATAATATTTACACAAGTTCAATCTGCTGACGTATTCTGCAGCGTGACATCACACCACGACCAAGCCTTTATTCGAATTGTTTTTACTGTACCACCTCAGCGCATTTAGCGAGGCGGTTTCCTTGGCACATCTTGTCAAAGCAGAGATCGTGTCCCCTTATTCCGGGATTCTCATTGAGGGAGTCCTGGATTAGGGGGTGTCCGGATAGCCGAACTATCACCGTTGGCCGGACTCCTGGACTATGAAGATACAAGATTGAAGACTTCGTCCCGTGTCCAGATGGGACTTTCCTTGGCGTGGAAGGCAAGCTTGGCGATACGGATATGTAGATTCCTACCATTGTAACCGACTCTGTGTAACCCTAACCCTATCTGGTGTCTATATAAACCGGAGGGTTTTAGTCCGTAGGACGAACAACAATCACACCATAGGCTAGCTTCTAGGGTTTAGCCTCCTTGATCTCGTGGTAGATCTACTCTTGTACTACCCATATCATCAATATTAATCAAGCAGGAGTAGGGTTTTACCTCCATCGAGAGGGCCCGAACCTGGGTAAAAACATCGTGTCCCTTGTCTCATGTTACCATCCGCCTAGACGCACAGTTCGGGACCCCCTACCCGAGATCCGCCGGTTTTGACACCGACATTGGTGCTTTCATTGAGAGTTCCTCTGTGTCGTCATCCTTAGGCTCGAGGGCTCCTTTGATCATCAAGATCTTCGTATTCGGCGGCTTTGCACTGCGGGCCAATTCACTCGGCCATCTGGAGCAGATCGAAAGCTACGCCCCTGGCCATCAGGTCAGATTTGGGAGTTTGAACTACACGGCCGACATCCGCGGAGACTTGATCTTCGATGGATTCGAGCCACAACCAAGAGCGCCGCACTGTCTCGATGGGCACAATCTAGCTCTGCCGCCGAATAGTGCCCTGGAGGCCGCACCAGAGTCCGCTCCAACCCTTAGCTCGGAGCCGACTCCCCGGATCGAGGACGAGTTGTTGGACACCGCCTCGGGGGCTACGATCTCTATGGCGATTTAGCCGAACTCCATCCCTGTCCTTTGCGGAGACCGTGACTCCAAGGTGTCGGACTCCTCTCCGGACTCCGAACCCTCCGCGCCCCTGCCAATCGAATCCGATTGGGCGCCGGTCATGGAGTTCACTGCCGCGGACATCTTTCGACACTCGCCCTTTGGCGACATCTTGAATTCACTAAAGTCTCTCTCCTTATCGAGAGCCTGGCGGACTATGGTCAGGAAGGTTGGGATGCGGACGACGAAGAAATTCAACGCCCACCCACCACCCACTTTGTAGCCACTGTCAACAATTTAATCGACATGCTCGACTTCGACTCCGAAGACATCGACGGTATGGACGACGATGCTGGAGACGACAAAGAACCAGCGCCTACATGGCACTGCAAGGCCACCTCGTCATACGAGATATACATGGTGGACATCCCAAAAGATGGGAACGACAATGGAAAAGCGGAGGATGACCCCTCCAAGAAATAGCCCAAGCGCCGGCGTCAGCGGCGCCGCTCTAAATCCCGCCACAGCAAAAACGGTGATTACATGCACGGAGATAATAACACCCGGACAAGTCAAAGACAACCCCTCCAAAGAGGATTCAGCACAGAGGAGGTAGAAGCCAGCCCTCATGATAGAGCGGCATGTGGAGGTGGAGGACGATAATTATATGCCTCCCTCCGAAGATGAGGCAAGCCTCGACAACGCATTTAATTTGTCGTGCCCGAGGATCCCGTCGAGCAGAGGCGTTTCAAACGCGGGCTTATGGCCGCGGCAAGCAGCCTCAAGAAAAAGCAGCAGCAGCTTAGAGCTGATCAAGACCTGCTAGCTGATAGATGGACTGAAGTCCTTGCAGCCGAAGAGTATGAACTCGAACGCCCCTCCAATAGATACCCAAAACGCAGGCTGCTACCCCAATTAGAGGAAGCAGCACCTAAACCTACATCACCAGCGCATGATGCGGCCGACCGGCCACCCCGTGGTCGCGACAGAGAGGCCTCTAGACCCTCCATTCAAGCCGCACTCCGGCGTCACTCGAAAATTACCAAGGCACGGGGAAACGCGCCAGACCTGCGAGACATATTGGAGGACAAGGCAAGGCAAACAAGATCGATCTACGAATCGCGTGGGCGCCCCACGACACGTGATGATAACCATCACGCCGGATACAGCAATTCCGGCCGGGCCGAACATAGTAGACAAAGCTCATTTGAGCTGCGCCGTGATATAGCTCAATACAGAGGCGCCGCACACCCACTATGTTTCACAGACGAAGTAATGGATCATCAAATCCCCGAGGGTTTCAAACCCGTAAATATCAAATCATACGATGGCACAACAGATCCTGCGGTTTGGATCAAGGACTACCTCCTCCATATCCACATGGCCCGCGACGATGATCTACATGCCATGAAATACCTCCCACTCAAGCTCAAAGGACCAGCTCGGCATTGGCTTAACAGCTTGCCAGCAGAATCAATTGGTTGTTGGGAGGACCTGGAAGCCGCATTCCTTGATAACTTCCAGGGCACGTACGTGCGACGACCAGACGCCGATGACCTCAGCCACATAATTCAGCAGCCAGAAGAATCGGCCAGACAATTCTGGACACGGTTCCTAACCAAGAAAAATCAAATTGTTGACTGTCCGGATGCAGAGGCCCTTGTGGCCTTCAAACATAACATCCGTGACGAGTGGCTTGCCCGACACCTAGGACAGGAAAAGCCGAAATCCATGGCAGCCCTCACAACGCTCATGACCCGCTTTTGCGCGGGAGAGGACAGCTGGCTAGCTCGTAGCAACAACTTGACCAAAAACCCGGGTAGTTCGGATACCAAGGACAACAATGGCATGTCACGTCGCAACAAGCACAAGCGCCGCATTAACGGTGATAATTCTGAAGATACGGCAGTCAATGCCGGATTCAGAGACTCTAAACCCGGTCAGCGGATAAAGCCGTTCAAAAGAAATATTCAGGGCCCGTCCAATCTGGACCGAATACTCGATCGCTCGTGCCAAATACATGACACCCCCGAAAAACCAGCCAACCACACCAACAGGGATTGTTGGGTCTTCAAACAGGCAGACAAGTTAAATGCCGAACTCAATGACAAGGGGCTGCATAGCGATGACGAGGAGGAGCCCCGGCCGCCAAACAATAGAGGACAGAAGGGCTTCCCCCCACAAGTGCGGATGGTGAACATGATATACGCAACCCACATACCCAAAAGGGAGCGGAAGCATGCACTAAGGGACGTATATGCGATGGAGCCAGTCGCCCCGAAGTTCAACCCATGGTCCTCCTGCCCGATCACCTTTGATCGAAGGGACCACCCCACTAGCATCCGTCACGGCGGATTCGCCGCATTGGTTCTTGACCCAATCATCGACGGATTTCACCTCACTAGAGTCCTGATGGATGGCGGTAGCAGCCTGAACCTGCTTTATCAGGATACAGTGCGCAAAATGGGCATAGACCCCTCCAGGATTAAACCAACAAAGACGACCTTTAAAGGCGTCATACCAGGTGTAGAGGCCAATTGTACAGGCACAGTTACACTCGAAGTGGTCTTCGGATCCCCGGATAACTTCCGAAGCGAAGAGTTAATCTTCGACATAGTCCCGTTCTGCTGCGGCTATCACGCACTTCTTGGACGAACCCCATTTGCAAAGTTCAATGTGGTGCCGCACTACGCATACCTCAAGGTCAAGATGCCAGGCCCTCGAGGAGTAATCACGGTCAATGGAAACACTGAACGCTCTCTCTGAATGGAGGAGCACACGGCGGCCCTCGCGGCAGAGGTGCAAAGCACCCTCTCACAGAAATTCTCGAGTCCGGCTATTAAACGTCACCACCGCTGCCGCTACCGAGTAACCTACAACAAGACCGCTCGCACGATCCGGAAAGCATCGCCAGAGTAATCCGCCCCATCCCCAGCCCTCGCTGAAATCAAGGAAGATGATTACGCGTACATAACTACGCTCTGGAGATACCATGGGCATAAGGGGAGGGGCACGACCACGGCACGCCTAGAATGCGGCTCAACCGTACCAGGGGATCCCGATTGTGTCATTCCTTTTCTTTTCTTCTTTTTTCTTACTTTCAGGACTCCGTTTTCCAGAAGTCCTATACGGCACTAGAATTGCCGAACTCACGATGCAACAGCCAGGAAGCTACGTCGAGTGTCCAGGTGGTCTCTACTACGATCATTATACCTGTTTTACATACCATCCCGCAGCTTACCCCTGGAGGGGGACATGTTAAATAGTCCCATCCCTTGCTTATCGCACTATTTGTATCGCTCTGCTTCCATTGCAGTACCTTTTTTAATAAACAATACATAGCTTTTGCCTATTATTGCACTCCTTTCTTTATCTATATATATGTTCATTTCATGACATGTTGCACCCATACACTTTGGTACGGCCAATACACCAGGGGCTTAAGTACCCCAAAAGTATGGTGTGATAAGTCCGAACACTTTCACAAGTGCGGCACCCCGAACTTATGGCATTATATGCATCGGCTCCGAATCATGTCTTGGGTCAATAGTTGGGTTTGCCGGCTCCCATGTTTTGTTACCTTACGTTCCGTTATATCGGCTAAGGTAGCGCTGGGAGAACCACTGCGATTGTGACCCGGTTGAGCTGGGTTGAGCACCTCATTGGAGAAAGCTAAAACTGACCGTCAAGATAGGGCGAGATCCGGTCGCTGTTCGAGAGGTTTTTCGGGTCCCTAAAGACTTATGCCGCTTAGAGCAAGGAGTCGGCATTGTCCGCCAAGGCGTGGATAGCGCCCGAACTCGGTCTTCCGAATACTAGGGGCTTCACGAAATTTAAAATTATAGAATTCTATGGCTAAGTGAGAGTGTTCAAGCACTATAAGTCCGGTTGCCTTGTTCGCTATGCTGAGTGCCTCCTCGAAGGACCCAAGAATGGGAACAAGAGTGCTCAAGTTTATCCTGAACACTCCAGCACTCGTGGCATGGGGGCTGAAGCCAACGACTTGCCATCTCTCGAATTTGATAAACGGCCGCACAGAAGGTAATATTTTAAATTCACAAGCGTTTCTTAGCGCATATGAACCAGTTTTCAGCGTATAGGATAAAAAATGCGAGTCTATTCAAAAATTACATCTTTGGAGCATTCACCCTCTATATGACAGGCACCCTTCAGGACGCCCTCATAGCACATTTCGGGCTTGCGATGCTCCTTGTCCTTCGGTGGCCCGTCCGTCACAAGCTTCTCCACATCCAGCTTGCCACAGTGCACTTTAGCATGGGCAAGGGCCCGACGGGCACCTTCAATGCAGACGGAGCGCTTGATGACTTCAATCCATGGACAGGCGTCCACCAGCCGCTACACTAGCCCAAGTAGCTCCTGTGCATGGCTTCCAATGGCCATAGCCGAACTATGAGGCCCTTCATGGCCTGTTCAGCGACCTTGTGGAGCTCGACCAGCTGCTTCACCGGTCGCCAGGGTTATTACGGATGTTCGGCCTCGATATCGAGACCAGAACACCTTCTCCGTCGAGCTCCCCTCCTTGGCGCGGTAGAATGCGGCAGCATCAGATACACTACGGGGCAGATCTGCGAATGCTCCTGCAGAGCTCCGGATTCGGGTAAGTAATATGTAATTCACTTTCACATGCTTGCTTTGCATAAAGAATGCCTTGCCCGCCGCTATCTTCTTTAATGATTCAATCTCTTGGAGGGCTTTTTGGCTTCGGCCTTAGCGACTTTGGCACTCTCAAGAGCCGAGGCGAGCTCGGACTCTCGAGTCTTCGAGTCACGCTCCAAACTCTCATGTTTTTCCACGAGAGCCTGGAGCTCTTGCCGCACCTCCGCCACCCGCTCCTCTTTCTTCTCTCGCTCGGTGCGTTCTGCAACCGCTTTGCTTTCGGCCGCGGACACCGCTTCCTTCAGGGTTGCCACCTCATTCGTGGCCCCTGCAATACCCACGTTATTCCTGTCATTTTTGCAACCAAATCCTTTCTATAAGGTATTTCTTTAATAAGGTATTACTTACCTTCCCTGTCCTCGAGCTGCTTCTTGGCAAGGCCGAGCTCGTTCTCGGACCGCTCGAGGCTCGCTTCAATGCATTGACCTCCGTGATCAAGGCGGCAGAGGTCAAGAGCGCTTGCATTCGCATATTGACATACTTATGTTAGACTCCTCGTATATCTTTTTAGATCCTCGGTCCGGCTTTTCTTTCCGAACACCGAACTAAGCATCGAGGGCTATTGTCTATGCGGTAATATTTTTACATATTCTAAACTTACCTCAAAGCCCGTTAGAAGGCTGGTACAGCTTCGAACAGCCCACTCTTGGCGGACTGAACTTTCTGGATCACCACACTCATAACAACGCGGTGCTCCTCGTCGATGGAGGCGCCGTTAAGCGCCTCCAGCAAGCTATCCGGTGCCTCCGGATGGACGGAGGTCACTGGCGTCGCAGTCTTGCCCTTCCCGACGAAGGAGCCGCTTGCCGGACTTCGAACCACTTGAAGGTTCCAGACGGAGTCCGCACAGGCCGACTTAGAGCCCTCCGGGTTTCGCCCTTGCACCCCAGTCCGGGAGGTCGCCTTGCGGCGCCTCCAGACAACCTCCTCCTGGCTGGGCCCCTTTTGGGACTCCACCGCGGTGTCGTCGGCGACACGAGGAGAGGAGGCGGTCGGAAGTGAAGTGCTATTCACATCCGACGAACCCAGGGAGCCGCTCGACGAAGCGGCGAGCTCGTCCTTGGGCGGGCTGCATGGTCATATTCGGCGTTAGAAGACACTATGCGACAAATAAAAAGTCATGAACTATTCCGGAGTCCGGACACTTACGATCTCGCCAGGGGCTTGGCCCTTGTTGGCCACTCCTCCTCGTTGTTGTTGGTGTTGGTGGAGAAGTCCGGAGGAAGGGTCCTTCCTTTCTTGGACCCTCCGGCCTCCCCGGTTGGTGCGGCCTTCCTTTTCTTCTCTCCCCCACGCTGGGGGAGAAGCTTCTTTTTCCTCCTCCTCTTCCTCAGAGGAGGATTCCACCTCAGGGTCGTCGGACGATGAGTCCGACAACACCTGGCGTCGGGCGCTCCTTCGAGTCCCCGTGGCCTCCTTCTTGGCCTTCTTCTCCGGCACCACGGGAGGTGCCGGAGCCAACCTTCCGTCAGGGCCAGGCGTCCGCTGGGTTTTCTGGCAAGGGGGCCGGACAGTTAATCTGTCTGGACGTCTTCAGCCAGTCGTGTCAAAGGTTAGGGAGATTTTAGATCCCGCATAGAGTCAAACTATGAAAAAAGAGTCCAATAAAGGGTCAAATAACTTATCTCACTGGCTTGACGCTGCGAGCTGAATCCGCGATCTTCGGTAGCGGATGTGGGAGCCTCGGTGCCCTTGAACAGCACCTTCCAGGCATCTTCGTACGTAGTGTCAAAGAGCCTTTTCAGAGTTTGGTGTTGTGCCAGATCGAACTCCCACAATTTAAAGGCCCGTTGCTGGCATGGGAGAATCCGGCGGATGAGCATCACCTAGATTACATTGACAAGCTTGAGATTCTTGTCCACCAGGTTCCGGACGCAGGTTTGGAGTCCGGACAGCTCTTTCGAATCACCCCATGTCAGGCCCGTCTCTTTCCATGACGTGAGCCGTGTGGGGGAGCCAGATCGGAATTCGGGGGCTGCCACCAACTGAGAGTCGCGCGGCTCGGTGATGTAGAACCACCCCGATTGCCACCCCTTGATGGTCTCCACAAAGGATCCCTCGAGCCATAGGACTTTGGCCATCTTGCCAACCATGGCACCTCCGCACTCCACTTGGCGGCCGCCCACTACCTTCGGCTTGACATTGAAGGTCTTCAGCCATAAGCCGAAGTGGGGCTGGATGCAGAGGAAGGCCTCGCACACGACAATAAACGCCGAGATGTTGAGGATGAAGTTCGGGGCAAGATCGTGGAAATCCAGGTCGTAGTAGAACATGAGCCCCCGGACAAATGTGAAGTGGAAAACCTAGTCCACGGAGGAAGTGGGTGAGGAACACCACCTCTCATGGGGCCCGGGGGTGGTAATGAGCTGCCCCTCGTCGGGTAGCCGGTGCGCGATGTCGCTGGACAAGTATCTGGCCTTCCGCAGCTTTTTGATGTGCCCCTCCGTAATGGAGGAGGCCATCCACTTGCCTCCCGCTCTGGACATAGTTGGAGAAGGTTGAGGTGGGATGCGCGGACTTGGGCGCTGGAGCTCGAGTGCGCGGAAATGGATGAGCAAAGGAGGAAGAAGGCGTACGTGAAAAGGTGGATCCTCATCCCCTTATATGGACGGACGAAGCTATGCGTCCCCCCTTGACTGATAAAACTCGCTTATCTCCCAAGCGCCGTAATCAATGGCGCGGTTGGGTTACCCACGTCCGTATTGATGGGAATCCCGGAATAAGGGGGCACGATCTCCGCTTTGATAAGACGTGCCAAGGAAACCGCCTCGCTAAACACGCTGAGGTGGAACAGTAAAAACGATTCGTATAAAGGCCTGGCCATGGTGTGATGTCACGCCGTGGAATACGTCAGCATATCTGTGCAAAAGTTATTCTCTCTACGGTGGTATCTGGAACTTGTTTTGCAGAGCCGGACACTATCCTTGTGTTCAGAATCTTCTATGAAGTATTCGGAAGAGGAACCCGCCTTGCAATGCCGAAGACAATATGCGCGCCGGACTCGTCCTCATTGAAGCCTGGTTCAGGGGCTACTGAAGGAGTCCTGGATTAGGGGGTGTCCGGATAGCCGAACTATCACCGTTGGCCGGACTCCTGGACTATGAAGATACAAGATTGAAGACTTCGTCCCGTGTCGGGATGGGACTTTCCTTGGCTTATTGGGCAAGATTGGCTAAATGTATATTTAGTTCTCCTACCATTGTAACCGACTCTGTGTAACCCTAACCCTATCTGGTGTCTATATAAACCAGAGGGTTTTAGTCCGTAGGACGAACAACAATCATACCATAGGCTAGATTCTAGGGTTTAGCCTCCTTGATCTCGTGGTAGATCTACTCTTGTACTACCCATATCATCAATATTAATCAAGCAGGAGTAGGGTTTTACCTCCATCGAGAGGGCCTGAACCTGGGTAAAAACATCGTGTCCCTTGTCTCCTGTTACCATCCACCTAGACGCACAGTTCGGGACCCTCTACCCGAGATCCGCCGGTTTTGACACCGACACTCATCAATACGGGCGTGGGCAACCCAACCGCGCCATTGATAATGGCGCTTGGGAGATAAGCGAGTTTTATCAGGCCGGTGGGGACGCATAGCTTTGTCCGTCCATATAAGGGGATAAGGATCCACTTTTTCTCACATGCCTTCTTCCTCCTTTGCTTATCCATTTACGCGCACTCGAGCTCCTGCGCCCAAGTCCGCACATCCTACCTCAACCTTCTCCAACTATGTCCGGAGCGGGAGGCAAGTGGATGGCCTCCTCCGTCACGGAGGGGCACATCAAAAAGCTGCGGAAGGTCAGATACTTGTCTGACGATATCGCGCGTCGGCTCCCCGACAAGGGGCAGCTCATCCCCACCCCCAGGCCCCATGAGAGGGTGGTGTTCCTCCCCCACTTCCTCCGCGGACTAGGGTTTCCACTTCACCCATTTGTCCGGGGGCTCATGTTCTATTACGGCCTAGATTTCCACGATCTGGCCCCGAATTTCATCCTCAACATCTCGGCGTTCATCGTCGTGTGCGAGGCCTTCCTCTGCATCCAGCCCCACTTCGGCTTGTGGCTGAAGACCTTCAATGTCAAGCCGAAGGTAGTGGGAAGCCGCCAAGCGGAGTGCGGAGGTGCCATGGTGGGCAAGATGGCCAACCTCCTATGGCTCGAGGGCTCCTTCGTGGAGACCATAAAGGGGTGGCAATCGGGGTGGTTCTATATCACCGAGCCGCGCGACTCCAAATGGGCAGCGGCCCCCGAATTCCGATCTAGATTCCCTACACGGCTCACCTCATGAAAAGAGACGGGCCTGACGTGGGGTAATTCGTAAGAGCTGACCGGACTCCAAACCTGCATCCGAAACCTGGTGGACAAGAAGCTCAAGCTTGTCAACGTAGTCCAGGTTATGCTCATCCGCCGAATCCTCCCATGCCAACAACGGGCCTTCAACTTGTGGGAGTTTGATCCGGCACAGCACCGAACCTTGAGCCGGCTCTTCGACACTACGTACGAAGATGCCTGGAAGGTGCTGTTCAAGGGCGCCGAGGCTCCCGCATCCGCTACCGAAGATCGTGGATTCAGCTCGCAGTATCAAGCCAGCGAGGTAATCTATTTTACCCTTTACGGGACTCTTTTTTCATAGTTTGACTCTATGAGGGATCTAAAGCTCCCTCACCTTTGACATGACTGGCAGAAGACGTCCGAACAGGTTAACTGTCCGGCTCCCTTGCCAGAAGACCCAACGGATGCCCGCTTGATGGGGCTGCTGGTTTCGGCACCTTGCGTGGTGCCGGAGAAGAAGGCCAAGAAGAAGGCCACGAGAACTCGAAGGAGTTCCCGGCGCGAGGTGTTGTCGGACTCATCGTCCGATGACTCCGAGGCGGACTCCACCCGCGAAGACGAGGAGGAGGAAATAGAGGCCTCTCCCCCAGCGGGGGGAGAGAAGAAAAGGAAGGCCGCCCCAACTGGGGAGGCCGGAGGGTCCAAGAAGGGAAGGACCCTCCCTCCGGACTACACCACCATCGCCGACGATGGCGGAGAGGAGTGGCCACCAAGGACCAAGCCCCTGGCAAAATCGTAAGTGTCCGGACACCAGAATAACTCATGGCGTTCCATTTGTCGCACAACATCTTCTAATGCCGAGTATAACCATGCAGCCCGCCCCAGGACGGGCTCGACGATTCGTCGAGCGGCTCCTCGATTCGCTTGAGGTGAATAGCACCTCACTTCCGACCGCCCCGTCTCCTCCTGCCGCGGATGACGCCGGGGTGGAGTCCCAAAAGGGGCCCATCCAGGAGGAGGTGGCCATGGAGGCTCCACAAGGCGACCTCCCGGACTCCGGGCGCAAAGGGGATAAAACCCCGAAGGGCTTCAAGTCTGGCCTTGTGCCGGACTCCGTACCGGAACCTTTAGTGGTTCCGGAGTCCGACAGGCGACCCCTTCGTAAGAAGGGCAAGACTGCGACGCCGGTGACCTCCGTCCAACCGGAGGCACCGGATGATTTGATGGAGGCGCTTAACAGCGCTTCCATCGAAAAGCAGCACCGCATTGTTATGAGTGTGGTGATCCAGAAGGTTCAGTACGCCAAGAGCGGGCTGGTAAGCTCGTGCCAGCCTTCTAACAAGGCTTTGAGGTATGTATTTAAGATATGTAAAATATTACCGCTTAGACAGTAGCCCCTATGCTCGGTTTGGTGTTCGGAAAGAAATAGCCGAACTCAGGATCTAAAAAGATATACGCAGGAGTCTAACATAAGTATGTCAATATGAGAATGCAGGCTGCGCTGCTGACCTCTGCCGCACTGATGGCGGAGGTTGATGCATTAAAGCAGAGCCTCGAGCGGTCCGAGAACGAGCTCGGACTTGCCAAAAAGCAGCTCGAGGACAAGGAAGGTAAGTAATACCTTATGGGAGTATTTAAAAGATGTGGTTGCAAAAGATGACAGGAATAACATGAATACTGCAGGGGCCACGAACGAGGGCGCGACCCTGAAGGAAGCGGTGTCCAAGGCCGAAAGCAGTGCAGCCGCGGAGCTCACCGAGCGAGAGAAACAGGAGGCGCGGGTGGCGGAGGTGCGGCAAGAGCTCCAGGCACTCGTGAAAAAACACGAGAGTTCCGAGCGTGACTCAAAGACTCGAGAGTCCGAGCTCGCCTCGGCCCTTGAGAGCGCCAAAGCCGCTAAGGCCGAAGCCCAAAAAGCCCTCCAGGAATTTGAGGCGATGAAGAAGATAGCGGCGGGTAAGGCATTCTATATGCAAAGCAAGCATGTGAAAGTGAATTATCTATTACTTACCCGAATCCGGAGCTCTCCAGGAGCATTCACAGATCTGCCATGCAGTGTGTCTGATGCTGCCGCATTCTACCGAGACGAGGAGGGAAGCTCGACGGAGAAGGTGTTCTGGTCTCAGTATGCTGAGGCCGAACACCCGGTGCCCTTAAGCGACCAGTTGAAGCAGCTGGTCGAGCTCCATAAGGTGGCCGAACAGGCCATGAAGGGCCTCATAGTTCGGCTATGGCCTAAGGAGGCCATGCACAGGAGCTACTTCGGCTGGTGAGGCGGTTGGTGGGGCCTTTGTCCATGGGTTGACGTTGTCAAGCGCTCCGTCTGCATCGAAGGTGCCCGTAGGGCCCTTGCCCTTGCTAAGGTGCACTAGGGCAAGATGGACGCTGAGAAGCTTGTGACGGACGGACCACCACCATGCAAGGAGCATCGCAAGCCTAAAATGTATTATGAGAGCGTCCTGAAGGGTGCCCGCCTTATAGCGGATGAATGTTCCAAAGATGTAATATTTGAGTAGACTCGCATTTGTTATCCTGTATGCTGAAAACTTGTTCATATGCACTAAGCAACACTTTTGAATTAAAAATATTACCTTCTGTGCGGCCGTGTATTAAATTTGAGAGATGGCGATTCGTCGGGCTTCAAATTTCATGCCACGGTGCCGGGTGTTCGGATAAACTTGAGCGCTCTTGTTCCCATTCTTGGGTCCTTCGAGGAGGCGCTCAACGCAATGAACAAGGCAACCGGACTATAATGCTTGAACACTCTCACTTAGCCATAGAATTCTATAATTTTAAATTTCGGTGAAGCCCCTAGTATTCGGAAGACCGAGTTCGGGGCGCTATCCACGCCTAGGCCGGACAATGCCGACTCCTCGCTCTAAGCGGCAAGTCTTTAGGGACTCGAAAACGTTTAATAGCTGGACTCGAGAATTGCCTTAGGAGGCTGCTTTGTACTTCCGCCGCGAGGGCCGCCGTATGCTCCTCCGTCCGGAGAGAGCGTTCGGTGTTTCCATTGACCGTAATGACTCCTCGAGGACCTAGCATCTTGAGCTTGAGATATGCGTGGTGCGGCACCGCATTGAACTTTGCAAATGCGGTTCATCCGAGCAAGGCGTGATAGCCGCCATGAACGGGACTATGTCAAGATTAACTCCTCGCCGGAAGTTATCCGGGATCCAAGACCACTTCAAGTGTAACTGAGCCCAGCTGTAGTTGGCCTCTACTCCTGGTATGACGCCTTTAAAGGTCGCCTTCGTGGGTTTAATCCTTGATGGGTCTATGCCCATTTTGCGACCGTGTCCTCGATAAAGCAGGTTCGAAGGCCGCCGTCGTCCATTAGGACTCTAGTGAGATGAAATCCGTCAATGATTGGGTCTAGAACCAATGCGGCGAATCCGCCATGGCAAATGCTAGTGGGGTGGTCCCTTGATCAAAAGTGATCGGGCAGGAAGACCACGGGTTGAACTTTAGGCGACTGGCTCCATCGCATATACGTCCCTTAGTGCACGCTCGCTCCCTTTTGGGTATGTGGGTTGCGTATATCATGTTCACCGTCCGCACTTGAAGGAAGCCCTTCTGTCCTCTATTTTTTGGCGGCCGGGGCTCCTCCTCGTCATCGCTATGCAGCCCCTTGTCATTGTTTTCAACATTTAACTTGCCTGCCTGCTTGAACACCCAACAATCACTGTTGGTGTGTTTGGCTGGTTTTTCGGGGGTGCCATGTATCTGACACGAGCGATCGAGTATTCGGTCCAAAGTGGACGGGCCCGGAGTATTTCTTTTAAATGGCTTTTTCCGCTGACCGGGTTTAGAGCCTCTGAATCCGGCATTGACTGCCAGATCTCAGCATTATCGCCGTTAATGCGGCGCTTGTGCTTGTTGCGACGCGACCTGCCGTTGCTGTCCTTGGTATCCGAATTACCAGGGCTCTTGGTCATGTTGTTACTGTGAGCTAGCCAGATGTCCTCTCCCGCGCAAAAGCGGGTCATGAGTGTTGTGAGGGCTGCCATGGAATTCAGCTTTTCCTGTCCTAGGTGCGGGGCAAGCCACTCGTCGCGGATGTTGTGTTTGAAGGCTGCAATGGCCTCTGCATCCGGACAATCGACGATTTGATTTTTATTGGTTAGGAACCGTGTCCAGAATTGTCTGGCCGATTCCTCTGGCTGCTGAATTATGTGGCTTAGGGCATCGGCCTCTGGTGGTCGCACATATGTTCCCTGGAAATTGTCGAGGAATCCGGCTTCCAGGTCTTCCCAACAACCAATTGACTCTGCTGGCAAGCTGTTAAGCCAATGCCGGGCTGGTCCTTTAAGCTTGAGTGAGAGGTATTTGATGGCGTGTAGATCATCACCGCGGGCGATGTGGATGTGAAGGAGATAGTCCTCGATCCAAACCGCCGGATCTGTTGTGCCATCGTATGATTCAATGTTTACGGGTTTGAAACCCTTAGGGATTTGATGATCCATAACTTCATCTGTGAAGCATAGTGGGTGTTCGGCGCCTCTGTATTGGGCTATATCACAATGCAGCTCAAATGAGCTTTGACTACTGTGTTCGGCCCGGCCGGAGTTGCCATATCCGGCGTGACGGTTATCATCACGTATCGCGGGGCGCCCACGCGATCCATAGATCGATCTTGTTTGCCTTGCCTTGTCCTCCAATATATCTCGCAGGTCTGGCGCGTTTCCCCGCGCCTTGGTATTTTTTGAGCGGCGCGGGGGTGCGGCCTGAGTTTGGGTGCACGAGGCCACGAGGTGGTCGGTCAGCCGTGTCATGCACTGGTGATGTAGGTTTGGGTGCTTCCTCCTCTAATCGGGGTAGCAGCCTGCGTCTTGGGTAGCTCTTGGAGGGGCGCTCGAGTTCATACACTTCGGCCGCAAGGACTTCAGTCCATTTGTCAGCTAGCAAGTCTTGGTCAGCTCTAAGTTGTTGTTGCTTTTTCTTGAGGCTGCTTGCCGTGGCCATGAGCCTGCGTTTGAAACGCTCTTGTTCGACGGGATCCTCGGGCACGATTTAATTCATCGTTGTCGAGGCTTGCCTCATCTTCGGAGGGAGGCATGTAATTATCGTCCTCTACCTCTTTTTCTCGCCGCTCTCTCATGAGGGCTGGCTTCTCCATCCTCCAAATTGAATCCTCTTTGGAGGGGTTATCTTCGCACCGCCTGTGGTGTTATTGTCTCCCGTGCCGGAATCACCATTTTTGCTGTGGCGGGATTTAGAACGGCGCCACTGACGCCGGCGCTTAGGCAGTTTCTTGGAGGTGTCATCCTCCGCTGTTCCATTGCCGTTCCTATCTTTTGGGATGTCCACCATGTATGTGTCGTATGACGAGGTGGCCTTCCAGTGCCCTGTGGGCGCTGGTTCCTGTTCGTCTCCTGCATCATCATCCATACCGTCGATGTCTTCAGAGTCGAAGTCGAACATGTCGGTTAAATCATCGACAGTGGCTATGAAGTGGGTGGTGGGTGGGCTTTGAATTTCTTCGTCGTCCGCATCCCAGCCTTCCTAACCATAATCCGGCCAGGGCTCTCCTGATAAAGAGAGAAACTTTAGTGAATTTAGGATGTCGCCAAAGGGCGAGTGCTGAAAGATGTCCGCGGCGGTGAATTCCATGATCGGCGCCCAATCGGGTTCGATTGGCGCGGGCGCGGAAGGCTTGGAGTCCGGAGAGGAGTCCGGCGCCTTGGAGTTACGAGCTTCGCAAAGGATAGGGTAGGTGTACGGCTCAACCGCCGTAGAGATTGCAGCCCCCGAGGCGGTGTCCAGCCACCCGTCCTCGATCGGCGCAGTCAGCTCCGAGCTAAAGGTCGGAGCGGACACCGTGCGCCTCCGTGACACTGTTCGGGCGGCAGAAGCTAGATCGTGCCCCTCATGACAAAGGCGGCGCGCGCTTTGGTCGTGGCTCGAACACGTCGAAGATCAAGTCTCCGCGAACGCCACCGTGTAGTTCAAACTTCCAAATCTGACATGGTGGCCAGGGGCGTAGCTTTCAATCTGCTCCAGATGGCCAAGCGAATTGGCCCGCAGTGCAAAGCCGCCAAATACGAAGATCTGTCCGGGGAGAAAATTCTCACCCTGGAGCGCATCGTTGTTGATGATCGGAGGAGCCATCGGGCCTAAAGATGATGACACAGAGGAACTCTCAATGAAAGCACCAATGTCGGTGTCAAAACCGGCGGATCTCGGGTAGGGGGTCCTGAACTGTGCGTCTAGGCGGATGGTAACAGGAGACGAGGGGCACGATGTTTTTACCTAGGTTCGGGCCCTCTCGATGGAGGTAAAACCCTACTCCTGCTTGATTAATATTGATGATATGGGTAGTACAAGAGTAGATCTACCACGAGATCAGAGAGGCTAAACCCTAGAAGCTAGCCTATGGTATGATTGTTGTTCGTCCTACGGACTAAAACCCTCCGGTTTATATAGGCACCGAAGATGGTTAGGGTTACACAGAGTCGGTTACAATGGTAGGAGATCTACATATCCAGACGCCAGCTTGCCTTCCACGCCAAGGAAAGTCCCATCCGGACACGGGACGAAGTCTTCAATCTTGTATCTTCATAGTCTAGGAGTCCGGCCAAAGTCTATAGTCCGGCTATCCGGACACCCCCTAATCCAGGACTCCCTCACCCCTCATGCTAGCCAAATTCCTTGCACCAAGTAGAGGTACTACTTGTGCTTCCAAATATCCTTAAACCCAGTTTTGCCATGAGAGTCCACCATACCTACCTATGGATTGAATAAGATCCTTAAAGTAAGTTGTCATCGGTGCAAGGAATAAAAATTGCTCTCTAAATATGTATGAATTATTAGTGCAGAGAAAATAAACTTTGTACGAACTTGTTGTGGAAGTAATAAAAGCGACAGACTGCATAATAAAGGTCCACATACAAGGGGCAATATAAAGTGACGTTCTTTTGCACTAAGACTTTATGCATCAACCCTAAAGGCGCATGACAACCTCTGCTTCCCTCTGTGAAGGGCCTATCTTTTACTTTATGATTTACTTTATGCTTAAGTCAAGGTGATGCTCACCTTTCCATTTTTATTTTTATTCTTTGGCAAGCTCCTCATGTTTGAAAGATCATGATACATATATCCAATTGGATGTAAGTTGGCATAGGCTATTATTGTTGAAATCACCTAAAGGTGAATATGTTGGGAGGCAATACAATAAGCCCCTATCTTTCTCAAAGTGTCCGTGAAACTCTATAACCACAAGTATTGCGTGAGTGTTAATAATTATAGGGGACTACGAGATAGTTGAGTATGTGAGCTTGATGAAAAGCTCTATTATTGACTCTTTCTGATGTTACAATAAATTGCAATTGCTTCAATGATTGAGATTATAGTTTGTTAGTTCCCAATGAAGTTTTTGAACCATACTTGAAATTGTGAATTGCTTATTACTTGAGCATAGGAAATCATATGACAAAATCCATATATGTTGATGTTATTAGAATGATCATGATGCCCTCATGTCCGTATTTTATTTTTATCGACACCTCTATCTCTAAACATGTGGACATATATTTCGATTTTGGCTTCCGCTTAAGGACAAGCGAGGTCTAAGCTTGGGGGAGTTGATACGTCCATTTTGCATCATGCTTTTATATCAATATTTACTGCATTATGGGCTGTTATTACACATTATATCTCAATACTTATGGCTATTCTCCATTATTTTACAAGGTTTACCATGAAGAGGGGGGATGCCGGCAGCTGGAATTCTTGCTGGAAAAGGAGCAAACATTGGAAACCTATTCTGCACATCTCCAAAAGTCCTGAAACTCCACTAAACAACTTTTTGGAATTTATAAGCAAAAGAAATAGGCCAGGCGGCCCACACCCTGTCCAGGAGACAGGGGGCGCCGCCCCCCCTATAGGGCGCGCCCCCTATCTCCTGGGCCCCCTGGTGGGCCTCCAGCGTCCATCTTCTACTATATCATCACTTTTACCTTGGAAAAAATCGTGGGCAAGCTTACAGGACGAAACTCCGCCGCCACGAGGCGGAACCTTGGCTGAATCAATCTAGGGCTCTGGCGGAGCTGTTCTCATTGGGGACACTTCCCTCCGGAGGGTGAAATCATCACCAACGCTATCACTAACGATCCTCTCATCGAGAGGGGTCAATCTTCATCAACATCTTCACCAGCACCATCTCCTCTCAAAACCCTAGTTCATCTCTTGTATCCAATCTTGTATCAAAACCACAAATTGGTACCTGTGGGTTGCTAGTAGTGTTGATTACTCCTTGTAGTTGATGCTAGTTGGTTTACTTGGTGGAAGATCATATGTTCAGATCCTTTATGCATATTATTACTCCTCTGATTATGAACAAGAATATGCTTTGTGAGTAGTTATGTTTGTTCCTGAGGACATGGGTGAAGTCTTGCTATTAGTAGTCATGTGAATTTGGTTTCGTTCGATATTTTGATGAGATGTATGTTGTCTTTCGTCTAGTGGTGTTATGTGAACATCGACTACACGACACTTCACCATTATTTTGGGCCTAGAGGAAGGCATAGGGAAGTAATAAGTAGATGATGGGTTGCTAGAGTGACAGAAGCTTAAACCCTAGTTTATGCGTTTCGTTAGGGGCTGATATGGACCCATATGTTTAATGTCAGGTTAGGTTTACCTTAATACTCCTTTTTGTAGTTGCGGATGCTTGCAATAGTTTAATCATAAGTGGGATGCTTGTCCAAGTTAGGACAGTACCCAAGTGTCGGTCCACCCACATATCAAATTATCAAAGTACCGAACGCGAATCATATGAACGTGATGAAAACTAGCTTGACGATAATTCCCAATGTGTCCTCGGGAGCTCCTTCTTCATTATTAGAAATTGTCCAGGCTTATCCTTTGCTACAAAAAGGATTGGGCCACCTTGCTGCACGTTATTTACTTTATTTACTTTTTGCTCGTTACTATTTATCTTATCACAAAACTATCTATCACCTACTATTTCAGTACTTGCAGAGAAAACCTTACTGAAAACCACTTATCATTTCCTTCTGCTCCTCGTTGGGTTCGACACTCTTACTTATCGAAAGAACTATGATAGATCCCCTATACTTGTGGGTCATCAAGACTCTTTTCTGGCGCCGTTGCCGGGGAGTGTAGCGCTTTTGGTGAGTGGAACTTGGTAAGGAAACTTTTATGTAGTGTGCTGAAATTTTCTGTCACTTGTCACTATGGAAACTAATCCTTTGGGGAGCTTGTTTGGGGTATCTTCACCCCAACCAGAAGAGCAAAGAGATGCTCCTCAACCTACTGAACTTTATGAAAATATTCACTTTGAGATTCCTTCGGGTATGATAGAAAAACTGCCGAGTGGAAGCACGGCCGGGGATGCATTGCGACCACGGCGCGCCTCCCTTCATCGACGGGGCTGCCACGACCTGGGCGACTCCCACCATGCGAAGAGACGCCGTCGCAGCCGCGAGGGGCCACGTCGGGGGCCACGGTGTGCTTGCGGGCACGGCCGCGCCCCCTCTTGGGCGGTAGAGAGTCGGGCCCCTCCTGGCGGGCCTTCCCCTTCTCTGCGGCCGAGAACCTCTTCGTAGGCGCCATGGGGGTCTCTACTAGCAATGAAGCGAGGAAGAAGAAGCAAGCGGAGCAGGAAGAGATGAGCGATGGGGGCTCCGCCCCCTCCTCATTTATAGCGGGAGAAGGCCAACCGGCGATCCCCACGATCATAGGTAATGATGATTTTTCTGTGCATGCAGCAGGGACTCGTCAAGTCGGGCAATTGCCGAGGCAGCATGGGGAAGCGGAGACGCCCACGTCCAATCAATCGCCACGCGTCAAGCGGGGCCGCATTCTGTTGGGGCCCGCGGCTGTCCACACTTGCCCTTAGGCTTCACCTCGAAGCCAAGTCCGAGCACGCCTTGGGCCCGGGGGCTACTGTCGGCGTCCTGGGAATGGGGGTCCCCAGACTTGCCTGCCTGTGGCCCACAGTGTGGCTCCGTTAGCGGCCCAGTATGGCCCATCTTCACCAGCGAACACTCAAGACCCTCGCGAGGGGCCAAGCCTCGTGAGGCGGACGACACGAGACCTCCTCGGGGACGGCCTCACCAGGCTGGCTCGTGAGGGGCGGAGAGATCAAGGCAAAGGACACCTCGCGAGGTTCCTGTGATGCAAGCCATGACGACTGGAGCCAGGCGGGTGCCAGGCAGGCGCCAGCGCGCGCAGTGTCCTCGTTTCCCCTTTGGTGCTAAAGAGGCAAGCGCAGACGAGGAGTCCCGAGGCATCAGGCAAAGGTTTCCATATCGATGCAACGAGACCAAGACCAGCAGGACGACAGGACGGAGGTTACCGTGGAGCCCAAGACGGCGTCACCACCAGAGCCTTTGGCAGGCGAAGACCACCTTTAGTCAGATAACTTGTACTAGTTGTCTCCTTCGAATATGGCCGTTGTTGGATCCCTTCCCGCTCAATATTTGGGGAGAGGACCAGGGCCTCTATAAATAGGACTAGCCACCACCATAGGAGGCATCTCATTGGGTCTTGGATCGGAGCCATTCCATCCACAACCACACAAAAGTTCACCAAGCACAAGAGCACCTCTCCTCAGGGGGCTGTTCTTGCCTTGTAAATGTTCATCCTCAGCCCAAGAGGCAATCCACCACACCACGCTGGAGTAGGGTATTACACCACATCGGTGGCCCGAACCAGTATAAACTCTTGTGTCTCTCGTTCTTTGGGTTCGTCGGGCTAGGCCTTGCGATTGTTGCGAGAGCGATCTAGGGAGAGAGAGATCTTCGTGCGAACCCCAATATTCGAACCTCAAGGGTTTTGCCGGAACCCGAAGTCCGACACATGCTGGATAGCGGTCGATGTGTCGAGTAATAGTAGTAGACGCAGGAAGGAGTCTGTCTAGTAATCTTGGACGTGATGCCTATATAATGATCATTGCCTGGATATCGTCATAATTATTTGAAGTTCTATCAATTGCCCAACAGTAATTTGGTCACCCACCGTTTGCTATTTTTCTCGAGAGAAGCCACTAGTGAATCCTACGGCCCCCGTGTCTTCTTTCTCATATATTTGCTTTTGCGATCTACTTTTCTCTTGCATTTATTTTCAGATCTATTAACCCAAAAATACAAAAATACCTTGCTGCAATTTTCTTTATTTATTTTATTTAGCGTTCGATCTATCAATTTACTACAAAAATTATCTCACGTCTGTTTGCCACTTGAGGCACCGTACCCCAGAAGGGATTGACAACCCCTTGAACACATCGGGTTGCGAGGATTTGTTATCTGTGTGCAGGGGCTATTTATGTTGTGTTGCTTGGTTCTCCTACTGGTTCGATAACCTTGGTTTCATATCTCAGGGAAATACCTACCGCCCTTGTGCTGCATCATCCCTTCCTCTTTGGGGAAATACCGACGTAGCTTCAAGCGACATCACGAGGCGGTGAGGGGTGGCCAATATTTTCCATGCTAGATGATTTATTCTCACGATGAGTGTTCATTCACTTGTCATTGCATGAGAGTAAGGCAAAGGTATTAGGGATGCCCAGCCCCGAAATGAAAAATGAATTTACTTTATGTTGTCAAATAATAAATTCCTTGCAAAGTGTTGGTATGGAGGGCACCCGTGGATACGGTCAGCCATGGAAAGTGTTGGTATGGAGGGCACCCGTGGATACGATTAGCCATGGAAAGTGAAAGTATGGTGGAAAAAGGAATAAACTTTATTTTCTGTTTGGGAACCGCCTATGATATATCTATCATGGAAAGTGTTGGGAGCTCTAAGTCATTTTCATTAGTGGGAAAAGTATGCCTCTCAAAATGTTTTTATCTCTCAATTTCACTTTGAGCTCTGGCACCTCTACAAATCCCTACTTCCCTCTGCGAAGGGCCTTTCTTTTACTTTATGCAATTTTTATTTTTAATTTGAGTCTCCATCTTCTCTTATAAAGCACCAACTAGGAGGCACTATGATCGTACTTGAGCATTGGGTGTAGCTAATATGCGAGTGTGTTTCATGAATGGATCAATGATTGAGCATGATGGACCAGGCATAACTTATTTTAGCGTTGATATTTTGAAAGACATGGTTGCTTGTTGGTATGCTTGAGTATTAAAGTCCTCATGTCAAAACTAGACTATTGCTTTGAACCATATAAAAGTCCAAATGTCCCTGCTACAAAAGAAAAGAGTTTATGATGAATATGATAGGTAGCATTCCACAAAAAAAATTCCATTCTCAATTGCTACTTTATCATGATAAGTTTTATGAGAAAGATTTGCTGTTATGATGCTAGGAAAAGTGATTGAAATTATCATTGATCAAACTTATGCACTTTGCTAGCATTCACACTTCATAAATTATTTCTTTTATCATTTACCTACTCGGGGACGAGTAGGAATTAAGCTTGGGGATGCTGATACTTCTCCAACGTAGCTATAATTTATGAAGTATTCATGCCTTGTTTACAACAATTTTATATGGTTTTGGTATGATTTGCATGGACTACCGTGGTGTTGTTTTTTGTGCAGAAATGAAAGTTCTCCAAATGAGCTGATTTTTTTAATGATATTTCTTGGAACAAAAGAGACCCTCGAAGCTTCGTGGGAGGGCCAGAAGAGCCAGAGGAGGGCACAACCAACCAGGGCGCTCCTGGTGGGCCTAGCTTGCCCCGGTTGGTTGTGCTCACCTCGAGCCCCATTTTAGCGTGAAACCAACGCCAAAAAACCTATAAATAAAGAAACAATCAGAAGTTAACCTGGATCAGAAGTTTCGCCGCCACAGGCCTTTGATGCCACTGAAAAGAAATCTATACCCTTTCCGGCACCCTGCCGGAGGGGGGAATCATCTCCGGTGGCCATCTTCATCGTCCCCGCGACCACCACGATGAGGAGGGAGTAGTCCACCCTCTGGGCAGAGGGTTTGTACCAGTAGCTATGTGTTTAATCTCTCTCTCTCTCGTGTTCTTGAGATGTCACGATATTGATGTATTGCGGGCTTTGTTAACATAGTCGGATCATATGTTGTTTTCCCCTCTCTATCTTGTGATGAATTGAGTTTTCCCTTTGAGATTTCGTTGTTATCAGATTGAATAATTTTATGGATTTGAGAACACTTGATGTATGCCTTGCAATTGAATACTCGTGGTGACAATGGGGTATCATATTGATTCACTTGATATATGTTTCGGCACTCAACTCGTGGATTCCCGAGGTGACATTGGGGTAATCTATGCATAGGTGTTGATGCACGTTCTTGTCTTTGATTCTCCGGTAGAAATCTTGGGGCACTCGTTGAAGTTCTTTGTGCTGGATTGAGTATTATGAATATGAATTTTCTTTGGTGTTATTTTAGTATGAACTCTAGGATAGATCGAACGGAAAGAATAGCTTTGTGTTATTTTATTACAAACTCTTGAATAGATCGAACGGAAAGAATAGCTTTGAGGTGGTTTCGTACCCTACAAACAATTTATTCTTATGTTCTCCGCTATATAGGAACTTTGGAGTGATTCTTCATCGCACTTCGAGGGGTGGTTATATGATCCAATTATATTAGCATTGTTGAGAGGTTGCACTAGCGAAAGTACAGACTCTAGGCCTCATTTTCAAGCGTTGCAATACCATTTTTGTGCCCGTTTACTATTTTCTACCTTGCTTCTTTTATTTATCCAGATTATAAAAATATATTTCTACCATCCATATTACACTTTTATCACCATCTCTTCGTGGAACTAGTGCACCTATACAATTTGCCATTGTATAGGGTGTGTTGGGGACACAAGAGATTTCTTGTATTTAGTTGCAGGGTCGTTTGAGGGAGACCATCTTCATCATACACCTCTCACGGATTGATAAACCTTAGGTTATCCACTTGAGGGAAAATTGCTACTGTCCTACAAAACTCTGTGCTTGGAGGCCCAACACGTGTCTACAAGAATAAAGTTGCGTAGTAGACATCAAGCTCTTTTCTGGCGCCGTTGCCGGGGAGGTGAGTGCTTGAAGGTGTTTCTTTAGATCTTGCAATTTAATCTTTTAGTTTCTTGTTTTATCGCTAGTTTGGTTTATAAGAGAAAACTACATTAAAAATGGAATTGAGGTTGCATCATATTATTGATCATCTTTATAATATCTTTCATTCTTTCTTGAAAATGATGGTTCAGAAAATTGTGCTCAATTGTTAGAAGAAGTCAATAAAATATTTGGCACAAAATATTTGAATGATGAGCATGATTGCAATGTTGTTAGTATGAATTATTTGAATATCCATGATGCTAACGATATGCAAAGCTACAAGCTTGGGGATGCTATATTTGTTGAAGATGATATTTTTACTCCCCCAAGTTTTGATGAGAAAATTTATTATGATGAAAGCATGCCTCCTATTTATGATGATTATATTGATGAAAGTGGGTTTGGAAGAGTGTCAACTCTAGGTACTAATATCCCACTATTTTGGAGGGTGTTGAATCCTATTGTAATTATTATGAAAGTGGATTCGGAGAGGTCGTAACTTTATTTAGTGATGAATCCACTATTTTGGAAGAGGTTTCAATTGATTATGATGAGAACAAAGTTGCTATCCATGATGATTATGGTGATGACATGTATGCTGTATTGAATCATTATAACCATGAAACTTGTCATCATGATTTTAATTTCCACTGGCGAGGAACTTCCGCAATAGGGCCTCCACCTGGTCCTTCACGGCTTCGGCAGCGGAGGTGCAGCGCTCTAGGTCCAGAGGATCAAGCAAGGCTCCGAAGTCGAAGCCGGGGTCGCGAAGATGGAGGAGGCTGAAGACGCGCGTCACAGCCGAGGCGGAGAGCGCGTGGGCTTCTCCTTCCACTATGGGGCCAACTCCAGCGACAACGCCCTCGAGCGTCGTGACAAGCTGGGGGAGCAGCTCAGCAGGCCTTCCTCAGCAGTCACCAATGGCTCCTTCAACCCCCTTTCGTAGAGCTCCCGTAGTGCCTCGCGGGATCTCTACTCAAGAGAATCAAAGGCGGCACGCCCTTCGGCAAGAACTTTTGCCTTGGCCTCCAGCCGGGCCTTCTCCGCCTCCACCTCCTTCTTTAACTTCTCGAGGCGGCCGCGCTTTGCGGCCTACTTCTGTGTTGCTTGCTCCAGCTCATTGTCGTGATTAGTAACCGCAGCTTCCCGGCCCTTCAGCCCCTCCTCCGCACCTCGCGCTAGCGGGCCTCGATGGCCTGCCTATCGCGGAGAGCCTTCAATTCGGCCTCCGCCGCTCGGCGGTGCTTCTCAGCGGCCTTGGCGTCCTTCACCGCCGCGTCGTGGATGGCTGCTGCTAGGTCGGCTGCCTGCTGGCCCTCCTCCGAGGCCGCCATGACTTGGCGCTAGGCCGCCCAGACAGATGCGTCGGCTCGAAGCAATCCCGAGATCACCTCCAGACGCCCCGACGCCAGGCGCCGGTCGGTGCCTTGAAGGTCGTCAAGTTGGTTTAGCATAGAAAGAGCTTCCTCCAGAGCATCAGGCGCGACAGAAGAGCCACGGTTCAACAGCGTGATGGACGGGGGAGGAGACAGTGCCAACACCAGGACTGGCGAAGCAGCAGAGGGAGAGAGGGTCGGGGGCTCCGAAGCCATCGGGACCTCAACAGGCGAGCTGAGGGCGGGCGCCTCCGGAGCCGGCTTGGCCGCGGAGATCATCTCCTCGTGGGGCCGGGCCTCCGGGCCTCGGGAGGACGACCTAGATGCAGGAGCGCGCAGGCCGTCCCCATCTTTCTGCCCCGGGAGTGGCGCGGCCGTGACAGGCTGCTTGGCCTCGGTAGATCCGGCCCCCTCCTTCTTCTTCGCCACCGGCGTTGGCGTGGACACAGAGGAAACAAACGTCAAGACACTATTACAAGATCAAGAAACCAAGACAAGACGGTGCGCTTACTAGTCCATGGCGGCGTAATCCCTCACCCTCTTCTGAAGCACCATGCCCGCATGCATCGTAGGCATGGGCACCGGCGCGCGAGCCCCAGGGGCGGGCAAGGGCGCGGCGCCCGGGTCTGCAGCCGTGTCGGCCGGCGACGAGGCGGAGGCATCGCCTATGGGGATCAGTGCTGATTTTCTCTTCTTCGGGACCCCTAGCTTCAACTTCTTCGGATGGGTGCCCTTGGACCTCGTGGTGACCCCGGCGGAATGCGGTGACTCCCTGATCGGGTGCTCACCGGCGTCGTTGTCAGAAAGGATGCGGAGGAGATCGGTCTGACGCGGGGGAGAGGTCTCCCCCGCCACCTCCCGGGTCGCCTCTGAGTCTGCCCTCTCCTGCTGGTCGGATTCGCCGGAGGACACTGGCACCAGGGAGCCCGGGGGCCGGGAAGGCCCCAGAGGTACGAGCCCGCGCTCCTCGAAGACAGGCATGGCGTTGGCAATCTTCTCCCCATCCGGGTGGCAGTATAGCGGAATATGGGAGTCCAGGGGGCAGCCCCGATCCTTTCCGAGTAGGGTGCGCATAATCTTGTCCAGCTCCTCCTTGGGCAAGTCATCCGGGTGCAGCCGGAGGTCATCTCATGCGCCCTTGACCTCCCACAGAGGGCGCGAGTGCGCCTGGAGCAGAGCCAGGCGTTGGGCCAGGATATCCTTGGCGATCATGGGCCCCATCAGCTTCTCCGCCCTCGGGTCATCGGCCTTCAAGCCTGCCGCCATCTTATCCAGCAACAGCTCGCCCTGGGATTGGTGAGCTTCTCGTGAGCCCATCCTTCCAGGGGCATCGGCTGTGAGATTGGCAGTTCCAGCCGAGAGTGGGAGCGCTTGGCGTCCATCAAGATCCACTTGTTCCAGAAGTCCTCCACCTTCTTCCCGGCCCACGAGATCGTGTTGCTGCCGTTGGCCACGATAAAGATGGCTGATGCGGATTGAAGCTACGTCGGTATTTCCCCAAAGAGGAAGGGATGATGCAGCACAACAGCGGTAGGTATTTCCCTCAGATGTGAAACCAAGGTTATCGATCCAGTACGAGAACCAAGCAACACAACATAAACAACACCTGCACAGAAATAACAACTTCTCGCAACTCGACGTGTTAAAGGGTTTGTCAATCCCTTCCGGGTACGGCGCCTCAAGATAGGCAAACGGACGTGCGATAAAATTATAGTAGATTGATAGATCGAACGCCAAATAAAATAAATAAGAATAAATTGCAGCAAGGTATTTTTGTATTTGTAGTTTAATAGATCTGAAAATAAAAGCAAAGGAAAATAGATCGCAAAGGCAAATAATATGAGAAAGAGAGCCGGGGACTGTAGGTTTCACTAGTGGCTTCTCTCGAGAAAAATAGCAAACGGTGGTTGAACAAATTACTATTGGGCAATTGATAGAACTTGAAATAATCATGACGATATCCAGGCAATGATCATTCCGTAGGCATCACGTCCAAGATTAGTAGACCGACTCCTGCCTGCATCTACTACTATTACTCCACACATCAACCGCTATCCAGCATGCATCTAGTGTATCAAGTTCATGGAGAAACGGAGTAATGCAATAAGAACGATGACATGATGTAGACAAGATCTATCTATGTCGAGATAGACCCCATCGTTTTATCCTTAGTAGCAACGATACATATGTGTTGGTTCCCTTTCTGTCACTGGGATCAAGCACCGTAAGATCGAATCCACTACAAAGCACCTCTTCCCATTGCAAGATAAATAGATCAAGTTGGCCAAAACAAAACACAAATACCAGAGAAGAAATACGAGGCTATAAGAGATCATGCATAAAAGAGATCAAAGAAACTCAAATACTTTCATGGATATAAAAAGATAGATCTGATCATAAACTCAAAGTTCATCGATCCCAACAAACACACGGCAAAAGAGTTACATCATATAGATCTCCAAGAGACCATTGTATTGACAATTCAGTGAGAGAGAGGAAGCCATCTAGCTACTAACTACAGACCCGAAGGTCTACAAAGAACTACTCTTGCATCATCGGAGAAGCACCAATGCAGGTGGTGAACCCCATCCGAAATGGTTGGATCAATATTTCGTCAACTCCCCTACGGTTCTGGGAATATTGGGGTATTTATAGAGCAATGAGGCGGTCCGAGGGGCACCTGAGGTGGGCACAACCCACCAGGGCGTGTTTGGGCCTCCTGGCGCGCCCTGGTGCGTTGTGCTCTCCTCGGAGCACCCCTGGCGCAGCCAGGGCCCATTAGTTGTCTTCTAGTCCCAAAAAAAATCTCTGTAAAGTTTCATTGCGTTTGGACTCCGTTTGGTATTGATTTCCTGCGATGTAAAAAACATGCAGAAAACATCAACCAACAGTTGGCACTATGTCAATAGCTTAGTACCAAAAAATGATATAAAATGATTATAAAACATCCAAGATTGATAATACAACAACATGGAACAATCAAAAATTATAGATACGTTGGAGACGTATTAGCATCCCAAGCTTAATTCCTACTCGTCCTCGAGTAGGTAAGTGATAAAAACAGATTTTTGATGTGGAATGTTGCCTATCATGTCATATCATATTTGTTTTCTTTATAGCATGGACATTTGTACTTTTATATTGTTCAAAGCAATAGTCTAGTTTTGACATGATAATTTAAATACTCAAGCATATCAACAAGCAACCATGTCTTTAAAAATATCAATGCTAAAATAAGTTATCCCTAGCCCATTATGCTCACTCATTGATCCATTCATGAAACACACTCGCATATTAGCTACACCCAATACTCAAGTATGATCATATTGCCTCCTAGTTGGTGCTTTTATAAGATAAGATGGAGACTCAAATTCAAAAATAAAAATTGCATAAAGTAAAAGAAAGGCCCTTCGCAGAGGAAAGTAGGGATTTGTAGAGGTGCGAGAGCTCAAAGCAAAAAACTTAGAGATAAAAACATTTTGGGAGGTGTATCCTTCCCACCAACGAAAATGACTTAGAGTTCCCAACACTTTCCATGGAATTTATTATTTGACAACATAAGTTAAATTCATTTTTCATTTCGGGACTAGGCATCCATAATACCTTTTTCTTACTCTCGTGCAATGACAAGTGAATAAACACTCATCGTGAGAATAACACATCTAGCATGGAAAATATTAGCCACCCTCACTGCTTCCATGAGCTTAAACAAACACACAAAAGAGAAGTTTATTTCGAAAATTAGAGATGGCACATACAAATTTGCTTAGAACAGCAAAAGAATACCGCATATAGGTAAATATAGTGGACTCATGTGGCAAAAATGGTTTGAAGGTTTTTGGATGCACAAGTAGAGATCATACTTAGTGCAAAATGAAGGCTAGCAAAAGATTGAGAAGCGACCAACCAAGAAACGAATAACCTCATAAGCGTGCATTAAGCATAATTAACACCGAATAATGCACCACAAGTAGGATATAATTTCATTGCATAATTATTAACTTTCGTTCTTGCATAGGAAATCACAAACCTTAACACCAATATTCTTACTAAAGCATAATTACTCATCATCATACCTCACATATCACATCATCATATCTGAAAACTATTACTAAGAATCAAGTTTATTTTTTCCAATGATCTTCATGAAAGTTTTTATTATATCCTTCTTGGATATCTATCACTTTGGGACTAATTTTCATGTGTTACTTTTGACAAGCTCAAACAAATATAAGTGAAGATCATGAGTATAATTTTTCTTTCTTTCTCTCAAATTAATTTAAGTGAAGCAAGAGAGAATTTCTTGAAAATTTTACTAACTCTCAAATAAATCTAAGTGAAGCAAGAGAGAATTTCTTCATAAACACTAAAGCACACCGTGCTCAAAAAGGTATAAGTGAAGCACTAGAGCAAGTCCATAGCTCATAAAAATTTAAGTGAAGCATACAGAGAAATTCTAACAAGTCATGACATAATTTTGGCTCTCTTAAATAGGTGTGTCCAGCAATGAATCAAGGCTTAAAACAAAAAATAAAACAATCAACGACTCATATCATACAAAACGCTCCAAGGAAAACACATAGTATGTGACGAATAAAAATATAGCTTCGAGTAAAATACCGAAGGTCGTTAGAAGAAAGAGGGGATGCCACTCGGAGGCATCCCCAAGCTTAGTTGCTTGCTCATTTTTGTATAATAGCATGGGATGCCGGGGCATCCCAAGATTAGGCTCTTCTTACTCCTTATTCCTTCATCCATCGTAAGATAACCCAAAACTTGAAAACTTCAATCACACAAAACTCAAAAAAACCTTCGTGAGATCCGTTAGTAAAAGAAAGAAAATCACTACTATAAGTAATGTACCAAACCAATTAATATTTTGTTTTTGCATTATTTCTACTGTATTCCAACTTTTCTATGTCAAAAACTCATCAAAGAAAACCATAGAGCCATCAAAATAAGCACACAACGCAAATAAAATAGAATCTGTCAAAACAGAACAGTGTGTAGCAATCTGACTATTTCGAAAATTTCCGGAACACCAAAAATTCTAAAACAAATTGGACGACCTGAAAAATTTGTATATTAATCTTATGCAAAAAGAATTGGCATTTTATCATGCTCTGGTAAAAAATGAGAATTGTTTCCGTGAGAGCAAAATTTTCTGTTTTTCAGCAAGATCAAACAACTATCACCCAAGAAGATCCTAAAGGCTTTAAATGGCACAAACACTAATTAAAACGCAAAAAAAACAATCATAACAGTAGGATAATTGTGCTAACACTCAAGGACAGAAAGCAAAAAGCAAAAATAAATTTTATTCATTGGGTTGCCTCCCAACAAGCGCTATAGTTTTACGCCCTTAGCTAGGCATAAAGCAAGGATATAAGTTTTGTCATCTTTGTTTCGAGATCCATAATATGCCCTCATGATTGATTCATATGGTGGCCTAATTCTTGTTCTAGGAAATTTTTCCATGCCACTCCTCAAAGGAAATTGGAACTTAATATTGCCTTCTTTCATATCAATCACGACATCGATAGAGCGTAAAAACGGTCTACCAAGAATAATTGGACAAGACAGATTGCAATCAATATCAAGAACAATAAAACTATGGGCACATAATTACTATTTGTAAGAATAACAACATCATTAATTCTTCCCATAGGCTTTTTAATAGTAGAATCCGCCAAGTGTAAATTTAAAGAACATTCTTCAAGATCGGTATGACCAAGGACATCACACAAAGATTTCGGAATTGTAGAAACACTAGCACCCAAGTTACATAAAGAAAAACACTCATAATTTTTAATTTTGACTTTGATAGTAGATTCCCATTCATCATGCAATTTTTTAGGAATTGAAACTTCTAATACATTTTTTTCTTCAAAAGCTTTCATCATAGCATCAACAATATGTTTAGTAAAAGCTTTATTTTGTTCATAAGCATGGGGTCAATTTATCATGCATTGCAACAAAGAAATACAATCAATGAAAGAGCAACTATCATAATTGAAGTCTTTGTAATCCAAAAGAGTGAGCACATCACTAGTTAAAGTTTTGACCTCTTCAAACCCACTTCAATCAATTTTCTCAACTAGATTTTCACCCTCCGAAACATTGGGACGCCTTCTACCTAAAGTTGAATCTTCTCCAGTCCCTTTTTCAGCAACCTTAACTTTTTTAAACAAGTCATCAATAGAAGAAACACCAATCATTTTAAGATCTTCATCACTTTTGTGAAAGTAATCACTAGAAAACGCTTTTTCTAAAAAATCTCTTTTAGCTCTAAGCATGGCGGTTCTTTTCTTACTTTCATCCATAGAAACATAAAGAGATTTAATTGATTCATCTACTTTAGGCACAAAATTTTTCATCTTGAGGTTTTGCACATCATGAGAAATTCCATCAACACTTTTAGACAAATCATCAATCTTACTCAACTGTTCTTCTATTGAAGTGTGGAAAACTTTTTGCGTGTTGATAAATTCTTTAATATTATTCTCAAGATCAGAGGTGTTCCTATTATTATTATATGATTGATTAGCCCTAGGAATTACCATAATTATTAGAGGAATTAGTAGGAAAAGGCCTAGGACTAAAATTACCTCTATGAGCATTGTTATTGAAATTATTTCGAGAGATAAGATTCACATCTATGGCATCACTATTTTGCTCAATCAAAGTAGAAAAAGGCATATCATTAAAATCAACTTTTACTAGCAACCAATTTCATAAGAGCATCATCTTTTTTACTCAAAGAAGAAATTTCTTCAACCGAATTAACTTTTTTACTAGTAGGAGCTCTTTCGGTATGCCATTGCGTATAATTTGCCATAATATTATCAAGCAATTTGGTGGCCTCGCCCAAAGTAATTTCCATAAAAGTTCCACCAGTGGCGGAATCTAAAATATTACGAGAAACAAAATTCAACCCTGCATAAAAATTGTGTATGATCATACAAAGATTTAACCCATGAGTTGGGCAATTCCTTAGCATCATTTTCATCCTTTCCGAAGATTGTGCAACATGCTCATGTTTAAGTTGCTTTAAATTCATGCTCTGGGTTCTAAGGGAAATAATTTTTCTTGGTGGAAAAAACTTAGTGATAAAAGCATCTTTGCACTTATTCCAAGAATCGATACTATTGCGAGGCAAAGAAGAGAACCAATTTTTTGCAGAATCACGCAAAGAAAACGGAAATAATTTCATCTTCACAACATCATTGTCCACATCTTTTTTTCTTTTGCATATCTGTTAGGACCCCGATTCCAAGTCACATCGACCTAGCCGGTAACACCTCATATTACTTTGCGGCCTCACGCACGGTATTCCTACGGGTGTCGCCTTACCATGGCCCGGGACCATTTGCGCCTTTTGGCTCACGTATATGATAGTGTCGCTAGCTTCCATATGACAGAGAACCCGGGCCGACATGACTAGTCGTGAACCCAAAGTGGCACTAACTTATGGGGACAGGCATACATGAATCAACATCGAGCATGTCGGTCAGCAGCGTGTGAATCCGGGCTGTAGCAACAGGGCTAACAGGACTCCGGGAACCCGGGCTGTAGCAGGCTAGGCAGGACTCCGGATATCACCGCATGACATTTCCCCGAAGGGACGTATACAGAACGGCGTGAATCACATGCCGGACAGTCAAGTGTTCCGGAGCAAGAGTGTCAAGGCTAGCAGGACTCCGGTGAACCGGGTCAGAAGTGACTACTATGGCTCATGGAAGCACAAGACTACATTTCCCCATAAGAGAGGCTACCAGGGATAAACAACTAGGTTGTCGGATCCCACACATACCAAGCATTTCAATCATACACACATTATGCTCGATATGTGTAAATACAACATGGCATCACAACATAACTCTACGACTCAAGTATTTATTCATTAGGCTTCGAGGAGCGAGATATTACAAACATGGGTCTCATGACCCAACATTCAGAGCATACAAATCAAAGCACATGCGGAAGCTTAACATGTCTGAGTACAGACATCTACGAATGAAAAAGGCTATCTACCAGATCCTGCCGAGGGCACAAGATCGTAGCTGAGGTATCAAGCTAAACGTCGAAGTCCACACGGAACTACTAGCGAGACTGACATCTCTCTGCAAAACATAAAATAGGCAAACGTGAGTACAAATGTACCCAGCAAGACTTACATCAGAACTAGCTACATATGCATCGGTATCAATAAAGGGGTGGTGGAGTTTAACTGCAGCAAGCCAGCTTTGACTCGGTGTCTATCCTAAACTATGACTGCAAGTAACTCTTTTGAGGTGGCGCACACGAGTCCACATATTCACCATATCAATACACCACTATGGATCCGCTCCCTTCTCCCTACGAGAACGCCATCCATAGCACTTACTCTTATCTTGCGAGTTTTAGAGTATCCACTTTCACTTGTCTATGAACTGTACAGGCAACCCAGAAGTCCTTTACCGTGGACACAGCTATTTGAATAGATAATGTTAACCCTGCAGGGGTGTACTTCTTCACACACGCTCTCACCACTTATCGCTGTTTACACGACATGTACTCGGCAACCTTCAAGCGGAAGCCCAGCGAGGGTGTCGGCCACGACCTGACTAACCACACAAGACTCTAGCCCATGTTTATCGCCTATTCGGGTTCCATCCGCAAGGAGATCCGGCCGGGGTGTCACTCACGGCCCCAAACGATGTGTGCAGGGTTCCCGAGCCCACCATCCGGGTGCCACTCGGTACACCTGTGCCACGTGTGCCTAGTCTGTCCCTAAGCCCACTGCCGGGTGCCACTTGGTAGAAAAATAGCACTACCTACAAACACCAGAAACTAGTTGCAACTCCTGGACAGAGACCAAGTTGGTTAATAAGTTGAGAGGGGCCGAGTTACCGGAACCCAATGTGTGGTAGTAACTGTTCATGGATCACAAACACAGAACTCAGTTCCTGAGGACGGTTTCAATGAGACAACCCACCATGTACTCCTACATGGCCTCTCACCGCTACCTTTACCAAATCGTGTTCACACACTTAGCTCACACACAGAAGGACATGTTCACACACCTCCGATTCATCCCCGATGAATCGACCTCACTCAACTCTAAGCAAAGAGTGCATGACAAACAAGCATGAATGAGTAGGCACATCAGGGCTCAAACAACTCCTACTCATGCTAGTGGGTTTCATCTATTTACTGTGGCAATGACAGGTCATGCAAGGGAAAGGGGTTCAACTAGCGCAGCATGTAACAGTTGAAACGTTGTTGTCCTAATGCAGTAAAAGAGAGCAGGAGCGAGAGAGTGGGATTGTATCGGAATGAACAAGGGGGTTTTGCTTGCCTGGCACTTCTGAAGATGGCATTAAGTCTTCATCAGTGTCAACGATCACGACGTCGGAACAACCTCTACCGAGGGGGAACAACACAGGCAACAGGGATGAAACACGATCAATGCAATGCACAATATAATGCATGATCATGACATGGCAATATGCTGTGATTTGTGCTAATGCATCTAGCAACAATTTAAATGAGGTCCATATGAACCAAGGGTTCATATGCAAACTCCATAAGGGGTATTTAAAATGCCATTATCATATTTTCACTTATACAGGGGGTATAAGATGGTTGAACATGCATGAAAGTAGCATAAATGGAAGATTGGATTTTTCTGATAATTTTTCATATATAAAACTTTTCATTTGGAGTTACGGTTGAATTGCTATGATTTTTAGAAGTTTATACTATTTTCTGGAATTTCTAAATTATTTTAAATCCAGAAAATGATTATCTGCGTCATCATCGCGTCATGCTGACCTCAAGAGTCAATGCAGACCCGCTCAGTCAAACTCGACCCGGTGGAGCCCACCGGTCGATGACTCGGTCGGGTTTGGGTCACTGGCTGGTGGGGTCGGTCAAGGGTCACGTCAGCAAGGTCAATGCTGACGCGTGGGACCACTGTGCTGAACTAAAACTAAACATGGACTAAGCTTTGGTTAATTAAGGGTGCGGGGCCCATATGTCAGTGACGGAGGGGAGGTCAAACCCCTGGTCAACCGGGGCTAAACCACCGGCGGTCAAAGCGGTCAACCCGCCGGCGTTTAGCCGCCGGCGAGGCCGAACGCGGCGGAGGGCTCGGGATCTCTCCTCCGGCGCCCAATCGAGCAGCGGAGGGCACGCACGGGGAGCTGGAGCTCACCTGCATCTAGGGAGGCATGCAGTAGCAGCGGGGACGGCCGGAGCTCGCCGGAAACGAGCTCGAGGCGGCGCCAGTATTCGGGTGTTTGTGGCTACGGGGCTGTAGTGGCCGTGGCAGCGCGTTCATGGCACCTACAGCAGCTACGCGAGGCGGCGAGCATGTTGGACACGACGCCCGGGCCATTTGGTTGCCGGGGCCGCGTCAGCGGCGGGCGCAAGCGGCGGCGGGTGCGGTCAAGCTTGGTTCGGTCGCTACGGCATGCGAGGAAGAGAAATGAGAGCGGGAGAAGGGTCAGTGGCTCACTGCGAGTGCAGGGGAGCAAACGACGAGCTCGGGGAGGGGCTGGTGAGGTCGTGCGGCCGCCCACGATCTCGGGCAGAGGCGACGAAGATGGCGGGGCAGAGGATGATGCAGGGCATCCGACGTCGGGCAGCTCGGTGAGGATGAGGAGAGGGACTAGGCGGAGCTCCTGGGCATGTAAGAGAGGCGAGGGGGATGCGGTGGCCGCGGTGGTGGCGAACGGCGGCGATGAAGCCGTTCGGGTGGTGAGAGAGAGAGGTCCAGGGGAGGGGATGAGCACGGGGAAGAACGGGAGGGGGTCGAGGGGAGCGCGTGGCGTCACCCGAAGAGGCCACGGCTAAGCGGCAAGCAGGAGGTGGCGGGGCGCGTGCTCGCGTGCGGCGGCCACGCGCGTGCTGTCCTCCTAGCGGGAGGTAGGTGATGACTGGCACTGTGGGCCAGTGGGCTGCACAATGCTGGGCCAGCTGGGGCGCCAGATGGGCTGCAGGTAAGTTAGGTAGGTTTTCTGTCCTTTTCTTTTTTAGTTCAGTTTTCTATTTTTTCTGTTTTGTTTTGATTTAGTAAAAATACTAAACCATTTGATAAAATGCTGAAAATAATTGTGGGAACTTATGAAATTATTTCCAACAGCCCTCAACCATTATCAGTATTATTTGGGCAATTAAAATATTTATAGGAATTAAATTCCCAAATGCAAATACTTAATGGATTAATTCAAAAATGCAGAATGGCCTAGAAAATGTGCACCATTTTTGGCAGAGGTTCTAAACCAATTCAAAAATGATGAACTTTTCTGAAAAGCATTCTGGGTTTATTGAAAATATTTATGGTTGACCCTATTTGATTTAATCTTGGTGCTAGGGTTTATCATCCCCATTTCATATTTATTTCAAACTTTAAACATGATGCACACAAGAAGGGCTAGCCTAGTGCATACTAGAACTAGGGATGTGACAACTCACCCCTACTAAACAAGAATCTTGTCCCGAGATTCAAGTCGTGAGGTAAGAAGACAGAGGGGTCACAAGCTAACACAACCATCACGATCCAACTGTCCTTCTCAGAGATGTTGATTCATTGCTTCATATTGATCTTGACGTCTTTGCTTTCGAGATCTTCATCCAACTCAATGAATTCAGAAGGAAACTCTATCGGAAAGGACCATTGAAACTCTCCATACCAGGCTAAGGCAATTCTCAAATGATCGTTTGGCGGAGTGCGAAGGAATGGCATACCTGCATCTAGAATGGATGATGTGGACTACCTTGTTGAAGACAACGCAAGGGATGATTTTACTTGCACGTGCTCTCAAGAACTTGAACATTTCCATATTCATCAAGGTTTTACCAACATCCATGTCAATGATCCTGGCAACACAACATACTACCATGATGAATAGTGATGGACGAGCAGATGCAAAGGAAGATAACACCTTCTCAGATTTCACCTTAGCAATGCCAAGGTCACAAAATCTGGATAATCGACCGAGAGACATTTAGCACTCCGCTTCTAATGTTCTCCTTGATGTACCAGCTTAACCCAATACCACCGGTATCTGGAACATCAAGTAAAGGTCTGACTTCAGGAGAACAAAGGATCCATAAGGAACAACTTCTAAAATAAGTCGAACGACATCCTTATGGAGAGGATGGTCAACTTGCTCAGTTAAGATGATACCATAATAGATCTTCGGCTAGGTGTGTCGGCCAACATCAACCTTGTCGGGTCCTACATCATAGATCTTGGAATAGTTCCAACCATCATATCTGCCTGAGATTCAGATCTGGTCGGTAATAGGACATTTCAGACATCATGTCTGGAAAAGAAATTTTGCAACACAAATCGACAAGACGATGTTGCGAGATTCTCAAGAAATGAACTACAATAGCAAGCTCCAAAACATGAGCTGGTTCTGCTACATACATGTGAACATGATGTCCAAGACAAGCATGACCACATAGTAGTCTTATAATAAAACACTACCGAGTTCAGGTGGGGAACCATCATCGAGGATATCGAAGTCCTTGCATAAGTCTTGCTCTTAAGAAGGAACTTCTTCTCCTTGAGCAAATCAATCAGTGGCTTGGTGTGCTAGGGATGCATATGGAATGAAGATGATCAGTCTATCAACCCATTAGAATACTTCGCATGTGCATGACTGACTTGGGATGATTCTAGAGAAAGAAAAACATGCTTTCTTGAATTCACGGCGGCAACTTGCATCAAATGCACATGAATTAGAGGAAGTCACTTCTTTCATCCAAGCATATGATTTACGAACGGGTCATGAAGATAATGCTTATAAAAGTTTCCAATACTAGCTGGATGTTCAACACGGATCATGGAGAAGATAACAATGTTACTGACGGGATCAACAACAATTCATCTAGGTTTCCATATAAGTGGAGTTACAAAATAACGTGAACAAGGTGATAGCATTGGCCAGACCAAAAGGTATAATGGAGTATGCTTGAGGAAACAACCGCGAGTAAGACAACATTATGAATATCGTTGGTTCTGATTTGATTTGATGATAGCCCATACTCAAATCAAGGATTGGATAAGATGATAGGTCAATTAACTGATCACAAGGGTTAGTCGATGAAAATACCACCTTTATTCAACAGACATACAAGATATCCCTTAAAATGAACTAAGTCAAGTAAGCTTTTATCTTCCAACTCTCCAAGTTGTTGTTTAGCTTAACCAACTAGCTCGGGGTATCCGACACAGATTCTTGGAGAAAGGGTGGTTTATAGGGATAAACCAACTTGATCACGAGCTCAACATAGAGGTCAGGTGACGACCTCGTGATACTTTCGAGAAGATATTCGGAAAATCACGAACCACCAATATGTTACTAAGCTCGAGAACAATCTTGCTTTTCACGGCACGACGATATGATCAAAAGAGCGAGGAATCGATACGATCCCAACTCATTGATCGAAGAGTGCACCCGGAAGTAAGGACTAGGTGGCACGACCAATCTTAGAATGGTGATTCGACCAACATGCTAAGAATAAGATTATTGTCCTTTAACTACCAAGCAACAGAGTTGCTAGGAGTATTGATTTCACACAACACAATTCACTTGTCGGCATTCCAGTTACAACAACACGAGGACCGAGGAATGAATGATGATGGTGAGAAGTATCACTACATCAAGAATTCATAAAACATGGTGCAATTCCTATGATATTCTTTGACATAAATAGGGTAATACTCCAAGGTAGAACATAATCAAAATTTGGATTGGCATTTGATTTGCGGATTAAAACTGCTTTGACCCAATCCTGGATATGGATGAGGTACTGGAGTTTGTTTCTCCTAGTCATTCCAGAATAGAATGGCTTGACAGACCACAAGAATAATAGGCATCAATGAACGAATGCACGCATACTCTTGATTATCAATTGATAGATAGAGGTCAGAAAACAACTAAAGAGGGACAACTCAAAGGAACATATGTTTTTTCTGAGTTGTGGATGCATAGATTAGTATGTCGAGCGAAGCTAAACATTTCTTCCGGATAACCCATGTGGAAAGGGTAGAACTGGCAGATTCACAATTATTAATGGAGAACTCCTCAAAAGTACTCTGATTGTGATCCTTCGGTTGAGCGAGGAACTTCTACCATAAGCGGTTCATAGTATTTGGAAGAAGGAAATACCACGGACCCTTGCCGAAGGCATCTGCAGGGCCACTGCCAGGCCCACGCCGGCCAAGGCTCCGCCACCATTCGCATGCAGCTGCCAGCCCAACCAGCTGGGCAGGCACCTGCGTGGCAACATGCGGCTTCCAGGCCAACTCAGCAAGCACCTGCGTGGTGGCATGCAGATCTTCGTGAAGGCCCTGCCACCGCACCACCTCAGCAGCCTGCCTACCTACATGGCGTTGCACGCATCGCTGACCTAGGCGCGTGTCGAAGCGAGGCGGAGCGGCGACGGACAGGCCGGGCCTCGTTCCCGTCCCCGATAAAGCTAATGGACACCTAAGTAGCGCATTTAATGCACTTTGTCCCGTAATGCCGTGCGATAAGCTCGCACACTGTATACCTTTCCACCTCCTATGTGCCATTGTGGCAACCCCTTTTTGCCTATAAAAGGAGGCCCAAGGCGACCAGGAGAGGGATTCGGCTCTTTGGGACTACGCATCCACCATAGCTAGTCGAAAGCTCAAGAACACCCAATACATCCACTAAAGCAGGACTAGGGTATTACGCATCCTCGCGCCCCGAACCTGGGTAAATGATCTTTGTGCTAGCTCCTGGACCTGCTCTTCTCACAACCCCTCTCCCGCCGACCGTAGAAGGGATTCCAGTGATCCCATAGGTGTCATTCTTCACCGACACATGGAGATCGTGCGCACGTGGCAACCGTTTCCTGTGAAAATATCGGAAACTGAGCGGGAGACCGAAAGGTTTGAAGGAGGGCAAACACCAAAACAGTTTAAGGTTCAAAGTTGATTTCTTTTGCGACCAAGGATGCCGAAAATAAACTTTCTTCAGATCAAATTGAATGTTTTATGATAGACAACACAGATTGGACGAGAACGATTAGAGGGATAAAAGGGACCAAAACAAATCACCCAGCCAAACGAGGGAAAACACAAAACACGGAGCTATGAATGAGTTGTTCATTGGACCAAACACAAACACAACAAAACAAAAACAAATGAATGAAATCATAGAGAACAAAGCACCGACAATATAGATATCAGGATCAAGGATAATCGAATAGAATTCCTGAGATAATTTCTGCGAGAAGGATTAGTTCTTCTTCGCAAACCACATTTGTGTGGGCAACGATACTTTCATTTGTCTTGACTAGGCAGGAACATTCCTTCGACGAGATATGTAGTTCAGCTATGCATTTCAAGAGTAATCATATGAATATGCATTGAAGTTATTTCCAGAGACATGAGTATAATGATTTAAGGAGGTACGCATGTACTCCTTCTGTCGAATATTTGATTGATATCCTCTCGAGGAAGTTAGTGTCGATCTGTGAATAATAACCATTTCCTCGAAGAGATTCATTCTGCAAGTTCAAGTTAGCAGAGACAGACGGGTTTTCAATAATGCACTTTTTCACCCAAATTTGCTTCTTGGGTGAACCACTCCTGCAGTTAGTTCTATCGGCGTCCTGGGAACCGGGGTCCCCAGTCTTGCCTGCCTGCGGCCCAAGGCGTGGCTCCACCAGCGGCCCCCTACAGCTCATCTTCACCAGCAAACACTCAAGGCCCTCACGAGGGGCCAAGCCTCACGAGGCGGACGGTGCAAGACCTCCTCGGGGGCGGCCTCACCAGGCCGGCTCGCGAGGGGCGGAGAGATCAAGGCAAGGGGCACCTCGCGAGGTTCCAGTGACGCAAGCCATGACGACTGGAGCAAGGTGGGCGCCAGCACGCGCAGTGTCCTCGTTTCCTCTTTGGTGCTAAAGAGGCACGCGTAGGCGAGGAGTCCCGATGCATCAGGCAAAGGTTGCCATATCGGTGCAACGAGACCAAGACCAGCAGGACGGCAGGACGGATGTCACCGTGGAGCCCAAGACGGCGTCACCACCAGAGCCTTTGGCAGGGGAAGACCACCTTTAGTCAGGATAACTTGTACTAGTTGTCTCCCTTCGAATTTGGCCGTTGTGGCATCCCTTCCCTCTCAATATTTGGGAAGAGGACCAGGGCCTCTATAAATAGGGCTAGCCACCATCCTAGCAAGGGGACGGATCATTCAGATCATCCTCAACCACACAAGCTCACCAAGCACAAGAACACCTCTTCTTAGGAGGCTGTTCTTCCCTTGTAACTGTTCATCCTCAGCCCAAGATGCAATCCACCACACCACACAGGAGTAGGGTATTACACCACATCGGTGGCCCGAACCATTATAAACTCTTGTGTCTCTCGTTCTTTGAGTTCGTCGAGCTAGGCCTCGTGATTGTGGAGAGAGTGAGAAAGGGCGAGAGAGTTCTTCGTGCGCACCCCACTGTTCGAACCTCAAGGATTTGCTGGAACCTGAAATCCGACATTTGGCGCGCCAGGTAGGGGTGCGCCGAAGCTTTCCTTCCGTCGATCCACGCTCCCCCACCGCAGCGCCTTGCTTCCATGGCCGGCGTTGCTCTTCCGGCTAAGATGGCGGATGCCCAAGGCGGGGCCAGGGGGCTCGGAGCCTTTGCCTCTGCCTTGCGGCAGGTGCGGTGGCCGCCCAAGTTCAAGCTGGAGATGCCGCCGCGTTACAACGGTGCGGCGGACCCGTGGGCCTTCCTGCTGGCGTGTGAAGAGGCCGTCCTAAAGGCTGGGGGCGACGACAAGGTCATGGCCAACTGGCTTCCCAAGGCCCTCGCCGGTGCACCGCGTGCCTAGCTGCTCAACCTCCCAGGATGTACGGTGGCATCTTGGGAGGAGCTGTGCAGCCTCTTTGCTGCGCGCTTCGCGGCACCGGCGCCCCTCGCTGTAGCGGCCCTCCTCGGCGGCTCCCAAGCGCCACCCTCGAACCGTCACGCCAAGTCGTTCTTTCGCCAGATCGACGCCGCCTCCGCGCGGCAGGGGGCTCCTCCGGGTTGGGTGGCACCCAAGGCCGACCTGACCTTTGACACGGGGGATCACCCTGTCACCATCATCGGCTCGGGCGTGCTCCCAATGCTTTGCACGCCCACCATCTGCAGCGTAGCCGTCACTAAGACCCTCATCGATGGCGACGCTGGCCTCAACGTGCTCTCTGTGGAGGCTTTTAGCCTCCTTCACGTACCGCTCAAGCGGCTCCGCCCCAGCAAGCCCTTCTCCGGGGTCGGCGGCGGCTCCTCTAGTCCCCTAGGGCAGATCCGTCTTCCTGTGACCTTTGGCACCCGCGACAACTACCGCACGGAGCTGATTGACTTCGACATCGCCCACATTGGCCTTCCGTACAACACCATCCTCGGGTACCCAACTCTGGCTCAGTTCATGGAGGCCACCCATCCAGCCTACAACCTCATGAAGATGCCCGAGAGCAAGGACGTCCTCACCGTAGTTGGAGATACCAAGGAGGCTATGGTGGCGCTCAAGCTTGCCCTCAAGACCGCCGCGACGGCGCGGCCGACCGACGAGGCCACCTCGGGAGTCGAGGAGGTTGCGCCGGCCAAGAAGAAGCAGTTGTTCACTCAAGATCGGGCAGAGACCAAGCAGGTGCCGGTCGAGGAAGATGGGTCCTCTGGAGCCACCTTCACAATAGGTGCCACCCTCAACCCAGATCAAGAGGAGGCATTGGTGAAGTTCTTGCGCGCAAACAAGGAAGTATTCGCCTGGGATCCCAAACAGCTGGTAGGGGTCCCAAGAGGGGTGATCGAGCATCACTTAAGGGTGTGCCCCAATGTGCACCCTGTGAAGCAGAAGGCGCGGCGACAGTCCATAGAGAAGCAGTCCTTCATCATCCAGGAAACCCGCAAGCTAGAGGCAGCAGGTGTCATTCGCGAGGTTCGGTACCCCGAGTGGCTGGCGAACCCCGTCGTTGTGCCAAAGAAAGGCGGGAAGGAGCGCATGTGTATCGACTTCACCAACCTCAACATGGCCTTCCCCCAAGACCCGTTCCCGCTTCCGTGCATTTACCAGATTGTCGACTCCACCGCCGAGTGCGACCTGCTATGCTTGCTGGATGCATTTTCAGGCTATCACCAGATCAAGATGGTAGTAGAGGATGTGGAGAAGACGGCCTTTCTATCCCCGTGCGGGGTGTACTGCTACACTTGCATGCCATTCGGGCTGCGCAACGCGGGTGCAACCTTCCAACAGCTGATGCACATCGCCCTAGGTCAGCAGCTTGGAAGGAACGCTGAAGCCTACGTTGATGACATTGTGGTAAAGTCGCGGGACGTGAGAACTTTGATTCAGGACCTGGAGGAGACCTTCGCGAGCCTGCGCCAGGTGGACTTGCGGCTCAACCCGGAGAAGTGCATGTTTGGCGTCCCCTCCGGCAAGCTGCTGGGCTTCCTCGTGTCCCACCGGGGGATCGAGGCCAACCCAGAGAAGGTCAAGGCGATTGAAGACATGAGCCCACCACAAACCCTCAAGGACAAGCAGAAGCTTGCCGGCTGCGTGACTTCGCTGGGACGCTTCATCTCCAAGCTGGGAGAGCGCGCCCTGCCGTTCTTCAAGCTGATAAAGAAGAAGGACCCATTCGAGTGGACCCCGGAGGCTGACCAAGCGTTTCAAGACCTCAAGAGATACCTGACAAGCCCCCCGGTGATGGTGGCGCCTCGCCCTCTTGAGCCCCTGGTGTTTTACCTTGCCGCCACTCCTTACTCTGCTAGCGCAGCTCTGGTGGCTGTCGGCGTTCTGGGAACGGGGGTCCCCAGACTTGCCTGCCTGCGGCCTGCGGCGTGGCTCAAAGGAGGCCCAGGACAGCCCATCTTCATCAACGCAAGCTCAAGACCCTCGCGAAGGGCCAAGCCTCGCAGGCGGACGGCGAGGAGCTTCTCGAGCACGGCCTCGTCAGCTGGCTCATGAGGAGGCGGAGAGTTCAAGGCAGGGTACCTCGCGAGGTGCCCATGACGCAAGCCATGATTTACCAAGGGCGCCGGCCAGCGCCCGGCAGTGTCCTCCTTTCCTCTTTGGTGCAAAGGGAGCAAGCGCAGCGAGAGCATCAAGCAAAGGCATCCGCTTTCGTGCAACAAGACCAAGACCAGCCCAACGGCTGGAAGGAGTCATCGTGGAGCCCAAGCAAAGGCGTCATCACTAGAGCCTTTGGCAGGCGAGGACCAACTTTAGTCAGGATAAGTGTACCCGTTGTTCACCTTCAAAATGGCCAATTGTTGGCGCCCTTCCCGCTCAATATTTGGGAAGAGGCCCAGGGCCTTCTCCTATAAATAGGACTAGCCACCCACAAGGTAGAGGGGACGAACATTCAGAAAGATAGCAAGAGAACAAGCGAGAGATAGAGAGAGGCGACTGAACACCACCTAGTAGTTCATCGCACCCGCCAAGAACAGACCCTCGCGAGGCTGTTCTTCCTTGTACTGTTCCTTATCAGCCCAAGAGGAAATCCACCACACCACAAACTAGAGTAGGGTATTACACCACAACGGTGGCCCGAACTAGTATAAAGCTTGTGTCTCTTGTGCTGTCCCGTTAGTAGTTTAGGTCCCTGCGATTCGGCGAGGTACGAGACGGTGGAGGGTCGGATCTCCGTGATGCACCCCAAAGTGTTCGAACCTCAAGGGTCTGCCGAACACGAAATCGACAACTGGCGCGCCCGGTAGGGGCGCTGAATCTGCTCCCGTCGCCTCGTTCTTCCCCGACCACCGCAACCATGTCTGACGCCCGTCGGGCCCGCGCCGAGCGCCGAGCCGCCCTCGCCTCCCATGTCGCCCAGACAGCTCCCGTCGGCGGGCGCCCTCGTCGTTCCCCGTCACCTGCCGTCAACGCCGCCACCGGCCCGGCGGGAACGAGCAGCAAGCATCGTCCCAGCACCTGTCCATGAGGCGGGACGGCCGCACCGCCACGCCTTCGCTCACCCTCGCTGGTTCTTCGTCACGCTACGCGCTTCGCTGCCATGGAGGCCCGAGCTGCACTCATCACGGCAACGAGCTCTGCGCTACCGCCTTCTGTCGACGACGTCTACGAAGAATGGCTCGACCGAAGTCGCCGAAGCTCGTCTGCTGCAGAGGCGCCCAAGACCGTCCGCCTCGCCGCACTGCACCCCGCCCTTGCGGGCGATGAAGCTCCCGGGGCGCCTCAGCTGCCTCCTCCTCAAGAAGGCGCCCTGGCCCCAAGGCGCGCGGCCCCTGGGCGGAACCCGTTCCTCCAGGCGCCGGTGCGGCAAGAGCAGAGCTGTCAAGAAGTTCCTCGCCCACAAGAAGCTGCCCGAGCGCCTCCGCTTCCAAAGATAAAGTTAGGACCCTGCGCCCCTCAACCAAGGCGCAGGTAGGCCCACAAGACCAAGCTCTCTGTCGTCCGAGGCCCCCGCGGCCACGACGGGCTGCCGCGCCTTCACCTCCGAGCTGCGCAGCGTCGCGTGGCCCAACAAGTTCAAGCCAGACCTGCCTCCTCGCTACGACGACACAGCTGACCCTACGGAGTTCCTCCAGCTCTACGAGCTGGGCATCGAGGCTGCCAACGGGGATGAAAAGGTCATGGCGAACTGGTTCCCCATGGCGCTCAAGGACGGAGCCCGCACTTGGCTCCTGAATATGGCCCCAGGCATGATCTCTTCCTGGGCCGAGATGCGCACCCGCTTCATCGCCAACTTCCAAGGTACTCGCGACCGGCCACCCGCCGTAAGCGACATGCGCCGAATCAAGCAGCAGCCAGGGGAAACCCTACAAAAGTACATCCAACGCTTCAACAACGCGCGCCTCAAGATCCCCAGGGTAACGGAGGACGCCATCATCTCCGCCTTCTCCGACGGCGTGCGCGACGTCAAGATGAAGGAGGAGCTGGCGATGCATGAAGATCTGTGCACCTCCCTGGAGCTGTTCAACTTGGCGACCAAGTGCGCCAGGGCTGAGGAAGGACGCCTCTCCCTCCTCGAGTTTCCTGCCATGGATCCCAAGAGAAGAAGTCCAAGGCCAAGGACGAAGCGCCAAGGGGGCTGCCGCATTCGGCCGAACCAGACACCAAGCGAGGCAGAGATCAACCCGAGTCCTCCAAGGGCAGCCGGTACTGCGTGTACCACGACCTCCACACCCACAACACCAATGAATGCCAAGAGCTCCGGGCTGTACGCGAAGGAAGGTCGGTAGACGCCCCGAGCGCAGCGACCGGGGCTACGGCTGAGGAGGAGGAAGGAATGCAAGACGTTGGGAAGACCGCAGCCCGCGCCAAGGGTGGCGCGACCAACCTCGCGAGGACCGCTGGCAAGACCCACCTTGCAAGGGAGGCTGGAGGGATCAGCCTCGCGAGGACCGCCCGCAGGGGAATGCAGGCCTCCCTCCGCTGCCGCCGCCACAAAGGAGAATTGAAGACCTTCATCAGGACGAGGGGCTGGGGGCTTCCAGGAAGCGCGTGCGATCGCCTGCATCCTGGGCGGAGCTCAAGCCCCAGCCTCTCAGCGCATCTTCAAGCAGTTCGCCCGCAAAGTGAATGCAGTCCTCCCTAAGCTCGAGGCCACGCGCCCTCTCAGGTGGTCGGCGTGCGCCATCATGTTCAGCTCAGCGGATCAGCTCAAGTGCGCAGCCACAGCGGAGTTCTCCCGATGCTTTGTTCCCCAATCATCAAGAATGTGCTAGTCACCAAGACCTCAACGACGGCGGAGCAGGGCTCAACGTCCGTCCGTGGAGACATTCAACAATCTTCAAGTGCCTTACAGTCAGCTTCAGCCAACCAAGCCTTTCTCCGGAATCACCGACGGCTCCATGGTCCCGATCGGGCAGGTCCGCCTTCCTGTCACCTTCGGGGCTCGCGACAACTACCACACCGACCTCATCGACTTCGACGTCGCCCACATTCGCCTGCCGTACAACGCCATCCTCGGGTACCCAGCGTTGGCCAAATTCATGGCCATAACCCACCATGGCTACAACGTCCTCAAGATGCCGTGAAGCGGCGGGGTCATCACGGTGCCACTGTGAAGAGAGAGACGCAGCAGTGCTCCCTCGGAGCGAGCCTTTCAGCCGCATCGCTAGAAGACCTGCACCACAGCAGCAGGAGGCCTCCCGAGGCCGCACCAAGAAGAAGAAGACATCGACCGGCCTGGCTCCTCAAGAGGCAGGCCCCTCGTGGCCCGCACCAGGCCGTGGGGAGCCTCCTTCCATCGCGCATAGGAAAGCGCGCCCGGCGCCCTCCTCAGCAGGGCTCGGGGCTCTCCACGAGGGCCGCCGACCTCGCCAAGGTCACGAGGGAGGCGCTTGGGCACCACGTGGAGGCGTGCTTCGAAGCACGTTTCCCGCAAGCAGGAGCAAGGCAAGGAGGGCCCGAACCCTCAGGAGTTCGTCAGCTAGGCCATTCAAGAGCTACAGGAGTCAAGGGTCATGAGGGGCAGCCGCCGCCTACCCGCTGTGGCCCCCCATCCAGGCGAGGATGGTGGGCTGCGCGTCTGCATCGACATACCAGGGCTCAACCGAGCCGCCTCAAGAGCGCCTGCCCTCGCGAGTGGGGACGCTATAGGTCCGCCCCCACAGCCACGCAGTGTATGCCTTATGACCTGCCAACGCGGCAACAAGCGCACTGGCCTCATGAGGGCCATTCTGGAGGCTCAAGAGGTCAGGCACGCCGCAGCCCTGGCGGAGATGGAGATGGCTCCCGAGGAGCCGCCAGCGCCTTCGGATCTTCCCGAGGCCCCTGGGCCTGGGGGCTCGTGAGGATCGGCTCACGCAGCCCACCGAGTCTGCTACACCAACACCCCTTCGTCCCCAACATCACCACGTGACATCTTTAAGTTTTATTTCCGGATGGGAGTGCCTTCAGGGCTGCATTATTCCCAGGCCGTGTGGGTCCGTCCCTGCGGCATGTATCCCTTTTATTTCATGTCATTATCCTATCCTGTTGGGGGCGCCCCTCGGGCTGCATCATCCCCAAGCCGCTTGGGCCTGTCCCAGCAGCATGTATCCTTCTTGCGTTTTCCTTAGGATTATGCTCTCGCTCCACCATGCTTGTTATTCGCGCCTTTTCCGGTGGCGAAATCTTGCACGTTAAAGGGGGATGCCTGAGCATCGCGACTCAGGGCTCCTACCGGCTCTCCGGCCCTCACCCTCTGGTCTTGTCCATGGCATCGCGACCTGGCTTGCCAGCGGCGGCTGAGACCAGCCCGAGAGCTGGGACCCGAGGACGAGAGTTGTCAGATCCGACCCAGCTTGCGCTGTTAAAGGGGAGCCTGAGCATCACGACTCGTGGCTCCCTACCGGCTCTCCGGCCCTCACCCTCTGGTCTTGTCCATGGCATCGCGACCTGGCTTGCCGGCGAGGGCTGAGACCAGCCCGAGAGCCGGGACCGAGGATGTAGAGTTAGTCATCTAACCCAGCTTATGCTGTTAAAGGGGGTGCACGAGCATCGCGACTCGGGGCTTTACGGGCTCTCCGGCCCTCACCCTCTGGTCTTGTCCATGGCATCGCGACTGGCTTGCCACCGACGGTTGAGACCAGCCCGAGAGCCGGACCCAAGACGTAGAGCACCAGATCTCGCCAAATTTGCGAGAACACACTCAAGATAAGGCTCCGAGCCAGCGCAACCCGCCTTGAGGAAGGGCCCGTGGAGTCCCGCGCTGGCTCACGGGTGCCCAGACACCTCGGCCCAGCCCTACCGTGCCAGCCCACGTGTCGCAGTGGGTCAGATATCGCCTGGGCTCCTCCCTGCAGGGGAGCCCTCCCACGCATCAGTGGAAGCACCATGCTCGCGCTTAGCCGACGACACTGCCAAGGAGCGGCTATGCCCGTACGCATGCGGAAGCACTATGCTCCGCGCTGGTGATAAACAACTGAGGGTGGCCTCCGGGTCGCATCAACCTCAGGGAGCCCAGAGCTCAGTGTCCGGCCTCATCGCGACGCCTCCCCTCGGGAGCGCCGCGCGAGGGGGCTGGACACGGGGGCTGCGCTTGGGTCACGCCCAGACGCACGCCCCCCAGCCTGGCCCCTCGGGCCTGGTTCGTCGCACGTCCCTCCCCGAGTGGAGCCAAGGTACGAATGCCGTTTGAGCTTCAAGGGGGACTCCTGAGCATCGCGACTCAGGAGCCTAGCTGGTCACGTAGCCCCTCACCCCTTAGTTCCGAAAGGCTAATGGCAGTTGAGGTATGCGCGGGGCCGGGCTCTGCAGACGTAGAATGGTAGATCCGCCCTCGTCTCACCTCCCTACTTGTTGTTCGTGTGCCAAGGGGGACTCCTGAGCATCGCGACTCAGGAGCCTAACTTGTCACGTAGCCCCTCACTCCTTGGTCCCGTCCTGGTTTCCAGTCCGGGGCTAGCAGCGAGTGAGGTATCTTGTGAGGCGGGCTCTGCCGACGTAGAACATAAGCAATTAGGAAGCACAAATTTCAAGGAATTCGAAAGCAAATATTACAGTCCACAATGTTATCGCAATACCAAATGCAAGTTTAAACGCCTCCCCGAGGCATGATACATGTGCAGGAATTAAAAGCAGGACAGGAGCCACAACGGAGTCACTTGTCGGCGGTGGAGCAGCTGGAGTGGGTTCGCCTCGTGGAGCAGGGCCGGGCAGCGCCTCACTTCGCTTGGTGTCAAGGCCCGGAACTTCCCCAACAGAGCCTCCGCGCGACCCTTCACAGCCTCGGCAGCGGTAGCTGCATGCTCGCCGCTTGCTGGCTCCAGCAGGCTGTCCAGGTCGACGCTGGGATCGCGAAGGTAGACGTGGGTGAGGACCCCCATCAGTGCCGCAGAAGACAAGACACGCGCCTCGGCCTCAGCCGTGGGGCCAAGACCAAGGGAGACATCTTCAAGAGCGCGAACCAGGAAGGGAAGCAGCTTGGCGGGGCCGTCCTCTGCGCCGGCCAGTGGGCTCTCCAGGCCGCTATCATAAAGCTCCCTCAGCAAGGCGCGAGCCTTCACCTCCATATCCATGAAGGCCACGCGATCTTCGGCAAGAACCCGCGCCTTGTCGTCCAGCTCGACTTTCCTCGCCTCCAGTTCCTGCTCCAGCGCGCCTAGGCGGTCACGACGCTTCTTCAGCCTGGCCTCCTGGTCCTTGACGGCCGCCTCGCGAGCCTTCATGCTTTCCTCCTGCTCCTGGCGGAGGCGGGCCTCCTCGGCAAGATGGTTCTGCAGGCCCTTCAGCTCGCCCTCCAGCGTCTCACAACGACCTTGGATGCTGGCTGCCTCCCCCAGGGCAGCATCGCGGGCAATCTTCGCCTCACGGACAGCCTGTTTCTCCTCGTCGCAAGCCGTCGAGGCCTGGACCAGCGCCGCCCGAATCGAAGCGTCGGAGCGAATCCAGCCAGAGGCCAGCTCCAAGCGCCCGGCCACCAAGCGAGGGTCGGCGCCCAGAAGATCCTGCCGCAGCCGGTCCAATTCAGCGGCAGCACGATCCAGTACTGTGGGAGGAGTCGGAGAGACAACAGTTGGTGGAGTAGGAGGAGAAGACGGCTGTGTGACCACTGCGCCCTGAGGCGGAACCAGCGGCGCCATGGCGACAGTGGAGGCAGCGCCAAGCAAGGGCACCTCGGGAGTCGCCTGGGTCAAGGGGCTGAGCTTCGCCCAGCCAGGCCTCGGCCAGCCTCGCGAGGACGCCCGGGCAGGATAGGCCTGGGCGTCAGGATCACCTTCTTTTTCGGGCAGAGGCACCGCCACGGATGGGGCCTCTGAAGCCCCCTTCAGCTTCTTCGTCATGGTGCCACCGTCAAGGACATGGACATCGATCTCGTCGACGAGCAATAATCAAGACGGGAAGTGCACTTACAGGTCGCAGCCGGTGGATTCGAGCAGCCTCCGCCATACTTGAAGCCCGAGAGCCGCTGCAGGGATCAGCTTCAAGGGGACCAGGAGCAGGAGGCACGTCTCATGATCGCCCGGGGCCGGGCGGACCAGCTGGGACCAGCCCAGTCTGGTCCTTCTTCGGGATCCGGGGCAGGCTTCTGCCTCCCTGCTCATCCTCATCCTCGTCGTCATCACTCTTGGGGAGGCGGAGAATGCGGGACCTGCGCCGCAGGGGAGGAGCCCTAGACTCCGCACTCGAGTCAACCCCCTCTCCCGGCTCTCTTTCCTCCACCTCTTCGCTGGAGTCGGAAGAGGACACGTCCACCAGGTCCTCCGGAATCTCCACGGGCACGGGCCCATCCCCATTGAAGACCGGCATGGGCCCCACTACCTGCTCCCATTCCTCGCGAAGGAACAAGGGCGCGGGGGCGCCCTCCAGTCTCGCCACATCGCCCGCAACCAAGGACTGGAGGATCGTCGCCAGATCCCCGCTGGCCAGGGCCATAGGGCTCGAGTGAGGCCTCCACATCGGAAGCGAATCTTGGCGGCCGGAGCCAGTTGGTGCTCAGAACTCCATCGGCGACGCACCGGTCAGCTTCGCCGCCGCCGCGTTGGCCGGCTTCAGATCTGCATCCATCTTCTCCAGCACCAGCTTCGCGCGGGGATCCTGAAGCTCCACTCGGGACCAGTCGTCGGAGCTCTCGGGGCACTCCGTGGGCAGGATCAGCCGAGGGTGGATGCGCCCAGCATCCACCAAGACCCACTTGCTCCTGAAGCCCTCAATCCGCTTCCTGTGGTTTGAATGGCAATGGCTCCGCCATATGCGACGAAGCTCGCACACGCGGAGGCGGAACCACGGGAGGTTCGGAGGGAGAAATAATGGCACAGCAAGGCCACCGAGGGCTTCACCCCGACATGGGCCTCACAATAATAGGCGAAGATTGCTAGAAGAAGGACGGAGTTGGGATGGAGGTGCAGAGCTTGAATGTTGTAATGACGGAGGACAGAGAAAAAGAACTCAGAGAAGGGAGGCACCAGACCAGCAATGATGGCGCTCCCGAAGAAAGGGTAGAAGGTACTCCCCCGACCCTCAGGGGCGGTGGAGCCGGCCTTGAACGCTTCCGCTCTGTTGACGCCCTGCGCCTCCGCCATCCGACGCACCAGGGCGAGGCTCGCCCCTGACACATTTGGCGGGTCCAAGGCAGGAGAGTACCTAGCTCCGGCCGGGGCTTGGCGAGGAGCCATGACTGGCTAGGGCACGCAGGCGGAGTGTATCTGAAGATCTTGGAAGCAGAGAGGAGAGGCGCAAGAAAGGGGATCTGAGCAGAATCGGAGAAAGTAAAGGAGGCAAGGAAGATGCCGCTCTGTTATCAACCCACGCTGTTGCAGGCGCACGCGATCAATCAACCGCCACGCTGCCGCCCGAGGTCCGCAGGCTGTTAGGGCCCACGACGCCAGCGCTTGCCCTTTCGCCTCTCTGCCAGCCAAGTTCGGGCGCGCCAGGCCCGGGCTCTTGTCGGCGTTCGGGAACGGGGTCCCCAGACTTGCTCACTGCGGCTGCGGCGTGGCTCAAAGGAGGCCTGTGACAGCCCATCTTCATCAACGCAAGCTCAAGACCCTCGCGAGGGCCAAGCCTCATGAGGCGGACGACGAGGAGCTTCTCGTGCACGGCCTCGTCAGGCTGGCTCATGAGGAGGCGGAGAGTTCAAGGCAGGGTACTCGCGAGGTGCCCATGACGCAAGCCATGATTTACCAAGGGCGCCCACTGGCGCCCAGCCCGCCAAGTGTCCTCCTTTCCTCTTTGGTGCAAAGGGAGCAAGCGCAGCGAGAGCATCAAGCAAAGGCATCCGCTTTGATTGCAACAAGACCAAGACCAGCCTAACGGCTGGAAGGAATCATCGTGGAGCCCAAGCAGGCGTCATCACTAGAGCCTTTGGCAGGCGAGGACCAACTTTAGTCAGGATAAGTGTACCCGCTGTTCCCCTTCAAAATGGCCAATTGTTGGCGCCCTTCCCGCTCAATATTTGGAAAGAGGCCCAGGGCCTTCGCCTATAAATAGGACTAGCCACCCACAAGGTATAGGGGACGAACATTCAGAAAGATAGCAAGAGAACAAGCGAGAGATAGAGAGAGGCGACTGAACACCACGTAGCAGTTCATCGCACCCGCCAAGAACAGACCCTCGCGAGGCTGTTCTTCCTTGTACTGTTCCTCATCAGCCCAAGAGGCAATCCACCACACCACAAACTAGAGTAGGGTATTACACCACAACGGTGGCCCGAACTAGTATAAATCTTGTGTCTCTTGTGCTGTTCCGTTAGTAGTTTAGGTCCCTGCGATTCGGCGAGGTACGAGACGGTGGAGGGTCGGATCTCTGCGCGCACCCCAGTGTTCGAACCTCAAGGGTCTGCCGGAACCCGAAATCCGACAGTGGCGGTTCGGGAAGAGCGCCAGGCCAAGGATGCGTCACACCGAGCCACGCCCCCAGGCGGGGCGATACAAGACCCGGAGGGCACCGCAAGGGCTGGAGCAGAGCCAACGGACGACCAGGCTAGGCAAGACGGCGCCCTTGGGCCTGCCGAGGCTCCAATGAGCGACCAGGCTTCGGGGGTTCCTTCACCTCGGGTGGCGCCCCAACCTCCGATAGACGTAGGCCTTGTCGACGTGCCTAAGGGAGTCCTAGACTAAGGGTCCTCGGACGTCCGGCCTGTTAGCCATGGGCCGGACTGATGGGTTGTGAAGATGCGAAGACCGAAGAGTACACCCGTGTCCGGATGGGACTCTCCTTGGCGTGGACGACAAGCTTGGCGACCGAATATGTAGATTCCTTTCCTTTGTAACCGACCTTGTGTAACCCTAGATCCTCCCGGTGCCTATATAAACCGGAGGACTTAGTCCGGAAAGGGGAGATAATCATTACCATAGTCATACAGGCTAGACTTCTAGGGTTTAGCCATTACGATCTCGTGGTAGATCAACTCTTGTAATACTCATATTCATCAAGATCAATAAAGCAGGAAGTAGGGTATTACCTCCTTAGAGAGGGCCCGAACCTGCGTAAACATCGTGCCCCCTGTCTCTGTTACCATCGACCTTAGACGCATATTTCGGGACCCCCTACCCGAGATCCACTGTGCCGTCTATGAAAGGTTCGATGGCCCTGAGGGAGTCCTGGATTAGGGGGTGTCCGGATAGCCGGACTATAACCTTTGGCCGGACTCCTGGACTATGAAGATACAAGATTGAAGACTTCGTCCCATGTCCGGATGGGACTTTCCTTGGCATGGAAGGCAAGCTTGGCGATACGGACATGTAGATCTCCTCCCATTGTAACCGACTCTGTGTAACCCTAGCCCTCTCCAGTGTCTATATAAAACGGAGGGTTTTAGTCCGTAGGACGAACAACAAACATACCATAGGCTAGCTTCTAGGGTTTAGCCTCTTTGATCTCGTGGTAGATCTACTCTTGTACTACCCATATCATCAACATTAATCAAGCAGGAGTAGGGTTTTACCTCCATCGAGAGGGCCCGAACCTGGGTAAAAACATCGTGTCCCTTGTCTCCTGTTACCATCCGCCTAGACGCATAGTTCGGGACCCCCTACCCAAGATCCGCCGATTTTGACACCGACATTGGTGCTTTCATTGAGAGTTCCTCTATGTCGTCATCTTTAGGCCCGATGGCTCCTCCGATCATCAACAACGATGCGGTCCAGGGTGCGACTTTTCTCCCCGGACAGATCTTCGTATTCGGCGGCTTTGCACTGCGGGCCAATGCGCGTGGCCCTCTGGAGCAGATCGAAAGCTACGCCCCTGGCCATCAGGTCAGATTTGGAAGTTTGAACTACACGGTGGACGTCGCGGAGACTTGATCTTCGACGGGTTCGAGCATACCGAAAGCGCCCCGATCACATTACGATGGGCATGATCTAGCTCGCTCGCCACGAACAGTGCCCTGGAGGCCGCACCCTTGTCCGCTCCGACCCTTAGCTCAGAGCCGACTGCGCCAATCGAGGACGGATGGCTGGACACCGCCTCGGGGGCTGCAATCTCTACGGCGATGGAGCCGAACACCAGCCTTGTCCTCTGCGAAGCCCGTGACTCCAAGGTGCCGGACTCCTCTCCGGACTCTAAACCTTTCGCGCCCCTGCCGATCGAATCCGATTGGGCGCCGATCATGGAGTTCACCGCCGCGGACATCTTTCAGCACTCGCCCTTCGGCGACATTTTGAATTCACTAAAGTCTCTCTCTTTATCAGGAGAGCCCTGGCCGGACTATGGTCAGCAAGGCTGGGATGCGGACGATGAAGAAATTCAAAGCCCACCCACCACCCACTTCGTAGCCACTGTCGATGATTTAACCGACATGCTCGACTTCGACTCCGAAGACATCGACGGTATGGACGCCGATGCAGGAGAAGACCAAGAACCAGCGCCTATAGGGCACTTCAAGGCCACCTCGTCGTATGACATATACGTGGTGGACACCCCAAAAGAAGGGAAGGGCGATGGAACAACAGAGGATGACCCCTCCAAGAAGCAGCCTAAGCGCCGGCGTCAGCAGCGCCGCTCTAAATCCCGCCAAAGCAAAAACGGCGATTCCGGCACGGGAGATAATAACACCCCGGACAGAGCCGAAGACAACCCCCTTCAGCAGGATTCAGCACAGGAGGATGGAGAAGCTAGCCTCATGAGAGAGCGGCAGACAGAGAGGTAGAGGACGATAATTACATGCCTCCCTCTGAAGACGAGGCAAGCCTCGGCATTTACGCATTTAATTTGTCATGCCCGAGGATCCCGTCGAACAAGAGCGTTTCAAACGTGGGATTATGGCCACGCCGAGCAGCCTCAAGAAAAAACAGCAACAACTTAGAGCTGACCAAGACTTCGCTAGCCGACAGATGGATCAAGTCCTTGCGGCCGAAGAGCATGGACTCGAACGCCTCCAAGAGCTACTCAAAGCGCAGGCTGCTACCCGATTAGAGGAGGAAGCACCTAAACCTACATCACCGGTGCACGACGCGTCGGCCCGGCCACCTCGTACACGACGAAGAGGCCTCTCGGCCCTCCACTCAAGCCGCACTCAAAGGCCGCTCAAAAATACCAAGGCACGGGAAATGCGCGGACTGCGAGATATATTGGAGGACAAGGCAAGCCAAACAAGATCGATCTACGGATTGCGTGGGCGCCCCATGACACGTGACGATAACCGTCATGCCGGATATGGCAAATCCGGCCGGGCCGAACACAGTAGGCAAAGATCATTTGAGCTACGTCGTGATATAGCCCAGTACGGAGGCGCCGCACACCCACTATGCTTCACAGATGAAGTAATGGATCATCAAATCCCCGAAGGTTTCAAACCCGTAAACATCGAATCATACGATGGCACGACAGATCCTGCGGTATGGATCGAGGATTATCTCCTTCATATCCACATGGCCTGCGGTGATGACCTACACGCCATCAAATACCTCCCACCCAAGCTTAAAGGACCAGCTCGGCATTGGCTTAACAGCTTGCCAGCAGAGTCAATTGGCTGTTGGGAGGACCTGGAAGCCGCATTCCTCGACAATTTCCATGGCACCTATAAAAGCGACCAGACGCTGATGACCTAAGCCACATAATTCAGCAGCCAGAGGAATCGGCCAGACAATTCTGGACACGGTTCCTAACCAAGAAAAATCAAATAGTTGACTGTCCGGACGCAGAGGCCCTCGCAGCCTTCAAACATAACATCCGTGACGAGTGGCTTGCCCGACACCTAGGACAGGAAAAGCCGAAATCCATGGCAGCCCTCACAACACTTATGACCCGCTTTTGCACGGGAGAAGAAATCTGGCTAGCTCGTAGTAATAACATGACCAAGAGCCCTGGTAATTCGGATACCAAGGACAGCAATGGCAGGTCGCGTCGCAACAAGCACAAGCGCGCGTGCTTGGCGACAATGCCGAGGATACGGCGATTAATGCCGGATTCGTAGGCTCTAAACCGGTCGTGGAAAAAGCCATTTAAAATAAATACTCCGGGCCCGTCCAGTTTGGACCGAATACTCGATCGCTCGTGCCAGATACACGACACCCCCGAAAAACCAGCCAATCACACCAACAGGGATTGTTGGGTGTTCAAGCAGGCAGGCAAGTTAAATGCCAAAAACAGAGACAAGGGGCTGCATAGCGATGACGAGGAGGAGCCCTGGCTGCCGAACAATAGGGGACATAAGGGCTTCCCCCCACAAGTGCGGACGGTAAACATGATATACGCAACCCACATACCCAAAAGGGAGCGGAAGCATGCACTCAGGTACGTATATGCGTTGGAGTCAGTCGCCCCAAAGTTCAACCCGTGGTCCTCCTGCCCGATCACTTTTGATCGAAGGGACCACCCCACTAGCATCCGCCATGGCGGATTCGCCACATTGGTTCTAGACCCAATCATTGACGGATTTCACCTCACTAGAGTCCTTATGGGCCAGTGGCTGACTTTGAACCTGCTTTATCAGGATACAGTGCGAAAAATGGGCATAGATCCCTCAAGGATTAAACCCACATAGACGACCTTTCAAGGCGTCATACCAGGTGTAGAGGCCAACTGTACAGGCTCAGTTACACTTGAGGTGGTCTTCGGATCCCCGGATAATTTCTGAAGCAAGGATTTAATATTCAACATAGTCCCGTTCCGGAGTGGCTATCACGCACTGCTCGGACGAACCGCATTTGCAAAGTTCAATGCGGTGCCGCACTACGCATACCTCAAGCTCAAGATGCCAGGCCCTCGAGGAGTCATTATGGTCAATGGAACACACGAACGCTCTCTCCGAACGGAGGAGCATACGGCTGACCCTCATGGCCGGAAGTACAAAGTAGCCTCTCAAGGCAATTCTCGATCCGGCTATTAAACGTTCCGGACACCGTCAAGCGCCGGAGTAACCTACAACAAGACCGCCTGCACGCTCCGGAAAGCAAGCGTAGCAATGCGGCCCCAACCCCAGCCCTCGCGAAATTGCGAAACCAGTACTACACGTACATAATTACGCTCTAGAAATACCATGGGCATAGGGGGAGGGGCATGACCACGGCATGCCCAAAATGCGGCTCAACCGCACAAGGGGCTCCCGATTTTGTCATTCTTTTTTCTTACTTTCAGGACTCCACTCTTCGGAAGGCCTGTCCGGCAAGACAATCTGTCGCCCGAACACACGATGCAACAGCCAGGGAGGCAGAAAGCTACGTCGAATGTCCAGGTGGTCTCTATAACGAGCTAAATACCTGTCTTACATACCGTCTCGCAGCTTGCCCCTGGAGGGGGACATGTCAAATAGTCCCATCTCTTGCTTATCGCACTATTTGTATCGTTCTGCTTTCACAGCAGCCTTTTAATAAACAATGCTCAGCTTCAGCTTATTATTGCATTTTCTATTTATTTCTTTTTCGATACATATGTTCGGTTATGACATTTAGCACTCGTACACTTTGGTACGGCCAAATAAGCCAGGGGCTCAAGTACCCCATAATACGGCGTGAGAAGTCCGAACACTTTAACAAGTGCGGCACCCCGAACTTATTGCATTATATGCATCAGCTCCGAATCATGTCTTGGGTCAATAGTTGGGTTTGCCCGGCTCCTATGTTTTGGTACCTTACGTTCCGTTATATCGGCTAAGGTAGCGCTAGGAGAACTACTGCGATTGTGCCCCGGTTGAGCTGGGTTCAGCACCTTAGTAGAGAAAGCTAAAACTAACCGTCATGATAGGGCGAGAGTTGGTCGTTGTTCGAGATGTTTTCGAGTCCCTAAAGACTTATGCTGCTTAGAGCGAGGACTCGGCTTTGTCCGGCCTAGGCGTGGATAGCGCCCCGAACTCGGTCTTCCGAATACTAGGGGCTTCGCCGAAATTTAAAATTATAGAATTCTATGGCTAAGTGAGAGTGATAAAGCATTATAGTCTGATTGCCTTGTTCGCTGTGCTGAGCGCCTCCCTCGAAGGACCCAAGAATGGGAACAAGAGCGCTCAGGTTTATCCCGAACACCCCAAAGACTCGTGGCATGGGGGCGAAGTTTACGACTCGCCATCTCTCAGATTCAATAAACGGCCGCACAGAAGGTAATATTTTAAATTCAAAAAGCGTTGCTTAGCGCATATGAACAAGTTTTCAGCCCACAGGATAACACGAGCGAGTTTACTCAAAAAATACATCCTTTGGACATTCATCCGCCATAAGGCGGGCACCCTTCAGGACGCCCTCATAATACATCTCGGGCTTGTGATGCTCCTTGCCCTCCGGTGGCCCATCTGTCACCAGCTTCTCAGCATCCATCTTGCCCCAGTGTACTTTAACACGGGCAAGGGCCCTACGGGCGCCTTCAATGCATACAGAGCGCTTGATGACTTCAAGGCGTGGACAGACATCCGCCAGCCGCCTCACCAGCCCAAAGTAGCTCCCAGGCATGACCTCCCCAGACCATAGCCGGACTATAAGGCCGTTCATGGCCTGTTCGGCCACCTTATGGAGCTCGACCAGCTGCTTCAGCTGGTCGCTCAAAAACTGCACGGGTGTCCGGCCTCGAGATCTTGAGACCAGAACACCTTCTCCGTCGAGCTCCCCTCCTCGGCCCGGTAGTATGAGGCAGCGTCGGACACACTGCGGGGCAGATCTGCGAATGCTCCTGGAGAACTCCGGACTCGGGTAAATAACAAGTAATTCACTTTCACGTGCTTGCTTGGCATAAAGAATGCCTTACCCGCCGCTATCTTCTTCATCGCCTCAATTTCCTGGAGGGCTTTTTGGGCTTCGGCCTTGGCAGACTTGGCGCTCTCAAGGACCGAGGCAAGCTCGGACTCTCGAGTCTTTGAGTCAAGCTCCAAACTCTTGTGTTTTTTCACGAGAGCCTGGAGCTCTTGCTGCACCTCCGCCACCCGCGCCTCCTGCTTTTCTCGCTCAATGCACTCCAGGGCCGCATTGTCTTCGGCCTTGGACATCGCTTTCTTCAGGGTTGCCACCTAGGTTGTGGCCCCTATAATACTCACGTTGGTCCTATCATTTTTTGCAACCACATCTTTTTATACTTACATAAGGTATTACTTACGTTCCTTGTCCTCGAGCTGCTTCTTGGCAAGGCCGAGCTCGTTCTCGGACCGCTCGAGGCTCTGCTTCAATGCATCGACCTCCGCATCGGTCTGGCAGAGGTCAACAAGCGCAGCCCTGCATTCCCATATTGACATATTTATGTTAGACTCCTGCGTATATTTTTTAGATCCTCGATTCGGCTTTTCTTTCCGAACACCAAACTAAGCATCAGGACTACTGTCTATGCGGTAATATTTTTACATATCTTAAATACATACCTCAAAGCCTGTTAGAAGGATGGCACGAGCTTGATCAGCCCGCTCTTGGTGGATCGAACCTTCGGATCACCGCACTCATAATAGTGCGGTGCTCCTCGTCGATGGAGGCGCCGTTAAGCACCTCCAGCAAATTATCCGGTGCCTCCGATTGGACGGAGGTCACCAGCGTCGTAGGCTTGCCCTTCTTAATAGGGGGCCGCCTGCCGGACTCAGGAACCATTGAAGGTTCCGGTGCGGTGTCCGGCCAGGGGCCGGACATGGAGCCCTTGGGGGTTTAATCCCCTTTGCGCCTAGAGTCCAGGAGGTCGCCTTGCGGCGCCTCCAGGACCACCTCCTCGGGCTTGGACCCTTTTGGGACTCCACCTCGGCATCGTCCATAGGGCGAGGGGAGGTAGCGGTTAGAAGCGAATTCACATTCGACGAATCCAGGGAGCCGCTCGACGAAGCGTTGAGCTGGGCCTTGCGCGGACTGCATGATTATATTCGGCGTCAGAAGATACTGTGCAATAAAGGAACGCCATGAGTCATTCTGGTATCCAAACACTTACGATTTTGCCAAGGGCTTGGCCCTATGCTGCCACTCCTCTTCGTCGTCAGCGTTGGTGGAGTAGTCCGGAAGGAGGGTCCTTCCTTTCTTGGACCCTCCGGCCTCCCCCGTTGGGGCGACCTTCCTTTTCTTCTCTCCCCCCGCTGGGGGAGAGACCTCTCTTTCCTCCTCCTCGTTTTCGTGGGAGGAGTCCGCCTCGGAGTCATCGGATGATGAGTCCGACACCACCAGGCGCCGGGAACTCTTTCGAGTTCCCGTGGCTTTCTTCTTGGCCTTCTTCTCGGGCACCACATAGGGGTCCGGAACCAGCAGCCCCGTCAAGCGGGCGTCCACTGGAGTCTTCGGCAAGGGAGCCGGACAGCTGATCTGCCGGGCGTCTCGCCAATCCTGTCAAAGGTAAGGGAGTTTAGATCCCGCATGGAGTCAAACTATGAAAGACAAATATCCTGTAAGAGGTAAAAACAGCTTACCACGTTGGCTTGACGCTGCGCGCTGAATCCGTGATCCTCGGTAGCCTGGGGGTGGGGATGAGCTGCCCCTCGTCTGGGAGCACCACCCTCTCATGGGGCCTGGGGGTGGGGATGAGCTGCCCCTCGTCTGGGAGCCGGTGCGCGATGTCATTGGACAAGTATCCGGCCTTCCTCAGCTTCTTGATGTGTCCCTCCGTGATGGTGGAGACCATCCAATTGCCTCCCGCTCCGGACATGGCTGGGGAAGGTTGAGGTGGGGTCTGCGGACTTGGGCCCTGGAGCTCGAGTGCGCGAAAATGGATAAGCAAAGGAGGAAGAAGGCGTAGATGAAAAAGGTGGATCCTTATCCCCTTATATGGGCGGACGAAACTATGTGCCCACACCAGCCTGGTAAAACTCGCTTATCTCCCAAGCACCGTAATTAATGGCACGGTTGGGTTACCCACGCCCGTATTGATGAGAATCCCGGAATAAGGGGACACGATCTCTGCTTCGACAAGACGTGCCAAGGAAGCTGCCTCGCGATATGTATGGTGGATGGTCGTGAAAATGGTTCGAATAAAGACCGGGCCATGGCGTGATGTCATGACGGCCTTCCCCTCGGCTTCGACCAGGGCCTTTTTGAGGACCTTCCCCTCGGCTCCTGTTTATATCATGACACTTCGGTCAATATATAACATCCTACTCTTTCCGAATACTTCTTGGGTTATTACATACCTTGATGCTCCTGGAGCTGCCTCCTCACCTGGCTGAGCTCCTCCTCGGCCTTCTCCAGTCTCCGCTGAAGTTCGGAGACTTGACGGCTTATGTGAGGTCAGCATGGACGGCAGCGACGCCTGCATATTCATTCCCGATAAATTTAGTTAGTTTCCTACAAGTAAGGATCGACCCTCTGTCCGTCTTTTCTTTCCGAACACCGGACAGTGTCTCAGGGGCTACTGACTATACTGGGATTTTTGCGTCGCTTACCTCAAAACCTATCAGCAGGCTGCTGCAGGCTTCGGTCAGCCCGCTCTTGGCAGACTGGACTCTCTCAATCAACCCGTACCCATAAGGACACGGTGCTCGTCCACAATGGAGGCACCTTGAAGCGCCTCCATCAGATTATCCGGTGCCCCTGGTTGGACAGGGGCCACCGATGGAGTGGGCGCACCCCCTGAGGGAGTCCTGGATTAGGGGGTCTCCGGACAGCCGGACTATTGGACTATGAAGATACAATATTGAAGACTTCGTCCCGTGTCCGGATGGGACTCTCCTTGGCGTGGAAGGCAAGCTTGGCTATACGGATATGTAGATCTCCTCCCTTGTAACCGACTCTGTGTAACCCTAGCCCTCTCCAGTGTCTATATAAACCGGAGGGTTTAGTCCGTAGGATATACAACAATCATAATCATAGGCTAGCTTCTAGAGTTTAGCCTCCAGATCTCGTGGTAGATCAACTCTTGTAATACTCATATCATCAAGATCAATCTAGCAGGAAGTAGGGTATTACCTCCATAGAGAGGGCCCGAACCTGGGTAAACATCGTGTCCCTTGCCTCTTGTTACCATCGATCCTAGACGCACGGTTCAGGACCCCCTACCCGAGATCTGCCGGTTTTGACATCGACATTGGTGCTTTCATTGAGAGCTCCACTGTGTGTTCGGCAAAAGGTCGATGGCTCGCCTGCAGATCAACTTCGACTTCGGCATCTTCGTCACCAGCCCGACTGGTCACCTTGGTTCGACCAAGGACTGCGCCCTACCTCCGATCGTCATGTTCGGGTGAGGGCCTTCATCAACATCAACTCCGATCTCTTTCAAGATCATGGAGGAATCATTCAGGGAGCCCGGGGGCTCAACGGCAACATTGCCCTCGGGCGACCGTGCTGTTTCTCTGGACAGCGAACTTGTGTCCGCCGCCACTGCCTCCTCAAGTGTCGTTTTAACGATTGCTTCATTGGAATTGTGCGGAATTGAGTCTACAACAACCCTGGAAAATTTCGTCGAGTTCCGACGGAGGAATCTCTGGCAATCCGCGATATACCGGAGCCCTGTCAAATCTGGACAAGAATCTGGACGAGTTTAGGGCGTGGTGTCCATCTTCTAGATTAGACGTCCTTTGCAAGATCCAACCATTAATCGGCTGCGGAATTCCTATATCTACCACCCCTCAAAATTTCAGCTCGATCCGACCGTCCAAACTCCGAGAACCTTCCGATTAGTGCATCACTTTTCGGATCTATTTTCTGCGCGAAAACAAATCCGACCCGAGTTCGTCTTTTTTATGAATGGGATTTCGGACATCCTTTTTGAAGGAAGTTTTGCATGGAGTATTGTGTTTTGTTCCCGAACAAATCCCACTAACTTTAAAATCTTCTGAACATGATCTTCACCATCATGCTGGTGTCAAACCAGTCCGGCAATATTGCTCCAAGGCTGCCGACCTGCGCTAGACACGTCGCCGCTTTGTTGAGCCGAGCTCAACTTCTTCGGATCATCATATCGGCAAGCCGAACAAGAGTTCGGCATCGCAGAGTATAAATCATCACCAACATCGCCGCCCCACGGATTACACGGAGTGGGAACACCGGCATCGCCACACGGTCACTTCATCAAGCCGGCATTGACCACGTCACGACATGCATCGGCAGGACCGCACTGTTGCTCCTTCAAGCCGGTGTCCATCACGCCGACCTACTTCGACTCATCGGCTGACATTGAGGCCTCGACATCTCGGCTGGACCGGGGGCTTCGCCATCTCTTCATCAACCTACTTCAGAGACTTCGGCGTCACTAGCCGACCAGCTCCGTCATGTTAGCTGGACCGACGGCTTTGCCTCGGCAAGCCAACCTTTGCCAGCATCGCCATGCCGTCGCTTTATCGCCCATCAGGCAATGGGTGTGCGGATCGAGCCCCAATTTTGGGAATCACCTTTCTTCGGATTGCTACAACAAATAAACCAGGTGCTATAAATCCTAGCAATTTTTGCTTGTTAATTTTAATTTTTAAAGAATTGTTACTCCGGTTTGTTCCATCACCTGTATACAGGTCTATCAAATGGCGGCTACATTAACAACGGTCGCGTGGTGGTTCGGTCAGTTTCCACACATTGTTCGGCAAACGCCCCATCTGGAACTCGGACCGCCCTGCAAATTCAGGCTTTGTCACGCCTTCACTGCGTCACGCCGATGCCCTGCATCGACGTTGGCTTCGGCGCCAGGCCATATTTCTTTTATTACTCACTTTGCATAAATTATTTATTATGAAGTGATTTATTATTATTATTATTACTATTATCTCCGGTTTGCACTATATTTTGTGCACAGGAAAATGATCCGGGTTGGGCAGTATCGTCAACTCGGCGTACTGACATACCACGTCACTTCGGCTGGACGGGGGGCTACGTCAACACTTCATTACCCCATGTCGGGGACTTCGGCATCACTCTGCCGGCCCGCATTGACCGTGCTATTCCACCACTTCGGAGTGCCGAGCTCTTTGCTCTGCCACCTCGGGACCGGCTTGGGGGATGGAACCTTGTCCCGCATCAAGCTCGGACCGCGTCATCAATACCGAACACATTAACCAGCTAAGTTGCCTTCATGCTCAAAGTTTTAAATTTTTAACTTGTGTTCGGTTCGATCAAGCATTATACTTTTTGGAAAAAGTTGCTTGTAAAAATTTCCTTGTCCAAACTTTGTTTGTGACACACAAATTCAAATACCCCGTTTACTTGGGGGCTTCCTTTATGAAGCCTTTCCTCTTGCATATGATTATACTTGTACGGCTTCATTCCTTGTTCGTGTATTATGCCACAATATGCACCATGTTGACTTAGGCGATTCGCAAGCTGGGTTGCCTCGCTCCTGTGTTTACCCCTACGTTCCCGATTGTTCGGCTAGGGAGTAAAGGGAGCACCTCTGCGATTGTCATGATCGGGTCTCAGAGCCGGACCTCAGACTGGGTGAAGCCGAAAACTAGCGCCCTTATTGTTTTCAATTATGGTTGGCACACAACGTAACTCATGAGTACAAAAAATCTATTGCACAAGTCTCATGGTAACAATGAGCACCGAAGAAAGGTATCGGTGGGGGTACTATTTTCTTCGAAGATGCTTCTTACACTTTGTTAGTAATATGGCATAAGTCGGCGCTTTATGCATTACGACCTTATGGCCTGATTGCACGGTTATCGGAAACACCGTTGATATTCTCGACAGGTGGAGTACATAACACTTTTTGGTCCTTGACCAAAGAGGGAGAAGCCGACGGTCGGTTAAGACGCGTTTAAAGTTCGGGTGAACAAAGATATGATATTAGTACTTCGGTACATACAATCATTATACATAAAATTGTTTTACCCAAGTCACGTGGGGGCTCCTAAATTAGTATGAGCTGTTTTTCTTCTTGGTCGTTGCAAAGTCTATTCTATATCACTCCTTTCTCGATGCAAGTGTGTGGTCAATAGCCGGATAGCCTTGCTTCTCTCTAAATCCGCTCGAGTGCAGTTTGCTAAACTACCTTTGGAGAAGTACTCCGCCTTCGGGATAGGAGGTTGAAGCCGTAAGCTGACCCGCTTGAAGTCTTGAGATAGGATGTGTCATGATTAAAGCACGGCAGAAGCACTTTTTTTTACAGTCCAATTTTCGGATTGGCACCAAAAACTTGATCTAGTTCAGACATTAAACTTTTGTATAAGTTTTTTGGCTTTTCGAGCCTATGGCACTTTCAAACTATTTGTGCGTTTCCAGCATTAGTCTCATGATTACAACGCCGGACACCTTTAGGGATTCGGCAAAAATTCTCGGATATTGCTATATATGCATCAGTTTCGAATTGTGTCTTCGGGCAATAGTTGGGTTGCCTGGCTCCTGTGCTTGCCTCCTACGTTCTGCTTTGTTTGGCTAGGTGTGCAAAAGGAGAACCACTGCGATTGTGCTTCCAGCTCGCATGGTCAAGCACCTCAATGGAGAAAGCCGAAAGCTGACTATCACAATAGGCGTAAACTGGTCAGCGGTCCGATGACTATGTTAAATAACTGGCCGTTCATAACATTGGCCGAAGTGTTTACGGCTTGACCTTGGATGTCGCCGAACAGTAACCGGGGGCTCATAGCTAGCTTCCCCAGTTTAAAGCTCCTATGACTAAGTGAAAGTTATAAAGCCCGCATATCTGATTGCTAGCACAACCGCCTCCGGGCACCGAGACGTCGGCTAAGGGTTGTTTTGTTAGTGCGGAAACACCCTATGTAGTATCTACCAAGGGGTAGAAGCCGACGATGGGCCACTTTCAACTGAAAAACGATCACAATGGAGTCAAAATAATGATGTAAAATACTTGGATACATAGAATCATTGCACATAATCTGTGATTTTACTCTTGATATCGATCCTTAATTCGGCCACCCGTGCCCACATTAAGACTCGGGGGCTACTGGGCTTTGCGCTCATCATGTACAAATATTAAAGGGGCACATCGATCCCCTGATCTGGTGTTACCACCCGACCAGTGTCTCGGGGGCTACTGCATTGCCTATTTCAATGCAGAAAATTTCAACTGTCAAGTGTTCGGCTTGACCGAACTATGGGCAAACTTGTCTTCGGATAACAATAGGTACCGTTTGGACCTATCCAACGTCAAGCTAAATATATTACGGCAAATTTTCAAGACCCTCTCTCAAGGGCCCGTTCGCCGATCACTATTATCTCTAATATATTACACTGTGTTTCTAATCCTACGTGTGCTACCAAGCTAGGAGTTGATCCTCAGGCCGATTTCGCGCATCGACCTGAGTCTCAGGGGCTACCAGGATAGCGGTTTCATGTTTTCCTTCAGGTACATCTCGGGGTTTAAACTGATACACACCTTGAGGGCTTCTGGGTATACATCGGCAGAGAATAAACTGCACCAGTTAAAAATATTCACAAAAATCGGCCCACGGCCGGGGTGGTGCACCACCTCGGAGGCAGTCCGGCATAAAGCTCAGACGCCAGCGGCTAGCTCCATAAAGGGCATTTCCGGTATTAAGCTCGACTAAACTCCAACTTTTTTGGACCAAGATGATCTATGACATCTTGGAATAGTCTGGCGTTGGAGCTTGGACACAGTCCGGCGTTGGAGCTTGGACATAGTCCGGCGTTGGAGCTCGGATAAATTTGGGCGCTAGAGCTCGAGTGCGCAAGAACGGACGAAGTAGGGGGAAGAAGGCCTAGGTGAAAAGGGTGAATTCTTGTCCCTTTATAAGGGCGGAAGAGGCGATGCGCCTCCCCATTCGCCTGGTAAAATCGCTTATTCCCCAAGCGCCGTAATTGATGGCGCGTTTGGGTTACCCACACCCGTATTGATGAGAATCCCGTGATAAGGGGACACGATCTCTGCTTCGACAAGGCATGCCAAGGAAACCGCCTCGCGATATGTACGGTGGCTGGTCGTGAAAATGGTTCGAATAAAGACCGGGCTGTGGCGTGATGTCATGCGGCAAAATGCGTCAGCAGATTAGATTTGTGGAAATATTATTTTCTCTCTACGGTGGTATGTGGAACTTGTTTTGCGAGCGGACACCATCCTTGTGTTCAAAATCTTCTATGGAGTATTCGAGGAGGAACCCGCCTTGCAATGCCGAAGACAAATCTACGTGCGGACTCATCGTCATTGAAGCCTGGTTCAGGGCTCTTGAGGAGTCCTGGATTAGGGGCCTCCGGACAGCGGACTATATCCTTTGGCCGCATCGTTGGACTATGAAGATACAATTTTGAAGTCTTCGTCCCGTGTCCGGATGGGACTCTCCTTGGCGTGGAAGGCAAGCTTGGCGATACGGATATGTAGATCTCCTCCCTTGTAACCGACTCTGTGTAACCCTAGCCCCCTCCAGTTTCTATATAAACCGGAGGGTTTAGTCCATAGGATATACAACAATCATAATCATAGGCTAGCTTCTAGGGTTTAGCCTCTACGATCTCGTGGTAGATCAACTCTTGTAATACTCATATCTTCAAGATCAATCAAGCAGGAAGTAGGGTATTACCTCCATAGAGAGGGCCCTAACCTGGGTAAACATCATGTCCCTTGCCTCCTGTTACCATCGATCCTAGACGCACAGTTTGGGACCCCCTACCTGAGATCCACCGGTTTTGACACCGACACCCCCCTCTTTCAAAGGAGGTCACTCACCGGATTCCGGAGCCGTATGGGTCTCCGTAACCACATTTGGCTGCGGGCCGAACTGAATAGGGCCCCCTCGCCAATCTCCGTGGGGATTTGCTCCCCCGTGTGTCTGGCGGTAGAGGTTTCGCCCTCTGGCACCCTCTTGACAGCGTTCTTAGCCTCTCCTCGGCCTGGATCGGTCCTTCGGGACAACATCTTGGTGTCGTCCATGGCCTTGGGACAGTGAGCGGTCGGCGGTGACATGCTGGCCATCTCCTTGGAGTCCAGCGAACCTCCTGACGAGGATCGCTGGAAGCTGTCGTGGGCCGGACTGAAATAACACAACTAACCATGTTAATATAATAAGGAGAAGAGGTTGGATATATGGATATGCATGAATCATAGTACTTACGATGCGGCCTGAGGCTTAGCGCGGGAGCGGCGCTCCGGACTACTATCGACATCCCATACAGAGTTATCCACAAGGGAGCCCTTCCTCTTCTTGGGCGTCCCCACCTCCAGATTCGTGGAGACCGCCCTCTTCTCCCTCCCCTCATCACGGGGAGGGATCTCCTCCTCCTCCTCGTCATCGTCCTCAGGGACGGAGGAACGGGTCTCTTCGTCTTCGGACGTTACGTCCGAATACCCTTACGACGGGGGCCACCTTTGGCTCCCTTGGCCTTCTTCTGCGGGGCCTTATAGGGCGTCGGCACCAGCATCCTCGCTAAAGGCGGGATGACTAGTTCTTCCAGCAGCGGAGCCAGACACTGTATCTGCTTCGCCCTCTCCATCCAGTCCTGAAGAAGGAATGATGATAAAAGCTCAGACATCACCCTTGAAACAAGCAAGTAGGGGATGCGCTAAAAATAACATACCTCGCTGGCGAGGTGGTTAATTAATATCTGCCCGCCGTTCAATCAGAGTCCGCGGTTTCTCGTTCTTAAAGAGAAACTTCCGTGCACCTTCGTGAGTGGTTTCAAGAGCCTCTTGAGGTATGGTGCTTCTTCGGGTTGAACTTCCATAGAGGCGGCTTCGCTTTTGGCACAGGAGAATCCGGCGAACTAGCATCACCTGGATTACATCGACAAGTTTGTCATCCTTGTCCACCATGCTTCGAACGCGCGTCTGCAGCGCTGTCAGTTTGTCTGGCGAGCACCAGTTCGGGCTCTTCTCGACCCAGGAGGTAAGTCACATGGGAGCGCCAGAGTTCAATTCGGCACCATGCCCAGTGGCGCCAGCTGGGTTCTGTGGATATAGAACCATTGTTTACGCCATTCCTTTACCGTCTCCACCAAAAGTGCCTTTCGCCAGAGACGTTAGCCAGCTTGCTCACCATGGCGCCTCAAGACTCCAGCGTGGTTGGCCATCCACCACTTTCGGCTTCACATTGAAGACCTTAAGCCACAGCCCGAAGTGGGGGTGGATGCGGAGGAAGGCCTCACACACGACGATGAATGCCGAGATGTTGAGGAAAGAGTTCTGGGCCAGATCATGGAAATCTAGGCCGTAATAATATATTAGACTGCAGACGAAGGGGTGAAGTGGAAACCCCAGTCTACGGACGAAGTGAGGCAGGAAAACTACTCTCTTAGTAGGCTTCGGGGTGGGAGGACCTGCCCCTGGGCCGGAAGGCGGTGGGCGATTTCCTTCACCAAGTACCCGGCTGCCCGAAGCTCGACAATGTCTTTCTCCTTGACAGAGGAGACCATCCATTTGCCTTGACCTCCGGATCCGGACATGGTTGGATGCTTTTTGGAGATGGATAAAGATGGGGACTTGGGCGCTGGAGCTCTAGGATGGAAGGGCAGAGGAAGGGGAAGGCGTGAGTAGACAAGGGCGGATTCTTATCCCCTTATAAAGGGTCGCGAATATCAAGCGCCTCCTCACTCGCCTTAAAACTCGCCTATTCCCAAGGGCTGTGTAAACAACACAGTTGGGTTACCCATACCCATATTTATGAGAATCACGCAATAAGAGGACACGATCTCTGCTACGACAAGATGTTCCAACGGCAACCGCGTCTCGAAACATGGAACGACAGACACAAAATGTTCCGAAATTATGACCGGGCGGACATGATGTCATGTTGTAAAAAGTTGTTAGCGGATTGGACTCATGGTGTATTATATTCTCTCTGCGGTTGTGTATGGTGTGTGTGACAGGTCCGGATACAATCATCGCATCTGGAGACTATCTTCGAGTTCGGAAAGAAGGGAACCCGCCTTGCAATGTCGAAGACAAATCTGCGCGCCGGACTCCTCGTCATTGAAGCCAGGTTCAGGGGCTACTAATGGAGTCCTGGACAAAGGCGTCCTCGGACGTCCGGCCTGTTAGCCATGGGCCGGACTGATGGGCTGTGAAGATGCGAAGACCGAAGACTGCACCCGTGTCCGTATGGGACTCTCCTGGGCATGGAAGGGAAGCTTGGCGACCGAATATGTAGATTCCTTTCCTTTGTAACCGACCTTGTGTAACCCTAGATCCTCCCGGTGCCTATATAAACCAGAGGACTTAGTCCGGAAAGCGGAGATACTCATTACCATAGTCATACAGGCTAGACTTCTAGGGTTAGCCATTACGATCTCGTGGTAGATCAACTCTTGTAGTACTCATATTCATCGAGATCAATCAAGCAGGAAGTAGGGTATTACCTCCATAGAGAGAGCCCGAACCTGGGTAAACATCATGCCCCCTGTCTCCTGTTACCATCGACCTTAGACGCACAGTTTGGGACCCCCTACTCGAGATCCGCCGGTTTTGACACCGACAGCGTCGGCCCTCGTCGAGCACCCAGTGTATTTCGTCAGCACGGTGCCGCAGGATGCGAGGGCACGGTACCCCATGCCTCAGAAGCTCTTGCTCGCACTTTTGGTGGCCTCGCGTAAGCTATGACACTACTTCCAAGGTCACCTCGGCCTACCCGCTGGAGAGGGTACTCAGGAGCCCCAATGCAGCGGGAAGAGTCGTCGAATGGAACATCGAGCTGCAAGCATTCCGGTTGGAGTTCAGCACAACCAGGGTCATCAAGGGAGCCGCGCTCGCCGACTTCATGGCGGAATGGACGGACGCCGCAGGGCTTGAAGCAAGCGAGGATCGATCCCTCTCGCCAGGAAGTGAAGCACCAGACGGCTGGGTTATGTATTTCGATGGCGCCTTTGCGTGCTAGGGCGTGGGGGCTGGAGCAGTGCTCATCTCGGCCACTTAGGACATGCTCTGCTACGCCATGCAGCTCTGCTTCCAGCAGGGTGAGAAGGTCTCCAACAACATAGCGGAGTACGAAGGCCTCATAGCTGGCCTTAAGGCTGCGGTGGCCCTGGGGGTGAAGCGCCTCACCATCAAGGGCGACTCGCAGCTTCTCGTCAACTTCTCCAACAAGGTATACGAGCCGAGGGACGAGCACATGGAGGCATACCTCGCGGAGGTACGCAAAATGGAAAAGCAGTTCCTGGGTCTAGAATAGCAGCACGTGCCCCGTGGCACCTACAAGGAGGCCGACGACATCGCCAAAAGAGCATCCAAGCGACTACCCCAAGAGCCTGGCGTCTTCGAGGAGCGGCTCTTCAAGCCATCAGCAGCACCTCCGCCTTCGAGGCCGGTGCAGCCTTAGGAGGAGCTCCCCCAGCCACCTACCTCAGGAGCCCCGGCCTGCGGTCCGACCTCGGGAGTGCGCCTACTCTTGGCGCTCGAGCCTCAGGAGTGGTGCTGGACCAAGGAGTTCAAGGAATACCTGATGCAAGGGTCACTGCCGGAGAAAGAGGAGGACGCGGAGCGTGTGGCCCGACAGGCCACGGCGTACTGCATCCAGGTCGGTGAGTTATACAGGAAGTGGCCAAATGACGTTTCCTGCATTGTATCTCCAGGGAACAGGGGAAAGAGCTGCTAGCTGACATACACGGCGGAGACTGCGGGCACCACTCGTCGTCACGAACCCTCATCGGCAAGGCGTTCCGTAGCGGATTCTACTGGCCTACGACACTTAACAACGAGAATGAGCTGGTGAAGTCCTGCGAGGCCTGCCAATTCCATGCCAAGCAGATCCATCAACCGGCTCAGGGTCTCCAGACCATCCCACTCTCGTGGCCATTCGTAGTCTGGGGGCTGGATATCTTGGGCCCGTTCCCTCGAGCGCCTGGGGACTACCGCTACCTCTACGTCGCCATCGAAAAATTCATCAAATGAGTGGAGGTAGAAGCTGTCCGCACCATCCCAGCCGGATCCACGGTCAAGTTCATCAAAAGTCTTATGTGTCGGTTCGGGGTCCCCAATCGCATCATCACCGACAACGGCTCACAGTTCACTAGCAATCTCTTCAATACATATTGTGCTAACCTTGGAACCCAGATCTGCTACGCTTCGGTTGCACACCCCAGGAGCAATGGACAGGACGAACGTGCCAACGCGGAGGTACAGAGAGGCCTCAGACCAGGACCTTCAAGAAGAAGCTCGAGGCCTTCGGCAGGGGCTGGCACGACGAGCTCCAGTCCATGCTGTGGTCCATCCGCACCACCGCCACCAAGCCAATAGGTGAGACCCCATTCTTCCTCGTCTATGGAGCAGAGGCGGTTCTCCCACACGAGGTCAAGCATCACTCCGCGCGGGTCCTGGCGTTTGATGAGATGCAGCAGGACGCCATGCGGAGGATGGACCTTGTACTGGGGGAGGAACGCCACCGTGAAGCCACGCTCCGAGCGGCAAGATACCAGCATGCGCTGTGGCGGTATCCCTGCCGCAACATCCGCTCCAGGATGCTCGAGGTGGGTGACCTCGTCCTAAGGCATGTGCTCTCCAGGGAAGGGCTGCATAAGCTTTCACCCATGTGGGAGGGCCCGTTTAAGGTCGCACATGTCTCCAGGCCTGGCACCGCGCGCCTGGAGAAGAAGTATGGCGTCCCCATCCAGAACGTCTGGAACATCCAGCACCTCCGGAAGTTCTACCCATGAAGAAAGGCCCAGCTCTCGTGAAGCAAGGCCTGGCGCCTGTGAAGCAAGGCCCAGTGCCTGTGAAGGTCTCCGCTCGTGACACTCTCATGAAATAATGAGTGGGGCTGTACACACCCCGGAGTCTCAGGAGTGCCGCCCTCGGGCCTTGGGGGCTCCCTCCCACGTCCTAGTGGCAGCACTTAGCTCCGCGCTGGTGAGAAGACAAGAAGACTAGACTAGGTGCCGGACGCGGCTTTTCATTTGCTTTCTGAACTTGGCTTGTCCTTCTTTTAATGAAAATTTGCTTTCTGGTGTTCCTCGCCGGCTTGGCTCCACCTCTTTTTTCCTCTGCTTTGCCCTCGGTTCCTTGTTTTGACCCGTACTCTCCCTTGCATGCCTCGCAAGGGGGCTGGTCAGGTGCCCTCATGAGCATTTTACCTGTTCTTCGCGAGGCACCCGCGCTCGAGTTCGCAAGCTAGCGCACCTCTCTCAATCCGCGCCCCTTGGGTACCGCGATGCGAAGCGCTGGGTCGTGGCCAGCGGCGCCTGTGACCAGGCTCAGAAGAATAAGAGTTTCCTAACAATTTTTTGCAGTTCCTAGGCGCCTCCAAAGCCAAGGAGGGCTCGCCAAGTACTAGGAAATGCACGCCTCACGAGGCAGAAACTACTTCGAGCGCGTCAAGCTAAGTTATTCCTATGCGCCTACATAAAATGTTGATATTGCGACAAGACACAGGAATGATAAACATAACATAGCAGCTTGGAAATCATGGATTGTTGCACACCCCTGCGGGGCCCCATACTAGTCGCTTTCTTAATGCACGAAGAAAAGGAAGAACAACACAAAAGTGGCACGCGCCGTCCTGAGCTCAGCCAGACCCCTCCTCGCGCTTCACTGGGGCACGGCGATGAGACGACCCACCGTCATCCTTAAAGCGGGCGCGGCTGCATGGCGGCTGGTCGTAGCCGCCGCTGCTGGAGCTGTCGCTGGAAGAAGAGTCATCATGGCTGGGCGAGCCATGGCCGGGGCCAAGGACAAGCCCGCCTTCACCCTCGTCGCGGCCGTCGCCGACGCTCGGCACCTCACCACCATCGTTATCCTCAGGGCAGCACCCGACGTGGCGACCATCTTCCCTGAACACCCTCACATAGAGGGTCCCTTTGCCGTCGTACTTGAAGTGGAGGGTGCACCGCCAGCCCAGGCCGCGCGCACGGCCGAATGTCTGCCAGCCGTGGGCCAGGGCTGCGTTGCCCGTGACAAATACCTCGACCGCGACCCATGAAGTCTTGCTGCAGCAGCCGGCCGCCTGCTGTCAGAGACCGCCTGGACCTGTGGCCGGCAGCTCGCCTGCGAAGAAGCGTGGGAGCTGAAGCCAGGTGCCGGGCGGGTTCTTCGACCATACAACGAACTCCTGCAACACCTCCGCCGAGTGGATGGACGGCCTGGGAGGCCGCCCGACCATGGCGCGCCTCCCTTCGTCGACTGGGCTGCCACGGCCTGGGCGACTCCCACCCTACGAAGAGGCGCCACCGCGACCGCGAGGAGCCACGACGGGGGTCGCGGTGTGCTTGCGTGGGCAGCCACGCCCCCGCTTGGGCGGCGGTGAACCGGGCCCCTCCTGGCGGGCCTTCCCCTTCTCTGCGGCCGAGAACCTCTTCGCAGGCGCCATGGGAGTCGCTACTAGAAGTGAAGCAAGGAAGAAGAAGCGAGTGTTGCAGGAAGAGATGAGCGACGGGGGCTCCGCCCCCTCCTCATTTATAGCAGGAGAAGGCCAACCGGCGATCCCCATGATCACAAGTAATGATGATTTTTTTCTGCATGCAGCAGGGACTCGTCAATTCGGGCAGTTGCCGAGGCAGCATGGGGAAGCGGAGACGCCCACGTCCAATCAATCGCCACGCGTCTACCAAGGCCGCAAGCTGTTGGGGCCCGCGGCGCTCCGCACTTGCCCTTTGGCTTCGCCTCTAAGCCAAGTCCGAGCACACCTTGGGCCCGGGGTCTACTGCCGGGGTCCTGGGAACGGGGGTCCCCAGGCTTGCCTGCCTGTGGCCCACGGCGTGGCTCCACCAGCGGCTCCGTACGGCCCATCTTCACCAGCAGACACTCAAGGCCCTCGCGAGGGGCCAAGCCTCGCGAGGCGGACGATTCAAGACCTCCTCGGGGGTGGCCTCACCAGGACCGCTCGCGAGGGGCGGAGAGATCAAGCCAAGGGGCACCTTGCGAGGTTCCAGTGACGCAAGCCATGACGACTGGAGCAAGGCGGGCGCCAGCGCGCACAGTGTCCTCGTTTCCGCTTTGCTGCTAAAGAGCCAGGCGCAGGCATAGGCAAATTTTGCCATATCGGTGCAACGAGACCAAGACCAGCAGGACAGCAGGACGGAGGTCACCGTGGAGCCCAAGACGGCATCACCACCAGAGCCTTTGGCAGGCGAAGACCACCTTTAGTCAGGATAACTTGTACTAGTTGTCTCCCTTCGAATTTGGCCGTTGTGGCATCCCTTCCCGCTCAATATTTGGGAAGAGGACCAGGGCCTCTATAAATAGGGCTAGCCACCATCCTAGCAAGGGGACGGATCATTCAGATCATCCTCAACCACACAAGCTCATTAAGCACAAGAACACCTCTCATCAGGAGGTTGTTCTTCCCTTGTAATTGTTCATCCTCAGCCCAAGAGGCAATCCACCACACCACACTAGAGTAGGGTATTACACCACATGGGTGTCCCGAACTATTATAAACTTTTGTGTATCTCGTTCTTTGGGTTCGTCGAGCTAGGCCTAGTGATTGTGGCGAGAGCGAGCAAGGGAGAGAGAAATCTTCGTGCGCACCCCAGTGTTTGAACCTCAAGGGTTTGCCGGAGCCCGAAATCCGACAAGTTCCAACATATCGAGCAAATACCTTACCATTCTGTTGTTTAAAGAGTTTGTAGTTTGAGTCTTCATACTCGTCATAAACAACAGAAATGGGTGAGTCATATCCAGATAGAGTTGCAGGTTCGAGAGTTTTACTTTTGGCAAGAACCTAATCATTCGTGGATATTGCTCGGGAGTCCAGTAGGTTCCATCAACATTGAGTTTCCTTTCGAAACCCAATTGTTCCTTTCGAGGATTTTTGTGCAGAATGGACTTCTTGAGTACATCACAAAGAGTTTGCTGCCATTTGCTGCTCTTTAGCATTCCTGCCTCAAGCAAGTTCTTTAATCTGCAATTTTCATCAGAGAGAGGATCAAATTCCTCGGGAGAGGGGTTAGAGATATCATACATAGTAGTTGCAATATTCTCAATGATAGCATTATATGATTCACCATTAGAGTTAGCATTGCATCGTTCTAGAAATTGCAAACATGGAGGCACAAAGTCATCAGGAAGCTGATTGGATTGCTCGGCGAAGAGAGAAGCATTTTCTTTCCCTAGAACGTTATGAGACTCTTTGGGTGACTCGAGTTCTTGATTCCTATTAAGGAGTTCATCTGATAAACTCTCGTAGTCAACTGTAAGGGAATCATATTGGTTGGAAAGGTCATCAATAGTTGAAGAAAAAGCATCATGCTTTTCGATGAAATTTTGATTCTTCTCCATCTCTTCGACCAATAATCCTTCGGTTTTCCTAAGATTGTTCTCAAGTATTTCAAGTTCATCTTGTTGAGATTTAGCAATCTTCATCAGTTTAGAATAGGCAATGTATTCGGGAGAATATTCATTCAAGAATTTTTTGTGTTTTGCTGATACCTGATCCTTCGAGGTTTTTGACATGAGACATAATGCGATACGTTCATCATCACTTGAAGCATCATCATTAGTGTCTGATTTGAATGATATCTCAGGTAATCCACAAGCGATGAAGGAAATGCTTCTTCCTATCCTTCTATGAAGCTCTTCATCTTCCGATTCTGATTCGGTCGAATCCTCTCAGATTCCAGGGTCATATTAGCACATGCTCTATTCAGCTGTGACATTCTCTTCATATTTGATTCGATGGTTGCTCTTTCTTTCACGTCAGTGACTGGTCTCGTCGAAGAGGATGATGAAGATTCATTTTTCTTCGAGAGCTTAGTATGACGATCCATTCATGTGAATCCACTGGAGTGAAGATATCTCCATCTGTTACTAGGTTTTCCTACCCAGCTAGGATAGTCTGCTATGAGATGGCCGAATTGTTTGCACTTGAAGCACTTCAGTTCTTTCGGAGGTAACTTCCTTGATGATTCAGGAAAATCAAAATCGTCATCATTCGTGAGGCACAAATTTTGTCTTCTGAGGTCACTTAATCTTTCTGTGAGCATTTCCAGGTCCCTTGTGATAGTGTGTTGATTCCCGATATCCTCTTCTTCTTGTGAACTATTGATACGTCTCCGACGTATCTATAATTTATGAAGTATCCATGCCATGTTTACAACAATTCTATATGATTTTGGTGTGATTTGATTAGAAAAAACCCGAACTGACGCTGTTTTCAACAGAACTACCGTGGTGTTGTTTTTGTGCAGAAATAAAAGTTCTCGGAACGAGCTGAAAATTAACAGAGATTTTTTTTGGAAAATATAAAAAATACTGGAAGAAAGAGATACGAAAGAAGAGTCCCGGGCAAACCACAAGGGTGGAGGGTGCCCCCACCTCCCTAGGGGGCGCCCTCCGACCTTGTGATCACCTCGTGGGGCCCCCTGACGTGGAACCGATGCCAACCCCTCCTATAAATCCTAAAAACTCCAGAACAGAAGAGAGATCGGGAGTTCCACCGCCGTAAGCCTCTCTAGCCACGAAAAACCAATCTGGGCCCTCTCTGGCACCCTGCCGGAGGGGGCCATCATCACCGGAGGCCATGGAGGAGGATCTCGAAGGGGGCCATCATCGCCATGGAGGCTAAGGACCAGACGGAAAACCTCTCCCCATCTAGGGGGAGGCCATGGAGGAGGAAGCACAAGGGGGAGAACCTCTCCCCCTCTCTCTCGGTGCGGCGGAGTGCGATCGAGGGATGTCGGTGTCAAAACCGGCGGATCTCGGGTAGGGGGTTCCGAACTGTGCGTCTAAGGTCGATGGTAACAGGAGACAGGGGACAAGATGTTTACCCAGGTTCGGGCCCTCTCTATGGAGGTAATACCCTACTTTCTGCTTGATTGATCTTGATGAATATGAGTATTACAAGAGTTGATCTACCACGAGATCGTAATGGCTAAACCCTAAAAGTCTAGCCTGTATGACTATGGTAATGAATATCTGCCTCCGGACTAAGTCTTCCGGTTTATATAGACACCAGGTGGATCTAGGGTTACACAAGGTCGGTTACAATGAAAGGAATCTACATATTTGGCCGCCAAGCTTGCCTTCCACGCCAAGGAGAGTCCTATCCGGACACGGGTGTAGTATTCGGTCTTCGTATCTTCACAGCCCATCAGTCCGGCCCATGGCGAACAGGCCAGACGCCCAAGGACCCCTGAGTCCAGGACTCCCTCAGTAGCTCCTGAACCTGGCTTCAATGGCAAGGTATCCGACGCGTAGGTCAGTCTTCAGCATTGCAAGGCGGGTTCCTCCTTCCAAACTCCAAGATAGTCTTTGGACGTATTGAATGTGTCCGGACCTGTAACACACACACACACACCACAAACCACTGCAGAGAGAATATAATATTCCACGAGTCCAATCCACTGACAACTTTTGGTAACATGACATCACGCCTACCCGGTCATAATTTCAAACCGTTTTTCGTCTGCCGCTCCACATTTTCAGACGTGGTTGCTATTGGCACGCCTTGTCAAAGCAGATATCGTGTCCCCTTATTGCGGGATTCTCATCAATACGGGCGTGGGTAACCCATCCGTGCCATTTACACAGCCCTTGGGAATAGGCGAGTTTTCAGGTGAGTGGGGAGGCGTTCAATATTCACTGCCTTTATTAGGAGATAAAAATCCCCTTTCTTCGCCCGTGCCTTCTATTGCTCTCTATCCTTCCATTCTCGAGCTCCAGCGCCCAAGTTCCCATCTTCTCCGTCTCTAGGGAGCACTAAATCATGTCCGGCTCTGAAGTCCAAGGCAAGTGGATGATCTCCTGACATCACCCTGCTCCGGGCGGCGGGGTATCTGGCGAAAGGAATCGCCCTCCGTCTACCCTCCAAGGAGCAAGTCATCCCCACCCGAAGCCTACTGAGAGGGTGGTTTTCCTTCCTCACTTCGTCCGCGGACTGGAGTTTCCACTTCACCCTTTCGTCCGCGGATTGATGTATTATTATGGGCTAGATTTCCATGATCTAGTTCTGAACTCCATCCTCAACATCTCAGCATTCATTGTCATGTGCGAGGCCTTCCTCCGCATCCATCCCCACTTCAGCCTATGGCTCAAGGTCTTCAATGTGAAGCCGAAGGTGGTGGACGGCCAGCACGCCAAGTGCGGAGGCGCCATGGTGAGCAAGATGCCCAACGTCACCTGGCCCACAGGCACTTTTGTGGAGACTGTCAAGGAGTGGCAGAAGCAGTGGTTCTACATCACAGAGCCGCGCGGCACCACTTGGGCGGCATCTCCCGAGTTCAGGGCCGGAGCCCCAATGCAGCTTACCTCCTGGAAGGAGAAAGGCCCCAACTGGTCAGCATCAGACGAGCTGATAGCACTGCAAACGCGGATTTTAGAGCATGGTGGACAAAAACGTCAAGCTTGTCGGCGTGATCTAGGTGATGCTGGTTCGTCGGATTCTCCCCTGCCAACGCCGAAGCTTCCCTTTATGGGAATACGATCCAGTGAAACACCAGACCCTAGAAGGGCTCTTTGGAACTACTCATGAAGGTGCCTGGAAGTTGCTCTTCAAGGGCAATGAGAAGCCGCCGGTCATAGATTCGGACCGTGGGTACGATCACACCCATCCTGCTAGTGAGGCGAGTTCCCCTTTACTTAAGGCGTACCTTCTACTTGTCTGTTCAAGGAGGATGCCTAACCTTTGCTGTATTTTCCTAGGAGTGGATGGACAGAGTAGAGCAGATCCATAGCTCGGCTCCGCTGCCCGAAGAGCCAATCATCCCACTTCTAGCGAAGATGCTGGTCCCGGTGCCCTATAGGCCGCTGGAAAAGAAGGCCAAGGGTGCTTCGGACGCGACGTCCGAAGATGAAGTGACCCTTTCCTCTGCCGCCGAGGATGACGATAACGAGGAGGAGGAGGAGAACAACCCTCCCCCTAAGGAGGGAAAGAAGAAGAGGGTGGCCTCCACGAACCTGGAGGCAAAGACGTCCAAGAAGGGGAAGGGCTCCCTCACGGATAACTCCGCGTGGGACGTCGAAAGCAGTCCGGAGCGGCGCCCCCGCTCTAAGCCTCGGGTCGTATCGTAAGTGCTAGGACTCGTACAAACCCATATACCGGCCTCTCCTCTTTATTGTATTGATATGATTAATTTACGCAATTGCAGTCCGGCCGACAACAGCTCCCAACGATCCTCATCAGGAGGTTCGTTGGATTCGAAGACGATGGCTAGCGAGTCACCGCCGACCGCTCACTTTCCCAAGGCCAAGGGCGATGCGGAGGTGCTATCCCGAAGGACCTTCCCAGCCGGGGAAAGGCTCAGGAGGCGCCAGAAGTCGAAGCCTCCGTCACCAGAAACCAAGGGGAGCCAATCCCCGGGGAGACTGGTGGTGATTGTCGTACTTAGTTTGGCCCTCAGCCGGACTCGATTCCGGAGGCCGATACAGCTTCGGAGTCCGGCGCGCAACCTCCTTCGAAAGAAGGAGGTGTGCCTGTTCCGCCGATGACTCCTGTCCAACCAGGGGCACTGGATAATCTGTTGGAAGCGCTGCGAGGCGCTTCCATTGTGGATGAGCACCGTGTTCTTATGAGCATGGTGATTGAAAGGGTACAGTCTGCCAAGAGCGGACTAACCGAAGCCTGCAGCGGCCTGCTGATAGGCTTTGAGTTAAGTGACATAAATAGCAAAAATCCCAATATAGACAGTAGCCCCTGAGACAATGTACAGTGTTTGGAAAGAAAAGACGGACGGAGGATCAATCCTTTAATGCAGGAAACTAACTAAATTTGTCTGAAATGAATACGCAGGCATCGCTACTGGCCGTGGCCTCGCATACTGCCAAAGCCTCCGGACTGAAGCAGCGACTGGAGCAGGCCGAGGAGGAGCTCGGCCAGGTGAGGACGCAACTCCCAGAAAAACAAGGTATGTGATAACCCGTTACATATTTCAGAAAAATGTATACACTACGAAAAAAGACACATCCGTGACATTTTGGGCCGAATCTGTCATACATATGACACTTCTATGACGATAATTGTGACAAAACCCGATATCATCATAGATGTGGTGGGCTCCTACTTCTATGACAAAAAATCATGACAGAAAATGGGCTTTTCGTCCTGGACGGGCCGGAGACGCAGCTGCATGTCATTCTTTGGGCCGTCCATGACGGAAAAAACCGTGGTAGAAGCGAGGGGGAGGAAAATTTCAGGGAGTTGCCGGTTACGGTGGGAGGTCGGGGCGGAGCGATGCGCTGCTTTCTCCCGTGACGACGCAAGGCGTAAGTGCGAGGCGTTGGCTCTAACTGAAGCCGAGCGAGGCGTTGGGCTCTAACTGAACCGGAGTGATTGCACCGCAGGCTACGCGTTACTGAACCTAAGCGATCGATCGATGGCTGTTAACTGAATCCGATGGAGCGATTCCTTCGCTAGTGCTGCTAACTGAAGCCGATCGATGCTGCCTGCATGAACAAAGTGAGCGCTATGGGGGGGGTTGGATGAACAAGGAGCGGTGGCGCGTTTATGGATGAACAGGAACCCGTGGTGTGGAGGGCTGGATGAACAGAGACGATGGAGGGGTGCCCGTGGAGGGTGTTTGAACAAAGAGCTGCGGAGTAGCCAGCGGTGGAGGCTGGATGAACAGAGCCCATGGAGGCCGGAGGAGGTCGACGGTAGCCCGTGGAGGCCGGAGGAGGTCGACGGTGGAGATGAACAGATCCCGTGGAGTCCCGCTTTTGCGGCACGCCATACCCTCCCCCGCTTTCGACCGTAGTGCTCCAACACAACTCCGTTTCATCCGCTTTGGCGGCACGCCACACCCTCCCGATCAACAGGACCCCTGCTTCGACCGTAGGAGGTCCGCTTTCCTCCGCTTTTGCGGTACGCCACACCCTCCCGATCAACAGGACCCCGTTTGACCGTAGGAGGTCCGCTTCCTCCGCTTTGCAGACGCCAGCCCTCCCGATCAACAGGACCCTGTTTCGAACGTGGCCGGTCAAACACAAGGCCGTTTCCTCCGTTGTGCGAAACGCCAGGCCTCATTTCCATCGCCTCTTCCGTCCAAGCCCTCCCGATGAACACGACCACACATTTTGTTCCGACCCAGCCGGTTGGCTCCCCATGAACACGATGACGACGCTGTTTCTCCGTTCCGACCCAGCCATGTACGTATGCGCGAGTAGGCGTTCGAGACCCTGCCCGTATGTGTACGCACATGGTCAGATTTTCTTTCTTGCACCCTCGCCACAGACGACGCAGTACATGCTACGCAGCCGCTTCTACTACAACACGCGTGTGCGCTTCTACATCTACGACACATGCGCCGCTTCTACATCGACCGGTATGTACGCATAACGTTCGCGTCCCGTAATGACAACGCCACGCACGCTTCACCGTGTGGGTCCCGACCGGCACTTCCTTGCGTGCGACGATGTAGCTGGTGGGTCCCAAAAGTCAGGGGGGCGAATCGTTTTTTTTTCGGACGCACTTCCTTGCGTGCGAAGATGTAATTGGTGGGTCCCAGCAGACAGGGGGAAACGTTTTTTCGCTAAATACGGTGGCCCGTCCGGTGGGTCCCCCCTGTCAGGTGGAGGAATAATTATTTTGCGCATAATAAGGAGGCACTTCCTTGCTGCGGTCGTGGACCCAGCTGTCAGCCTCTCCACATACAGTCCACGTCCGATTGGAAATCATTCGTTGACCATGTTGACCACGCCGCGTCGAGAGCACCAAGGCGGTGGACGACGGCGAGGCCTAGGAAGGGGACGACGGGGAGCCGGGTAAGACGCGGCAGTGGAAGCCCGCGCTAAGAGGAGTACGAGAGTTCACTGGTTCAGCTAGGGTGTGAGGTTGTCGCCCGCAGGCTCGCCGGTGGGAATAGCAGGGGCGGTGAGGCCTCCGTGGCAGCACAGCCGGCCACGGGAGGCAGGAGCATGCGGCACGACCGGCGCTGCTTTGGGCAGCTGGAGCAAGAACACCAGAGGTTGAACAAGCACTACGGCCGTTGGATGGCCATCGTACGGTCACTGGAGCTAGAATCGTTCATATTGACTAAAGTTGACAAAGGCCCCCGCCCCGCCAACTTAGTAGGCCCATTAAGTCAGCCTCCCACCATGGTGGGTCCCAGCTAGCGGGGTATTCATTTTTTGTGCGTAATAAGGAGGCACTTCCGTGGGTCCGAGATGACAGCCAGGGAATGTTTTTTCGCAACACGCTGGCCCGTCCGGTGGGTCCCAGCAATGTCGGGAAACGTTTTTTGTGAAATAAGGTGGCCCATCCGGTGGGTCCCTGCTGTCAGTGGAGGAATAATTATTTTGGCGTAATAAGGAGGCACTTCCTTGCGGCCGCTGGACCCAAATTGTCGCCCTCTCCACGTACACTACTCTTCCGATGGAAGTCGGTCGTTGACCACGTTGACCACGCCGCGCCGAGAGCACCAGGGCGGTGGTCTGGACGGCGGCGAGGCCTAGGAAGGGGACGACGCGGAGCAGGGGAAGACGCAGCAGTGGTAGCCCGCGCGGAGAGGAGTACGAGGGTTCACTGGTTCGGCTGTCGTCGCTGCAGAATAACAGGGGGTGTGGGTGAGTAGAGGGATGTCCAGGACAGCGGTGGGAGTAGTACGGGGCGGTGAGGCCTTAGCGGCATCATAGCCGGCCACGGGAGGCAGGAGCACGCGACACGACCGGCGCTGCTTTGGGCGGCTGGAGCAAGAAGACCAGAGGTTAAAGAAGCACTACGGCCGTTGGATGGACATCGCATTTATCACTGCAGCTAGAATCGTTTATATTGACTAAGTTGACAAAGCCCTTGGTACGCGTCAACTTAGTAGGCCCACAGCTCGGATTTGGCAGAGAACATATAGCCCATTGTGATTTGTAAGAATGTACAGCCCATTTTTCAATTCTAATGGAATTTACTAAAGCCCATTTACAGGTTTGTTAAAAGTACAGCCCAACTTCTAGGTAGGACAACGATTAATAATTTCAAACAACAGCTCAAAATAGAATTAAAAAAAATTCCCACATTTTGATGGGATCCGAAATATTTTTATCCGAAATTTCTAGTCAGGTTAAATATAATTTCAAAATAAAGTTGTATCACGTTAAAATTCAACGAAATATTATGCCACAAGAACAAGTAATGAAATTAAAATTTCTAAATTCCAAAAATAATATATTTTCAAACTAATTACGTGTTTGGTGCATAGTAATTGCCTAGTTATTATAATTACATCCCATTTATTATTTCTTAAAGTCCATTTTCTTGTTAAGCCTAATGCATACCTCCTAGGAAACTTTGCAGCCCAGCGGGGCGGATAACAAGTTGACCCGAACATTGTGTACAACTGTCGGCCCAGTTGCATTGCTGATGTTGAAAAAAAGGCCTGTAGTACAAAGACAACCTAACATGGTTACTCAGCCCACATTCAGGGACGCCGGAAAGGCCCAAACAAGGCTTCTCTACAACTTTTTGAAGTCACTTAGCTCAATTAATAACTTAAGAAAAAAGTTAGATTACAGTGGAACATAATTAAAAGCTGTCACGAGCAAATAAATAATTCAACGGGTCCCACTTGTGCGTGTGCGCGCGTGTGTGCATGTGTGTGTGTGTGAGTGAGAGAGAGATAGAGAGATAGACCCATCGGTCGATGCTCGTAAATACATCTTTCAGCCATATGCATTGATGATGCTCAGTAAAAACTTATATAGTTGACACAATCATATAGAACATCATAGCACTCTCAACTTGCATACAAAATTTCTCACGCAGGCGGCACAATCAGGATGGAAGCAGTGGATCGCTACGGGAAGGGATATGTTCAAACCAACGAAGTCATACGTAACGGTTCATCGTCTTTATAAATGATGGGGAAATATCTTGAATGTTGGGCAAAGAAAACAGACAGACAACACAATAAGTTCTGCTAGCACATTAAGTTGAAGTACAGCCCTTTCTAAAAAAAGTTCAGGTACAAAATTATAATAGGTCACAATCAAATGTACTGGCATATCGCTGCTTCGCACTCCATAGCTCGGATTTAACTAGTACTATCTGACAAGATTCAGTTGTACCTCAAATTAGAGCACATCCAGGCAGCCAGCCCTGCCTCTTCTCCCAAAGAAGCAGTGGCCTCCGCCGCGCGATGGAGTAGGCCCTGTGCCATCCATCGTTCCGAGCAACACGGGGAAAGTCTGACGTTGACTCCTGTAATGGACGTCGTCGACGGACCCTGGCACCAGCGGGGGCGGCAGGACTTCGATTGATGGATTGACCACTTCTTCGACATGCACGAACACTCGATACAGGTACATCCCTAACATGGGCCATGGCGGCCTTGGTGGCGACGAATAGTACAACCCCGGTTCCTGCACCGGTATCTCAACACCAATCACCTTCGGTATGGTGGACGGCTTCTTCATCCATGCCATAACCATCAGAGCCCAGCTGTCTGGAGGAACAAACATACTTACGAGCTCACCTCCAAGGTCGTTGATAAGCTCGTTCATGGACTCGTTGTTCCAAGCATGTCGAGTCATGCCGTGGAAGGTAAGCTTTGTTAAAATCTCAAGCTCAGAGGGCACCGAGCCCCATCCTGGGTGCCACCGATCGAAGCTCACCAGCGCGCCATCGCAGAACAAACACCGGGAAGATACGAACACACGACTGCAGTCGAATGTTGTTCGGAACCTGACGAAGAAATCAGCCGGTGGCGGACATACTTCGACGAGCAAGTCACTTATTTGGATGTCGTGCGCAATGCCAAGAGCTTTGACAAGGTCGTCCCGCGAGATGGGAGGCCGGTCGCCGTTGATGGTTACCATCAGCACTTTGCCGGCAAACTGGTCGTCAAGCACCGCCATGCCACTGGTAGGCGATAGCACGTAGCGACCGAAGGCAGGACGGACCTCAGGATCTCCGGCTCGGAGATCCGCGTTGACCGGCGACATGATAGTGCGCTTGAGTACAGGGAGTACAGGAGGGGGATTTGGGGGAACTGGAGTAGGAATCGAGATTCCAGAGGTGGGGGAGGGGCGGGAGACTGGGGATGAAAAGGTAGCATGAATTTCGAGCACGCGCCAATATGCTCTCGGCGCGCATAGCGCAAAAAACACCGTGGCGCCCACATGTCGGCCTAAGAGTCCTTATTCTTTCTTTTTTGGAGAGCCCGGCCTTTTTCCATGATCTTTTGAGAGCCCGGCCCGAGAGTCATAATTGACCTGTTTGGCATTGCGTTACTACTCGGCCCATATTCAACGACACCTCACTGGACCAAACAAGTGTACATCATCAAAAAGACAGTGAGCTCAAATTATATAACTTGAAAAAAGGAGATATACTCTAAACACTGGAGAATGGTGATGCCCTCATTTTGCCCACTAGTAGTTCGAGACAATAAACAGTTCGAAACAACGATATATACAACATTCAAACACTGACTAATGACTACTACTGACATAAACAACAAGACATGATAGTTCATAAGAAGTCTTGCTACACCACCAAAACGCACTCCATCTGCAGCGCCGGACTCGTGATCCGCATTTAGAATGACATTCTAAATGTAAGCAACTATTACATAGAAAGAGTGACATAGACAAGGATGACCAAATGACAAGGAATATGCATAACAAAAGAAAGAACTACCCATCCAGAACCAGCAGCAAAGACAAAAAAGTCATTCGAAGAGATGAGCCAACACCATCATAATTTGCAGCCTCGCTTCAGCGACCAGTCATCTGGAGACACCGGTACTCCACCCTTTCGATGCAACAGCCCAATTACCTATCAAACTGAAGGCTTGAACCACATCACTGCCTGTCGTAATTGAGACATCCAAGGATCAAAGTTAATCCGGATGCCTTTGTCATTCTCACCTTCTTTTGGCTGCAGTCATATCGTTGACAATCGGGGAGTATGCTCCCGAACTCCTAGGGCTCGCCATGTAGACACAGTTTTCCATAGCAAACAGAGCCTCTCTGCCATCAAGGTCCTTGCCAACGGTGATCTCCTGGTTAATTAGATAATTGAGTCCGAGAAATAGAGAGTGTGAACCAAGGCTGTTTACCCGCCTCCAACTAAAAAATCCTAAAGGCCCCAACAAGCTAGTATCCTGCTCATAGACGTAACAGCCATCGCCTTGATACTCACGTATTACACGGTGCTTGTATACAAGGGGTTTTTGCAATATAACTTTTCCGGCTCATGTGTCCGAATGATCATCAGTCTTTTGCCGTCGTTTGATCGAGCGAGGAACCAGTTGTGCTTCCCTGTTTTTGGCAAAGGTGGTGTGATTACAAAGGGCAGTAACTGTAGGGACACTGCATCATATCAAAAAGGACAGGCATTGTTAATGTAAGATCAGCATTTTTCAGAGTATGAGTAGGATAATGCAAGAAACAACATTGATATGTCCATGTTGGAACTGGGAGGAAAATACGGGGAAATGTATACTGGGTTCGAAAATATAGAAGTGCCATGCATGGTTATACTCATGTTATCTCAGAATCGATTCTTCACAGGAAACTACCATGTCATGCATGTTATGTAATCATGTTCTGTCCTCACAAACAAATTCTTCAAGGTAACTAACAGACCATGCATTGTTATATACTCGTGTTCTGTGGGCAAAAATTTTGTGAGAATATTATTCTAGTCATTGATTGCTGAAGGGCGAATATAGGTATGTACACATGGTAAGCATTGCAGGATTTCACTACTTCCAAATATAGAGTTCTCCATATGCACATTTACTTCCCTAATGTATGGTTAGATGAAAACAACAAGTGTGGTGCATGTTTCTACATCATGAAAATGAGGAAACTAACATGGCCATTGATACACACTCATATTTAGTAGTAGTATATAGATTACTGTAAAATAAGGATAATATCCATATATTCCTAACCGTTTGATTATTCAGGGTACAAATTGGCTGTAATGACATGGTCACAATCATGAATTAACTCATTCCAAATATAGCTGATTTACGGCGTCTCTAATATATAGCCATGGTTCTACTCAAATTCTGCTCAAACAGGGATATGCCAATCATCAAAAAAAGTTCAAACAAAGGTCATGGCGTCATCATTAACATGAGAAGGAAACAACTTACACACGCCGTCCCCAAAGAATACGTGGTGCCATCTGCTTTGTCGATCGCGTAGATGATGCCATTGTGTTCAATAGAATCACGTAAGTGTGTATTAGCTTTTACGATGATCCACCATGAGCCGAGTTGTCTCCAGCTAAAAAAGGCACCGGCGTAAAGATAGGCGAGTCCGCGGTCGAACAAGGCAATTAGCTTGAAGTCTGCGTAATTCGCATGTCGTGTGGGTACTTGGAATATTACAATCTTCTGCAAAACAAGGTCCGTCCAACTGATGTACTAATCTAGATGACTTGGACCGCGATGGTAATACTCTATATAATCCAACGGAGGAAGGATAATCTCATGGGAGGTCTGGAAGTTCACGAGCACCAACTTTTTACCGTCTTCTCTGAAGGCAGCCATCCAGTGGGAGTTCATGCCGACCCAATACATACCTGCCAAGAAGTTTCGAGCGATGTTGATCGGATCGATGTCGAGGAAAATGATGTACGGCGACACACTACATACACCGCAAAGAAGTTTCGCTAATGGAGATCGGATTGAAGTCGAGGGGCATCATGCACGCCCGTATCATGGTGAGCCAATCTCGCAAGACCAGATAGCAGCAAGCAGGGGTGTCTTGAAAAGCTTAGGCCTCGCTTCGACGATGGCCGTGTGCATGTCCCTCGAGCATGCAGCCACCTGCAGGCGGTCAACATATCCATACACGAACAATGAGGTCGAGGATGTCATCGGGGAGATTGCTCCAATCGCGGCTCATATGGATGCTGCGCGGTTCGCGTTCGCCATGGTGGAGTTTGGAAGGGGGCTTGATTTACGGGGGAGAAGGATGTCGGTGCTGGAGCGGCTAGCGAGGGAATAGTGGTACTGGGGGAGGCGAGTGAGGCGACGGTACACGAGGGCACGGTGAGATGGAGATGGAGACGGAGACGGAGAAGGAGATGGAGATGGAGTGGTGCTATGGGAGCGGAGAGGGAGACGAGGCGAGGCGCTAATGTGTCAGACAACAAGGGTGATGACAGATCGCACAAAGGCAGTGGTGAGGCTGACTTTGGTAACCCGAACACTCCGCCTCGCCTGGACTAGTGTCAGGCGCAGGGTGTTGTCACTTCACTGTGAGGACCGGATGAATAGTATTTTGACCATCAAGTGTACCACAGTTGTACTACTACTACTACTACTACTACTACTAGTAGGAACGTGAGTACTCCGGTATTGTATAGCGGAAATATGTCTCCCGTGCTAGCATGCCTGTTCACTTCATCGTTCAGGTATCATCCATATTGCAAGAAGAACCAATTTCTCGTGCATGCCCAATCAACGCCCTGCCGCGATGCATGCAGTGGTCATTCTGGTGCATCAAGGACGGCACGCAGATCATTCCACACTTGAGAAGAGGAAAAATGGAAAGGTAGAACGCGGCAGCAGAGGAAGAGAACGCTGGCTAACGAGGCTAGGAGGGGATCGAGCAGGAAGTTAATGCTCCACGCCTAAAGGTTTTGGGAAAACCTGATTTTCATAAGGTGACTTATACTCACCTAAACGGAGGGAGTATTCCTTAACCAGAGAATGTTGTGTCTACCACTCACGGGCTCAAAAAAAAAGCTACGACACATTTTTTATCAGTTTGCATAGGTCCCACCTATCAGGAAGGTTGGGCACGACACCTAACAGGTACGACTCCTCGCCTACCCGCATAGCCTTTTTGTTTAGTCTACCTAGCCGCCTAATCAACTGCCTCGCACTCCACTTCTCCCATTTACTTCTCCATCGGGAACCGATTCGCCTCGGCTTCTTCACCTCCCCTTCGCCTTCATTTGCATCCAAACCCCATCGCTGCTCACATTGTTTTAACCTCTTTAAATAATCATCTACTACTTCAGTTAGACTAGCCATCTAATCCTAATTCTCCATACCATAGCCCTCCGTTCCGGGTTCCAAATGGCAAAAGAGATCGAGATGCGTGTTTTTAGCGTCCAACATGTCCTCGTCAAGGCTCGATGCGCATAGTTGCCATCACACCGTCCACCCAAGGGTTGTTCGCAGTGGATCAACAATGTATCCAACTCCCTCAAAAAGGTAGAGACGAGGGTCATCGGTCTCGACGCAGAGTACACGGAGCATGCCCTCGAAGATCCAGCGCCGCCGTCCTTCAAATTGTGCCTCGAAGATGATGTTTTGGTGTACCACATCATACACTCGCCCTCCATACCAGGTGATCTTCATGATTTCTTGTCTCGGGAGGACGTATACTTCTGTGGGGAAGCCATCGAAGGGGAGAAACAAAAGCAGGAGCCGTACAACCTTGATTTGAAAAGCATCGTTGACCTACAAACCAGAATCAAAATTCCTGTAGAAGATTGTGCTAAACACACACCATCCCTATTTGACGTAGCAAATTTTGTGCTCGGTACAAATCTTCAGAAGGGTGACGAGACAGTGGCATTAAGGTCGTCTGGATGGGAGAATTATCCCTTGACGTACGAGCGGATAAAATATGCTGCCCTCGATGCTCGTGTGAGTTTCGAGATAGCTGCAAGGTCCAAAGAGCTTGTTGCAAAGCCGTCACCCACAGAGAATGAGAAGAAGAAGAAGAAGAAGAAGAAGAAGAAGAAGAAGAAGAAGAAGAAGAAGAAGAAGAAGAAGAAGAAGAAGAAGAATAAAACGCTGCACCAGCAGGAGGACATTATGGATGGATGAACTATTTCCTCTCTTGTAAAAAAAATTATTCACTCTCAGTGTATATTGATATAGATGGACTATTTCAATGGTGTGCATGTCTTTGGAACAGAGTAGTAGCGTGGGTCCGCTTGACTATAAGGAACTATTTATCCGCATATATAGCTTTCTCTGCTACTCCTTCCAGTGATCGGTATACAGTGCATATGTCTGTAGACATGACAGCTTGTCAATGGAAGTTCAACTACGTCGACCATCACGTTCCATCTCGCGATTCCCACGACGCCTCTCCAACCCACGGCACCACGCCCCCCGACGTGCGCCTCACCACTCTCGGCCGCACCGCCCCTCTGCCTTTGTATGCATGACATGTGGGCCACCTAAAATGCAGTGAGCATCAAGTTTCTACCACAGCCACCCGCGATTCCCACGACGCCGCTCGAATCCATGAAACCACACGTCCCCCGACCTGTGGCTCACCCCTCTTGGCCCCACTACCACTCTGCCTTTGGGAGCATTACATGTGGACCAGTCACCCATCGGGTCCACATGTTATTGACTCAAAGGTAGTTGTAGTAAGGCGCTGAAGCTCAGTCCCGACGGCCCTGAGAGGGAAATGTAACTCCTGCGCCAGGGCTTGTGGTGCTCCCGCAGCACGAACTCGTGCCAAACTTGAGATTTGTTTCTTTACTATACATGCACGCAACGATTTAATGGACATTGTAATCTCAACATGTGATGGGGAGCTCTAAATTTGAATTTGAAACTTATAAAACGAAAACATTCAAAACAAATAAACTGGGAGAGAGGGAGTATAACGTAGGATGTGTCCCATACAAAATAAGTCCCCTGGTTTGTCACCGCTAAGATGCGGTTAGAAAGGAGCACAGCGTCTTCCTACTCGTACGGCAACAAATCGGCCGCAGACAGCATGGTCCGCCTTTGACCGCCATGTGCAAGGTTCGTGCTATCTTTTATTCAATCTCACCGTGGTTCCATCGTACCAATTAATGACGTGGCCTGTTACATGGTTGATCCCAATGTTGGACAAAGGTTCTACGGGAACGGTGTCACCGTTGTAAATGTTGTGCAAATTGGTGTTGGTACCCTCCCGTACATATGCAAGCCAATCTCCACTCGCACCGAGCCTAGCCTGTGAAACAAGCAAGGTGGGGAGAATTAGGAAATGGACACGGAAGTAGTATTTAGAATGCATTTACTATTTGATCAAACTCATCTTACCTTCTCATCGGAGGAAATCTGAGTGCCCCTCGACGTCGGCATCTCAGGGGCGTCAACTTGCAACTACGGCCACGCCGCGCTGGAGAGACCCCCAAGGAAACATTCTCGTGCGTTCCACGGAACATCAAGATGCATTTGTATGAGTAGTTTATCTTGTGAGAGAAACGGATGAACGAGGGAAGGCCTCTAGAGATAGAGATGGACACTACTACTACCAATGTGTGGCCCGTGCGTTGCAATGGATCCAAACTAGTAGAATAATACTTGTTCACGTGCTTGAAATATAAACACTCTAGTTTTGATATACATGTGTCAGCAGACACGACAGCTTGTCCATGGAAGTTGAACCATGACGACCATCGCGTTTCTTGTTTCTACCACTGCCACACCCACACGCGATTCCCACGACGCCGCTCCAACCCACGGCACGACGTCCCCCGACGTGGACATGGATCCTCTGACGTGGCTATCGTTGCCTTGCCCTGCCTTTCCTTCGCTGACAGGTGGGACCCATGCTTATGGGTCCCACATGTCAGTGACAGAATGGTAGGATTGTTCGTCCCGCCGGTGTGGCCATCTACGCCTCGTAACGCCCCGACGCCCAGCTGTGGTACCCTCGCCACGGCCACGCCACCACCGGCCGGTTCATCTCGAACGAGTGAGTCGTGAACCACGCCACCACCATGAGAATGACATGTGGGCCAGCCGCATTTAAGGCACACATGTCATTGACTCATAGGCCGGGCACTAAGCCACTGAAGTTCGGTCCCGTGGGCCCCGAGAGGAAAATGTAACTCCTGCGGCAGGCCTTGTGGTGCTCCCGCAGTATGAGCTCGTGCCAAAACTGGAATTTGTTTCTTACTACTACTAGTACTAGTAGGAAGGTACACGTGCATTGCACGCATGAGATTCTGGTGGTTTGTGTATTATGCTTCTACATGTGTAGTTTTCTGGATTCTAACATGAGCAAAATTTGGTGGAATGTAAGGTTAGGCAAGTTTGATTAACTCAGGTGAGTGTTTGGTTCAAGCCACACCTTAGGCAAGCCACACTGGCCCCACATGACATACACACAAAAAATGTGGCAAGATTCCCTTAGGCTTGCCAACTTGTGGCAAAATTTGGTGGAATGTAAGGTTAGGCAAGTTTGATTAACTTAGGTGAGTGTTTTGTTCAAGCCACACCTTAGGCAAGCCACACTGGCCCCACATGACATACAGACACAAAATGTGGCAAGATTCCTTAGGCTTGCCAACTTGTGGCAAAATTTGGTGGAATGTAAGGTTAGGCAAGTTTGATTAACTTAGGTGAGTGTTTTGTTCAAGCCACACTGGCCCCACATGACATACACACACAAAATGTGGCAAGATTCCCTTAGGCTTGCCAACTTGTGGCTATCATTTTGAAGAACTTATTAATAACTTTGCCTGAGCTTAGTTGTGGCAAATTTAGTCATGAATTAAGTTCAACCATGGAGTCTTCTAGATTATACATGTGGCGTAATCTGTGGATGATATCCAATGGCCAAGAGTGCTCGTGATTTGCCATCTTTGTACTGGCCGGTTTGGCTTCATCCAACGCACCAACTTCCAAAGTTTTTCACACACTATATAGGGGTATAGATATAGATGTGCCGGTCCGCTGCAATGGATCCAAAGTATATCTATTTAGTGGAGTGCACTCTAAACACATTATCTATTTATTTTTCTCTAACCTTCAGGAGCCATGCAACCAAGCCACATAAGCTTCATGGGTGCCCCCACATCATATTATTCATACTACGTTGATTGAAAAAAGATAAATCACCCAAAACAAGATCTTCCCTGCTTTTTGTTCCTACGATGTTGTGCCGCGTAACGTATCTACTAGTTGTATAGTGGTAGTACTAGTAATATAATAGTATTAGGAGTACAAACTTGGTAGGAGTGGTATTAATACGGAATGCTCCTACTCTATCAACGAGCCCCATCTGACACAAAATTTCTTGGCTTCCGTACTCTGCCTAGATCTTCCCTTGTTTCGCTTTTCCAACCCGGCAAGCGGCGGGTGTCGGTTTGCTCAACGGGCAGTCCCACATGAAAGTGAAAATGCTAGGCACAGGGGCGGAGCTACGTGAGGGCCAACACATGCCCTGGCCCGCCCAACCTAGCAGGATTTTTGTGGTTTTACATCCAGCTTTGAGGCATGGAACGTCAATGCAAGGGTAATTTCTATAGGCTGGCTAGACTGGCACGCCCAACGTTTTGCTTCAAGCTCCGCCACTGCTAGGCAACACGCCTTCCCTAAGCTATGTGTCGTGCCGGACGGGCCATGTTGTACTCCCGATTCCCGGGCGTGTGGGGGTGCGACGCGAACGTGGCAGGCCTTTTCCTTTTACTAGCAATGTGCCCGCAAGCGCTATGCACGGATCCAAAGTAGTAGAATAGTAGTATTTGTTCACAAACTTGAAAGAAATCACTATTGTTTTGATATACTACTAATATATTAGTCCCTCCGCACCTAAATATTTGTCTTTTTGAGATTTCAAATGGACTATCACATACGGATTATATAGACATATTCTAGTGTTTCTAGTAAGATGCCCGCTGCTGTAACGAAGTTGATGGAAAAGGTAAGCACAACTTATAAATTGACGGATGGAGTACTAGTTACGTTGATGCCAAATTTTGGTCCCCATTGTATTTCGTGCCAAATTTTGACCATAGATTAAACTAAGGAAATGTTCACGCATGTCGCTAAACATTATATTTTTCAAAACTATGTTCAAAGATCTAATCCAATGAGATAATTTTTCTTGACATGCATTAACATTTTGTTAGTTAAATATTTAGTCAAAATTTGGCACAAACTATAAAAGGGACCTATAAACCAGGACGGAGGTAGTACCCACTATGAAGTTAGTAACATAGTCTAGGGATATGTGTATGTTACTAGTGTATGTTACTCACCATTGTGGCTAGTCTAACACATAGGCGTGGTACATTAACTCTCACGTTGTTTCTTATTTTTTGACATAAATAGAGGAAGCAACCAAGAAGAGATGTGGGGCTTGTATGCTTTTAATGACTCGAGACTATCAAACATGACATGCAGTGGTCAGTGCACAAGAACAAATACAACCCACTTCATCACACACGCATCTTATAGCATCACATCCAATGGCTATAAAAGATGAATGAGACCAAATTATATCTCATCTAGATGAGTTCTAGAAAAACTGTATTAATAATACTTAGTACTCCTGCGCCATGTATCATATAAGTATCATGTAGTACTTTGTTTATTGCCATGTATGACACATAGTTCACGAGCGCTCTCTATATGTACCACATTTTTTTAATTTAAATTTTTGCTCCATGGCGCAATCCATCGATACTACTACTGTACAAAAGTGGAGTATATACATTTTTTAAAAGGCTAGAGGGCGGGCAGTCTAGCTCGGTCGGTTTCACGAGAGGCGAGGACCTTTGTGATTTGACGGCTCATTAATGCTGTCAAATTGAATAGTATCAAGGCCGCCCGTTGCACGCCTGGCGCCCATTAAACCCTCCGCTAAAACCCGCACGCAAAACCGAGAATCCTACTCCGCCACATGTCCGCTCATGAGCGGGCCGGAATTAAACGCAACACCGGCCGAAGCTCCTCCCGGCCCGCCTCGCTTAAACGAGGCCAGACGACGGCTAAGCTCCTACCGTCCGCCTCTATTTACACGAGGCCATACAGACATACAAGGCAAGAATCGCACCCTCCGCCGCTCCCCATCTCCTCCTTCACCATTTTCTCCACCCTTCCGATTGCTTCCGGCGAGCCATTCTCGGCATATTACCCGGCTGGGTGGCCCGCCGAGCCCTCCGGATACGGGCGAGGCCGCCGGTGCTTCACCAACCTCGCTTGGCCCGATGGAGCCGCTGTCGCCCTAAGCAAAGCGCGTGGTTCAGCACTCACCGCTCCAGCTCAGCTCGATGAGGAGAGGCGAGTTGCTCCACGCCGGCACGGCGGCGAGCACGCCGGTACGGGCGCCGTCGCTGCCGTGTCGTACCGAGTCACCAGTGTCTGCGGTGGCCGCGCCTCCCGTGCCTGCGGCAGCGCCATGCAGGCAGAGACAGAAGCTGGGTGCGTGAGGAGCGACCAGTCGGTGGCCAGCTTCTCCCTGTCCGCCACCACCATCGAGGAGAAGTAGAACACGGGAGGCCGCCGCCACTTGGGACCCATGAAGGCCACCGCCGAGGCGCATTTAACCGCGGATTCGTGTGGTTTCTTTGCTGCTTGCCTCTTCCGAGGACCTTCGTCGACCCGCAAGTGTCCTGGACATGAGGAAGACAAAGGGATCCGCGGATGACCATTTAGAACTAAAATAAGTCTAGATATATCCATTTCAAAGACAAGTATTTCCGGACGGACGGAGTATTAATTATACAAGAGAGCCGGATTGACACCTCTTAGTTCATGTAAATGTAATGAAATCCATCATGTTTATATGAAGATCCGGCTTTTTATACTTAAATACTTCATGCTTATATGAAATCAGTCCGTGTTTGCACGAATTTCATCTGGTTGGTTAGAGTTGTAAAATGTATGATACCGGGCGTTGACGCCGCCCTCCGCGGAAGGAAGCGGGAGGAAATTTGCCGCTGCCGTTGGAGATGCTCTTTATGTCGAAATAATAGAGTGACATCCAATCCATTTGAGTTAATTGCCTGTATGATTGTCCCTCTATAAAAAGTTAATTGCATGTACAAAGTGTACACGTGACTTGCAGTGGTGGCTACAGCCTTCGCATGTAAAGTTAAAAAGAAACAAGTCCATCCTTAATATTCTAAGTACTGTGGGTTCCAATCACAAGACAAAGAGCGAAAGAAGTATATATTAAATAAGTAGAGTAATATATAATATGCAAATCTAAAGTTAAAAGACAGAACTCGAACTCATGTCATCGTGTTGCGAGCATCCGACGCTAACCAGCCCAACACATTTTTGTTGTAGACCATGCTGGAGATATATCTCCATGTCTACTCTTATATATACTTCCATTCGTTCCTAAATATTTGTCTTTTTCAGATTTCAAATGGACTACCACATACGGATGTGTATGTAGACATATTTTAGAGTGTAGATTCACTCATTTTGCTACGTATGTCTTTTCATGAAGGGGTCAGATCTGTCCTTGATTTATTTATGAGGTATCCAGATGGCAATCGCACCGCCAAGAAAAGAGGGTAACATCAAAATTATGGACTACTTTTTGAGTGTGTTGGTAAGGTCCGGTCATAGTCACTTGTTGAAATCTCTAAAGACAAATATTTCGTCCGTTCGAATACTTGTCATCAAAATGGATAAAAGGAAATGTATCTAGACGTATTTTAGTTTTAGATACATCTATTTTTATCCATTTTGATGACAAGTATTTTCGGACGAGGGAGTAGAAAACAGAGTTGGTGATGATGGTGTGCGTACATCCCGCAATATAGGCCGTCGGATTTATATCTAACGGATAGGAAAAAAACTATGGCAATTTTGCAAAAATATACCCACATCGCCTCTCCACGTTACGCAAATAAGGCCTTCCCTCGTTCAGCCTTTTCTCTCACAAGATAAACTACTCATACAAATGCATCTTGATGTTCCGCAACGCACGGGCAGCTAGCTAATTTCTTTTAAAGTAGTTGCTGTGATAATTGGGTTGAAGTGATATGTTTTATGTCCGCAATCAATGATTTCAGATTCACTAGTACTCCCTCCGTTCCAAAATAGATGACCCAACTTTATACTAAAGTTAGTACAAAGTTGAGTCATCTATTTTGTAATGGAGGGAGTAGTAACAAAGAAAAGGTTGTCTTGTTAATTAACAGAAAACAGGGTGAAAACTATCACATGAGGCTGGTAAAAACAAGGCACACTGGGTTCAGCGTCATCGTCACTACAGCCAGCGCCGAGAGAAGTCTACATATCGTGGGGTCTACCGAGCGAGGCACTGAGACACATTGTTTGAGAGAGAAACCAATTGACAGATTATGATCAGATCGTGTTGTCACCCTTCTGCTGTCATTGTTGGGGGGGGGGCGGGGGAGGGAGAGAAAGACGTATTGAGATTGTGCGCGGTAGGCACAGAGGCACAACTAGCGAGTGTGTGTGTGTGTGTCTGTGTTGTGTTTGAAAGAGGAGTCGATAGATTATTATCAAGATCGATGTGCCACCCTACTCCTTCAGTGTCGGGTAGTGTGTGTGTGTATGTTTGAGAGAGAATCCAATCGATAGATTAGTATCGAGATCGAGGTGTCACCCTACTCCTTCGGTGCCGGGTAGTGTGTGTGTGTGTGTGTATGTTTGAGAGAGAAGCCAGTCGATAGATTAGTATCAAGATCAAGGTGTCACCCTACTCCTTTGGTGTTGGGATGTGTGTGTGTGGGGGGTGGGAGGGGGCAGTGACACTCACATATCTCTACTCCTATAAAAAAAATAGAGTTGCTGATGATGGTGTTCCTGCCATCCTGCAATATAGGCCATCCGATTTATATCCGACGGACATGAAGGAAAATATGGCAATTTTGCAAAAAGATACCCACACCCCTCTCCGCATTTGCAAACAAGGCATTCCCTCGCTCATCCTTTTCCCCACAAGATAAACTTCTCATACAAATGCATCTTGATGTTCCGTGCAACGCATATGGGCATCTTGCTAGTAGGGAGAAGGAGTTTGTGTGACACATATCTAGCTATATTAAGGGATAGGTAGATAGCATATGTGTGAGAGACATTATTATACTTTGAGACATTAGTGGCTGTGGGTGGGCGGAATTAAAGGGGTGGGCGTGTTAGACATAGAGATCGTGTGTGTTTCTGTGTGAGAGACTTGTAGGACGGGGTAGAAAGATGAATTTAACCCTGACGGAGGGAGAGAAATACATGAAGTGCGCGTGTGTGATTCCGATGCCCATAGGGAAATGAGATATGTATGCGTGTGAGAGATTGCACAATTCATTCACGTATCACTATCTAGCGACCGTGGACGTGCATCGCTTGAACATAAGTCAATATCTACTTCGTATCATGGCCAAAGGTACAATATCGATTCAACGCTATAAAGATTGGACACTCACATATCACATTTTTTTGTATTTAAATAGACCTTTTTCAGTTGTGCATGCCAAAGTTACAGTGATGTTTCTTCAAACAACCAATGTAGCTATCATGCACATGCACCATTGTTACTCTTGCATTCAAATTCATTAGTCTTGGATGATTTAAGTTTCTATTTTGAAGTAATATATATGTAATATTCATATATGAATTCAACGGTTACGCAATTTATGAAATGGAGGCTATGTAATCATATGAGGTAACACTTTTAAGTAGCTAACTACAATATCCATTTCTTTCTGTGCGCCTCTGCACTAACACGTCAATGCATTATGTTTAAAGTAAATAACCAATGGCACTAAATTATCTATTTACACGAGAAATACATAGGCTGAGCGTTTGATCCCTTTTTTTGTGAACGCGCCACTACACCAGACGATTGGACGCGCCTGTGAACGCCAAGTTATCGGCGCATCATCCCGAGTTATTGTCTTTTTTCTGGGGTGGACTTCACACCGCTTATTAATCACGACGCTGCGTGCCCGTGTACACAGCCTAGCATGACCTTCCTGCTAGCACGGTCCAAAATTAGTTGAAATCGGATACGAACGATCTCAAGCAGCGGCAAAATCTCCGCCTCCTTCTAAAATTTCCGCCACCTTAGTCTTTAGCATGCGAAATCCCCTTTGTCCTTGGTGCACGGAGACCAACAGTTACAATACTGCCCTCGCTCTACATGATAGGTCGGGATGCTTTGGTAACTTCGGTTTCCGACTACACGCCACCCCATTTCCTCTCCTCCTCCCGCAAAAACGACTAACTCCACAAAGACCATAGCATCTTACATCACGCCGTCTGCATTTCATCGCCGCTTTCCCTCCCCTCTCGAAACCCTAGATCGCTCATCCACCGGCGCATTATAGCCCATTCATCGCCAACAAGGCCTCACCTCGCCGGATCTCGCTTCATGCGCATCTACCCCACCCACCTCCCCTAGAAACAAGTAGACTGCTCATCCACCACTGCATCACAGCCCATTCAGTGCCGGGCCTTGTCCACGGGCGCCGGATCTGCTTCGCCGGTACTCTTGTCAACCGCCACAGATCTGCAGCTGCTCATTCAGATTCCCAACCGGAGACGCTTCGTCACACCCCCGGAGCCGCCCCACCGACGCCTGCCGACGGCCTCTCGATCCTCTTCACGACACCTTCCTCAACCCTACCGGAGGCGCCACGACACCTTCCTCAACCCTACCGGAGCCGCTTCGCCGACACCAGCGTCAACCCTACCGGAGTAACTTCGCCTATACCATTCTCAACCCTACCGGGGCCGCTTTGCCAACTCACAAGTCCACGGCCTCAGATCCGCTCCCTCGCACCCTCATCCAACCTACCGGAGCAGCTTCTGACGCCCCTTCCACGGCCGCAGATCCGCATCGTCGATACCACCCTTAACCCGACCACCGGAGTAGCTTCTGACGCCCCGTCAACGGCCGCAGATCCGCATCGTCGACACCATCCTTAACCCAACCACCGGAGCAGCTTCTGACGCCCCGTCCACGGCCGCAGATCCACGTCATTGACACCATCCTTAACCCAACCACCGGAGCAGCTTCACCTACGCGCTCGTCCACGGCCACAGATCCGCTTCGCCCACACCGTAGTCCACCCTACCGGAGCCGCTCCACAAACACCCTACTCGACGGTTCTAGATCTCCTTTCCGGACCCCGACAGCCAGGGCAGCGTCATCACCCTCAACGTTTCTAACCTGATTCCCACTGTCTGGAGAGATGCCAACCACCCGCCACGGCCTAGGTACTTGTCACCTTTAAACCCGTCCAGCATCACCTGCCCGATGTACTTCAAATATACTAATCGGTCGCTGTTACCTGTTATGAAGCCGCAAAAACTACAAGGACGATGTTTCTTCCGGATCTAACAGCTTGGCCAACCAAGATCCCGGATCGAGGCATTGCTACGATCTTGTAAGCGCGTCTCTCTCTCTTGTATTGTTCTCAGACCGCCAAATTGCTTTGCTAGGATTTTCGACCAAGAATCCCTTTGTGCGCATAATGATTTCTACTACTGGCTGCTAAATTAGATATGTAGATGTCATACATGATACTACCTCGCACTGCTCCTAAATATAAGTCTTTCTAGAGATTCCACTATAGGCTACATACGGAGCAAAATGAGTGAATCTACACTCGAAAATGCATCTATATACATCTCAGATGTGATCCATACTGGAATCTCTACAAAGACATATATTTAGGAACATGGGCAAGACATTACACAAAATCATAGGTGGCATGTAGGAATTCCAAAGGCATTACGTTAGGCTCCCTTAGAGTGCCCGCCACCAAAGATACTGAGTCATGGCTAGTTTATGGTACCCACACAATCGTTAATTGGTGGTTTAAATATGCTAAGGGATATGCAATGTAGTATCATGTAGAGATGTCTGAAATTAGTCGTGTCAACTTGCAGACAGGGTTACACAATGAAAAAGTACAAAATGTATGTGGCAATTTCATGGAACATCGCAAAAAAGGAGAGGCAGCGGTGAGCCTATACAGTGTGCTATGGTACGTCACTCCTCCATTGCAATCATCATGACATGTTATTTGTATGCCAGTTCTATTAGCCAAGTTCCTTAGGGACAGTTATTACGCATTATCCTAAGAAAATAAGCACCTGCGAATATAAGCTCCATGTAATACGCCAACCAGTTCTTTTCATTGCGTTTTCAGCTTGTCTTTGGTATGATCAGTGGAAAGTCTAGATTGCATTATATATATTTTTCATTTTGCTGCACATATGGAAATTAATTTGACTTGCAAACATCACAAGTTGAACCCAAAGGTCAGTAATTAATATGATAGGAAAACAGACCATCACTATTTGCTCAAAATGCAAATACAAAGATACCATCTACTTGGCACAATCTACTTTGGTCAATGTTTTCCATAGAGATCCCACTGCATAATTTAAACGAAGAACACATGACCCACATTTAAATGAAGAACAATTATTTGTTGAAATTCGATGGTCCAAGTGGCTGGTTATTATCATATAGCAACACCACCGAAAGCATCATATAGCAAAGCAGCAAAGAACTCATAGCAACTCATCATACAGCAGCAGCAGTCGCAATTCATCATATACCAAAGTAGCTCATAGCAATTCATCCTTCAACAGCACCTCAAGGCCATGGCCCGGGAGGAGGAGGGGGAACAAGGTGCCTTCACGCAGCGGTGGCATCACCAGAAGTTGTGCAGCCGCCACTGGAGTAGTGCGTTGGACGAACCACGGTGGAGCAAATTGGAGACCATGATAATGAGGGGCGGCGCCAGAGGGAGGAGCAGCCAGGATGTTTGCCCCTACCACGGGCCATGTAGCCTAGACATAGCATCGTTGAGGACCATGCCAGATGGGACCAAAGGGACGGCTCACTGGAGGAACCCTAGTGTCAGCAGTGTGGGGATCGAGGTAGAGGAAAGGGGAGAGGAGATGCAAGCAGGTGGCAATGAATGCTTGCATGTTTGTTTTTACTTGAGGGTCAAAGCGACAAAGGCCAAGATGTGCATTTTGAGTGTAATATAGGCAGACAACAGAGTCATTTCACTATTCCCCTTCCCTTCAATTTTTAGTGAGGTTCTACCCGAAACACCCCCCCCCTCCAAAGCGAAATTAGTTAAGCCCAAGCCCATAACTCAAAAATGACTTCTTTACATCTTTTATGGCTTATTTTGACAATATACCCTGAAAAGGCGGAATCGAACTGGCCCTTAACCTGCAATTCAATTGTGCGTGCAATGATGAATCACTCATGCCTCCTATCTGTACATTTAGGCATCATCATACATGGCATAACCTAATACATGTGCTTTCCATTGTAGAATCTGGAATATGCAATGTTTATGTTAGTTCATACGTTGCACATGATATTTAAATGCCCCTTAAATCTGGTCAGTCAAGTGATGGTCTTTAGCCTCCTTCTTTGCTTCTTTTCTTGATATGTAAGATTTGCTCACAGATTTGTTCAATTGCTTGTTTGCATCAGCCAGCCATACTAGGACTGTTTGCTTTGATTACTTGCTGTTCTTGACCTAACACTCTAACAGAGCTTGTCAACGATTTAAACACTAAGGGCTGTCAGAGTGGGGCCTTGTCTAACTCATAGGTGAATAAAGGTTTGGTCAGACACTACATTAGGCTCTCCAAGAGTACCGGAGATCCAGTCAAGGTATGCCTAGTTTTTACATAGTGCGTATATAGTAAATGCTCATTTCATTGTGCGCAAGTGCAAGGGATGCGGCATGTTTCATTATGTGGTGTTGTTTTGTTATAATCTCATCCTTTTGTGTTCATAGACTGGAAAGTATGCATATTTATCTTCCAAGGTGACGAGTAACTAGTTTGTGTCACCTTGCAGAGGGGGTGCAATGAAGATAAGATTGAGGATTTCCAAGTACAAGATGTTAGGAAGGAGCCTTGCAAGAGAAGTAGGAGCTGCGTTGAGCCTCCTCAACCTGCTAAGGTAAGTCACTGTATGCAACTCAACAGTTCAATTCATTGTTTGTTTCAGGCATAGTTAATTTTCTCTTTTCAATTGCTTTATTTTTCCTCACTTAATGAGATGCCCAAATAATTATGCCTCGATGTTCGTACTTGTATCACTATTAGTTGACATAATTAAAGGCCTTACCATTTAATTACTTCCGCCAAGTGTGCTCAAGCTTTGAAGTCTATTAACCAAATATTATTGGATGAGGCTCACAATCTAGTTTATGCTATGCTAATGATTGCATAGTTTTGCCTGCTGTAGTATGTCTGTATGAAACCCTCTGCTGTTCATTATGCTCCCTAAGAATTTAATTGAGGTACAGAATGGCCAACTGCTTGCTTACTTATACGCAACATGCTGTCTAAATTTGTAACTTGTCTGTGTTTTCGATTGGGCCCCAACATCATGCTCCTCTGGTGAGCTAAGAGGGATTTCTGTATGCAGGCTGCAGATACTATCTTTTTTATAATTTTTAAAATATCACCTGCTTATGCTTCATGACGTGTAACATTTTTGTGTGTGAAAGTGACGTGTAACATTATTCTTAGTCCTGTTTTGCCATGTAGTAAAAAATAGTGTCTTGTTCGCTTCACTGTTGTAACTATATTTTTGGCCTAGTCATGTGTACTTACAGAAACATTTCAGGATGAAGTGACATCAACACAAAAATCATGAGCAAAGGCGGCATGGCCGTTACCGAATGATTATGGATTGGAATTGGAATGTGTTGATGTTCTCGAGCATCAACTAGAGGTGGAAGGACAACGTGTACATGATTGCCAACGTATAATCAACAAGTTGAGACTGGACATGCAGGTATTAGATGCAGGAGTCAAAAAAATGAAACAAGACACCGAGGTAACCATGAAGGAATTGGAGATTTTGCAGACTAAAATTTGTGCTATCTGAATCCGGCCAATCCTATTTTCTAAAGAGATTATAGTTCAAATGGAGTTAAGTTGATCTTGGCGTCCATGATGTATGAGCCGTATTTGCCAAAGGTATGTAATTTGCTGTTTGTGTATGCTTTATTATCACCTGTGCCGTACCATAATGCGCAGTGGGTATAATCGGCTGTAATTTCTTTATTGTATAGTGTAGGATTATTCTACCTTTCTATGCCTTGATCTCTTTGTTGTATAGTGTATGCTTTTTAGAGGTGATAGTATTGAGTAGGATAATTCTTTGAATATGCTATATCGTTCAAACAGGGGCCAACTCGCCCGACCATGGGCCTTCTACGTCTCGTAGGATCCATGGGCCTTCTACGTCTCGTAGCATCCATGGGCCTTCTACGTCTCGCAGGATCCATGGGCCTTCTACGCCTCGCAGTGTCCATGGGCCTTCTACGTCTCGCAGGATCCATGGGCCTTCCACGTCACGTAGGATAGATGGGCCGCCGACTCATTTATGGGTCTTGTACTGACCTTTAATGGGCCATAGACGGGCCTATAATGGAAATCGTACGTTTTATTGGCTGACCATAACGGGCCGTTAATAGGACGTATTTGGTGATGCTATGAAAATGGCCCAACAAACTAACGGATCACAAACGGGCCGACTGTAACGACGGGCTGAATTTGGCCCACAAGCAGAAAATGACAGTAACGGGCCGTAAGTAACCAAATGCTGCAAATAAGCCCAAGAATAAATGGGCTCTAAGAAGGCCGAAAGATAACATGGGCTGTAAACGGCCCAACTGAATAACGGGCCCTTAATGGGTATAAAGCGATACATCGCTCATTACGGGCCGGTTCACCACGGGCCGTTAATGGGTCTAAAGTAATACATCGCTCATCGCGGGCCGCTTTCACCACGGGCCGTTAATAGGCCAAGAGTTACATAGGGCCTCATATGGGTCGAAGACGCCATGGGCCATACATGGGCCGGCGAAAACGGGTTGAATCATATTGGATGGCCCAGATGACGCCATCGGGCCTAATTCGGATAGGGCGTAACGGGCCTTGGGTTAGTGGGTTGTAAATGGGCTATATGCGAACAGGCCGTTAACAGGCTTTCCATGGGCCGGCCCGTCACCTTTTGACCAAGTCAAACGGGCCGGCCTTTTCACAGGAATGGGCCTCTGTTGGGCCGTGCCACGTGTCGACGTATCATAGGCACCTTCTGTCCAATGAGTGGATGACATCTGTCCCAACAATGAGCCGACACGTGTTTCCTCCAGCCAATGATGATTTTACACGTGTAAAATCCCTATTGGTCGGGGCTGTTAACGGGTTATCGGATCCAAAACCCGACCCGATAGCTTAACGGCGTTCCGTTACGGTGGATGCCACGTGTCGGTCACCCTTGACGAAAAGCACTTCGCGGACGCGCGATTTATCGTCATGGAAGTGGACACTTCCGTGATGATAATTTTGGTAATGTCATCGAACATTTCTACGACAGCACAGGTATGACTATCTCGATTTTGTCATAAATTTGTCATGGATGTACATGCATGACAAAAAACGCGACCTACTGTGACAAACACGTACCATCACGGAAGTGTATTTTTTCTGTAGTGATATGATATGCATTTGACCAAAGTGTCATGATATGTGTTGAAGTGACGACCGAGGTCGAGGCCCTGAAGAAGGCCCTGGAGATAGCCAAGGGGAAGGCTTTCAAGGATCAGGCCGCTCGTAAGAAGCTCAAGGCCCGGGTCAACGAGGTCCAGCAAGAGCTCCAGGACGCGGTGAGGAAGTGCGAGACCTTGGAGCGCGATGCGTCGGCTCGAGAGACCGAACTCGCCAAGGCTCGCCAGAGCGCGGAGACGGCCCGGAATGAGGCCCAGGGCATGCTCCAAGAGATCCAGGAGGCCAGGAAGATCGCGGCGGGTAAGGCATTCATTATGCAAAGCAAATATGTGAATAGGAAGTATCTTCTACTAACCCGGATTCGGGGTTCTCCAGGGGCTTTTGCTGATCTGCCATGAAGTGTGTCCGATGCCGCGGAGTTCTTCCGAGCCGAAGAAGGGAGCTCCACGGAGAAGCTATTCTGGTCGCAATATCTTGCGCCAGAACATCCGGTGCCCTTCGTCGATTAGCTAAAGCAGCTGGTCGAGCTGCACAGGGTGGCTGAACTGGCCATGAAGGATTTAATAATCCGGATGTGGCCAGCCGAAGCTACACCCATCGCCATTTCGCCTTGTGAAGCGGCCGGTGGATGCTCGTCTCTACCGGACGCTGTCAAGCAGTCCATCTGCATCGAGGGCACGCGTATGGCGTTTGCTCGTGTCAAGGTCTGGTGGGCGAAGATGGACACCATCAAGATTGTGACCAAGGGGCCGCCCGAGGGCAAGGAGCACCGCACACCCGAGCGGTACTTTGGAGACGTCCTGGAGGGGTCTCGTATTGTAGTTGCGCAGTGTTCTCAAGACATTATTTTTGAATAAATGCATTTAAGTTGCCTCTACCTTGTATGATAGAACAAACTGAGTTTGTAATATAATGTTTCTTACGTTAAAAGATTTTACCTCCTATGCGGTGGTGTTGTATGAAATCTGAGGGTTGGCCAGTCGTCGGCTTCTGCCCCCCACGTAGGTAGTACGGGGGTGTTCGAGATGGAATCTAAACACTCTTTATCCAATTATATGGTCCTTGAAGGAGTTGTTTAGCGCAAGGAACCAGGCAATCAGACTATGCGGCTTGAACGCCCTCATTAGCCATAGGAGTTTGACAATAGAAAATGTTGGCGCAACCCCTAGTATCCGAACTAGAGTGCTATAAGCGCCTGATTGGGAAGTACCAATCCTTCGCGTAATGCAGAAGAAATCTCCAATGATTTGCAACCTCTGAAGACTGACCGCTCTCATTTGCATCATGACAACGGGCCGCTTTCTCATCGAGGTGCTCCTTTGGATAAACCAAGGCACAATCGCAGTAGTTCTCCCTTTACTACCTTAGCCGATATAGCAGAACATAAGGTAGCAAGCACAGGAGCCGGGCAACCCAACTATTCACCAAAGATATGATTCGGAGCCAATGCATATAGTGCTAAATTCAGGGTGCTGAATTATACTATAAAAAAGTGTTCAGACTTTTGTTACCCTAGTGCGGGGCGCTATGAAGCCCCTGGCAAATATGAAACGTACCAAAGTGTACGGGTGATATCTGATAAGGTTACCCATAGGAGGGAAAGAAAAAGAAAGGAAAATAGAGAGGGTGCAAAGATAATAAGCTAGGGCCCTAAAGCTCGGGCCACAAACTGTTTCCATTGTATTTTGATTAATACGTCAAGGCACATTTGATACAAGTAGTGCGATGAGCAACAGGCTATTTAACATGCCAAAACCAAGGGTGAGAGCATGTGGGTCCTGAAAAACAGGTAGAGTGATTGTTTAATGAAACCACCTAGAGAAGTCCCCCATATGTATGTGTTTCTTGCCGTCTTGGTGTGTTTGTCCTTCGAGAGGACCTATGATCAAGCCATCGGATGGGGCCTGCGGGTTTAGGACCTTAAAGGGAAAAGTAAAAGTGAAAGTTTGTGTGTATCGGTGCCGGTTGAGCCGCACTGTGGATCACAAGCTAGCTGTGCCTCCGTTGATGCCCATGGAATTTTGAGTGCGTAGTTATGTACGCGCGGCACGAATGCTGCCGCTTGATCAGGACTGAGACGGAGGCCGGATTTCTAGTCGAGCTCCTGACGAGCCGAGCTGCCTGCTGCAGGGTAGTTCGGACCCTCTTAACAGTGTCCGTGGGCTCGGCAGTCGAATTAGGGTTCTGCTTGAGGAGGCCACTATGTACTTCTGCTGCTAAGGCAGCTGTGTGCTCTTCTGTACGGAGGGAGCGTTCTGTATTTCCGTTGACCGTGATGACGCCGCATGGACCCAGCATCTTGAGCTTGAGATAAGTGTAGTGTGGCACTGCATTGAATCGCGTGAATGCGGTTCGTTCGAGCAGCGCGTGATAGCCGCTGCGAAAGGGGACGATGTCGAAGATTAACTCCTCGCTTCGGAAATTGTCCGGGGATCCGAAGACAACCTCTAGTGTGATTAAGCCCGTGTAGTGGGCCTCCACACTTGGTATGACTCCTTTGAAGGTAGTGTTTGTGGGCTTGATCCGTGATCCATTTTTCACATTGTATCCTGATAGAGCAGACTGAGGCTGCTACCTCCGTCCATAAGAACGCTGGTCAGGTGAAATCCATCAATGATTGGGTCGAGGACTAGTGCGGCTGAACCACCATGACGGATACTAGTCGGATGATCCCGACAATCAAAGGTGATCTGGAATGAGGACCATGGATTAAATTTTGGGGCGGCTGACTCTATCGCGTAGACGTCCCTTAATGCACGCTTGCATTCCCTTTTAGGGATGTGTGTAGCATATATCATGTTTACTATTTTGACTTGGGGGTGGGGACTTCTTCTATCCCCCTGTGTTCGGTTGCCTTGGCTCCTTGTCGTCATCCTTGCTTTGTGATCCCTTTTCCCTGTTCTCGGCGTTTAATTTGCCGGCCTGTTTAAAAACCCAACAGTCTCTATTGGTATGATTAGCTGGCTTGTCTGGGGTGCCATGTATCTTGCACGGGTGGTCGAGTATGCGGTCCAGGCTGGATGGTCCCTGATTGTTTCTCTTGTACGATTTCTTTCGCTGGCTGGACTTGGAGCCGCTGAATCTGGCGTTGACCGTAGTGTCGTCGGTATTATCACCGTTGCTTTGGCGTTTGTGTCTGTTACTCCCTCCGTCCGGGTTTATTAGGCCCTGAGACCAAAACTCAGGTACCAAGGCAGGATGATTAATTCCATGAAATAAGCGCAGTTCCTTCGGTTTCAACGCACAAGTTACTCCCTAACGCTTCACCCGCATGCAGTCATTTAATTCCCTAACGCTTCGGAAGCCGGCGCCAGCTCACGCGTACGGTGCTGCTGCTACTTCCTCGCGACCTCGGATGCCGCATGGTGCATGCATGCGCCAATCGAAGGAAGACTAGAAGTGCATGCATTGGCTAGCTATTGTTGGGGCGTTGTGCTAGGAGAAGTATACACTAGTCAATGTATAGTTAGCTGGTGCATGCAAGTGGCCAAGAATTTACTGCGTTTCAGAAGACGGACTGTGTACCGATGGAGGGGCCTAATAAGAGCGGACACGCTCCCTCCGCCCAGGGGCCCAATAAACCCGGACGGAGGGAGTACGTCGGAGCTTGCCGTTGCTGTTCTTAACCTCAGAGGGGTCTGCCTCGCTGGCTGTGTTTTTGCTATGAGCCAACCAACTATCCTCACCCGCACAAAAGCGGGTCATGAGTGCCATGAGTGCTGCCATAGATTTTGGCTTTTCTTAGCCTAGGTGGCGGGCGAGCCATTCATCGCGAATGCTATGTTTAAAGGCCGCTAGGGCTTCGGCATCCGGACAGTCGACGATCTGGTTCTTTTTAGTTAGGAACCTGGTCCAGAACTTCCTGGCTGACTCCCCAGGCTGTTGAACTATGTGGCTTAAGTCATCGCCGTCTGGTGGCCGGACATTATATGTACCTTGGAAGTTATTGAGGAAGGCCTCTTCCAAGTCCTCCCAGCTGCCAATAGAATTTTCAGGCAGGCTATTTAGCCAGTGTCGAGTTGGCCCTTTAAGCTTTAGTGGGAGGTATTTGATAGCGTGAGGTCGTCTCCGCGGGCCATGTGGATGTGAAGGATAAAGTCCTCAATCCATACCGCGGGATCAGTTGTCCCGTCGTATGATTCAGTATTCACGGGTTTGAACCCTTCAGGGAATTCGTGATCCATTACTTCATCAGTGAAGCAAAGAGGGTGTGCGGCGCCTATACCGGGTCGCATCGCGTCAGAGTCTCGATGGAGACCGTCTGCGGTTGTCGGCTCAGGTGTGACTAGTTTTGTCACGTCCGAATAGGTAGCCGTCATCACTTGTCGAGGAACGTCCTTGCAATCCATAAATCGATCAGGTATATCCTGCTCTACTATCCAGGGTCTGACAGAGGTCGTATGTATGACCCTGAACTATTTTGTCTCTATTTTGGCAAGGCGGTGGGGCAGGCTGTTGTTCGGCTTGAGTTTCCGCTCTATCCCGACCGCATGGTGGTCGGTCCGGCACATTGTCCCGACCACGTAGTGGTCGATCGGCCGCATTACGCGAGGGAGGTATGGGCTCTGGTGCCTCTTCATCAAACTGGGGTAGCAACCTTCGCTTTGGGTAACTTGGCTGGTCAAGGCCCGTCAGATTCTTCGCCGCCTGAACATCAGTCCACCTGTCGATGAGTAGATCTGGGTTAGCTTGAAGCTGATGCTGCTTCTTTTTCAGGCTCCTTGCGGTGGCTATTAGCTGGTGCTTGAAGCGCTCCTGCTCGAGAGGTTCCTCAGGCATGATGAAATCCTTGTTGCCGAGGCTTTCCTCCTCCTCGGAGAGCGGATGGTAACTACCATCCTCCGAGTCGTTGGGCATGGCCTGTTCGTCGGGACTGACTTGCATGTTTTCTCGTTCCTCCTGTTCGAATGTTTCCTCAACAGGGTCTTCATTGTTTTCGGCTTCGTCCAGAGTATTATTTTCTCCGGTGCCAGTATTGCTATCCTTTTGACGACATGACTTAGAGCGGCGTCGAGGACGCCGGTGCTTGGGGTGTGTCTCAGGAGGTTTATTCTCAACTGGATCTTCTTTGTCATCACCGTTAGTTGCTTTGGGTGTATCCACCTTGTACACATCGTACGAAGAAGTGGCCGTCCAGCATCCAGTAAATGGTGGATTTTTATTTTGCTCCTCATCAGCATCGTCGTCCATACCGTCGATGTCTTCGGAGTCGTAATCAAGCGTGTCGGTTAAATCCTCGACTATGGCTATGAAGTGGGTGGCGGGTGGGAAGCAAGATTCTCCATCATCAGCCCCTAGTTCGAACCGAACATAGTTCGGTTGTGAGTCCCATGCCAAGGACATGCTCTTTAAGGAGTTTAACACATTGCCCAAAAGCGATCATGGAAGATGTCTGCGGTGCTGAATTCGAAGATCGATAAGTGATCGAGTTCGGTGTCCGCGGGCTCACATGGTTCGGAACCTATGACCGGAGACGAGTCCGGAGTTCCGGTGGCACAAATACTGTGTGAGATTAAGTCCACATGCGGCTCCAACGCCGAATCTGTGGCCTCCGTCTTTGAGGTTGAACCTCCAATCCTTGGATGGCGCGGTATGCTCTAAGGCCAGAGTAGTTACAGGAGCTATCTCCTGAACGCGGTCCGATGACAAATTTAGGTCATGTTCATCGAGGTGATCGGGAGCGGTCGCCGCGGTCTCGAATCCGGCGAATATCAAATCTCCACGGACGTCCGCGACGTAGTTCAAGTTCCCAAATCTGACCTGATGGCCAAGGGCGTAGCTATCGATCTGCTCCAGATGGCCAAACGAGTTGGTTTAGCCGGTCATTAATACGAAGATCTGTCTGGGGAGAAAGGTTTCTCCTTGGACAGCATCATTGTTGACGATTGAAGGGGCCATCGAAACCTTTTTGGGGACGGCACAGTGGAACTCTCAATGAAAGAACCAATGTTGGTGTCAAAACCGGCGGATCTCGGGTAGGCGTTCCCTAACTGTGCGTCTAAAGTCGATGGTAACAGGAGACAGGGGACACGATGTTTACCCAGGTTCGGGCCCTCTCCATGGAGGTAATACCCTACTTCATGCTTGATTGATCATGATGAATATGAGTATTACACACTACAAAAAAATACACTTCCGTGATGATACGTGTTTGTCACAGTAGGTCGTGTTTTTTGTCATGCATGTACATCCATGACAAATTTATGACAGAATCAAGATAGTCATACCGTGTCAGTCAGAGAAGTGTTCCATGACATTACCAAAATTATCATCACGGAAGTGTCCACTTCCATGACGATAAATCGCGCGTCAAAGAAGTGATTTCGTCAAGGGTGACCGACACGTGGCATCCACCGTAACGGAACACCGTTAAGCTATCAGGTCGGGTTTTGGATCCGATAACCCGTTAACAACCCCGACCAGTGGGGATTTTCCATGTGTAAAATCATCATTGACTGGAGGAGACACGTGTTAGGTCCGCGTTGGCGCAGGTGTCACTCATACAATGGGCGGGACACGCCTATGATATGTTGACACGTGGACCGGCCCATCAAGTTTAAATGGGCTGGCCCAACTGAAGGCCCACAAGATTTTGCGAACCATAATGGGCCGGCCCAGCTAAAGGCCCATGAGATTTTATGACCATAATGCGCTGGCCCAAATAAAGGCCCACAAGATTTTATGGGCCATAATGGGCCGCCAGTAAAGGCCCACAAGATTTTTGTGTGCCATAATGGGCCGCCTGTGAAGGCCCACAAGATTCTTGCGGATCATAATGGGCCGCCCAGCTAAAGGCCCACGAGATTTCGCCGACATTAATGGGCCGCCTAGCCGTAGGGCCCACAAGATTTTGAGGACCCTAGTAGGTCTGGCTCATTAACTGCTGCCATGTTTTGGGCCAAATGCCGCCCATATTTGATCCGGTCCATTAATGGCTCGCCACGCCCGGCCTAATAGTGGCCCATATGAGATCCGCCCCTTAAAAGCCTACCACGCTCGGCCAAATTACGGCCCAGATCAGGTCCGACCCTTTAAGAGGCTTTGGGCTCAATTATGGCCCATATCAGATTCGGCCCGTCAACTGGACACTATGCTTTTGGGTCCACTTGCTAAAGGCCCACTTAGTAATTCGGCCTGATATTAGTTTTGTCCTGTAACATTTCGACCCTATATTAATTTTGGCCTGTTAAAAGCCCGTCATATAGTTGGGCCTAACTACGGCCCGGTTGCATCCGCCCGCCGCAAATGATATCCGATTGGGCCAAACAAGGACCGAGACAATTTTGCTCGTTAAAAGCCCGTGATTTGATTCGCACAATCATGGGCCGGGTTCATTTCAGTGCCGCCGCCCGTGAGCTGTTCGGCACGCTTGTGCCCAACCTACATCGTGATTGCATGACGCCCGATTATGTACCGTAATTTTATGGTTTGGCCGGTTTATCGCAAAGACAGGATATATATACAAGAAAATAATCGCAGCATCGTGAATAAGAAAAAACTAGACTATACAAAAAGAAATTATGGCATATTACATCCACCGGGCATCAAAGTTCGCCACTATGATAATAAAGCCCAAGCAGACATAGCAGATTACATACACTTTGGGCATCAAAGATCGCCACCAAAGGTGCAAATAAACACGCCGACAAAATAATATACAAAACCGACAAGACTTCAATAGAGTTCAAGAAAGGTTAGCCTGTTGGGAGCCGCAAAGACAAGCAGCTAACAAGATGATGAGACTGCGCTTGTTCAACACTTATATCTTCCTCACTCTGAAAGATAAACAAGCAGACAGATGACAGGTTTTGCACACATAAAAGTATTAGTGCTGACATTTCATCACATTTCTTACTCATGAATAAAGTGACACAGTTTAAAATTGCATTAACACAATATGGTATTGTCCAGGTCAAGACATGGCAGGAAATGACATTGTGAAGGAGTTGGCAGCTTCACGACACCACTGGATTACAGATCAAGAACTCATAAGTATCAATGGTTAGTGTGTTGTCAATTTATACCATTTCAGATTGGCAAATAAAGAGATGGTTTAAATAATAGTAGAATGATATGACATTGTTCATAGTTAAGACATTGTAGAATATGACATTGTGTTGTAGTGGGTAGGTTCACCACACCACTGGATTACGGATGAAGAATGTATATACATGCGGTGCAAAAGAAGATCACTTGCTCAGATAGTTTAATTTACATGGTATGAAGAAGAAACTTGGTTGTACAACTGAAAACTAAAATTGAGAAAGGACAAACTTTTGTTTATCAACTACATAATAAACTTTAACCAAGAAATATGATGCAAACACCAAAATAAACAGCTATTGCAGTCATGCCTAACCAAATATATACAACAAACTTTGAAGGCTTGAGATGGATAAACTTACATTATTGGTGAAGACCGGCTCTATAAAGGCCTTGTCCATGCTGATGGGGGCGGCAATTCAAGAAGTTTACCACAGAATCTTCTTCAAAAGCATTGCCTTTATTCTACATTTTGTTAAGAGTAAATATAGATGTGATAATATACGAAAAAATGGAGAATATTTAAGATAAGATGAAGAGTGATGCTACATAACCAAGTAGCTATAAATGTAAGTGCAACAATACATGCAAAAGGTACAGCCAAGAGCAATGCACAGCTAAACTTCTCCAGTACCAACCTTATGGTAAGAGTAAATATAGATCTGATGTGTAGAAAATGGAGGGCAAATGAAAATAAGCTGCAGAGTGATGGTTCATGAACAACCACCTGTCATTATAAGTACACTGATAAAGGACATCATGTACTTGCAAGAACAATGCAGAGCTAAAAAAACATTGGCATTGGATATATTCTACACTAATGTAACCATTCATACATATAAGATAATTTGGAGCGAACAATTGATAAGCAAGCTATCATGCATACTGTTGTCACATAATGAACCAGGTATGTATGCAAGTACAGTGATACAGGACAACAGGTACTAACAAGAGCAAAGCAGCGGGTAGCACATTTGCGATATCCTGTCGTTCTTGTCAAACCGGAATTCTTCTTCGAGCAGATTTCCAGCAAAAAAGATCGGTAAGGCACATGCGGAAAAGTAGAAGTTCAAATTGTCATGTGATTTCATAGACAAGACCTCATCCCGGGAACGAGACCAAGGTATAAAAAGGTTTTTCCATTCAATGTCTTCTAAATTTAGCACAGGAGACTTCATTGGAAATTCGTTTATAGACTTGCCATCAAAGTGTGATTTCCTCAGGTAACACCGATACTGCTGCAATGCTTCCTTGAAAAGCACAAGCAAGCTTTGCTCGTCATGACTATCCACATTGACCCTCGCCTAGTTACAACAATGTAATGTAAATCATTGATGTGTTCAATCAGCAGAAAACAGGAAAATAATAACCATGAATAATAGCACTTACACGTAAGTTGGACAGGAAGATGTGAAAATGGTGTTTGTCTTCACAATAATCTTCCCATGATTGGAATATATGCACGTAGTCCCTAACAACATTGAAAGCATTGTCTTTTAAACTGGGAATAAATGGAATGGGGTTCCAATCTGCAGGAATTGGCCGTCTCTGCAGTTGTGATAGGTCTTCGGCCGGTGGACTTGTTGTACTTCTTGCTGGAGTGGGATTTTTCTGTGGTACAGCTGGTGCTATGGCAAATGAAATTTGTATACCTTTTGCTGCAGTGCAGGTCCTGTGTGGTGGGGCTAGTGGTATGGCCAGTGAAGTATGGGTACAAATTACCGAGTCGGTCCTACGTTTTGTGTCACTGGTTGTACAACCAATATAAGTGGGGTGTCGTCTGATTTCTCCGGCACCACCACGTTTTTCAAGGACTTTGCTGGTGCTCCTTCAGGTTTGGCAATCACCCTCTTCCTTTTTGATGTTTGATGCACAAGAACAGAATTTGAGTGAAAAAACATGGTATGATGACAGATGGAATATGTATTGATAATGGATGGGCATGGCATATCGACATATATGATGAGTAAACTAAGCAGATGGCGGTGCAACAAAGTAGAAGAAATGCAAGACAACATATCCAAGATACCCGCAATCAATAAAACATTGCCAAATTAGAACAGGCACCTTGATGGGTGAACAGATCGCCATCCGCCTTTGACTCCTCGAGGTTAGAATAATCATTAGGATCATATTCGAACAAGAATCAACAGGTGGGGAGCGTATGAGTTTCATTGCATCCGAATGGCACTCAATGCCTTGGTGCCAATTTTGTAAGTCATTGCAGTGTTTAGCTTCAAGAGTGGACTCATGCTAGTGCGACACAAAGCAGCTACACGGATCATAGTGTAGATATAACGGGAAAACCTTAAGCATTAGAGTAAAATCAGCAAAGTGGAACTTGCTAGAATATATGTGCTAGTATTGCCAAGACGGCTAGAAAGGCTTTGATACCCGGCTCTCTTCAAGTGAAGGTGCGGTACTGTTAATATCAGTGTAACTCTCAAAGGCGGCACAGCTCCCCGCATTTCCTTGCTATTATTATAGGATTCAAATGGGCAGGCCACTACAAATCCTATTCCTATGTTTATAAGATCCTATCAAAGAGGCTCAAAGTGTCCATCACAACCGACCGTATAGACCTCTACACTGCAAATGTCCCTGCTCATCTTCAGTACAAGTAACATACTGTACTACTATCATACTTCCTTCGTTCCAAAATATAAGTCTTGGTAGAGATTTCCACTATGGATCACATACAGATGTATCCAGATACATTTTAGAGTGTAGATTCACTCATTTTGCTCCATATGTAGTCCATGGTGGAATCTATACAAAGACTTGTATTTAGGAATAGAGAGAGTACATATTAAAGAAGAACGGAAGATGAACATGGTAAAGAAGAGCAAGTAGATTTGGATAATAAAATGTTAGTTGCGCGGTGCCCACACATGATGAACCAGAGCGCATTGAGAATGCAACTCCCAGCTGTCTCTTGACCATTTCAGGTGGTTGGATGAAGATCCTACGTCTCCTAACCCTTCTTCTTCCTTGTCTCTGATTCTTCCCATACAAAACACCGCACGGGCCGCCGGCCGGAGCACCCGCCCGCACCGCCTGTGTTCCTCCGCCACCCCACCCCCACCCCCGCCCCAACCCCCACCCGCGTCGAGTTTTCTTCATTCGGCGAGGCCCCACAACCACCCGAGCCCCTTCGATCGCACCGGCGAACTCCATGAGCTCAAAAATCGATGACCCAATTTTGAAATTTAGTCTACTGTGATTTCACTAGTGTGGAATATAAAAGGGGAAAACATAAGCATTGGGAGTATAGTGTTGAGCATGCCATGGCGGATCTGAAGGGGCAAACCGGACAAAGGCAACTTCACAACCAAGACAAGAAATCAGAGTAAAGCAGTGGCGATCTATTTTCTTGCTACGATAAATAAGTTGAGCAGATACAAAAGAGTACCGCCTCTGGTGCGGCGCCGTGTACGCATCTGCTAAGAATTTGACGGTGCTGCGGTAGCGATGGCTGTCGGCAACGTGGAAGCAGATCAAGGAGGGTAGACGGTGGCGGCGGGGCACGGTGGACGAGATGGTCGTAGGAGCGGCGCCGGCAAGGTGGATGGCGGCGGGGATGAAGCGAGAGGACGGGATGCAAGGATCCCGGTCCGAAGTCGTGGATGAGAGAGGTCGATCTCTTGTAATGGACGACGGCGTCGGGGTATAAGCTCCGGCATGGTGGAGGAGGACAGCGGTGGATGGGGTGGCGGACGGCGGCGGACGGAGGAGGGTGGTGTGGAGAGGGTGTTTTGGCGCCCACATGGTACAAATGGGGAAAAGGGAGGTAGAGAGGAAGGGGGGACGATGTATTCAGGGCGCGCTTGTCTCAAATGCGAGGAAATTTCAAACTTAGCCCCCGTTTCAAATTTCTACTACATCACAGCAACATTAGTAGGTTGGGGATAGGACGGTAATCTCGCATACACCGAATATTTGCCGACGAGATTTTGTTTTTGGCGCCCACCCTGTATGAATATGAATCGGTGAGGGAGTCGATTTCGGCCGAGGACACACTATGTTTTGGCGCCCACCGTGTATGAATCCGGGTGAGAGGCGATTCGTCACGCTTGGGTGAAATTACAAACCTACCCCAATCGAAACCTATAGAAATCCAGCAGATAGGCTTTATGCGTGGCGTGGATAGGCGATAGTGATTTCCATCTCAGAGATTTTGGTTTCAAAGTACATCGCGACTTTCCCTGCTTCGTTCAAATTTTGCAAAGTGCACGTTTACCGTGCCAACTCAATTTTAATCCCGTTTGTATTCTTTTTTTTCGGGCGGGATCCATTTTCAATTGGGATTACATTCTATATACATCATTTTTTATATATACTTTCAAAAGCACAACAAAGAATACTGCTCCTCTATATGTATAATATGATTTACAAATACAACGATCTCGAAATCTTAATGTTGAATTCGAAAAAATTTAACCAAATTATGTTCTACTAAAATGTATGGATCAGTAATATCTACATATTAAATAACATAGATGTGCGTGAATTCATATGAGTATGCATGTTTGATAGATCAATTTTGGTTCAAGTATGGATTACATGTATCATCATCTCGAATTCAAATATTTGAATCCCTTTTTTGTTCACTCCTTTCACGCCCATATCTCTCGCATGCATGCTCCTTCAGGTAGCTATCACTCTCTTTTCTCCAGCTCACCCGCACGCTCACTTCATGTTTCTCCTATCCTAGCAAACATGGTCTCTCGACGTCTCCCTTGAGAAGTGTCACACTCTCCCTATCATTATACATTACACGGTTTTCATTATCTCTCATGTCTCTCTCGTTCTCTGGTATCACTCGGTACCTAAGCTTTCTTTTAAACGCACACGCCTCCACTGCCTTTCACTTTGTCTTTCTCTCTATGGGATTCTCTCACACACCCTATATGTCTCTACATATGACTCATACCACTAAAATTACTCTCTCTCTCTCTCTCTCTCTCTCTCTCTCTCCTGTGGACACAACATTTGTTGCGGTGTCCTTTTCGTCTCCATCCCAGACTGATATTATTCATTTGTTTACCGATCAGACAACCCCGACTACCGTCTCCTCTCTCTCACACACACAGACACACACACAACTCCTGCTTCCACTCCCCTTCCCGACTAACGTCTCTCTCTCACACACACATAACTCTTGCTTTCGCACCCCGACTCGTATTTCTCTCACAAACATTTATCGACTAGCTAGCCTCTAGATAGGTTTATACACCCGCACACTCGTGCTTCCACCATCGCATACATGTCTCTCTCCCGCTCCTTGTATCTATGTAGATTTTTCTTCCCTTCTTGAGACACGCCCTCTCGATCGTGCACACACACACTATCGCCTCATTTTAAGCTGATACCTATCGCACACACACTCCTTGTGTCTTTGTCACACATGCACTCCGTCCTCCTCCACTCTCCCTCTCTCTCACACACACATGGGATTTTTGCAACAACTAGCAAGATGCCCATGCGTTGCACGGAACATCAAGATGCATTTGTATGAGAAGTTTATCTTGTGGGGGAAAAGGATGAACGAGGGAAGGCTTATTTGCAAATGTGGAGAGGGTGGGTATCTTTGCATTGTTATAGTTTCCTTCCTATTCGTCTGATATAGATCGGACAGCCTATATTGCAGGATGGCAGGCACACGATCATCACCGACAATGCTTTTTATAAGAGTAGGGATAAAAAATAGAGTTGGTGATGATGGTAGGTGTGCCATCCTGCAATGTAGGTCGTCCGATTTATATCTGACGGATAGGAAGGAAAATATGGCAATTTACCCGCACTCTTTACCACATTTGTAGATAAGACCTTCCCTTGTTCATCCTTTTCTCCCACAAGATCTTGATGTTCCGTGCAACGCACGGGTATCTTGCTAGTAAGAGTAGAAATTTGACATATACCACTTCTCGAATCTTCAAACCAACAACATTCCTCCCTTATCTCATCAAAACCGCCAAACGAATATATTTTGAGTGAAACTGTAACATCCCAAATTTTCAATTTGGAATGTATACGTAGGTCATTCATGCATATCATATTTTATTGCATCTTCGTTCCGTAATCCTCGAAAACCCTAAGCAACTCAAGGACCCTCGGAGAGAGTTGGGGATTTTCCGGTTTTCATATTTGATTTTTATCAAATAATGAAAACGAGGATTTCCGATTTTAATTATTTTTCTCTCCGAAAAATATTTCATATTAAAAATAAATGAGAGGAGATAATATGACTTCTCCAAAAAAATTGAAATATCGGAGGAAAAATGTTAAAATCAATTATTTGATTTTATTTGGATTTTATGCACCTTAGAAAAATTGCACGTTTTCAAAATTGCATTTTAGGGCCAAGAAAATGTTAATCTCGTTCTAAATATTTCATTTAGAAGGTGAAAACTTGTTTTGGCATTTTTAGGTTTTTATTTTATTTTTCTAGGATTTTATTTCTGTCGGCGAAATCATTTAAAAAAAGAAGAACTTCCCCGCGCCCGACTGGGCCTAAGGCCCAGCCGAGCCAGGCCGGCCCAGCCCCGCCGCCGCTCGGACGAGGAGTCCAAGCCGGACTCCGTCGCCGCTGCCGCCTTGTGCCCTCCTCCAAGCCGCGCCCCCCCTCTTTATATACGCCGCCACCCCGCCGCCACACCACCACCACCAGCCCGCCGCCCAGGCGCCGAGCCCGCCCGCCTCGCCGCTGCCGCCGCTTGCCGCCCCGCCGCCGCCAAGCCCCGCCGCCCCGAGAGCCGCCGCCCCGCCGCCCAACCCCGCCCCGCCGGAGCCACCTCGTCGAGGTACCGCGCCGATCCGTGCCACCGGTTTTAAAAAAAAACCATTCGGTTCTTTTTAGAAACCCAAGTTCGGTTGGTTTTCCTCGGTTCTTCTAGTTAGCGGACGTTCGTACATGCGTTCGTTTTAACGAGCAGTAATTCGCCCGTTAGTTACAGCTAACGAACGCTCGTTCGTTAGGCTGTTCGTCAGTTTTCTTTTAGTCGGATTTTTTCCGTGATTATTCTCGATCATGATTTCTGATCCGATCTTAGTTTCTGTTTATCTTTTCGCTCGTTAGTCGGAATCAGGCGATTCAAGCGCCTAGATCTTCGTCTCGAGACCCTCTTTCTGTTTAACCAACTTAAACGAGATTTTGCTACTGTATAATTTGACCCTAGTTCAGATTAGTAAACGGATCTTGTTTCTTTTGCCGTTTGAGTTTCGTTGCTCCGTTTGGTTTGATTCTTTTTTGCGAACCGGTGTTCTTAAGTTGAACTTTCTGGTCAACATATTTTAGTTGAGTTTTTCTTGTGCATCTTTGCTTGTTGCTTATGTAAGTTATTGTTGGTTTGCGATAGAATTCCCGGAGTGCGAAGCTTGTTACTACGAGTCTCTAGGATTCGGGGATCGTCAGCGAGGCAAGTAACACATTGATCATACTCTTTTCATACCCAGTTTTTATGCATTAGTTCCAATCCTCAAACATTGCATGGTTAGGATGTCTTTAACTTGTGGGTTGGAAGTAGTTGTTGTGGTAGAACCTTTTGGCCTGTTACAATCAAACCCTCGGGAGTTACTTCTACGCGTTGCTTATATTGCTATGTTATGCTCGTAGACGTGGTTGGGTTTGAGTGAATCCATGACAGATGTGAGATTGTTAATTAATGGTTTAACTTAAGGTGGTAACTTAAAATTAACATCTGGGTGGATTGAGGCACCTGGGGAACCCAGTGTTATCTGTTGTTTTTTTTTTGGAAATCCCGGGGTACCCGTGTGATCTTCCTATGGACCGCCACCCAGGCTTAAAGGGAACTAAGATGATTCATGCTAGAAACTTCCGTGTGCAGCCACAAGCTATTATGGGCTCTAGCATAGTTGAGTAGGTTACATGACGCTCTTGAAGAGGTAGATCAGCAGGTAGTGGGTTTTGTAGGTTTAGTATGGTCTACCCGGAGTAGAGAGTTAATGTTTCTGAAAGACTGTGTCTTGGTCATCCGTTTCTCAAACACCATGCAGTGCAAGAAATCAACAGATGCGATCGAGTCTTCTGGGGAAAAGTGTGCAAACCTCTGCAGAGTTTACAATCTAATCATGGTTAGTCGTGTCCCCGGTTATGGACAATCTTGAGTATCTAGTACTTGGGTTATCACATGTATCTCATCATTCTTAATTAATATTGTTGGGTTGTTAACTACTTTAATTGGGATTGAGTTGGCGTTATACCTTCTCAATGATTCAGCCACCATGATAGTTAAATTAAAATCTATTCCATTGTTGTAGGGAAAAATTGGCTTTTCGCAAAACTACAACCATAGAGCTTTCCACCAGCCAAATATGCATGTAGTGATAGCATTATCCTGTTCTTGTTTTACCGTGTTATATTGCCAAGCATATTCCATGTAATCTTGACCCGTTCTCAAGCTGCAACGTATTATGCCGCAGACTTTTCGCATTTGAGGAGTAAGGTTTGTTAGGTCGTTGTCGTGCAGCTCAGCTATGCCGTTGGAGTTGATGGACTCACTTTATCTTCCAAGCCTTCCGCTGTTATCGCATTAGATGGCCTTAAGCCATATTATTCTAATAAGTTCTCTTTTGAGACATTCGATGTAATAAGTGTGTGATTGCTACTCTATTATAAATCCTTCGAGTAATCGTGTGTGTCAAGATTATCGATCCGAGGATGACATCAAACACGTAGCCTTTGACCATCTGAGGTCGGGTCGCTACAGAAACATAACATATTTTTAGTGATATATGTATTTCAAAACTAGACTTTTGTCTATCAAATCGGTGAATATGTATTAATCTACTTTGATTGTGTGGCAACGCATTGGCACATTGCTGGTAGTTATTGTAATTTTTTGGACACCAGACAAACGGTGGAGTACATATACGAAGAGAAGAGGCGCATGCACGCAGTCGGCCTCTCGCTGTCTCGCACACATGAGTGTTACGTAAAGGCTACGTTAACAAATAAACCCTAAAACCCTAGGTGCACGATTGCTGCATTTGCGGGTACCGGGTACGTGGTGGAGCACCTTCGTAGGAATAGTCAGCTCGCGTGATAATTTGATCAGTAGGAGTTGATGGTCGGGACCACAGGTGAACGACTTGGAGCGCGGTGGCTCGCCAGTTGCCACAGATCATGTAGCCACGTTTAAAATATCATTTTTAGCGGGGTTAAGAGTTCAGATTTTCAATGGCGCGTTATAAGTAGTAAGTAGTTTTCAGAACGATTGGTATGGAGCGAAAATGGAATTCATAGTACTACGTACCTCCTTGGCGTATGGTTGTATGGTTTTTTTTGCGATGGAGGTTGTATGGGTTTATGTTGCGAGATGTTGAACCTGGTAGTTCTAGGGCAAATACTATGGTTTAGATTTAGATGCTGGTTTTCAGTAATGAAAATCGGAAGGGGAAACCCTTCTTTGATTAATAAAAACTACTACCTCCATTCTGGTTTACTAGTCCCCATCGTACTTTGGGCCAAAGTTTGTCCATGAATATTACTTGTAAAATGTGAATGGAAAACGAGATTTTGTTATACCCAAACAAAAAAGGACTGGAGGGAGTGATTGCTCTGACACGGACGCGACCTCTCATAGCATTGTGCATTGAACCGGGCGCAGACCGGCCAAGAGGGCCGCACTTTTCGCTGCAGGCGGCTGACCACGCCTCGCCGCCGCGTGCAACCAGCTTAAGACCGCCGCTTTGCCTTCATTGAATCCAGCGTGTGCGGCAACACGCCCTTCCATGAGCAGCAGGCATTTTAGAACACAAAAATGACTAAAATATAATTAATTTACGCATGGTCTTGACTTGTTGTGCTCACCAGTAGCGAGGAACTAGTAGAGGATTTTCTTTATTTATAACTCTCCTCACATTTTTTGGCTTTGTAGTGAATCATGGTTGTGGACATTATGTATGAATGTGCGTATATCTGTGAACATGAGTTTGATGTGGAAGTTGAACTTGGAATGTCGGGCTTCTTGGCGTGAACTATACCATGTCCAATGCTTTGTCTGTTATTGTTTGGAAAGTAATTGCTGTTATTACATGACCCGAAAAAAAACCTTTTGTGCCACATCAGTAGATGCACGGAAATCACAACAGGCATGCTGACTGGATAAAACATTTGAACCTAGCTATTATGAAGGAAATTTTGTATTGACCACATTTTTAGATAGCAGGAGACGCCTAGACTGCTTTGCCTCCGCTATCTTATTTCTGGCTTCTTCCATCTCTTCTTTGGCTTGGGTGAAGAGAGCATCTGATTGCTCTTTTCGCTTCTTCAGGAACTCGGCTACATTCTCAAGGGCTGCTGCACGCTTTCTTTCAGCCTTTACTAATGCCACGAGGACATGAACAGCTGACGACTCCACCTAGCTTGTGTGTAATCCAGCATCATCTGGGAATTTGCACCTTGTGTCTAATCCAGCATCATTAGGGAACTGGCACCTTGTGTGTAATCCAGCCTCATTTTGGAAACATGATCTCGAGGTTGACCATACTTCCCTCCTCACAGAACTGCATCCCCACATGAAGTTACTTCTTTTTATATCAATACTCGAGCAACCTAGATCCATTTAGTAGAAGCCGGATAAATGTAACTCGGAAAAGTGAATTCAAAAGGAAAAAAAATAAAAACAGACTACAAGGTGAGAACACCCACTTCCTACATCAAGCTAAAAACGAAAGCATTAGGACGATTAAGACTCTTCTTATTACACATTGAAGAACACCATGCTTAAGAGAAACAGAAACTACAACATATACACATCGAAGAACACGAGGCTACGAAAGTAATTGAAAGGGTGTTACTTACCAAAGCTCGTTTCTGAGTTCGTGCAGCTCCTCTTTAACTTGCCACGCTCCTTGAAGATGTCCCGAATATCCCGTGTTTGGTCTTCATTGCTCCTATGCATGTTCGCACTCATGGTTTTAAAATCTCAACATGGCAAGAAAAATATACTACTAGTAATACTCGCGCATCCTGTGGGCAACATTAAAGCACTCGTCTGCCTTGTTAGAGCATCTCCAACAGAATCGCAATGCGCGGCGCTTTAAAAAAGCGTTTACAGTGCTGAGATCGAGAAGTAGATACTAGAGAGTAGAGGATAGTTCTCAGCATATATAGATAAAAAAAGATAATTCAACTACTCATGCGGACTAGCATAGTAGATGAACAGATCGAATCTAGGACTCAGACTAGAAACATGAATTCTACCACGATTTCGAACATGAAGGACAGAAACACATACGGTGCAACGGGAGTAGCACCATTGGCGTTGAGGTTGTCGCCCATGTCATTGAGGAAGATGTTGCCGAGGTCGGGGAAGAAGTCGTTGTCGGTGAAGTCATCACTGCTAGCAGTCGCGAGAGTGCGCTCCCCAAATTTCAACAATACCACCGAATGGAGCGTGGGAGGGAGTGGCTGTAGGGGACGCTATGCCGTAGAATGGAGCGCAGGAGTAGCCCACGAAGCGAGATGGTGCTCCTCCCTAGTCTCTATTCTTATCTCTATCTCTACTACTCTTCTTTGTTTTTATAATATACTAGTTGTAGTTGTCAAATCGAATAGTACTTGCGTCAGTCCTTTGCACGCCAAATTGAACACGTCTCCTCGCCTCTATCAAACCCCTCCGTTAAACCCGCATGCAAACCGAGAAACCTACTCCGCCCGCTGGAGGAAATTTGCCGATTGCTGTTGGAGAATAATAGAGTCACGTCCAATCCATTTGAGTTAATTGCGTGTATGATTCTCCCTTTATAAAAAGTTAATTGCATCCTTAATCTTGTATTCTAAGTACTCGTGGGTTCCACTATCGATGCAAAGGTACATGACTTGCAGGCTGGCTACAAATTCGTACAGAAAGTTAAAAAGAAATAAATCCATGACTTGCAGGATTGGAGTTAGCACCGATGGCGGTTCGTAGTCATTCCGCGCTCGGGCATTGAAGTTTGTAACTATTTTAGATTAGAACATACTACTCCTCCGGTGCTAGTAGTAGAGCAGAGTCCTACTCCACTACTACTCTACTCAAGCAAGTTAGGGCATAGTAGCAGGTACTGTAGGGAGTACCAGCACTGTGATCACTCAAGCAAGTTGTCTGACTTTGATATGACCCTAAGCTCCTGGTATGTGTCTCGTAAGTCAAGCGGCGTGCTGTAGTCATCATTAACTGTCCACTTCCCGCATCACATATTCGCTTCTCCATCTTTGTCCGCTCTTCCATCTCCGCTAAGGCACCTCCCCCCTCGTCCGAAACCCAAGCACTAACAATGGCAGAACCGAACAGCGTCCGCCGAAAGAGTGGCTGGAATTCTCTCCCCATAGAGGTAATCAAGCTCATTGTTTCGCATGTGGACAATCTCAGTACCATGTCGCTCGCCACGTGCTCGTCGGGGATGTGCCGTTACTCAAAGCCCTCAGGCCGGAGCTTTTTAAGCCAGCTCCTTGCTTGTTGATGCCGCCTCATCTTCAGAAATGGCGTGTCACGCAGCATAACGATCGTAGGGTGGCGAGCATCAACCCCCTTGACTGCGATCCGATCCCCGTCAGCCTCAACTACATTAACGGTATGTACTGGGTCGGCATGAACACGTCTTGGATGGTGCTGCGTCGTGACGGTCGCGGCTGGATGCTCGTGGAGGTCTACACCCGGCGATTGATCCCCCTTCCTTCTATTAACACTGCCTTTGCTTTGGCACCATGACCCGAATACTCGAGAATCTTACAAGAGCCAACATGATACCAAGTTTGATTTGCTCAAGGTTGTAATCTGCCAAGTGCCCACAAGATCTGCGAATTATAAAGACTTCAAAGCTAATTGCGTTCTTCACCGCGGTCTCGCCTATCTCGATAGGTCACCGCAGATGGCGGATAAATCTGCCACGTCCATCACAGGATCATACATCCTCCATGGTTCTCTCGATGCCATTGAACACAAGGGCTTCATTTACGCTATCGACTCCTTCTATGGTCGGGCGTATTGCTGGCCTACTCCGATCCATCGCTACAAACGGCTCTTCTGACAGTATGTTACTTTCCTATGATATCATGATGGCTTGCTTATATTCATCAACATTTGCTGAAAAAATATTCATGCTCATAACATGTTGTTCTTAAGATTGACTAAATCAAGAGCCCTTTTTTATTTGACTCCAACTTGATATGATGTTGTAGGCCGCCTGGTGTCGCTACCCTTCCTAATCCCAGAACCTTTCAAAGAAAAGCGGCATGGCAGTTGCAGGTGGTTCCTGGCTCGATCAGTCGATAGCGAAAGATTGATGATTGTTCGCACGTACGGACGTGTTGTTTCGTGGAATACAATCACAGTCACTGCAAGGTCTTTGAGCAGGATCCCAGCTTCCCTGGGCCTTCAGGAATTTTTAACTGGAGGCTGGTAAGTAGCCTTGGTACATGCTCTCTGTTTGTCGGACTGAATTATCCGATTAACTGGCAAGGATCATGATGGCAGCGCGGTTTCGTTCATCAGGCAAAACTGTGTGTACACAGCGTACCATGCGTCTCTGCATGCACCATAACCTGATATGTGCCGCCACGCTCTGCAGCCCAAAGTAGGAGAGAGGGTCGCAAGTATCAGACTTCGACCTGCTGGCTGGAGTTTCCCGTCAGCACCCATCTGGTTCAAGCCGTCACCAATCTCCACAACAATAAATAGTAACGTCTAACCGAGCAGTTAGTTAGATGCGTACACTTGGTGTAGTAGGATCTTTATTTAGTTTGATGCATACACTTGTTCTTTTTTAGTAGCCCTTTTGTAATGATGGCTGATGTTTGGTTTGGAAGAGAGTTGCATCTTCACTCTTCCGGCCTGCTTATACGCTTTTGCACCCCCAAACTGGTTCTTCTTCTGTTGTTTTCAATGTACAATCATTAGTATATTTAAATACATTGGTTGAATAAATGTGTTGTTAGAACGACAAACACAATGTTTTGGAAGTCGTTGCATGCTTCGATCCTTTAGGGCCCCGTACCGTACATAGCGCATACTATTATTCGTACGGAACACATTTTCCACTTGTTGATAACATGCAACCCATTGATGAAGGCCCAATAGAGAAGCCCATAATTAACTGGAAGGGAGGCTCTCACATGAATCCGGCCCAGGTACATGCTCATGGTCCCCTAAACATAAATAAGTAAATAAATAAATAAATAAAGCTAAATGCTCATGCACCAACTCTTTGGGAAAATAGGTAGCCCAGTATTTCTTTTTGAAGAGTACCCAAGCTAGGCCTATTTGTTTTCTCCGAATTACTGCGATGCAAATCTTTCAAGATGAGGAGGGATGTATTCCGGCCTGGCTTAAGAATATGGTCAATGTGTGTTAAAATTAATATCAAAAGGGGTTGAAAATTCCAAAAAAATCATAGCAAATGGGACATAAGTTTCTTTTTTTGTTTTTGTTCTTCACTAATATCTTATACGTATTTCATTGGATTTAACATTACATAGTACTAATTTATTTTTGAATTTGTTTTAGTATGGCTATTAATTTTTGGATTAAGAATATTTCGTTCCCTAGCAAAAATTTGCGAATTTTCAAAATTTCCCAAATATTTAGTTAATTTTTTGACCCTGGTACTGACCAAAAAATGGCCAGCAATTCTAAAAATGGAAAACGGTCTGCAATAAATTCCATATGAATTAGAAAATAAGTAAAAATTATAAAAATAATAGCAAATGCGCTGTACATGCCACAGATTTCGAGGCTGACTTGTTTACGCAAGGCTTTGTCAGTGACCACACGAGTCTAGCAGCGGATCGTTGGATGTCCATCCAACGGCCGACGTGCTTCTTCAATCTCTGATCTTCCTGCTCCAGCCTCCTAAACTAGCGCCGGTGGGACTGCCTGCTCCCTCCTCTTGTGGCCCACTGTGATGCCGCGCAGGCTTCCCCGGCCCACCCTACTCCCTCTGCTTGCCTGGCCTCACGCAATCAACTGCCTCCTTATTACGCGAAAAAAAAAGATTCCTCCCACTGACATCTGGGGCACACCGGTTGGGAGGCTGACATGTGGGCCTACTAAGTTGACGCGTACGCAGGGCTTGTCAACTTAGCCAACAAATGATTCTAGCAGAAGTAACCGTTGGATTTGAATCGAACGGTCCTGCTGCTTCTTCAATCGCTGCTCTTCTTGCACCAACCGCCCAAACCAGCGCCGGGGAGACCACGTGCTCCTGCCTCCGATGGCGGTTGTCTTTGCCGTTGAGGCCTCATCGCCCCCTACTACTCCCACCGCTAGCCAGGCCCTGCGGCGACGGCAGCCTCACACCGCAACCGAACCAGTGAACCCTCGTACTCCTCTCCACGTGGGCATCCACTACCGCGTCTTCCCCGGCTCTGCGTTGTCCCCTTCCTAGGCCTCGTCGTCGTCCACCGCCTTGGTGCTCTCGGCGCGGCGTGGTCAATGTGGTCAACGACATTCCATCAGAAGAAATCTTGTCACGTGGAGAAGTGACAGTGGGTCCACGGCCACGCCCTAGTTTTTTGTGATTTGCCAAGTAAGTCGCTTTGTCAGGCCTGTTGGGCTGCAAATCTTTCAAGACAAGGAGAGCTTTCATTCGGCTGGCCGAGAAAATGGCCCATCAGTAATGAGAAATGGGTTGTACATTTTTAAACACATCAAACCGGCAATTAATTTTAAATATCTTTTTTTTCATTTCGAGATTTTAAATTACATTAATTTTTATGCGTGGAGAATTTGTTGGATTTTATATTGATATACATTTATTTTTAAAATCAGTTTGAATGCGAGTCGAAATTTCGGGATTAAAAACAGTTCGGACCGCTTTTGAAATATGCAAAATTTCGTATAATTTTTAACCGTAGCCACAATATGGGCTGTAATGCTAACAAAAAGAATATGGGCTCCAAGAAAACCTTAATAATTAGCAAATGGGCTGTAAATTATTAGAAATAATGGCAGAATCTTTTGTTTGCTTTTTTCCACAGATTTGAGGCTTTCATAAAAAAATGGTTGACGCACAAGCTGTGACTGTTGGATGGCCATCCAACGGCCGTCGTGCTTCTTCAATCTCTGCTCTTCCTGCTCCAGCCGCTCAAACAAGCGCCGGCGGGACTGCCTGCTCCCTCCTCCCCGCGGCCGGCTCTGCTGCCGCACAGGCCTCACCGCACCATCGTACTCCCATCGTTGTCCTAGCCATCCCTCTACTCACCCACACCTGTTGTTATTCTCCAGCGATGGCAGATGAACCAGTAAACCCACGTACAGTCGTACTCCCCTCCGCGTGGGAAACAACTGCCGAGTCTTCCCTGCCTCCGTGTCGTTCCCTTCCTAGGCCTTGCCGTCATCCACTGCCCTGGTGCTCTCGGCGTGGCCTGGTCAACGTGGTCAACGACCGACATGCATCTGAAGTGGACTGTACGTGGAGAGGCCGACAGCTGGGTCCACGGCCGCACGCAAGGAAATGCCTCCTTATTATGCACAAAATAATGATCCCTGCACCTGACATCAGGGACCCACCGAAAGGGCCTCTGTGTTTCACGAAAAAAATGTTACCGCCGCTAACAGCTCGGACCCACCAGCTATATCTTCGCACGCAAGGAAGTGCCTCCTTATTAAGCACAAAAAAATGAATACTCCCCCCTGTTAGCTGGGACCCGGTATAGTGGCGAGCTGACTTGTGGGCCTACTAAGTTGACGGGACGGAGGGCTTTGTCAACTTAGTCAATATGCATGATTCTAGCTCCGATTACGAGCGATGTCCATCCAACGGCCGTAGTGCTTCTTCAACCTCTGGTCTTTTTGCTCGATCGCCCAAACCAGCGCCCGGTCGTGCCTCGGGCTGCTGCCTCCCATGGCCGGCTGCGATGCCGCGGAGGCCTCACCGCCCCTACTACTCCCACCGCTGGCCAGGCCATCCCTCTAATCACCCACACCCCCTGTTATTCTGCGGCGACGGCAGCCTCACACCGCAGCGAACCAGTGAATCCTCGTACTAGTCTATGCGTGGGCATCTACTGCCGCGTCTTCCCTGGCTCCGCGTCGTCCCCTTCCTAGGCCTCGCCATCGTCCACCGCCCTGGTGCTCTCGGCGCGGCGTGGTCAACATGGTCAAGGAACAGCTTCCATCGGACGTGGATCAGACGTGGAGAGGCGGCAATTTGGGTCCACGGTCGCAGCAAGGAAGTGCCTCCTTATTACGTGCAAAATAATTATTCCTCCACCTGACAGCGGGGACCCACCGACGGGCCACCGTATTTCATGAAAAAAACGTTTCCCCCCTAACAGCTGGGACCCACCAGCTACATGTTCGCACGCAAGGAAGTGCTTGACAGTCGGGACCTACCTGGTCGAAGCGTACGTAGCATTGTCATTCTGGTCGCGAACGTGTACATACATATATACTGGTGGATGTAGAGGCGCGCACGTGTCGTAGTAGAGGCGCAAGAAAGAAAATACGGCCACGTATGTGTACATACGGGCGGGGTCTCGAACACCTACTCGCGCATACGTACGGCCAGGCTCGTGTACATGGCTGGGTCGGAACAGAGAAACAGCGTCGTCGTCGTGTTCATGGGAGGCAACGGAATACGTCGTGTTCATGGGGAGGCAACGGGATGCGTCGTGTTCATTGGGAGGCAACGGAATGCGTGGGAGCCAACCGGCTGGGTCGGAACGAAATGCGTGGTCGTGTTCATCGGGAGGGCTTGGATGGAACAGGGGATGGAAACGAGGCCTGGCGTACCGCAAAACGGAGGAAACGGACCTCCAACGTTCGGAATGGGGTCCTGTTGATCGGGAGGGGTGTGGCATACCGCAAAACGGAGGAAACGGACCTCCTATGGTCGAAACAAGGGTCCTGTTGATCGGGAGGGGTGTGGTGTACCGCAAAACGGACGAAACGGACCTCCTATGGTCGAAATGGGGGTCCTGTTGATCGGGAGGGGTGTGGCGTACCGCAAAACGGACGAAATGGACCTCCTACGGTCGAAACGGGGGTCCTGTTCATTGGGACGGGTGTGGCGTGCATAAGCAGGACTCCATGGGATACTTGTTCATCTCCACCGTCGACCTCCTCCGGTCTCCACAGGCTACCGTCGACCTCCTCCAGCCTCCACGGGCTCCTGTTCATCCAGCCTCCACCGCGCTTACTCCATCGGCCATCGCTCAACGACCCGTCCACGGGCACCCCTCCACCGTCTATTGTTCATCCAGCCCTCCACACCACGGGGTCCTGTTCAACCACCCCTCCACGGGCACCCCTCCACCGTCTACTGTTCATCCAGCCCTACACACCACGGGGTCCTGTTCATCCAGAGGCAACGCCACCGCTCACTGTTCATCCAACCCCCCTCCCCCGCAATGCTCACTGTTCATCCAATCGATCAGCTTCAGTTAGCAGCAGTAGCGAAGGAATTGCTCGATTGGGTTCAGTTAACCGCCATCGATCGATCGCTCGGGTTGATGTAACGCGTAACTGCAGCTGTCGCTTTCGGGTTTAGTTAGAGCCCAACGCCTCGCTCGGGTTCAGTTAGAGCCAACTCCTCGCACACACGCGCGTACGTGTACGAGAGAAACGTGCATCGCTCGGCCCCCGACCTCCCACCGTAACAGGGAACTCCCCGAAAGTTTCCTCCCCCTCGCTTCTACCACGGTTTTTTCCGTCATGGATGGCCCAAAGAATGTCATGCAGCTGCGTCTCCGGCCCGCCCAGGACGACAATCCCATTTTCTGTCATGGTTTTTTGTCATAGAAGTAGGAGCCCGCCACATCTATGAAGATACTGGGTTTTGTCACAATTATCATCATAGAAGTGTCATATGTATGACCGAAAAAAATTTGTTCGGCCCATAATGTCACGGATGTGTCTTTTTTTTGTAGTGACAAGAGTTGATCTACCACGAGATCGTAATGGCTAAACCCTAAAAGTCTAGCTTGTATGACTATGGTAATGAATATCTGCCTCCAGACTAAGTCTTCCGGTTTATATAGACACCGGGTGGATCTAGTGTTACACAAGGTCGGCTACAAAGAAAGGAATCTACATATTCGGTCGCCAAGCTTGCCTTCCACACCAAGGAGAGTCCTATCCGGGCACGGGTGCAGTCTTCGGCCTTCGTATCTTCACAGCCCATCAGTCCGGCCCATGGCGAATAGGCCTGACGCCCGAGGACCCCTGAGTCCAGGACTCCCTCAAGGGAATCATCGCCGTGGTGATCGTCTTCATCAACATCACCATCATCATCACCATCCTCATCTCTTTTACGCAGTCCACTCTCCCACACCCCGCTGTAATCCCCTACTTGAACATGGTGCTTCATGCCACATATTATGTTCCAATGATGTGTTGCCATCCTATATTGTTTTGAGTATATTTCTTTTGTCTTTTGGGTTGATTGATGATATGGATTGGTTTGAGTTGTATGTTTTATTTTGCTGTTGTCCTATGGTGCCTTCCGTGTCGCACACACGTGAGGGATTCCCCCTGTAGGGTGTTGCAATACGTTCATGATTCGCTTATAGTGGGTTGCTAGAGTGACAGAAGCTTAAACCCGAGTAAGGGAGTTGTTGCGTATGGGATAAACGGAACTTGATGCTTTAATGCTATGGTTGGGTTTTACCTTAATGATTGATACGTCTCCAACGTATCTGTAATTTTTTGTTGTTCCATGCTATATTATATTCTGTTTTGGACATTAATGGGCTTTATTATACACTTTTATATTATTTTTGGACTAACCTATTAACTGGAGGCCCAGCCTAGAATTGCTGTTTTTTGCCTATTTCAGAGTTTCGCAGAAAAAGAAATCAAACGGAGTCCAAACGGAATGAAACCTTTGGGAACGTGATTTTCGGAACGAACGTGATCCAGAGGACTTGGACCCTACGTCAAGACATCAACCAGGAGGGCACGAGGTAGGGGGGCGCGCCTACCCCCCTGGGCACGCCCTCCACCGTCATGGGCCCCATGTTGCTCCACCGACGTACTTCTTCCTCCTATATATACCTACGTACCCCCAAACTACCATATACGGAGTCAAAAACCTAATTCCACCGCCGCAACCTTCGTGCAGTGAGATCCCATCTTGGGGCCTTTTAGGAACTCCATGGGAGGGCATTGATCACGGAGGGCTTCTACATCAACTCCATAGCCTCTCCGATGATGTGTGAGTAGTTTACCTCAGACTTTCAGGTCCATAGTTATTAGCTAGATGGCTTCTTCTCTCTTTTTGGATCTCAATATATGTTCTCCCCCTCTCTTGTGGAGATCTATTCGATGTAATATTCTTTTGCGGTGTGTTTGTTGAGACCGATGAACTGTGAGTTTATGATCAAGTTTATCTATGAACAATATTTGAATCTTCTCTCAATTCTTTTATGTATGATTTGTTATCTTTGCAAGTCTCTTCGAATTATCAGTTTGGTTTGGCCTACTAGATTGATCTTTCTTGCAATGGGAGAAGTGCTTAGCTTTGGGTTTAATCTTGCGGTGTCCTTTCCCAAAGGATGAGGGGGCAGCAAGGTACGTATTGTATTGTTGCCATCGAGGATAACAAGATGGGGTTTATATCATATTGCATGAGTTTATCCCTCTATCATGTCATCTTACTTAAAGCGTTACTCTGTTCTTATGAACTTAATACTCTAGATGCATGCTGGATAGCGGTCGACGTGTGGAGTAATAGTACTAGATGCATGCAAGAGTCGGTCTACTTGTCTCGGACGTGATGCCTATATACATGATCATAACTAGATAACCTCATAACTATGCTCAATTCTGTCAATTGCTCAACAATAATTTGTTCACCCATCGTAATACTTATGCTCTCGAGATAAGTCACTAGTGAAACCTATGGCCCCGGGGTCTATTTTCCATCATATTAATCTACCGTCAACAAGTTATTTCTAGCGTCATCTTTATTTTTCTTTCTTTACTTTGCATCTTCATCATAAAAATACCAAAAATATTATCTTATCATATCTATCAGATCTTACTCTCACAAGTGACCGTGAAGGGATTGACAACCCCTTTATTGCGTTGGTTGCGAGGATTTATTTGTTTGTGTAGGTGCGAGGGACTTGTGCGTGGCCTCTTACTGGATTGATACCTTGGTTCTCAAAAACTGAGGGAAATACTTACGCTACTTTGCTGCATCACCCTTTCCTCTTCAACGTAAAACCAACGCAGTGCTCAAGAGGTAGCAAGAAGGATTTCTGGCGTCGTTGCCGGGGAGGCTTTCGAAAAGTCAGGATTTGGACTCCCGACAACGAGCCATTTCTGGCGCCGTTGCCGGGGAGTCTACGCAAATGTCAACATACCAAGTACCCATCACAAACCCTTATCTCCTGCAGTACATTATTTTCCATTTGCCTCTCGTTTTCCTCTCCCCCACTTCACCCTTGCCGTTTTATTCGCCCTCTCTTTTCTGTCCTCCTTCCTCCCTCTTTTTGCCCCTTGCACTTTCTGTCGTTGAGTCTAAAATTGGGGAAATTATTGTCGATATGGACAATAATAATATCATGGAAAATTCTGATGCTCCTGCTGAGGAATCCTCTATCTTACATACAAAAAAATTCCGAATTGGTAGTGGTAATATTATTGGAAAAGGAGTTATCCAAGATTTCTTTACTTGTGCCGGTGCTTTGCATTCTATGGGTAGTTCTATTCTTCATAGAACTAGTAGTCTTGCGGACGCTATCACCATGCTTGTAGTTGAACTTGAAAGACAATTTATGCACATGCATCCTTGCATACAAAGGATTTTCCTAGAATTTTCTAATATTGAGCATTCTTGTGTTAAGCGTGCCGCTACTATCTTTTTGGCTCATGAGTTCAGATTTATAATAAAAGAGGCCAAAGAAATCTTTGCGCATTATAGGGTGGATGCTGGCCGTCCTCCCATAGAAACTATTCTATTTGATCAAGAGGAAATAATGCGTTTTCAATCTCTAGACTATGTTGCTTTTAATGAAAACCTTAGAAAAAAGGTTCCTACCAATATTCTAGTTGATAGAATTTCTGAACTTAATAATGATTTTGCTATTCAAATAATGAGCTAGGATATTCTCCCGAATATAGGCTCACAAAGTTACATCAAAAGAATGCTTATAATGATGAATTAGATTGTAATACGAAGGGCCAAAGGAGGAACCTATACCTCCTAAAGTTGATCTTGGGGATTTTTGTCCCATTAAATTTAGCCATTTTGATTACTTTTGCTTGCCATAAAAGAAAACTGGCTGCTGAATGTAGAGAATATGAAATGAGTTTTAATGATCTATCTTATTATTATGGCAATACCTAGATCTATCCTTGCTATTATGCCTAGCTAGGGCGTTAAACGAAAGCGCTTGTTGGGAGGCAACCCAATTTTATTTTTAGTTTTCGCTTTTTGCTTCTGTTTAGGAATAAATATTTGATCTAGCCACTGGTTAGATTTTCTTTATGTTTTAATTAGTGTTTGCGCCAGGTTTAACCTATAGGATCTTCTTGGATGATAATTATTTGATCTTGCTGAAAATTGCAGAAACTTTCTGTTCACGAAAACAATTGTTAAAAATCACCAGAACCTGATAAAATATTGATTCCAATTGCCGCTGATCAATATACAAATTTTCTAGGTCTGCATATTTTGGCTGAATTTTTGGAGTTCCAGAAGTTTGCGTTAGTTACAGATTACTACAGACTGTCCTGTTTTTGACAGATTCTATTTTTGTGTGTTGTTTGCTTATTTTAATGAATCTATGGCTAGTAAAATAGTTTATAAACCATAGAGAAGTTTGAATACAGTAGGTTTAACACCAATATAAAAAATAATGAGTTCATTACAGTACCTTGAAGTGGTGTTTTGTTTTCTTTCGCTAACGGAGCTCATGAGATTTTCTGTTAAATTTTGTGTTGTGAAGTTTTCATGTTTTGGGTAAAAGATTTGATGGATTATGGAACAAGGAGTGGCAAGAGTCTAAGCTTGGGGATTCCCATGGCACCCCAAGATAATATAAGGACACCAAAAAGCCAAAGCTTGGGGATGCCCCGGAAGGCATCCCCTCTTTCGTCTACTTCCATCGGTAACTTTACTTGGAGCTATATTTTTATTCACCACATGATATGTGTTTTGCTTGGAGCGTCTTGTATGATTTGAGTCTTTGTTTGTTATTTTGCCACAATCATCCTTGCTGTACACACCTTTTGAGAGAGACACACATGATTCAGAAATTGTTAGAATACTATATGTGCTTCACTTATATCTTTTGAGTTATATAGTTTTTGCTCTAGTGCTTCACTTATATGTTTTAGAGCACGGTGGTGGTTTTGTTTTATAGAAACTATTTTTCTCTCATGCTTCACTTAGATTATTTTGAGAGTCCTACAAAACAGCATGGTAATTTTCTTTAATTATGATAGGCATTCAAAAAATATTCTTATGAGTGTGTTGAATACTATGAGAACTTAGATGCCTGATAATTGTTTTGAGATATGGAGATGATAATATTAGAGTCATGCTAGTTGAGTAGTTGTGAATTTAAGAAATACTTGTGTTAAAGTTTGTGATTCCCGTAGCATGCACGTATGGTGAACCGTTATGTGATGAAGTCGGAGCATGATTTATTTATTAATTGTCTTCCTTATGAGTGGCGGTCGGGGATGAGCGATGGTCTTTTCCTACCAATCTATCCCCCTAGGAGCATGCGCGTAATACTTTTCTCTGATAACTTGTAGATTTTTGCAATAAGTATATGATTTCTTTATGACTAATGTTGAGTCCATGGATTATATGCACTTTGCTTCCTTCCTTCCACCATTGCTAGCCTTTCTAATACCATGCACTTTTCGCCGGTATCATAGACCCACCATATACCTTCCTCAAAACAGCCACCATACCTACCTATCATGGCATTTCCATAGCCATTCCGACATATATTGCCATGCAACTTTCCACCGTTCCGTTTACTATGACACGCTCCATCATTGTCGTATTGCTTCGCATGCTCATGTAGTTGACATTGTATTTGTGGCAAAGCCACCGTTCATAATTCTTTCATACATGTCACTCTTGATTAATTGCATATCCCGGTACTCCACCGGAGGCATTCACATAGGGTCTTATTTTGTTCTAAGTATTGAGTTGTAATTGTTGAGTTGTAAGTAAAAAAAGTGTGATGATCATCATTTTTAGAGCATTGTCCCAAGTGAGGAAAGGATGATGGAGACTATGATTCCCCCACAAGTCGGCATGAGATCCCGGACTAAAAAAAAGAGGCCATAAAAAAAGGCCCAAATAAAAAATGAGAGAAAAGAGAGAAGGGACAATGTTACTATCCTTTTACCACACTTGTGCTTCAAAGTAGCACCATGATCTTCATGATAGAAAGTCTCCTATGATATCACTTTCATATACTAGTAGGAAATTTTTGTTATAGAACTTGTGTTGTATATTCCAATGATGGGCTTCCTCAAAATGCCCTAGGTCTTCGTGAGCAAGCGAGTTGGATGCACACCCACTTAGTTCATTTTGTCGAGCTTTCATATACTTATAGCTCTAATGCATCCGTTGCATGGCAATCCCTACTCACTCACATTGATGCCTATTAATGGGCATCTCCACAGCCCATTGATACGCCTAGTTGATGTGAGACTATCTTCTCCTTTTTGTCTTCTCCACAACCACCATTCTATTCCACATATAGTGCTATGTCCATGGCTCATGCTCATGTATTGCGTGAAGATTGAAAAGGTTTGAGAACATCAAAAGTATGAAACAATTGCTTGGCTTGGCATCGGGGTTGTGCATGATTTAAATACTTTGTGTGCTGAAGATAGAGCATAGCCAGACTATATGATTTTGTAGGGATAACTTTCTTTGGCCATGTTATTTTGAGAAGACATAATTGCTTAGTTAGTATGCTTGAAGTATTATTATTTTTATGTCAATATTCAAGTTTTGTCTTGAATCTTTCGGATCTGAATATTCATACCACAATTAAGAGAATTACATTGAAATCATGCCAAGTAGCATTACACATCATTTACCTACTCGAGGACGAGCAGGAATTAAGCTTGGGGATGCTTGATACGTCTCCAACGTATCTATAATTTTTGATGGTTCCATGCTATATTATATTCTGTTTTGGATATTAATGGGCTTTATTATACACTTTTATATTATTTTTGGGACTAACCTATTAACCGGCCAGCCCAGAATTGCTGTTATTTTGCCTTTTCGGAGTTTCGCAGAAAAACAATATCAAACGGAGTCCAAATGGAATGAAACCTTCGGGAACGTGATTTTTGGAATGAACGTGATCCAGAGGACTTGGACCCTACGTCAAGACATCAGCCAGGAGGGCACGAGTTAGGGGGGCGCGCCCTCCACCCTTGTGGGGCCCATGTTGCTCCACCGATGTACTTCTTCCTCCTATATATACCCACGTACCCAAACTACCAGATCACGGAGCCAAAAACTAATTCCACCGCCGCAACCTTCTGCATGCCGTGAGATCCCTTCTTGGGGCCTTTTCCAGAGCTCCGCGGAGGGGGCATCGATCACGGAGGGCTTCTACATCAACACCATAGCCTCTCCGATGATGTGTGAGTAGTTTACCTCAGACCTTCGGGTCCATAGTTATTAGCTAGATGGCTTCTTCTCTCTTTTCGGATCTCAATACAATGTTCTCCCCCTCTCTTCTGGAGATCTATTCGATGTAATCTTCTTTTGCGGTGTGTTTGTTGAGACCGATGAACTGTGGGTTTATGATCAAGTTTATCTATGAACAATATTTGAATCTTCTCTCAATTATTTTATGTATGATTGGTTATCTCTGCAAGTCTCTTCGAGTTATCAGTTTGGTTTGGCCTAGTAGATTGATCTTCCTTTCAATGGGACAAGTGCTTAGCTTTGGGTTCAATCTTGCGGTGTCCTTTCCCAAAGGATGAGGGGCAGCAAGGCACGTATTGTATTTTTGCCATCGAGGATAACAAGATGGGGTTTATATCATATTTCATGACTTTATCCCTCTACATCATGTCATCTTACTTAAAGCGTTACTCTGTTCTTATGAACTTAATACTCTAGATGCATCTTTGGATAGCGGTCGATGTGTGGAGTAATAGTACTAGATGCGGTGAGTCGGTCTACTTGTCTCGGACGTGATGCCTATATACATGATCATACCTAGATATTCTCATAACTATGCTCAATTCTGTCAATTTCTCAACAGTAATTTGTTCACCCACTGTAATACTTATGCTCTCGAGAGAAGTCACTAGTGAAACCTATGGCCCCCTGGTCTATTTTCCATCATATTAATCTACCGTCAACAAGTTATTTCTAGCATCGTCTTTATTTTGCTTTCTTTACTTTGCATCTTTATCATAAAAATACCAAAAATATTATCTTATCATATCTATCAGATCTCACTCTCGTAAGTGACCGTGAAGGGATTGACAACCCCTTTATTGCGTTGGTTGCGAGGATTTATATGTTTGTGTAGGTGTGTGGGACTTGTGCGTGGCCTCCTACTGGATTGATACCTTGGTTCTCAAAAACTGAGGGAAATACTTACGCTACTTTGCTGCATCACCCTTTCCTTTTCAAGGGAAAACCAACGCAGTGCTCAAGAGGTAGCAATGATCTTTAGTAGTTGCGGATGCTTGCTAGAGTTCTAATCATAAGTGCATATGATCCAAGAAGAGAAAGTATGTTAGCTTATGCCTCTCCCTCATATAAAATTTCAATCACGACTACCAATCTTGTTAACAATTGCCTAGGACAATTCCGCACGCCGATCCATCATTATTCCACACTCGCTATTTATAATATATAGTAATTTCCTCTAACTTTATATTAACAACACCTACTTTTATATTTTAGTTCTCCAATATCGTGCAAAGTTATCCTCTTCATACCCATAACGTAGTTTTATTTCTTATGTCTAGTTGAAAGCAAACATTGATTATGCGTGAAATTAAGAGTCGATGGCGGAATAGGTATTGCGAGAATTTTGTTCTTACCATTATAACCTTCTGGGTTCGACACTCCGTACTTATCACTTCCATCTTTGGAAATTTCTACGATGATTCCTTGCACTTGGAGATTATCAACTGCCATAGTGTGATAGAATTTCTTCTTCACTTTTTGAAGAAGATTCTTGATCTGCATTTTGTAATTCCAACTTTTCTTCATGAATTGACAACAACGTCATGACCTCTACATAGTGAATTTCTTCATAGTCTGGTCTTTGCTTGATTTCAGCTACGATGGGATCGAAGGTTGAGTCAAGAGCACTGATAAGCTTGTTGACCACATCTCTATAAGTGATATCAGTTACTCCTCGTTGATGAAGTCTTTCAACAATGTTGGGCAATCGATCAAAGAGTTCCATAACGCTTTCCTTGCGAAGGATTTTGAAACCAGCAAACATAGCATGAAGCATTTGGGTGTGCGGATATGTTCTGGCATTAAATTCTTCATGAGCATTTTTTATGGCATCCCAGAGTTGCTTAGCAGTATCAAGTTCTCGGAAGAGAATGAAAATGTCTTTTGAGATACTTGCACAGATGATATCTTTTGCTTCTGCATTCAACCGTAGCATAGCTTGGTCATCAAAAGTTGGAGCATTAGGTTGTGGAATAGTGTCAGCGTTCTGGGAACTGGGTCCCCAGACTTGCCTGCCTGCGGCCCATGGCGTGGCTAAGCCAGCAGGCCGTACGACCCATCTCCATCAACAAGGCATCCAAGACCCTCGCGAGGGGCCAAGCCTCGCGAGGAAGACGACGCAAGACCTCCTCAGGAGTGGCCTAGTCAGGCAGGCTCACGAGGAGAGGAGATATCAAGGCGGGGCAAACCTCACGAGGCTCTCGTGACGTGAGCCATGACGATCTACACCAGGCGGGCGCCAGGCGGGCGCCAGCGCAGCGTCCTTGTTTCCACTTTGCTGCTAAGGAAGCAGGCGCGGGCGAGGAGTACCGAGGCATCAGGCAAAGGTTGCCATATCGGTGCAATGAGACCAAGACCAGGAGGACGGCAAGACGGAGGTCATCGCGGAGCCCAAGACGGTGTCACCACCAGAGCTTTTCGCAGGCGAATACCACTTTTGTTAGGGTAGCTTGTGCTGGTTGCCCCCCTTCAAATTTGCCCGCCGTTGTTGGCTCCCTTCCCGCTCAATATTTGGGAAGAGGACAAGGGCCTATATAAGTAGAGCTAGCCACCACAGTAGGGGGCATCGAGCAGTTCATCCAGCTCTCACCCGCTAAGTCACCAAGCACAAGGACACCTCAACCTCAGGAGGCTGTTCTTCCCTCTGTATTGTTCTTTATCAGCCCAAGAGGCAATCCACCACCACCATACTGGAGTAGGGTATTACACCACAACGGTGGCCCGAACCAGTATAAACCTCATGTCTTTCTATGTTGTGAGTTTGTCGAGTTCGTCCGCGAGATCTTAGCGAGCTAGGGCGTAGATCGGTAGGAGGGAAAGACTTCACGTGCACACCAGTGTTCTAACCTTAAGGGTTTGCCGGAACCCCACATCCGACATTTGGCGCGCTAGGTAGGGGTGCGCCGGAGCTCCTCTCCACCAACCTGCGCCCCGCGCCGCCGCACTTCGCCCCCATGGCAGGTGCCCTGCCATCCACCTCTGCGGCCGGCATCGGCGGTGAGGCGTGCAGTGCGAGCCTGGCCCCCGCCCTACGGAGAGTGCAGTGGCCAACCAAGTTCAAGCCAGAGATGCCGCCGCGTTACGACGGCGCGGCAGGCCCGCCGTTCCCGCTGACGTACGAGGAGGCTGTCCTTGAAGCCGGAGGCAACGACAAGATCATGGCCAACTGGTTCCTCATGGCCCTCGCCGGCGAGCCGCGCGCTTGGCTGCTCAACCTCCCGGGATCCACGGTGGCCTCTTGGGGGGAACTCCGCGACCTCTTCACCGCTCACTACGCGGCGCCAGCGCACCATGCAGTCGCGGCCCTACTGGGCGGCTCTCAAGCACCGCCTTCGGACTGCCACGTCAAGCCGTTCCTTCGTCAGATCGGGGCCACCTCCAAGTGCCCGGGGGCTCCGCCGGGTTGGGCTGCGCCAGAGGCCGTCCTCACCTTCGGCTCAGAAGACCACCCCGACTCCACCGCCGGCTCCGGAATGCTCCCAATGCTCTGCACGCCCACCATTTGCAACATGGCCGTCACCAAGAGCCTCATCGATGGTGGTGCTGGCCTCAATTTGCTCTCTATAGAAGCCTTCAGCCTTCTTCACGTGCCGCTCGAGCAGCTCAGCCTCAGCAAGCCCTTCTCGGGAGTGGGTGGTGGAGCTGCCCACTCCCTGGGGCAGATCCGCCTCCCTGTCACCTTCGGCACACGCGACAACTACCGCACCGAGCTGGTGGATTTCGACATCGCCCGCATCGGCCTCCCGTACAATGCCATCCTCGGGTACCCGGCTCTCGCTCAGTTCATGGCGGCGACTCACCCGGCCTACAACCTCATGAAGATGCCAGGGAGCAAGGGTGTCCTCCCCATCAAGGGGGACACTAAGGAGGCCGTGACGGCGCTCAGGCTCACCTTCAAGACCGCGACAGCAGCACAGCCCGCCGACGCCGGTACCCCCGAGGACAAGGAGGCCGCGCCTACCAAGAAGAAGCAGCTGTTCACCCAAGACAAAGCGGAAACCAAGCAGGTGCTGGTCAACGAGGATGGGTCTTCAGGAGCCACCTTTACCATAGGAGCCGGCCTTGACCCGGGACAAGAAGAAGCCTTGGTGAGGTTCTTGCGCACGAACAAGGAGATATTCGCGTGGGAGCCCAATCAGCTAGTAGGGGTCCCGAGGGAGGTGATCCAGCATCATCTAAGGGTATGCCCCAACATACGCCCCGTGAAGCAGCGAGCAAGACGGCAGTCCACTAAGAAGCATGCCTTCATCGTCCAAGAGACAGCAAGCTGGAGGCGGCAGGCGCCATTCGAGAAGTTCGATATCCCGAATGGCTGGCAAACCCCGTCGTAGTGCCAAAGAAAGGCGGGAAGGAATGGATGTGCGTCGACTTCACCAACCTTAACAAAGCTCGCCCTCAGGATCCGCTCCCACTCCCCTCACAAGATCGACCAGATTGTCGACTCCACCGTCGAGTGCGACCTGTTGTGCTTCCTAGATGCATTCTCAGGGTATCATCAGATCAAGATGGCAGTGGAAGATGTGGAGAAGACAGCTTTCCTGACACCATGTGGGGTGTACTGCTACACCTGCATGCCCTTCGGGCTGCGCAACGCGGGTGCGACCTTTCAGCGGTTGATGCACATTGCCTTGGGGCGGCAGCTCAGGAGAAACACAGAGGCCTACGTCGAAGACATAGTGGTAAAGTCTCGCGAGGCGAGGACATTGATTCAAGACTTGGAGGAGACCTTCGAGAGCCTGCACCAGGTGAATTTGAGGCTTAACCCGGAGAAGTGCGTGTTCGGCGTCCCCTCCGGCAAGCTGCTGGGATTCCTCGTATCCCACAGAGGGATCGAGGCGAACCCGGAGAAGATCAAGGCCATCGAGGACATGAGCCCACCACAGACCCTCAAAGAGATGCAAAAGCTAGCAGGGCGGGTGACCGCATTAGGGCGTTTCATCTCCAAACTGGGAGAGCGCGCCTTGCCCTTCTTCAAGCTCATGAAGAAGAAGGGCCTGTTCGAATGGACCTCGGAGGCCGACCAGGCCTTCCAACACCTAAAGAAGTACCTTACCAGCCCTCCGATGATGGTGGCACCATGGCCCCTCGAGCCCCTGGTACTCTACCTTGCCGCCACCCGTGCCTCCGCCCACTGGCCGGTGGTGGTTCAGAGGAGCGCCAAGCCAAGGCGTGCAGCGCCAAGCCGGGCTGAAGCGGCATGAGTCGTGAAGGCGCAGAAAGACATCACCGGTGGAAGACCAAGCTCGGCGAGACAATGTCGCAGGCTCCCCGAGGACAGTCAAGTCTCGGGAACCCTCCACCTCGGAGATGCCCCAATCTCCGCGGGACCCGAGCCCCGACAGTGTGCCACTCGTCGAACACCCGTGTACTTCCAAGACTGCGGTCACCGTCTTTGCGAGGGCAGGCTACCCCATGCCTCAGAAGCTCCTGCTCACACTCTTGGTGGCCTCACGCAAGCTGTGACACTACTTCCAGGGGCACCCCATCAAGGTCGTCTCAGCCTACCCATTGGAGAGGGTGACCAGGAGCCCTAACTCAGCTGGAAGGGTCGCTGAGTGGAACATCGAGCTACAAGCATTCCAGTTGGAGTTCAGCACTGCCAGGGTCATCAAGGGGGTCGTGCTCGCTAAATTTGTGGCAGAATGGACGGATGCCCCGACACTTGAGGAAGGCGAAGACCGGTCCACCTCCCAAGGGAGCGAGGCTCCAGACGGCTGGGTCATGTATTTCGATGGTGCCTTCGCGCACCAGGGCACGGGGGCTGGAGCAGTGCTCATCTCGCCCACCCAGGACAAGCTCTACTACGCCGTGCAACTCTGCTTCTAGCACGGCGAGAAGGTCTCCAACAATAATGCAGAATACGAAGGCCTCATAGCTGGCCTAAAGGCTGCGGCGGCCCTTGGTGTGAAGCGCCTTACCGTCAGAGGCGACTCACAACTCCTCGTCAACTTCTCCAACAAGGTGTACGAGCCGAAGGACAAGCATATGGAGGCCTACCTCGCGGAGGTGCGCAAGATGGAAAAATAGTTCTCGGGCCTGGAGCTGCAGCACGTGCCCCGAGGCACCAACAAGGAAGCCGACGACATCGCCAGGAGAGCGTCCAAGCGGCAACCACAAGAGCCCAGTGTCTTTGAGGAGCGGCTCTTCAAGCCATCAGCTACACCACCCCTTTCAAGCACGACTCAGCCTCGGGAGGAGCTCCCACAGCCTCCTGCCACGGGAGCCCCGGCCTGTGGCCCGACCTCAGGAGCTCGGCTGCTCTTGGCGCTCGAGCCCCAAGAGGAATGCTGGACCAAGGAATTCAAGGAGTACCTGACGCACGGGACGCTGCCGGAGAAGGAAGAGGACGCGGAGCGCGTGGCCCGGCAAGCCACGGCGTACTGTATCCAAGACGGCGAGTTGTACAGGAAACGACCGAACGATGTCACGCTGCGCTGCATCTCAAGTGATCAAGGAAAGGAGTTGCTGATTGACATACACGGCGGGGACTGCGGACACCACTCGTCGTCACGAACCCTTGTCAGAAAGGTGTTTCGTAGTGGATTCTACTAGCCAACAGCACTCAACGACGCATACGAACTGGTGAAGTCTTGCGAAGCTTGCCAATTCCACGCCAAGCAAATCCATCAGCCAGCTCAGGGCCTCCAAACCATCCCGCTCACATGGCCGTCATGATGCAGGGCTGGACATCTTAGGCCCGTTCCCTCAGGCGCCAAGGGGCTACCGCTATCTCTACATCGCCATCGACAAGTTCACCAAGTGGGCGGAAGTGGAAGCCGTCCATACCATCCCGGCCGGCTCTGTTGTCAAGTTCATCAAGGGCCTCGTGAGCCGCTTCGGGGTCCCCAACTGCATCATCACAAATAACGGTTCGCAGTTTACTAGCAACCTCTTCAAAACCTATTGTGCTAACCTTGGAACGCAGATCTGCTATGCTTCGATGGCCCACCCCAGGAGTAATGGTCAGGCCGAACGTGCTAACGTGGAGGTCCTGAGGGGCCTCAAGACCCGAACCTTCAAGAAGAAGCTGGAGGACTGCGGCAGGGGCTGGCACGACGAGCTCCAGTCTGTGTTGTGGTCCATCCGAACCACCGCCACCAAGCCAATGGGCGAGACTCCATTCTTCCTCGTCTACGGAGCTGAAGCTGTCCTCCCTCACGAGGTCAAGCATCACTCCACATGGGTCCTGGCGTTCGACGAAATGCAGCAGGATGCCACGCGGGAGATCGATCTCGTGCTCTGGGAGGAACATCATCGCGAGGCTGCGCTGAGGCCGGCAAGGTACCAGCAAGCGCTGCGGCGATCCCACTGCCGCAACATCCGCTCCAGGACACTCGAGACGGGTGACCTAGTCCTGAGGCGGGTCCTCTCCAGGGAAGGGATGCATAAGATTTCACCAATGTGGGAGGGACGTTCAAGGTCGTCCACATCTCCAGGCCTAGCGCCGTGCGCCTGGAGACACAAGACGGGGTACCTATCCAAAACGCCTAGAACATCCAGCACCTCCGAAAGTTCTACCCATGAAGCAAGGCCCAGAGCCTATGAAGAAAGGCCCAGAGCCTGCAAAGAATCGCCGCCCGTGACACTCTCACGTAATAATGAGTTGGGGCTGTACACGCCCCGGAGTCTCAGGAACGCCGGCCTCAGGCCCTGGGGCTCCCGCCCACGCCTAGTGGCAGCACTTAGCTCCGCGCCGGTGAGAAGACTTGAAGACTAGATTAGGTGCCGAACGCGGCTTTTCATTTGCTTTCTGTAGTTGGCTCGCTTTTCCTTAATCGAAGTTTGTTTTTGGCGTTCCTTGCTGATTTGATTTCCTCGCCTCCCACTGCATTTTTCCGGCTCGGGTTTTCTCGTGTTCTCCCTCTCGCATACCTCACGAGGGGGCTAGGCAGGTGCCCTCGCAAGTATTTTTCTCCTCTCTGCCTTCTCGCGAGCCACACTCGTTCAAGCCCAAAAGCCGACGCACCTCTCCAAGTCTGTGCCCCTCGGGTACCACGATACAAAGTGCCATGTCAGGGCCTGGGTGAACGGCAAATCCTTTAGCGCACTTCCTAATGAATTTTCGCAGTCCCTGAGGAAATGCAGGACGCCAAGGAAAGATGGACACATGGAAACAAACACCTCGTGAGGAAGGGGGCGTCCTGAATATACCAGGTTAAGTTATCTTTGCGCAAAATAACGACACGACACGGGAACAACACGCATAGTGCAATAACCGAGGAACCATAGTTCGGTACACGCCCCCTGGGCCCATACTGGTTTCATTCTTGATGTAGGAAGAGGAGTAAAACAAAAGTAGCGTTGCAGCGATCCGCGGGGGCAGGCCCTTAGCGGCACCCCGAGCCTAGCCAGATCCTTCCTCGCGCTTCATGGAGGCGCGGCGACGAGATGACCCACTGCCGCCTTCAAAGCGGGTGCGGCGGCGCGGCGGCTGGTCGTAGCCGCTACTGCCAGAGCTGTCGCCGGAGGAAGAGCCGCCGCAGCTGGACGAGACACGGTAGCCGCCGAGGGCAGGCTCGCCCTCATCCTCGTCGCGACCATCACAAGGGCCGAGTACGTCCTCACCGTCGTTCGTCTCGGGGCAGCACCCGGCGCGGCGACCATCTTCCCCAAATACCCTCACATAGAGGGTCGACAACCATCGTACGTGAAGTGGAGGGTCCACCGCCTGCCCAGGCCGCGCGCGCGGGCGAACGTCTGCCAGCCGCGGACTAGGGCTATGTTGCCCTCGGCGGAAGTCTCGACCGCAACCCAAGAGGCCTTGCTGCAGCAACCATCCGCCTGCAACTAGAGTCCGCCTGGACCAGAGGCGGCGATTCGCAGCGGCGAAAGCGCGAAGTTGGAGCCGATTGCGGCGGGTTCTCTGACCAGACGACAAACTCCGGCGACACCTCCGCCATGTGGAAGCGCGGACGTGGGGGCCGCGCCACCATAGCACGCCTCCCCTCGTCAACTGGACCGCCATGGCTGGGACGACCCCCTCCGCGTGTCGCGGTGCCGCCTCGACAGTGGGCCACGGTGGGGGTCGCGGCGTGCTGCTTGGCGTATGGCAGCGTCACTTGCGCAGGCGCCGAGGCCGGGTCCCTCGCGAGGCCTTTCCCTTCTCCGCGGCGGAGAACTTCCTTCGTGGCGCCATTGGTGGCACTGCAAGCAATGGAGCGAGCAGGAAGAAGCAAGCAAGCGAGGAAGAGATGGGCGACGGGGGCTCCGCCCCCCCTCCCCATTTATAACAGAAGAAGGCCAACCGGCGCCTCCCACAATCGCAGGTAATGATGGTTTTCCTAGCAGGTCGCATGGACTTATCAAGTCGTGTAGTTGCTGAGGCAGCGTGGGCAAGCGGAGGCACCCACGTCCAATCAACCGCCACATGTCAACCGAGGCCACAGGCTTTTTGGCCCCGCGGTGCTCTGTACTTGACCCTTGGCTTCACCGTGAAGCCAAGCCCGAGCGCACCTTGGGCCCGGGGGCTACTCTCGGTGTTCTAGGAATGGGGGTCCCCAGACTTGCCTGCCTACGGCCCATGGCGTGGCTAAGCCAGCAGGCCGTATGGCCCATCTCCATCAACAAGGCATCCAAGACCCTCGCGAGGGGCCAAGCCTCGCGAGGCAGACGATGCAAGACCTGCTTAGGAGTGACCTAGTTAGGCAGGCTCACGAGGAGCAGAGATATCAAGGTGGGGCAAACCTCATGAGGCTCTCATGACGTGAGCCATGATGATCGACACCAGGCGGGCGCAAGCGCGCGCAGCGTCCTTGTTTCTTCTTTGGTGCTAAGGAAGCAGGCGCAGGCGAGGAGTACCGAGGCATCAGGCAAAGGTTTCCATATCGGTGCAACGAGACCAAGACCAGGAGGACGACAAGACGGAGGTCATCGCGGAGCCCAAGACGGCGTCACCACCAGAGCTTTTCGCAGGCAAAGACCGCTTTTGTTAGGATAGCTTGTACTGGCTGTCCCCCTTCAAATTTGCCCGCCGTTGTTGGCTCCCTTCCCGCTCAATATTCTGGAAGAGGACTAGGGCCTATATAAATAGAGCTAGCCACCACAGTAGGGGGCATCGAGTAGTTCATCCATCTCTCACCCGCTAAGTCACCAAGCACAAGAACACCTCAAACTGAGGAGGCTGTTCTTCCCTCTGTACTATTCTTTATCAGCCCAAGAGGGAATCCACCACCACCACACTGGAGTAGGGTATTACACCACAACGGAGGCCCGAACCTATATAAACCTCGTGTCTTTCTATGTTGTGAGTTCGTCGAGTTCGTCCGCGAGATCTGAGCGAGCTAGGGCGTAGATCGGTAGGACGGAAAGACTTCGCGCACACCCAAGTGTTCGAACCTTAAGGGTTTGCCGAAGGCCCCCATCCGACAAATAGTGTATCCATCTTCCATAATCTGCCACAGTTCTAAGTTCATGGCCTGAAGTCTGATTCTCATTCTCTCTCTCCATTAGAGATAGTCATTTCCATCGAACATAGGAAATCTTTCAGAGTGCGAGGATCTACCTGCATACGACATACTCAAAACTCCAAGGCTGTTAGTCCTTTAATAGGCAGAGACAGTGAGAACCCGCTCTGATACCAATTGTTAGGCCCGAGAGTATATTGACCAAGGGGTGAATAGGAGATTCAAAAATTCTTGTGAATGATTTGAATCGATCCCAAACACAACAGTGGAAAAAAGGATCAGCAGAAACAAACTCAATCAAGCATACTATTGAGCAACAAAACTATCGATGTAGGATGCAATAATGGTTCGAGCATAGGATATAGTAGGCTTGATGATAATGGTGGTAAAGCAATATGCAATCGGATGTAATATCATGAAAGATAGCTAGAAATGAACTGAGATGGACAACTTCGAGAGATGGCCAATATGAAGTAAATGATCACAACACAGAATGATGACCAGGACTAAGACAACATAACAAAATGACAAGAAGCAGCTATGTGGGCAGTGAATGATAACTGATAGAAATAACAAAAGTAATGGACTTGAATGATATGCAATAGTGAATGAATGATCAGATAAACTATCATCACAGAGCATGAAAGCAAACTGTTGAAGGTAATGCAGTGAAGTAAATTGAACCAGTAGTGCTCGGTGGTGACAGAGAGGTTTCATAGACCAGTTGGCCTTTCTGCCAAAGGACTACGTCTGGTTGGAGGTGTTGTGACTTAACACGGAATATAAACTCTTACCCTACTCTCCTTCAACTCAGAGCTAATCAGACTCTAGTTTGATTTCGCTCGTGGTAGATACTTGTTGGTGATCTCCAAACCTTCGGTCGACCTTCGCGAACCACAATCACTCATGGTTGCTGAAGATCTAGCTCGGTGAAGACAACAACTCTTCAACACTGGAGCCGACACCTATCCGTCTAGAGAGTGCGCAGCTCTCAAGAGTAATAAGTGCAAGAACTCTAACTCAGAACTACTGTGATGCTCAACCACTGTCTAAGTTTGGGCTCTTGATTTTTCTCTCGGTGGATCTTAAACTCAAATCACTCGGAGAGGGGGTGCTCAGTCAATCTTCTCAGAAAACTTAAGCGGAGCAGCCAACGAACAACGTTGGAGCAGGATGGCTATTTATAGCCGCAACCTTCCCTGGTGGGAAATGACAAATTGGACATGTGGACCAGCCAATGGCCAAACGACACGAGTCCAACGGTCAGATTTTGAGCACAACAGTAACATTAATGCTAACTCCTTAGTTTGAAAGATATCTTCCGCAGCATGAAGAACAACGTCTACTGCTGCCAGGTAATCATTCGAAGCATAAAGAGATTTCTTTCACATCTTTCATAGGATTCGGGCAAGCATCACAGCGGATCTAAACTTCGAGAACCTATACCCCTCTTAATAGTACGGAGGTCCTATGACTCAAATAAATGAAAGAAGAACTACGAAATGAATACTACGTCTTCGGCTTCCATTCCATGCAGTCATTTTTCTTCGGACAAAATCTCCGAACCAATTGCTTTAGGTCAACAATAATTTTTGAGGGGCTAACTTCTTCACATCAATCATCTCTCCTACATGACTTCAATAGATGTAGCTCATTCTTCTCTGCAACGTAGATATTCTTCGGTGAAGTTCCTTGCACTTGACACTGGAGACAACATTCTCTTCGGTACTGCATGGACTATTTGTCTCTGTATGCACTAGCAAACAAATCAGTCCATACCTGTTTCTGTCAACAATCTCCAAAACCCAGGAAAATATTGCACCAACAGTAACCGGACTACATGTAACCCTAGGTACCCCTAGTGCCTATATAAGCCTAAGGTTTTTAGACTGTAGGGTTAGATTCATTCACATAAGGTCCCGAGGTAGATCATCTTGTACTTTTTACCCCATCCAAGGCCTGAACCTGGGAAAAACATTGTGTCCCTCTTTGCCCTGTTACCATTTAGCTCAAGACCCCTTACCCGAGATCCACCAGATTCCACCCTGGTAGTAGGTGTGCCGGGATGAGGATCCTTATGGTGGTTTGCTGATGGGTCATACCCAAAAGGTCCACTGTGTGTACAAGGAAGGTTCCCGAAGACTTGGCGCGTACTCTGGACTTAGACATCGACTAAAACATGATCTACCAAATATGTAGCCGATACGTCTCCGTCGTATCTATGTTTTTTGATTGTTTCATGCCAATATTATACAACTTTCACATACTTTTGGCAACATTATATGATTTATTGGACTAACCTATTTATCTCGTGCCCAGTGTCAGTTCCTATTTGGTGCATGTTTTTTGTATCGCAGAAAATCCATATCAAACGAAGTCCAAATGCGATAAAAATTTATGGAGGATTAGTTTGTAATATATGTTATTTTTGGGACTTGGAATCAACGCAAACGGAGGCCCACAGTGGGCAACATACACCAGGGCACGCCCCAGGCTCCAGGCACGGGGTGGTGGGTTGTGCTCACCTCGTACGTTGTTTGGAGCTCTACTTCGGGCGCAAGGAAGCTTACATCCAGAAAAAAATCGTGTTAACATCTCAGTGCAATCATAGTTACAGATCTCTAGGAATATAATAAATGGTTTTCGGCTAGATCTGGGGAATGCGAAACAGAAGAGAACATAGCAGGAGATCCAATCTCGGAGGGGCTCCTGCCGCTCCACCGCCATGGAGGCCATGGACCATAGGGGGAACTCTCCTCCCATCTGGGGGGGTCCAGGGAAGAAGAAGGAGGAGGGGGCTCTCTCCCCCTCTCTCCCAGTGGCGCCGGAGTGCCGCCTGGGCTAGGATCGTGACAACAACCTACATCAACAATCTTGCTGACGTCAACACCAACTCTCTCCCCCTCTATGCAGCAGTGTAACACCCCTTCTCCCCGCTGTAATATCTACTTAACCATGGTGATCAACTCCATATATCATTTCCCAATGATGTTTGGCTATCCTATGATGTTTGAGTAGATCCGTTTTGTCCTATGGGTTGATAGATGATCATGATTGGCTTGAGTTGTATATTTTATTTTGGTGATGTCCTACGGTACCCTCTGTGTCCCCAAACAGAGGGATCCCCGCTGTAGGGTGTTGCAATACATTCATGGTTCGCTTATGGTGGGTGGCGTGAGTGACAGAAGCGCATACTCGAGTTTGGGGTCATTGCGTATGGAATAAAGAGGACTTGATACTTAATGCTACGGTTGGGTTTCACGACCTTAATGATCTTTAGTAGTTGCGGATGCTTGCTAGAGTTCCAATCATAAGTGCATGTGATCCCACTAGAGAAAGTATGTTAGCTCATGCTCTCCCTCATATAAAATTGCAACAATGATCACCGGTTTAGTTATCGATCACTGATAACGCACAAGTATAGGGGACCGCAACAGTTTTCGAGGGTAGAGTATTCAACCCAAATTTATTGATTCGACACAAGGGGAGCCAAAGAATATTTACAAGTATTAGTAGCTGAGTTGTCAATTCAACCACACCTGGAGATTAATTATCTACAGCAAAGTGAACAGTAGCAAAGTAGTATGATAGTTTTGATAGTAGTAGCAACAGCAATAGTAACGGTAACGGTGATAGCAATGATTTTGTAGCAAATGTAGTAGTAACAGTAGCAGTAGTAACTTAGCAGGAACAATATAAGAGAAATTTGTAGGCATTGGATCGGTGAATTTGTTGGATGATATTCATTATATAATAGTCATAACCTAGGGCGATACAACACTAGCTCTAGTTCATAAATATAATGTAGGCATGTATTCCATAAATAGTCATAAGTGTTGATGGAAAGAACTTGCATGACATCTTTTGTCCTACCCTTCCATGGCAGCGGGGTCCTATTGGAAACTAAGGTATATTAAGGCCTCCTTTCAACAGAGAATCGGAACAAAGCATTAACACATAGTGAATACATGAACTCCTCGAACTACGGTCATCACCGGGAAGTGTCCTGACTTTTGTGACTCCGGGGTTGCCGGATCATAACACGTAGTAGGTGACTATAACTTGCAAGATCGGATCTAGAACATAGATATAATGGTGATAACATAAACGATTTAGATCTGAAATCATGGCACCCGGGCCCAAAGTGACAAGCATTAAGCATGGCAAAGTCATAGCAACATCAATCTCAGAACATATATAATGGATATTAGGGATCAAGCCCTAACCAAACTAACTCGATTACATGATGAATATCATCAAACTCCTCACCGAACAGCGAGCCTACGAAGGAATTACTCACTCCCGGTGGGGAGCATCATGGAATTGTCGATGGAGAAGGGCTGGTGATGACGAAGATCGAAGATCGCCCTCTCCGGAGCCCCAAACAGACTCCAGATCTGCCCCCCCCCTCCCCGATGAAGAACAGGAGGTGGCGGCGGCTCCGTCTCGTGAAACACGATAATTCTTTCTCCCTGATTTTTCTCTGAAAATGTGAAATTATAGTATCAGGGTTGAGACCTGCGGGGCCACCAGGTGGGGACAACCCACCTGGGCGCCCTGGTGGGTTGTGCCCATGCAGGTGCCCCCCTCCGGTGGTTCTTGGCTCAAGAAAATCTTATTTATTGAATAAAAAATCCTCGCAAAGTTTTGTTCCAATCCGAGAACTTTTATTTCTGCACAAAAACAACACCATGGTAGTTCTGCTAAAAACAACGTCAGCCCGGGTTAGTTTCATTCAAATCATGCAAATTAGAGTCCAAAACAAGAGGAAAAGCGTTAGGAAAAGTAGATATGACGGAGACGTATCAACTCCCCCAAGCTTAAACCTTTGCTTGTACTTAAGCAATTCAGTTGATAAACTGAAAGTGAAAAAGAAAAACTTTTACGAGCTCTTTTGCTCTTGTTTACATAAATAAGCTTAAGTAGCACCCAGGTTTTTAGCCAAGATTATAACTGACCATGTCGACAATAACTCTTAACAATTATATTAACTCATATCAATGACATAATAACCTAGCAAGCAATAATAAGATATCTCAAACAACAACACTTTATCAAAACAACCATGATATAATATGACAATAGTGGTATCTCGCTAGCCATTTCTGAGACCGCAAAACATAAATGTAGAGCACCTCCAAAGTTCAAGCAGTGACTAAACATTGTAATTCATGGTAGAAAAGATCCAGTCATGATGCACCCAACATTAGCTTGACACAATACATGAGGATGACAATAGTGCTCTCAGGTTCTGGCGCTTATTTGAGAAGATGATGACACAACATAAAAGTAAATAGATAGTCCCTTCGCAGAGTGAAGCAGTGATTTGCAGCTATGCCAGAGCTCAAGTTTTTACAACAGAGGTAAATGAAATTTTGAGAAATGCACCCTCCTTATTCACTTCGCGACCGTAGTTATCGGTATCTTCCATGCTAAACACATTAGTGGAGGTTCCCAAGCGATAAAGTTAAAGGTTTACTCCCCCTCCACCAACAATCACACTCCACGGCTTGTTCGAAACAACGGGTACCGTCCATACCAACAACAGTCCTGGGAGATTTTTGTTTAATTACTATTTGAATTCAGGATTGGGAATCCCTATTACCACCCCTCTTGTGCAAGGACGAGTGAATAAACACTCATCATGAGAATAACCCGCTTAACATGGAAGATACATGAGTACCTCATGTCGCTCTATGAACAATCTAGGCACACAAAAGGGGTATTTGTTTGAAGTTTTTATAGGTGGCACATCCAAATTACTTAGGACGGCAGGGTAATACCGTATAGAGGTAGGGATGGTGGACTCATCTGGAGCAACTTGGGTTTCAAGTTTTTTTATGCACAAGCAGAATTTACGCTTAGTACGGGTGAAGGCTAGCAAATAGGTTGAGAAGCGGTCAACAAGAGAGCGATAACGGTCATGAACATGCATTATGCATAAGTAACATTGGATACTAGCATGAGTAGGATATGAACACCATGAACATAAATATCATAGAGGCTATGTTGGTTTTGATTCAACTACATGCATGAGCATGTGCCAAGTCAAGCCACTCGAACATTCAGAGGAGGATACCGTATCATTATACTACATCACAATCATTTTAACGCAATATTGAAATCCAAGATATTTCATTATCCACTCCTAGGTACTTAAGCATGGCATGAGAAACTATAATCTCTAATTTTCATTGCAAACATGTTTGATCATAATAGGTTGAATCATGGATACTATGTTAAACATATTTACAAAAATAGAACAAGTTGAGTTCATACCCGTTTCTCTCTGCCACAACCAGTTCATCAAATGTCGTGATTATTGACTTTCACTTGCATGACCGAACGATATGAAAATAATAATAGTGCAAGAGTACCATGGACTAAGCTGGAATCTACAAACATTTTATTCAAAAAGGAGAAGACAAGGTAATATGGGCTCTCTGTTAGATCAACAATAATGCATATGAGAGCCACTCAACATTTTCATCGTGGTCTTCTCCTTGGTACGAATCAACAAAAAGAAAATAAGTTCGGAGAAACACACTGAAATATTTTTGGAGTTTTTGGTTTTTCTTGAACAAGCAAATAAAAGTAAAAAACAAGAAAAACTATTTACACCCGAAAGCTCCCAACAAGTAAAAGAAGAACGACGAAATATTTTTGGGTTTTCTTTTTTGTACTACAACAAATTAAACTAGGAAGAAAAACCGAAAAGAAGAAGGAAATATTTTTGGATTTTCTCAAAGTTTTTGAAACACACAAGAAGAAAGCGAGAAAATAAATCTAACATGGGCAATACAATGAAAGAGTGTGGATATCGACAACTGGATTGAAATGTGTGAACATGAATGTAATGTTGGTGGAAATATGTACTCCCCCAAGCTTAGGCTTTTGGCCTAACTTGGTAATCACCACTCAAAGAAGCCATCCCGTCCCACGTTGAAGTGCTGGGGAGCGGGCACCTGGGGGTCCCACTGCTCAGGATCCACATGTGCCGCAACCAGGTTGTTCCGATAGGCGACGATGTCCTCAGGCATAATCCTGTATCCGCCCTGGCAATGGGATCAAATAAGGCAGGTGCAGGCAACGGGAAAACATCACGGATAATCTCACTAAAGACCAAGTTATATGGAACATCCATAGTCGTGTTCTCGTTATCAATAAAGTGGTTGTGTGCCGTAGCAGAGCTCTCTAGGTAAACCTTGGGCAGGGGATAATCATACTGGCGTATCTAGATGTTAAATTGGCTCGCTAGGCGAGTAGCATAAATACCACCATGTATTTTGCCGTTGGATCTGTTAATGTGGAGGCAACGTGCCACAATAGCTCCCAAGCTATAAGTGGTGTCGCCGTAAAGTGCATGGCGTAAGACAACGAAGTCTGGGGCACTGAGTGCACATACCTTCTCTCTAGCAAGCAAACACTTCATAATGAATAGAGAAAAATAATGCACAGCCGGAAAGTGTAAGCTAGTGGCGGTGACACCTGACAACCCTCTCTCATCCCCCACTATCAGAGTGTGGTAAAAACCATCAAACTATGTGGGCCTAGGCTCTACTAAATTCCCATCAGGAGGGATCAAGAAAATGTCACAAAATTCAGTATGTGGTATCTGATGGGGTTCAACATATAAGTTAAACTACACCTCACGGGGATTATTCCTATTCAAGAAATGGAAACTTTGCACAAAGGAATTTGTGAGGAGATAATACTGTTCACATTCAGCTACGATGAATTCGGTGAGGCCGGCATTGGTAGCATATTGTGCAAACTCTTGATGGATTCCGGCCCCTTCCATGAATGGGTTATGCGGCCATTCGCACGGTCGTACCTCCGCCATTCTCTGGGTGCGGAGATCATTGTCAGATGAATCCCCAATAACTCCCTTGGACTTATTCTTGGAAGCAAACTTCCTAAAGATACTCATCTTTTTCCTATGAACAAAATTCTGAAATATTTAGTCCACAAAATTTTTCTCAGCAAAACTTCACAAGATTGAAAGACACTACTCATAGGGATGCATAGAGGCCATATCAAGCATTCAAACTACTTAGAACTCTAAGAATTCAACATGCAAGCTCATCTACAGCAACACCAAGAGTAACTAGTTATTCAAAAAATAAACCACTAAAGAAAAATCTAATTGGACCAATGGAGGAGGCACATACCAAGCAACAATCCCCCAAAACAGTTTCGGAAACAGAGCTTCAAGCAAAGAGATCGAAATCCGCGGGTTTGAGAGCAAGAACACGAGAGAGAGAGAGAGAGAGAGAGAGAGCAATGGTGATTTTTTTCTGGAGGTAGGTGATGATATGGGATGAAGGGATAAGTGAGGGGGCCCACGTGGGGACCACAACCCACCAAGGCGCGCCTGGTGGTGCTGGCGTGCCTAGGTGGGTTGTGCCCACCTGGTGCACCCCCTCTGATGTTATTTGCACAAAACATTCTTAAATATTCAGAAAAAATCGTATAAACTTTTCAGCGCATTGTGAGAACTTTTATTTTTGGGTCACTTTTTTATTGCATGGGAAATTCAGAAAATAGACAAAACATGGCATTTTATTTTATTAACGAATGAAAACAGAAAACAAAAGGTGGGGACAGAAGGTAGTGCTCACTAAATTCATCAACTTCATACCTCTAAAAAATGATCCATTAATAAGGTTCATTAAGTCTTATTAACAACCACTTTCGATTAGCGTGAAACCAAAAAACTTTCGAAAATCACTAAGTTACCTCAACGTGGATATGAATGTCCCCAACATAAGCATTTCATATTTCTTTTTGGCAGTAGGTAGAGGTAGTTGAAAACTTCCAATAGTGATTGTCGGAGATTTTCAATAACATTAATACCATTCACTTGGAATTGTTTCTTCGGAAAGTGCACTATATGTTCACACTGGTACACGTCGGTCCTAAACAAACGGTTTTTAACGCCTTTCTGCGACGGCATTTGGAACCGTCGCCAAGTAAGTGTGGGCGATAGGGGGGTCCTTCCCACACGACCTACAAACCGTCGGAGATATTCTCTCTTGGCACACACGCTCGGCAAATAAGGTCATGTGCGACTGGCGAGCGCTCAAATACAGAAATACGTACAATAGAGCTAAAAAACAATTATACACGCGAAATTGTTTCTGGTCATAAGTACATCCCACACAGTCAGTCCCCGCTAAACGTTTCCATTCGTATGTACATCCCGCACAGTCGCTCCAACGAAAACGTGTCTGTTCACAGGTACATCACACACAATTTTTCCCGTTAAATCGTTTGCATTATTGAATGTATTACACACGATCCGTAGAAGAAAATGTGTGGCAAAGGTTGTCCATCACACACAGTTTTTATGTGGTAAACGTTTGCGCACGGTGGCCTAACGCAAACAGATTTCAAGAGAAAGTCGTGTGTGATTGTTCATTGATCCAACACGGTTTATTTCAAGAAACTGTGTGCGTTGCCTGAGGTCATCACCCACGGTAATTTTTCAATAACCGTTTGCAATAACAAAACCCAATTAGCAGGCTAATTGCGCTATTATTAAGAATCCATTTATTAATCTAATTGACATTCATATTAAGCACACAATATATTTCATTTCCATATTAAGCAGAATTTCATAATTTAAATACATCAGAGTACAACATGATATAGCTTCAACACTCAGCTACCCCATTACACAACTGCACCAGCACCAATTTCCACATGCCACATGTAGAACCTTTCAAAATTAGCGTCATAGACGATATATAGACAGATGCATCTCATCTAGAAAACTGCTGAAGCGCAAGGCGAATATTGAGCCTTAATTCATGTTGAAGGTCTTTGCCACTTTAGGCCAGTGCGTGTGGATGATTGACCGTCCGTCCTTCGTCCTCTTCAGGAACACTTCAATATTGAACCGTGGATGTTGTATGAAAACATTCCTCGCCTCCTGGCCATAGAGGTGGTTTGAGAGGAAATCATCAATGAACTGCTTTGGAAAGGCCTGAAAACAAGGATGTGCATAAATATCTTATCTATATTGGAAATGGGGCAAAGGAATAAAAAAAGGCAAGGTATAGTAGTTAGTACCATCTTGTAGTGAACTGATGTCTTCTTCATTGTGCAGACAAAGATCTTGTTGTTTTTTGTCGCAAATTTCTTTATCCTAACAATCTTTCTGAGTTTCTTGATTTGATTGATATTCATGGACAACTCATTTCCCCATATGCAAAAAGGGTCGAACAGTGGGTTAAAACCTCTGACAGCAGGACCTACATGTGCAAGACCAAATTGTTAAAAACTAAAATATTAGAATGGTTCCTGCAATTGCACAATAATGTGGTATTAGAGAACGGACCATGCACGTGCTAACCTCGATTGTAAACCTTGGTGCTTCCCATTGTTTCCCTGCAACACATATAAGGTAGTTAGTCATCGGGCTAAGTAAGGTTTCGCATGCTATCAGTAAAATATGTTGATGAAAAATGACCACATTGCAGATTCATCAGATTAATTCAAGTCACACAGAAAACCCATTTATCCAAACCAAGCATGATTAAGAACTACGAAATATAGCACTTGTATATAATTCTCATTTATTAAGTGCAGCCAAATTCGATTTATTCCTCACATGCACAGCAATACAAAATTCTACCCACGGCAATTGGACATCGCATTGCAGAATTGAACCAAGCAGTTAACTAAACACCACAATAAATGAACATAACATTAACTGAGCACCACATTTCACAATATAACATACTCCTAATAGAAGATCAGACAGTTAACCAAACAGTTAACTACAGCCAATTGTAGCAATTGTATTTGTTTCTCATGTATTTACTACAGCAAAATTCAATTTACTCCTCACATGGTATACAATAATAGAATGCACCCACAACTATTTAACATCGCATTGCAGAATTGAACCAAACAGTTAACTAAACACCACAACACAAATAAACCAAACGTTAACTGAGCACCACATTGCAGAATGTATAACCAAACCAAGCATGCTTGACAACTTGGAAATATAGCAATTGTATTCGTTTCTCATGTATTTTGTAAAGATAAATTCGATTTATTTCTCAAATGGAAGACAATACAAATTGCAGCCTGAAGAATTGAACATCACATTTGCAGAATTGAACTAAGCAGTTAAATGAAGACGCCAACTAATTGACAAAACAGTTAACAAGTGAGCACCACACTACACGACATATAGAACATATAAACTAGAGCAACAGATTGCATGGTAAAATTAGATAGCACAATTCACTAGAATTTGTGAAGGAAAGGCAGGAGAAGCGCACGCAACGGGTAAACCGAGCATGCTTAACCGGCATAGCTAGAAAATGGCAAGGTGCTCCTCCATGATCTGGGGGTCGGCACGTGGCAGCCATCGCGACCTCATCTGTGCGTGCGGCCGTGATTTGCTTCTCCGCTGCCAAATGCTCCTTGAAATCCTGGCTATACTGCATGCACCATAGCTTAGGGCGGTGCTTATTTGGTGGAGGGGTCGGTGATTTGGGTGGAAGGTGTCGCGCTCGCGCTGGCGGTCGGGGCACGTGGGATGTGGAAGGAGGAGGAGGATGGGGGTCGGGTGTGGATTACCTGCCTGGAGAGACGAGGCCGAGCAGCGTGAAGGAGGGTCACCGACGAGGAGGCGGCGCTGCAAGCAAGGAGTGAAGGTTTCAACTTGGAAAGGAAGGCAGAAAGAGGGGAAATGTGGCTTTTGGTAAGGGGGGGGGAGGTAGATATTTCCGGAAGTTTAAAATTTGGAATCGCTTCAGCCAAAAAACTAGCGCGTAAAGTGTCATTAGACACGGTCCCTTATTCAGAACTGTGTACGATATGTGGTCATCACAAACGATTCAGATAGCTTAAACCGTGCGTGATGAGTTTGAACGTCAAAATTTTTGGTTCGAATTTCCATGGTTACAGTGGTCATCCACGTCATTGCATAATTTGCATACACAAAGGAGACTACAGCACACCCACACTTCTTAATCGAGCAAGTTCAACAATTAAACAGAGCTAGCTGACCTAAACATTACTCTAACAAATTGAAGACTAGTGCTCTTAATTAAACAAAACAAAGAGTACTACTACGGCTGGTGCTCGTCGATCACAGCCGCCACCTCCATGTCCAGCTCGCGCCCGACGGTCTCTTGAGGAAGGGGCTCCATGGCATCCATCGCACCATACACGACAAGCATCTCGCCATCCGCGTCCGCCATCTCTTTGGAAAAGGTTGCCACGAGCCGGGCGTGTGCGGACACGATCTGGGCTTGGACGGGCTCCGTTGTCGCAAGGTATGCAGCGGAGGAACAGACGGCTGCTCGAACGCTCTCGGCGATTGCCAGCTCTTTGGCCGTGGGTTGCCGACCATTGTCGGAGAAGCTTCGTTTGATTTGTGCGGTGACCGCCAGGAGCTGGGCGTGGCGGCCTCCATCAGGGCTAAGGCTGCCACTGCGGAATGGACAGCTACTGTGCCGCTCTCGCCAGTTGCTATCCCCTAGGCAGATGTTGCTGCCGCCCCCTGAGAAGCAACAGCGGCCGTTTGGGCTGCCTTTGTCGGCCGGTCGCAGAATGCGGCCGCGCTCATGCACCTTGTTAGCACGCGCATGGCGGCTGCGGCCGCGCTCTCGCTAGAGTGGGCCACCGAAGTTGTCCTCACGACGCGGGTCCACGTGCCCATCTTTCACCGGCGATGATTGAACAGTGAAATGATATTTGGGGAGCGAGCTACTGTGCTTGAGACGCCGGCTGTGTACTATAGCCAACACACCTTCTCGCGTAAGACATAGGCGCACTATACACCGACGGGGCTCCAGGATATTTTGTGCTGCATCTCACACGGATGGTGATAATAAACTGTGTGCGATCTACTTGATTTTTCATCTTGATTTGAATTACACAATGGGGTCACAGCGGCAATGGACGGTGTTTGAATTGCTAGACCTTTTATCTGGAGTGAACATGCAACTATATGTGTGTCGTAAAAGAATTGGAATTATTCAGGGTTTGTTTGAACATTTTACACATTAAATTGGTTTTCTAGCCATTTCAGGTGCACAATTCAAAATTAAACTACATGCACATGCTCCGGTGCACCATCATGGGTATAAAATCATACATGTGTCCATGGGTTTATGCTTATCTCCCATGCAAGAAATAGGGATGAAATTCAAACACCACGGCACTGTGGCTCTCCGGCAAACGTCGACGTACTTGCTTTTGTAATTCTAGTAAAATCCAAAATTCATCCGAAATTCATGAAACTTGGCATGCTATCATGGAGCGGCATCAACATGCCATGGTAAAAATTCTGTCCCATTTGGGGCAGGTTTGGGTCTAAGCTTCTCATAAACCAGAGCTTCTCACAACAAGTGTGATGGTTTTGGCAGGGAACGTTTCACCTTTCTGGACGAAACGATATCCGTTGCCTCTTCTCGATTTCAATTTTTTTCCTAGTGTCAACATAGAACAACAGGAGTGTTGTGTCAATTTTTGGGATTTTTTGGGGTTCTCTTGGACATTTTTATACATTACTGAGTTTTCTCTGCATTCATATGCATAATTCAAACTTGAACTACAGGCACATGCTCTAATGCATATAAATTAGTTCAAAATTCAAATCCGTGTCCTTGGTTGCCTTCTTAAGTCCCATGCAAAAAATGGGAATGAATGTCAAACACCCTGCCACCGTCAATCGGCTGCAAACATTGAGATACCTAGTTTTTAAATTCTAGTAAATCTAAAACTCGTCTGAAGTTCAAGAAACTTGGCATGCTATCATGGAGAGGCATCAACATGTCGTGGTAAATTTTTTGTCTCATTTGGGGCAGATTTGGGTATATGCTTCTCACAAACCAGAGCTTCTCACAACAAGCATGGTGGTTTCGGTAGGGAACGTCCCACCTTTGGGGACGAAATGATATCCATTGCCTCTTATTGCTTTCAAAACATTTCTCGTGTCAGCATAGAACAACAGGAGTGTTGTGTTCTTTTTTCTCATTTTTCGGGGTTCGTTTGGACATTTTTATGCATTAAGTGAGTTTTTAAAACATTTGTGTGCATAATTCAAATTTGACCTACATGCACATGCTCCAATGCATATAAATTGGTTGAAAAATCAAATATGTGTCCTTGGGTGCATGCTTAGGTCCCATGCAAGAAATGGGAATGAATTTCAAACACCAGGGCACCGTTGATTGCCGCCAAAACGTTGAGATACTTTATTTTAAATTCTAGTAAATCCAAAACTCATCTAAATTCATGAAACTTGGCATTCTATCATGGAGCGGCATCAGCATGCCGTGGTAAATTTTTTTGTCCCATTTGGGGCGGGTTTGGGTATATGCTTCTCACAAACCGTAGCTTCTCACAACAAATATGATGGTTTCGGTAGGGAACGCCCCACCTTTGGGGACGAAACGATATCCATTGCCTCTTATTGCTTCCAAAATTTTTCTCGTGTCAACATAGAAAAACAGGAGTGTTGTGTCAATTTTTGTGATTTTTCGTGGTTCGTTTGGACATTTTTATGCATTAACTGAGTTTTCAATGCATTTATGTGCATAATTCAAATTTGAACTACATGCACATGCTCCAGTGCATATAAATTGGTTGAAATTAAATGTGTGTCCTTGGGTGCATGCTTAGGTCACATGCAAGAAATGGGAATGAATTTCAAACACCAGGGCACGGTTGATTGCCGGCAAAACGTTGAGTACTTTATTTTAAAATTCTAGTAAATCCAAAACTCGTCTGAAATTCATGAAACTTGGTATTCTGTCATGGAATGGCACCTGACTTGCTGTGGTATTTTTCATGTCCATTTTGAGAGAAGGCGCACTCGAATAATGACAGCCAACAAAGGCATTTTGAAGAAATAGCTGCCACTTTAATATCACAAACGTTTGTATAATTCAAACAGTGTGCGTTATGTTAACCATTCACGTGACGCCATGTGTCTTGGTTATAATGGCTGTAGGAGCTTCCGTGTAGACAGCTGCTTGACCTTGGCTGAACGGGAGGCGTGAGAGCGCCGTCCGGTGCGCAACCTGACCAAGAGGCGTGCAAGCTATCCTCGAATGCGCAGGCTCACCAAAAAGCGTGCAAGCTATACGCTGCGCGGGCTCATTGGGAAGCGAGCCCTTTGACTTCCATGGCCGCCCGCCTTGCTCGCATCCTCTCCATTAGTGGCGCCCAAGCCGCAGTTTAATTTGGTTTTTAAATATAAAAACACTCATCGCAAACATTTTAGTTAGAACACCCGTATGCAAACCGATAGCTTCCCCAGGAAGCCAAGAGAAAATGTGCCTAGCAGGATTTTTGCAGCTCTTGATCGCAAACGTTTTAGATAGAACACCTGTATGCAAAGTGAGAGCAGCGCAGGGTTTGTGCATCCCTTCAATGCAAACTGTTGTTTTGGATGACCCGTGTACAACCACGTACAAAAAATTAGGTAATATTTGTTAATCCTTGTAACACAGCGATTTGTCAAAATATGTAGCTAAAACTCACTAGCATTATCTAATTTTTGCAACTAAAATTTAGTAATTAAGCATAGATTTCATTCATAGATTAAGCAGTCATTCTTAATTTATACAAACAGTTCAACTCGACAGCTGAACCGACCAAACCTTTCCCCAATTGTTGCTAACCACGTACTGAAATAGCTAGTTTAACTATATATATATATATATATATATATATATATATATATATATATACTAGCTAAGTTTAAGTACGTTGTACAGTTCCACCACATCTATGGCCAGATGAACTGAACAAAATAGCCCCTAAATACTACTACTATTGCGGAGCTGCTTTGTACTAGTTCCGGCTGCCTCTCCTCTGCCGAGCACGCTCAGTAAGAGGCGGAGGAGGAGGAGCCTACCGACAAGATGGGAAACCGCAATACGGTACCTGTCGCTATTGCAGCTTCAGCGACACTCACCTCGAACGCCCTCTGCCGCTCTAGACGACCCCTCTCGAAGCAGTGGTTCTCCTTGTAGATCTCATGATTCCTCGCCTCTGAGGCGGCGTGTGCCGCGGCCATGGTGGCGGTAAGGCACTTTGCATGCTCGACGAGGCGCTCCTCCTCCTCCCGGAGGAACTCGGTGTAGCGCGCAAGGTCGCTGACGCACGTGCAGGTATCCACCTCCGCTTCCCGCCTTCGGGTGGCGGTGGCGGAGCGGGTGATGAACCCGGCGGTCGACGGTGGGCTGGCGGCCACGATGGCCTACGACGGGGTGGCGTCCACGACCACCACCTCCCATTCGGGCCACGGTGGCAGAGCAGGTGATGGCCACAGTGGTCGGCAATGGGGTGGCGGCCATGACGGCCACCTCCCGCCTTCGGGCCGCGGCGGCAGAGCGGGCGATGGCCATGGATTCCGACGGTGGTGTGGCGGTAACGGCGGTCGGCAACAGATGCCGACGGGCAGCAGCGGCGGAGCGTGTGGTGGGTGTTCCACGCACACTCAACAGGGGCGCCACGCGCACTACACTACACCGGGGACTGCACCGCCGCTGCGGTGTAGCCTCCCAGCTAGAGCTGTCCTCTGATGAGGGCGGAGTGGCTGAGCGGCAACGATGAACCGGTGCCATTGGCGATTGTGAGAGAAGCAGACGATATAAGCTACAAGGAGGGAGGGGAAAATGCGACGTTGGACTCGCCGACCGTGAGGGTTTTTATAGCATGCCGGTAAGCATTGGGATTTTTGGGGGATTTCACCGAGTCAGGCGGGAAGCTTGCGCGGGAACTTGCGAGGTTGCGTGGGCACAGGCTCACCGACGATTCATTAGCCACCGCTTGGACAAAGAACGCTTCCCTCAGCGCTAAGCTATACTGTAAGCCGTCTCATGACAGCGGGTGACAAGACGTGCGAGAGGAGGACGAAAGGCCACGTACACATACGGTTAATAAAAAAATGTTTGCGATTTAATTACCTACTATACCACCGTCCTGGTTTATAAGTATGATTTAACTAATAAAATATGAATGCATGTCGCCAAAGATTACATAGTTGGATTTGTATTTGAACATAGTTTCCTATTATATAATTTTTATAACATGCATTAACATTTTGTTGGTTAAATTTGAGGGCAAAGTATGGCACAGAATATAAAAGAGACTTTAGACTAGACGGAGGTGGTAGCACAGGGCCGCTCTCTACGTAGCGACACAACTGTCGGCCGGCTTTTAGGCGACGATTTCCTGCGTGTTCAACTGCTCTATGCGTGTGGTTTCTTGCGGTTCAGGCGTGCTCGCATCTCGCCGCGCGCAGTCTGCTCTCGCATCCCTCTGGGTGCTCTTCCCTCGTCCCTCCACACGTGATGCCAGTGTTTGGGGCCGGCGCACGATCACGCACGTTCGTGTGCAAGCGGTTGCGATGGGCGTGGCGCGACAATCCAGTTACCCGCTGCAAAAACTGCCATGCGGACGCACCGAGAATCCACGCCGCCCGGCCCCCTTTTATTCCTGCGGCCATTTACATTCATCTCTCGTCTCACATGACACAATAAGCACACACATACAGAGAGGACATCCAGCGGTTCCAATGGCACTCCCCGTGGCTCCAATGGCGCTCCCAGCGACCGATGACGACAACGGCGGGCAGTTCACCACGCATCACGTAGTGGACACCCACATGAGGGGGAAGGCCCTCTCGGTGGTGTACACGAACGATCCAGTCTTGGTGGAGAGCTCCATCCGAACTATGGAGCAGTTCCTTGCCGAGGATAAGTACCGAGTGGTCGGCTTCGACCTCGAGTACACCATCGGTCGTGCCGAGCACGATCAGAAGGTTGACGTCGCCCAATTGTGCGTGCGACATGACGTCCTCATCTACCACTACCACCTTGCCACAAGGCCTTTTGAGCGTTTCTCCAGGTTTATCAACAGCTCCGACTACAGTTTCGTTACGGTGGACACCACCAAAGATCTAAAAGCGCTCAAGGTTTTGAACTTGAAATGCTCGAATCTTGTCAACATCCAGCACCACTGCAAGGTCTGGGGCAGCGAAAAAAAAACTAAATTCCCTGGTTGACCTGGCCTCGGCCATCATCGACCCCTACTACACGAAGATGAAGGAAGAGAGCAATAAGGACAAGAACGCCTGGCAGAGTGTGTGGCATGAGAGACTGGATGAACAACATGTCAATTACGCGGCCATGGATGCGTACACAAGCTACGAGATGTACAGGCGGATCGTTGACATGAGGAATTGTCTTCTTCTCGACCCAGACGAGGGATCGAGCCACATAGCAGTGGCGTGAGTGTCACAAGAAGTAGATGACTAGACAATCATTTCTCCTACTTTAGAATGCATGCAATTGTTTATTGAGGTGTGTGCGAATGTTCTGTATAGTCACTTATGTAATTGGATGTTTATTTCAGTTATACATATATATATACATGTTATGCTACTTTAGACAGAGCAATTCACACGGCTTATTAGCAGCAATCGTCTATGTTATTATTAGTCTTCGCACACATTTCTGATTACAGACCTGTTTGCCGCGTATCACACACATCTTGTTCAGTTGAACCGTTTCCATTGTGTTGCCTAATCACACACAGTTCATCCCAGTGAACCGCATGCTGTATATTGCACACGCCTTCATCTGGCTGCCCGTTTCTTTTGTTCCTCCTCATCCCAAAGAGTTAATTGAGCTGAACCGTATGCCCTGCATCGCACACGCAACTAAATTCTGAACCGTGTTTGATGCATCGGTCATCGCAAACGTTTTGCACCTTTTTTGATGATTTTTTTACACCACCATTTGTGATTATGGCATCACACACAGTTTCATCAAAGGGTCTCTGATCGTAGTGTCGCGTTTGGACCATCCTGCAGTAGTGTCATTACCATTGGTTTGAAAAGTGACCTTGCTTTTATTGCAATCGATAACAGCCCCTGCAGTATTCAAAAAGGGTCTACCAAGGATAATCAACATGTTGTCGTCCTCGAGCATCTCAAGTATAACAAAGTCAGTTAAGATAGTAACATTAGCAACAACAACAGGCACATCCTCACAAATACTGATAGGTATGGCAGTTGATTTTTCATCCATTTGCAAAGATATGTCAGTAGGTGTGAGTTTTGGTAATTCATAACAACATATAGCTCATTGAGCTAATGCTATTCCAAGACTATTATTTCAGGAAAGCTCAATGAATGGCATGGCATGGATGATGAAAGTGGATCCCTCAAAATACTAAGGACAAAGGATTGGCTAAAGCTCAAAAGCTCAAGACTCTTCATTTTACATTTTAGTGATCCAAGATCACATTGAGTCTATAGGAAAAGCCAATACTATCAAGAAGGGATGAGGTGTTGCTTAATGAGCCTCTTGCTCCATGTGCTTAGTGATATGCTTCAAAACCCTCAACTACTTTCCCACATCCACAAATGACCCAAAACCTAAAGCCAAAATCGGTCACACCGATTCTTTCTATCCGGCGCCACCGATTCCAAAAGTCATAGCCACTGCCACAAACCCTAAGCAAATCGGTCTTACTGATAGGGATCTCGGTCTCACCGAGATGGGGTTGCAATCTCTCTGTTTCCCTTCGTAACGTTTCGGTCTAACCAAAGTGAGCGATCGGTCCAACTGAGATTGCAACGTAAACTTTCTGTTTCCTTTTTGTAACATTTCGGTCTCACCGAAAAGAGCAAATCGGTCCCACCGAGTTTACCTGACCAACTCTCTGGAAAGCTTATTACCAAATCGGTCTCACCGATTTTGTGTAATCGGTCTTACCGAGATTACGTTATGCCCTAACCCTAACCATATCGGTCTCACCGAGATGCTTGTCAGTCCCACCGAAAATCATTAACGGTCACTAGGTTTACTAAATCGGTCTGATTGAGTTTAACGATTCGTTCCCACCGAGTTTGGTAAATTGTGTGTAACAGTTAGATTTTGTGTGGAGGCTATATATACCCCTCCACCTCCTCTTCATTCATGGAGAGAGCCATCAGAACAAACCTACACTTCCAACTTACCGATTACGAGAGAGAACCACCTACTCATGTGTTGAGGCCAAGATATTCCATTCCTACCATATGAATCTTGATCTGTAGCCTTCCCCAAGTTGCTTTCCACTCAAACCCTCTTTCCACCAGATCCAAAACCTATGAGAGAGAGTTGAGTGTTGGGGAGACTATCATTTGAATCACAAGAGCAAGGAGTTCATCATCAACACACCATTTGTTACTTCTTGGAGAGTGGTGTCTCCTAGATTGTCTAGGTGTCACTTGGGAGCCTCCGACAAGATTGTGGAGTTGAACCAAGGAGTTGGTAAGGGCAAGGAGATCGCCTACTTCGTGAAGATCTACCGCTAGTGAGGCAAGTCCTTCGTGGGCGACGGCCATGGTGGGATAGACAAGGTTGCTTCTTCGTGGACCCTTCGTTGGTGGAGCCTGTCGGGGAGGCTGATCGTACCCACGGACACCTATGGGGCCGGCGGACCAGACCCCTTGTGGTTCGGAGGGGGGCGGAGAACGCACGAAGAGCGGATCGAGGCGATGCACACGAGCAGTTTACCCAGCTTGGAGCTCTCCTGAGAGATAAAACTCCTACCGCTGCTTGTTTAATCTATTGTGTTCTTACCAGGAGCAATGCGAGCTACAAAACCTAAGCGTGAGTGTGTCTAGTCTACTGACGGTCAGAATGAATCGAACCAGCCCAACTCATGGAACCAGCGGAACCGAACCTTGCGAAAATGCGAACCGAACCCTTTCACGCTGCACTCGGGCCTCCTTTTATATGCTCAAGGGGTCTCCGACGGTGGCAACATAGGCGGGGTACAAATGTAAAAACAGGAGTTGGTACACCTACTTGAACAAAGGTATGCAGCAAAATACCTAACTCGACGGCAAGGGACAAAGCAATAAATGCCCGTCGTTGTCGCCCAAACAGTATGACAGAGCCGTCAGTGCGCCTCCGCCGCCACGATGGCGAAACTGTCAGCCGCCGCTTATCGCTGCTCTCCGCTGGCTGCACAGCCGCCGACACGCCGCCCATGGAACGGTCCCATGGCGACACGTCATTGGGTGAGCTGGAGCGGAGACGGAGAGAAGTTGCATGCCGCAACAAGCGCCTTGTCAGCGGCGAATCCTTGTCGCGCCCGGAGACTTGTCGCGCCCCGAGCCTTCCCGGCAAGCTCCTCTTGCCGGGGCCTTGTCTTCTGCATGCCTGGAGTGGCCTTCCCGACAAGCTCCTCTTGTCGGGGCCTTGTCTTCTCAATCTAATACTTTGTTCTTGAATGGCTCCAAAGGAGCCACGGAGGATATTGGCGGTGATGAGGCAAACCTTGCCGCTGGTGTCAGAATCGTCTGCGTGCACGAGCACGGGATACTAGGGTACCCTTCTCTAGTACACCGACAGGAGCCCCGGCCTGGGCCGTACACGGTGCCGAAGCGTTTGTCGGGCCAGGCCCGTAATCGCAGACGGACACGCCGCGGCCTCGACCACGCCGCAACTTCGCCCGGACCCACCACGATCCCCACTAACGGCACACACCGGACGTGGCATCGCGGCGAGATCGTGGCGCGGTCGTGGGGGTTCTTTATTAATATAAGCGAACGTCGCCCCTCCTCCCCTTTATAAGCGGAGGAAAGCGAGGCAGGCCGACCGCCCCTGCCATTGCTGTCTTGTCAAGAAACCACCGCCGCTCCCCTCTTCTTTTCCGGTCGCGAAGAGAGCAGCGCCCTTCTTTCGCCGCAAGCACACTCACCGCCGGGCGACCTCCTCCGCCCCTCGCCATGGCTCCGAAGGCCGATAAGGAGAAGGGCGTCCAGTCGGCCGAGGCGCAGCGGCTCGCGGCGCTGCGCAAGGAGCTGGCCGTCTTCCCCCCGCAGCTCGGCACGCGGGAGTTGCGGGACGTCTTCTACCTTTTCTGGTCGACGGAGACTCGTGCGCATCCACGCACGAGGGTGCTCCCCGCCTCCGCCGCTGATCTGGCCCCAACAGGGTACCCTTTCTTTGCCTCGTTTCTTCTATTGCGGTCTTTGCCCGCCGCTTTCCGAGTTCTTTATGCGACATAATGAACACCTTTGGCCTCCACCTCCTTGATTTCACCCCAACGCCATCTTGACCATGGCCGTTCTCGCACATTTGTGCGAAACTTTGTCGGGTCCACCCGAACATGGCACTCTTCCGCCATTTCTTTGTTCCCAGCGTCGAGAGAGGAGAGCCACTTGCCGGAGGAATAGCACAGGTCTCTAGGATCGGCAAGAAGGAGGCCTACCTAGAGGGGGAATTCCGGAACAAGTGGGAGGAGTGGAGAGCCAACTCGCGGCTGGGTCGTGGAGGACAACCCACAAGATTTCACCGCTGCGGCGCCTAAACCCCAATTGCGCGCTGCAAGGATTGGAGTAACTTGGCGCGGAGGATGCGAAGTCAAGATAGCTGTGACCAATTCTGCGCCTCGGGCTTGCCGGGTTAATGATAAGAGCAGTTACGCAGACTTCATTCGCCGCCCGCGCCAGCTCCCTTGCGAGGAAAGGAGGAGGCCTGCTTGGGAGTTCCGCACGCGGCGGACATCATGAGGCTGCGCCGGGCCTGAATTGGAACTTCACCGTCATGGAGCTGGATTCAGTGCTGCTCGAGCTGTTCAAGAACGACCCGAACATCCCGAGTGGTTCAGGTTGCCGCGAAGTGGTCGTCCCATTGTGCAACAACTCGGCGCTCGACCGCATCCGTGCCATGATGCCACTGTGCGACTCCCACGGGATTGTCCCGACCTGGCAGGAGCCCCCCGACGAGGTCGTGCAGCAATTCTTTGACGACTTGCAAGAGGTGCCGATCCGCTCCGACGAGCAGAAGAGGCTCACCCGAGACACCACCGAGCAGGAGATGGCGCGGATTGCCACCAGGGTGGAGGAGGCGGCAGCCGCTGCCGCTGGAGCCTTCGGGTTCACCGTGGAGGAGGCGGAGGCGGCGAAGGCGGCAAGCCTTGCCGAGCGAGGGGAGGTCGCCGGCGAGGACGAGCTTTTCGGGACCGAGGCCGGGTCGAGTGGACCCGCCGAGGGCGCTTTTTCTCCTCCGCCAAGCGACTTGCCGCCAGCAGAGCCCCCGGCTCCGCCGAGGAGGCGTCTCCGCAGGGTTGGAGACGAGTCGGGCGGCAGACCGCCCACAGAAGAAGCGCCGCCGACGCACTCCACCGCGGCAAGCGAGGTTGCCGCGAGTGCCCCAAACTGCAGTGACAATAACCGGGCGGAATCTTCTCGAGGCCGCCCGGCGCGCCCGCCAGCGGCCAAGAGAGCCCACTCCCCGCCTCATCGCACCGGAGGCGGGCCGGAGTTCGATTTCTCGCGCCAGCTCCGAGGAGGAAGGCGAAGAGTAAGATTCTCGCGATTGTGCTTGTATTTCTTCAATTTTTATTGCTTCATCTTGAATCTGATTTGCTTTGTTCTGGACTCTTTCCTTTTCAGGACGCTGGCCCAGAGTGCGGCGAAGAGGGCCAAGATCCCAACGGTCGTCGTCGAGGACGAATTTCCCTGCGGGCGACGGGGACGCGTCGAGACTGCTTTGCCGGACCTCGACAACCTTTCCTTCCGAGCAGCCCCAAGACAGCCCCCAGTAAGTGTGCAGTTTTCTTCTTACTATTAGGTGTGCAGGGGTGTTCCTTCTCTGTTGATATCTGACTGTGTGCTTGTGTAGGAGCGGAGCAGCCTCATCAGGAGGGCTCGGAAGCCGCCCCCGAGATCCTGCCCGCTGCCACTACGCCGCCAAGGGAGAATTCACCGACAAGGGAGCTCCCTCCGACAAGGGAGGCCACCCCGGCAAGGGAGGCCACTCCGGCAAGGGAGGCTACCCCGGCAAGGGACGGCGCCAGTGACCCTCCAGCGGTCGAGGTCATAGCTGCGGATCCCGTTGCAGGTAACTCCCTTACACGAAATTTTCCCTTGGGCTTGCTTTCTTTTGTTTCTCTTTTTGAGCATCTGCTTGACTGCCCCTTCTTCGTTTGAGGCAGACCCGATGGAGGTCGAGGCCGCCGGCGAGGAGGAAACGTGCGGCAACACCGACGAGGCCGCCGCCGAGGAAGAAGAGGTCATCGTCGTGGAAGAAGAGGCCGTCGCCGACGAGCCTGTTGGCGAGGAGGCCACCGAGGCTGCCGGCGCAGAGGCCGGCGAGGGGTCGGGCGGTCGTACTGACGACCCTGAGGCCGCAGGAGCGGCAAGCGCTACACCGACAGCCGATTCCCCCGCCGCTGCTGCGGCGTCAGGCTCCGAGGAGCCCCAGCCCGATGCCTACCTGAAGGCCGGCGAGGCGTCTTCATCAAGCTCCCCGGGAACCGAAGTTCAGGCGCCCGGTCGAGGGCGAGACTTTCGACGGTGAGCTACTCGCGTCTGCTGGGCTGACGCTGGTGGATGCACCAAGCAGCAGCAGCAGCAAGTCCGAGGAGGAGCAGCTGCTGAAGAAGCTGCTGTCTCTCTACCGCACCCGCCAGGCCAAGTTAGAGACCCGGGAAGCCCTTGTCGCGAGGGCGGGAGCGGACATGGAGAAGCGCGCCGAGGAGCTCCGGAGCGCCAACAAAGAAGCGCTCCGCGACGTGGCGGACGCGCGGGCGCAGCTCGCAGAAGAGCGCACGGCCTTCATCCTTGAGAAGGCCGCAGCTGATGAGGAGCAGCGGCTGGCTGCCGAGAAGCTCGCCGCGCAGGAAAGCGAGCTGGCGCAGCGGAAGGTCAATCTGGACAGCCACGAAGAGGACCTTGTCGCGCGCGAGGAGTCGCTTGGCGGGGCGCCAGAAGCGGCGACGCTGCCGCAGCAGCCGCCGAGGCCGCCAAGGAAGAGTGAAAGGCGAAGGTGGCACAGCCGAGGCCACCCTCAAGAAGAGCGGTGAAGAGCTTGCCGTGCTCAAGCGTGAGTGCGAGAAGGACCCCTCCACGCTGGGCGAGCTGCAGAGCCGTTTCGCTGACAGGGCCAAGGAGCTCGACGCCGCCAAGGACTCCAAGGCGGATCTGGAGCTGAAACTGACCACTCTGACGCAGACGTTGGATGGTGCCAGAGGGCGGGAGGTGGGCTTGTTGGAGGCGATCAAGGCAAGGAGGAGCTGCTGGCGAATGCTGCCTCCGTCCAGAACACCTTGAGGGAGAGCGTGGAGCACTGGACCGAAGGTCTTGTGGACACCGCCGCCGACATCCACAACGAGCTGATGGAGCTCCGGATGGCGGACCTTGCGTACTCCTCCGACGAGCATCTCCAACCCAGCGTCAAGCTTAGCCTATTCTTCAAAGGCGTGGTGACGGGCCTCCCGCGACTCCAGGAGGAGGTCCCGAAGCAGCTTGCCGAGGAATCTCGCCAGGTTTGTGCAGGGGCCCTCGAGAAGGTGTTGATGAAGGTGGCCTTCCGCAACCCAGGCCTCAACCTTAACGGTGTCCTCAGATCCTTGCCGTCCGACGCCAACGTGGAGGAGCTCAAAGCCCTTGTCGCACCCATTGTGGACAAGGTGAACAAGATCAAGCGGATCGAAGGCGACCGCGTAGACTAGGCCGCCAACCTTATCTTTCCCTCGTCGCTGCTGATCATGTTTAGAAAACTTTGTTAGATCAGCGACAAGTTATTCTGTAATATACTCTATCTTAGGTGAATCGATCAATGCAACGTTATTTCCTCTATTTGATTTCTTCCTTTGTAATGCGTTTACGCCTTACGCATTTAGGGACTTGTCGGTGCGAGCACTTTTTTGCCGCGAAAGCACCGAAAAGTGAACGTCAAGAGCCTGGCAAAGGTTGCCGCCTCCGACAAGCAACCTTGTCGCGACTAAGCCGCAGCTCACTTAAGTTGTTGAGCGGACTCGAAACAAAGTAAGGGCGCGACTAGCCGGTGAGTTGGTTCCTCTGCGCACAGAGTTTTCCATACAAAGTACTATCGTTCGAGGAAGATAACGAAAATTAAAAATTGATTGCTCAAACTTTGGCAACTTAGCTTTTCTGTTTCTTGCTTCCCGATGAGGTGAAACTTCCTCGAGCGGTGCCTGGTCCATAGTATTATCTCCTCCTCCCCCCTGGTTAACTTGTGTGCGAGGGAGCTCTCCTTTTCTTTGAGAAAAGAAAAAGAAGAGGAAATAACGTTATGGAGCCCAGTGGCTCGATTCTGCTTACCGGGTATGGTTGCTGCACAAAGTGTTAGCCAAAACATGCAATAAAATGATGAAAGCATGAACTTGACAAGCTGTGCACAACGCATGAGCTTTTACTGATGCACGGGGTCTGCGCCCGGCTTTGTACGAAGGATTACATGCAACAGCGGCAAGACTTGTACAAAAGGTGGTTGCCGGAACGGATTCCGACAACCGCGCCCTATGGGTAAAACTTACGAAGATGCTCAATGTTCCAGGAGTTGCTCACCGGAATGCCATCTTCGGTCTCAAGGTGGACAGCGCCAGGCCTAGTGACTCGTTTCACCCGATAAGGGCCTTCCCACTTCGGCGTCAACTTGTTTGAACTCTTGGCGGACTGAACGCGCCGAAGAACAAGGTCGCCTTCCTCGAGGCTTCGGCACTAACCCTGTGGCTATGGTAGCGACGCAGGGCTTGTTGGTAGCGGCGGCTCGCCGACACGAAGACGATCCTCCTCGAGGAGCAGCGCGTCATCTTGTCGCAGCTGCTCTTGCTCAAGCTCATCATAAGCGAGTACTCGAGGCGATCCGTATCTGAAGTTCCGTGGGGAGAACTGCCTCTGCTCCATAGACTAGAGCAAAGGGTGCACGCCGGTGGCTCGATTTGGCGCTGCTCGATCGACCAAGAACCACCGGCGACTCCTCGATCCAGCTTTCTTCCGCACTTGTGCAGCCTGTTGAAAGTTCTCGGTCTTGAGCCCGCGCAGCACTTCAGCGTTGCCCTCTCGCTTGACCGTTGCTTCTTGGGTGAGCAACGAAGCAAAGCAGACCTTGGCGCCAAGGTCTTGGACGCATCGCATGAAGGTGCGACTCAGAATTGGCGTGCCGTTGTCGGTGATGACCACGTTAGGGATTCCAAACGACAAACAATCGACCAAGAACTTGACTGCTTGTTGTCTGTCACCTTCCTCATCGCTTCCACTTCCGGCCACTTTGTGAACTTGTCGATGGCGACATACAAGTACTCAAAGCCCCGACAGCTTCGGGAAGGGGCCGAGGATGTCGAGCCCCTGCACTGAAAATGGCCGGGATAAAGGCGTCTGGAGAGCTTGAGCTGGCTGGTGTATCTGTTTGGAATGGAACCGCACGCTTCACACTTGGTTACTTGTGCAGTTGCATCCTGGAGGGCTGTCGGCTAAGAAACCTTGCCGGAAAGCTTTGCGGCAAGTGCTCTTCTTGCCAATGTGGTGACCACATATGCCTCCATGTATCTCTCGCCAACAGCTTACATCCATCTTCCTGGCAATACACTTCAATTTCACACCGTTGAGTCTTCTTCTCGCATGCGGTATGCTATCGACAAACTGGTACATACTTGACTGCCGGGCTACTCTTTCCGCTTCTTCTTGCTCTTCGGGAAGTTCTCCTGTCTGAAGGAAATGGACAATCTGCTGCGCCCATGTTGGAGCTTGCGGCTTGACAACAAGGACTAAAGGCACATCTGCTGCTGCGGGAACATCAGCTTCTACGGCAAGGGCCTGCGGCTCTGCCGGAGCTAGATGCTCCCCGACAAGCTTGCCGAAGCAAGACTTGTTGGGAGCGTCTGCTTCAACGGAACAAACCACAGGGGTGCAGCTTTGAGCATCGCCTCAAAGACTGTTGGTGTTGATCTTGGGGACCTTGCAACGACGGCTTCCGTGAAGCTCAGCCGGAAAGTAGTCACCAGAGGCCAACTTCCTCTTCTTGCTCTCATCCAATCGACGGTGTTACGGTTGGCTGAGTCAGCTTAACACGAAAATCCCTGGTTCCACGTGTAACTTAAGCGCAGCGCACTTTGACAGCCGTCGGCAATATCATTCGAGCTCTTGGAACATGTTCCATTTGCGAGGCCGTCAAAGTGCTCTTCTAGCTTCCTCACTTCATCAACGTGAGGCTTCCATCAACGGACTCTGGTAATCTTTGTTGACTTGGCGGACGATTTAGTTGCGAGTCAGCCCGACAATAAGCTTCTTGATCCCAAGGTCCATCATGATCCTGAGACCGGCAAGCAAACCTTCATACTCTGCAGTATTGTTTGCCGCTTGCTCCTTGGGAAAGTGCATCTGGACGACGTACTTGAGGTGCTCTCCGGTGGGCGCGATAAGCAGACGCCGCAAGACCGGCGCCTTTGCAGCGAGAAGGCACCATCAAAGTACATCGACCACTCTTTGCTGGCTTCTTTGACGGAATGCTCGTCTCCGGAATCTCTTCATCCGGCGTTGGCGTCCATTCTGCTATGAATTATGCCAATGCTCGCTTTTGGATAGTTGATTTGCTTTCAAACTTAAGACCAAAGCTTGACAGCTCCAAAGGCCCACTCGACAATCCTGCATGTCGCTTCGGATTCTCGCAGATCCTCTTCGTGGGAAAGCGAGTGACAACTGTGATCTCATGTGCTTGGAAGTAATGGCGCAGCTTTCTCGAGGCCATGAGGAGGCCGAAAAGCAATTTCTGCACACCGTAATACCTTGACCTAGCCCCTTGCGTGAGGGAGTCGACAAAATAGACCGGGCGCTGCACCATCCTTTTCTCAGATTCTGTTCATGTGTCTGCGGATTCGTCCTTGTCGTGACTGTAGCTTGTCGGCGAAGCCCCCTGCTTGTCGCTGGATGTGCTTGCCGCGGTTCTTGGCTCGTCATCCGCCTCCCTCTCCGCCACTAACGCAGCACTAACCACTTGATTGGTTGCCGCTATATATAGCAGCAACTTCTCTTGTGGCCTAGGTGCGACAAGTGTTGGAGTGGAGGATGATATCTCTTCAAGTCCTGCAGCGCAGCCTCCGCTTCGAGTCCATTTTATCGACCTGCCTTTTTCAAAATCTTGAAAAATGGCGTAGCGCTCAGCAGACCTAGAAATAAACTCTTTGAGAGCAGCCACGCAACCGCAAGTCTTCGTACATCCTTGGCGTGCTTTGGTGCTTCAATCTGCTCAATGGCCTTGATCTTGTCGGGTTAGCTTCAATTCCCCGGCCGAGACACGAAGAACCCGAGAAGCTTGCGGAAGGGACTCCAAACACGCACTTCTCGGGGTTGAGCTTGAGGTTGATCTTGCGCAGATTTGCAAAGGTCTCGCCCAAATCTTGAACCAAAGTTGCTTTGTCCTTGCTCTTGACCACTATGTCATCCATGTAGGCTTCTACATTTCTGTGCATTTGCGGCTCAAAAGCGTCATGGACTACCCTTGCAAATGTTGAACCAGCATTCTTCAAACTGAAAGGCATCTGTATGAAACAGTATGTGCCACATGGTGTGATGAATGCAGTCTTCTCCTCATCTTCTTCAGCCATGAAGATCTGATGGTATCCTGAGTAGGCATCAAGAAATGAAAGCAAATCACATCCAGCCGTGGAGTCAACAATCTGGTCAATGCGCGGCAAGGGAAATGGATCTTTGGGGCAAGCTTTATTAACATCCGTGAAGTCAATACAAAGTCTCCATTTCCCATTTGCCTTGCGCACGACTACGGGATTGGCCAACCACGTAGGATGGAGCACTCCTCGACAAGGCCCGCTGCTTCCAGCTTCTTGATCTCTTCGGCTATGAATTCTTGGCGCCCACCGCTTGCTTCCCGACTTTTTGCTTGACGGGCGCATGAGGACAAGCGGCCGGCGGTGCTCAATCACTTTCACAGGAACACCGGGGATATCAGACGATTGCCATGCAAACACGTCGACATTCGCCCGCAGGAAAGCAACGAGCACGCCTTCCTATTTGGGGTCGAGAGAGGCACTGATGGTGAAGGTACCACCAGCGCCGTCCTCCTTGGCGGTCACCTTCTTGGTCTTCGGAGAAGCCACCATCTTCTTGCACTTGCCGGTGGAGCTCGATGGTGCGTCCTCGACGGTAGCGCAGCACTCCGAAGAGGTGCGCTTGCCGGAGTGAGCATCAGAGCCCTTGCCGGACTTGGACTTGGTCTTCTTCCTGTTGCCTCGCCGCCGGCCCTTCTTTGCCGGGGCGGTGTCATCACTGTCTGATCCTGCTTCTGCATTCTCTCCTGGGAGTCTCCTCCCTTCCTCGGTAGCAAGACACTTGTCGGCCAAGGCGTACAGCTCGGCCGACGTCCTTGACTTTGCTCATCGCCATCTCCTCCCTCATCCTGCGGTTCCGCACATTCTCGATGAATTGCGCTGATCACCGGGCAGGGTGGACGTCACGGGATGTTGTAGTGCACACGGTGAACCTCTCAATGAACTTGCGCAGGGACTCTCCTTCCTTCCGGCGAGCAAGTGAAGGTCGCTCTCTTAGCCATGAGGTTTGTGGTCGCTGTGAAGGCGCCAACAAACCGATGGCACAGATCTGCCCAAGAGGATATGGAGCTGTCCGGCAAGTGCATGAGCCAAGATCTCGACGTTGGGCTTGAGCACGAAAGCGGAAGTAGTTGGCGAGGATCTTGTCGTCCGTCCCCGCAGCCTGCACCGCGATGGTGTAGATGCTTTGAGGAACTCCGACGGATGCGCCCTGCCATCATACTTCTCCGCACGCCTGGTTTGAAGTTTTTCGGCTGGGCCACTGGACTTGCCGCAGCTCACGAGTGAACGTGGGGCAACCTACCGCGTCACGGCAAGTCGCTGGCCCTCCGGGCGCGTGCATGTCAACGAAGGCCCAGCGCGCTTGTCGGACTGACGTCGCGCTTCTCTTCGGCGCTCGATGCGAGTTCGAGCGTCCTCTTGTTGTCGCTCATGAAGAACTTGGCGCTGATCGCGGCGAGCTCGCGGATCCGAGGACGCAGTGGAGTCGCTGTCGAGGTGGATCTGATGAGTCGGCGATCTTGGCCTTCTTGGCGGAGAGTGCACGGTGGTTGCACCTCCGACAGTCTCGTCGCCACCGGCTCGTGCCTTGTCGTCTCGCCGCGGCAATGATGGCGTTGGTTGCCGTGGAGCGTCGCCGTTGGCAAAGCCGATGAGGCTCGATAGTGGCCCTCCACTCGTCGACCTTGTCGGCCGTTGGAGGGTAGTCGAGGAGCGATTGAGCTCGCCAGAGCTTCGCTGAGTAGTGGGTGGCATTGGAGAAGCGGTGCGAGGCGGGACACGCTCGGACTTCTAACTACGTTAGAAGGAGGAGCGCCTCGTCCGGCGACCGTATCTCACTCGTGCCAGCATGTTGGCGCGCATGCTGGTCTTGAGGGTCTCGATCCAACGAACGTATGGCGTTGTGAACGCCATGACGTTGTTGGTCCCGCGTCTCCTGAGACAGGCGCGGGGGATGCGCGGACGCCGAGGTTTGCGGTGCCTTGTCCTTGGACTTGGCAACATCGTGAACACCTTCGTCGGCGCCCGTTCCTCCGCCAGCGTCTGCCTCACCACTCGTTCGCTGTGGTGAGGGTGGGTACGACGCGGACGGCTCTGCTGCCGCCGAAGCCTTCTTCTTTGGTGGCATGTCGAGGAAGATGTTGATGACGCTGCTCGTGTGAACGCCGGATCAGATTCACACGGCCTCGACGCCCCCTACCTGGCGCGCCAGAGATGTCGGGGAGGCTGATCGTACCCACGGACACCTATGGGGCCGGCGGACCAGGCCCCTTGTGGTTCAGAGGGGGGCGGAGATCGCACGAAGAGCGGATCGAGGCGATGCACACGAGCAGTTTACCCAGCTTCGGAGCTCTCCGGAGAGATAAAACTCCTACTACTGCTTGTTTGATCTGTTGTGTTCTTACCAGGGAGCAATGCGAGCTACAAAACCTAGCGTGAGTGTGTCTAGTCTACGGCCAGTCGAATGAATCGAACCAGCCCAACCTGCGGAACCTGCGGAACCGAACCTTGCGAAAAACGCGAACCGAACCCTTTCTACGTTGCACTCGGGCCTCCTTTTATATGCTCAAGGGGTCTCCGACAGGTGGCAACATAGGCGGGGTACAAATGTAAAAACAGGAGTTGGTACACCTACTTGAGCAAAGGTACGGTGCAAAATACCTAACTCGGCGGCAAGGGACAAAAGCAATAAATGCCCGTTGTTGTCGCCCAAAGCAGTGTGTGACAGAGCCGTCAGTGCGCCTCCGCCGCCACGATGGCGAGCCTGTCAGCGCCGCTTATCGCTGCTCTCCGCTGGCTGCACAGCCGCCGACACGCCGCCCATGGAGCGGTCCCATGGCGACCGCGTCGCTGGGTGAGCTGGAGCGGAGACGGAGAGAAGTTGCATGCAGCGGTAAGCGCCTTTTCCGCGGCGAATCCTTGTCGCGCCCGGAGACTTGTCGCGCCCGAGCCTTCCCGGCAAGCTCCTCTTGCCGGGCCTTGTCTTCTGCGTGCACAGGTGGCCTTCTCGACAAGCTCCTCTTGTCGGGGCCTTGTCTTCTCAATCTAATACTTTGTTCTTGAATGGCTCCAAAGGAGCCACGGAGGATATTGGCGGTGACGAGGCAAACCTTGCCGCGGGGTGCTGCAACTGTCCGTGCACGAGTACGGGATACTAGGGTACCCCTACTCTAGTACACCGACAGAGCCCTCCGTGGACTCGCGCAGCCGTTACCCTTCGTGGGTTGAAGTCTCCATCAACGTGGATGTACGATAGCACCACCTATCGGAACCACGACAAAAACATCCGTGTCTCCAATTGCGTTTGAATCCTCCAAACCCTTCCCCTTACTTTATTGCAAGTTGCATGCTTTAATTTCTGCTGCCTATACACTCTTTGCATGCTTGCTTGAATTGTGTGATGATTGCTTGACTTGTCCTAAAATAGCTAAAATCTGCCAAACTATAAAATTGGGAAAAGGTTAAGTTTTTATTGGTCAAGTAGTCTAATCACCCCCCCTCTAGACCTACTTCAAGGTCCTACAAGTGGTCTCCATTTGCTTTGATTTCCATAGCTTTTGGTGGTCATAGCCTTGGTTTCACAACCTAGGAGAGTATGGCGTCTAGCGAGGGAAATTATCACCGTAGAGGTCCTTACTTTGATTGTACTAATTTTGCTAGTTGGAAGCATAAGATGAAAATGCATGTTCTTGGACATAACCCCGCCGTTTGGGCAATTATTTGTATTGGCTTGCAAGGTGAATTCTTCGATGGGAGAGAACCAAACCGTGAAGCTAATGCGGAAGAATTGAAGATGCTACAATACAACGCTCAAGCATGTGACATCATCTTCAACGGATTGTGCCTCAAGAATTCAACAAAATCAGCCGTCTTGAGAATGCAAAGGAAATTTGGGATACTTTGATTGATATGCATGAAGGTACCGAGTCCGTCAAGGAATCCAAGTTGGATGTGCTCCAAAGTCAGCTTGACAAGTTCAAAATGAAGGATGGTGAAGGTGTCGCTGAAATGTACTCTAGGCTTGCTCTTATCACAAATGAGATTGCCGGCTTAGGGAGTGAAGAGATGACCGACAAATTCATCATCAAGAAAATCCTAAGAGCATTGGATGGAAAGTATGATACCGTGTGCACATTGATCCAAATGATGCCAAACTACAAAGATCTCAAGCCAACGGAAGTCATTGGAAGGATTGTTGTTCATGAGATGTCACTCAAGGATAAGGAGGAACTTCAAAAGAAGTCAAGTGGTGCTTACAAAGCCTCAAGTGAAGCCCCCACATCATCAAGTGAGAAACCAACCTTCAATGAAGAATTGAGCTTAATGGTGAAGAACTTCAACAAATTCTACAAAAGTAGAAGCAAAGAAAGAAGCTCCAAGTCAAGGTCTTACAATGACAAGAGATCTTCTAGTCGAGAGCGCAACTGCTACAATTGTGGGAGACCCGGACACTACTCCAATGAGTGTACGACACACTACAAAAGAAGAGAAGATTCTCCAAGAAGAAGGAGCAAAAGAGAAGAATCACCACCAAGAGAGAGGAGGAGTAGAGATGATCATTATGAATGAAGACCCTCACAGAAGTAAGGATTCGAAAGAAAGGACAAGTCATCAAGGAGCCACACAAAAGCGAAGACATCAAGCTCATGTTGGTGAATGGGTTTCCGGCTCCGACTCGACAATCACTCCGAGAGAAGCTATCACTCCGACTCCGAATATACTCAAGATGAAGGTGTTGCCGGTCTAGCACTTGTGTCAACCAACTCCTATGACATATTTGACTCACCAAATGAAGGTGTTGGAAGATGCTTCATGGCCAAAGGTCCAAAGGTAACACATCCCGAGTATGTTGATTTTAATAGTGATGAAGATGACTTGCTTGTGGATGATGATTTACTTGTTGACAACTCTAGTGATGAATACTATGATGAAACGTCAATTAATCATGCTAATCAAACGAATGACAATGATAAGGAGAAAATTGAGCTTCTAACTAAAGAACTAAACACTCTTAAGTTGGCTCATGAAACTATCTTCGAAGATCATCGAGAACTTTTAAGGGCTCATGAGAAGTTACGCTTTGAAAAGCTCAGTCTTCAGCAAGAGCATGAGTTCTTAAAGGCAATCAATGATCATCTCCACAAGAAAAGTTCTTCTTACATTGCCAAGCATTTACTCTTATCTACTAACATGCCTCAAGTCAAGTCTAGTAACAAGTACAAGAAAGATACTTCCTTTAGTAGTAACAATAATAATGACAAATCCAATGTTGTTGCTTCTGGTAGTTCTCTTGATTCCACTAATGATTCTCTTAGCCAAGTTACACTTGAGCAAGAAAATAGTTTATTGAAGGGAATTATAGAGAAAGGTGTTTACAAGAGCCTTGCCGGGAGTAAGCAATTCGAGGAAATTGTACGCAAGTAAGGAAGGCACCGGAAGAATCAAGGTGTTGGTTTTGAGCGAAAGTTCAACGCCAATGGAGTTGAGTGGGAAGAAGATCAATACCCCAAGACAAAGTTTGTTCCTCAACAAGAGAAGTATGATCCTACTTCCTTTAAGGGACACAAGCTCAAGATGATCTTCCACCACAAGACCACAAGAACAAATGCAAGGACAAGCTTCAAGAAGAGATTGATGCATTTGAAGAAGCACCTAAAGCCTCGTTCGAGTGGGTCCCCAAGACTACGTCAAGTTCTACTTCATCAAGTACAACTACAACTCCAAGGATTCCCATCAAGATGATGTGGATCCCGAAGAAGAAGAACTAGAGAGTTCTTGAGGGTGACTCCGCCAACATTCTTCACTCATATCATTTTGGCGAGAACAAGTGCAATCAACTTCCACATCTTGCACTAGTTCAAGGAGTCACAAACCCTCATGTTGGTAAGGCAAGGGACAAGGTAACCTAATGTTTTCATGGACATCATCTTGTGTGTGCATCACTCAATGTCTATGGATATTCTTGTTTGTTCCTTGTGGGACTAACCCATGTAGGCAAGTTGAAAGTGCAACTCACTCCAAAGGATTGCTCCAAATGATCTACATCAACATTGAGCATCTACATCTTCAACACCTACATGAAGTCATCACCGACAAAACCCAAGGTTAGTTCATCCTTCTATGGGGGGATCTCACATCTAGGGGGAGCTTAACTCTAAGAATTGAGTCAAAGCAACTCTAATGGTGTGAACACATTAATGCATTATGTAAAAGTGGTAACCCCACTTGAGCTTAAACGATGAGTATGACCTATGATCAAATGTTCTCATTTGACTCTTAAGTCAATATACTCATATATAGATGACCTAGTCATCGCCAATTGCTTGATAGTTGCTAAAATTGGTTGTGCATGCTTTGCCACATATTTCAATTGCCATCTTATTGTGTGAGCATGTTGGTGCATATTTTACTCATTCAAGGACATCCACTTGTTGTTTTGTTTGATTGGATTCTTTTCTTTGTGCAAAGTGGATGGACAAGAATGCCTAAGAACCTTCTTTAGCTATGTATGTTTTTCTCGTCTCAAACTCTATTCATTCTACATCACAAAATTTGATCAAGTCAGATTTGAATCACTCTGAGTGAGGAGCACTCGGAGTCCCCGATTCGTCATAGACTTAAACTTCCAAAACCTCTTAGTGATTCTCGGTCTGACTGATCCTTCCATTTTGGTCCTACCGAGATCATCAAGTTGATCTGAGTTTTCAATCTCGGTGCAACCGATTTGAACTTTTCGGTCGACCGATTTGGTCAGAATCGAACACGTTATGCATCTCGGTGCCACCGAGTTGTTCCACTCGGTCACACCGACAGGGTCGAGCTATATATAGCCACGGGCAAAATTTTGGAAATTTCTCCGAAACCCTTCGCCCGCGCAACAGCTCGCTCTGCCATCATGGTCTCCGGATCGTCTCCTCGCCGCCAACAGCCTCCTGTCATTTGGTCTCCGCCCGCCGTCAGCAGTTTGACCCCGCCGTTGCCGCCGTAGCAAGTCCACCGCCAAGTTAGGGTATGGACTTAATCTTTGTGCTATCCACGTCTGATTCCTGGCACATTGTTTTCATATTGATTCTTGCCATGATTGAAACTCTTCTATCCAGCCAAAGTAGTTCATAGATTAGATGTGATTCAAATTTTTGGTTTTTGGTTTCATGAAACCATCTCGGACCCACCGAGTTGAAAAACTCGGTCTCACCGATTTGGCTTATGACATTGCACTAGTGACTCTCGGTCTGACCGAGAATTACTAATCGGTGCAACCGATTTGAGGATTCTGTGAAACCCTAGCAGTCTCGGTACCACCGAACTGAAACTCGGTCCAACCAAGATCATCAGTTTAGGTTCCAAAACTGCTTTGGTATCACCGAGTTTGAAAATCGGTGGATCCGAAATGCTTTCTGTGGAAAAATAAGACTGAACTTTTGAGTCATTCTTTTGCAAAAACCTCTGCATTTTGTGATGCTCATCTTTTCTATCTCATCTATAACGCTTCACAGGGTCAGCAATCAGCTTTTGCAGTATGTCTGATCAAAGTGACAGCCAGAACAGGTCAGAAGAGCAGATAGACTTGAGTGAGGGCACTAGTCCCTCAACTTCAGATGAAGGGAGCAGAAGTACTCCTAGCAATTTGCCTAAGGCTGCAACTAGGCAAAGGAGGAAAATAACTTCAGATTCAGAGGATGAAGACTACAAAGCTGAGGAAGATGAGGCAACTTCCAAGAAAGTGGTGCTCAAGAAGGAATATGGCTCAACAAAGGATACAAAGCCAGGCATGAAGATCAAAAGGCCTGCAGGAAGACAACCAATGTCCAAGGCCAGAGAATCAACTAAACTGCCTGAGAAGCCTGATCCCAAAGAGCCAGCTGCTGAAGGGAAGAAAAGAAAGGAAAGGGTCAAGATGACCATGGCCAGAGTTATTGGGAAGCCTTCCATGATGGAAGAAGAGGAAGAAATTGCTGCACCAGCTCCACAGGCACCAAAGCTTATGGGTGATGTTATAAGATCAGGGGCTGCCACATCTAAGCCCAAGGAAGCACCCAAAGCTGCCCCCAAGGCCAAGTCTGCACCAAAGAGGAATACTAGGAGTATTCCAGCCGAGAAGAACAAGGCCCCAGTGCCTGAGGATGCTGATGAGGAAGATGAAGAAGGACAAGTTCTGAGAAAGCTCAAGCCCAAGATACCAGACCACAATGATGCCCATCCTGTGGCTGAGGACATGAGAATCGGGAAGGATTCAGGATTGAGGATATGGAGGATGGCAGATCCATATGCCACAAGGAGAAGAACTGTTGTTGACTACAGGTTCCACACAAAGGAACAACAGGACTTCTATGAAACAATTATGTTGGACAAGAAGCCCATAGTCTGTGACATGAGGTGGGTTGACTGGAATTTCATCAAGGAGAATGAAGAGCACTATCCTGGAGTGCAAGATAGCTTTGTTGCTTGTGGAGTTGCAGATTTTGTTGGGCAAAAGCTCACAAATTGGAATGATGAACTTATCATGCAGTTCTACTCCACAGCACATTTTTACCCAGATGGAAGAATTGTTTGGATGTCTGAAGGTACAAGGTACCAGTCAACTGTTGAAGAATGGGCAAAGCTGATAAATGCCCCAGAGGAAAATGAGGATGACCTAGACATTTATGCAAAGAAGAAGATGGGTCACAATTCAATGGCTCACATGTACAAGGAAATTCCAGACAAGGCATTAGCAACTCACAAGTTTGGATCAGTTCACTTTATGCTGTCAGGGTTGCCAACCATAAATTGGATTCTGAGGCACACTTTGTTGCCCAAGTCTGGTGACCACAACATGATCAGAGGGCATGCCATCAACATGTTGCATGTGTTTGATGTGCCACGAAGTTCAAAGTCATGAGCCCGATCATTGAAACAATCAAGAGGACTGCAGCAGATCGTAAGAGGAGCTGTGGATATGCACCTTAGATTCAAGAATTGATAAACTCAAAGATGGGCACGAGGAAAATATCAGTTGGATAAGGAACACTTTCCACTTTATCCAGACTTTGAGGACAATGAGGTTGTCTTGAATGAAGATGATCCACAATCAGTTCAAGCTCAGGAGAAGAAGGAGAAGGCAAAGAGGGAGAAGGCTGCCAAGATGCCAACTCAAGAGGAGGCATCTGAGTATTTCTTGAAGAACAAGCAGGAGCATCTCGGATATTTAATAGCATCAACCCTGAGGATCGAGAAGGGATTGGCCACCCTCACTCAAAATCAGGAGAGCTTGGAGAGAATCATAGAACAAAAGTTTTATAACTTAGATGTGAAAGTAACTGAGATTCAGTCTGTAGTGGAGCAACTACAAGATGACATGCAGGAGAGGAAGGGCAAAATAACAACTGATGCATTTGCCAGAGTGCCTAGATCCCAAAGGTCGTCTGCTGTGCCAGTTCCTGACACAAGAGCAACTTCATCTACACCAGCTACAGCCTCAGTGCCACCAACTCCAGCATCTACATCAGCTCCAGCTCCATCTACTTCAACTGAAGCTTTCGTCCTCGGCGTTATCCGGACTCCACCACCAGAAGATCAAGCCTGAGAGTCGATCTAGCACTATGCATTTTCTAGGAACTTTTTGGTAACTTGTTGCCAAAGGGGGAGAAAAATGTATAGATCATAGGCTTCAAGAGAGAGAGTGTTGCTTTTGTTCTCTCTTGCTTTATTTGGTGGTTTTTTCAATCTTTGTTTGCTTTTGGTTGAGATACTATGCTTGTGAGACATTGATGATCATGTGTTTGATCATAAGCTACACTCATGCATGCTTGATATTATCCTATCTATCTTATGTGATCACTCACTATGCTTGGTGATGAGTGCATGTATTCTTTGTTTATTATTTTGAGCTCCACCAAGATGTATGTGACATGGAAGAGTAACCCATGAGCCTAATTCATTGTGCATTTGTAGTCCAAAGCAAATCTAAAACTATGCACAAATTTAGGGAGCTCTTGCTTATCACATACTTCTCAAAGCTTACGATGTTATTTAAATCTTATTATCATTTGTCGAAGCTTTGATCTATATGTTGTCATCAATTACCAAAAGGGGAGATTGAAAGTGCAACTATCCCTAGGTGGTTTTGGTAATTCATAACAACATATAGCTCATTGAGCTAATGCTATTCCAAGACTATTATTTTAGGAAAGCTCAATGAATGGCATGGCATGGATGATGAAAGTGGATCCTCAAAATACTAAGGACAAAGGATTGGCTCAAGCTCAAAAGCTCAAGACTCTTCATTTTACATTTTAGTGATCCAAGATCACATTGAGTCTATAGGAAAAGACAATACTATCAAGAAGGGATGAGGTGTTGCTTAATGAGCCTGTTGCTCCATGTGCTTAGTGATATGCTCCAAAACACTCGACTACTTTCCCACATCCACAAATGACCCAAAACCTAAAGCCAAAATCGGTCACACCGATACTTTCTATCCGGCGCCACCGATTCCAAAAGTCATAGCCACTGCCACGAACCCTAAGCAAATCGGTCTTACCGATAGGGATCTCGGTCTCACCGAGATGGGGTTGCAATCTCTCTGTTTCCCTTCGTAACGTTTCGGTCTAAGCGAAGTGAGCGATCGGTCCCACCGAGATTGCAACGTAAACTCTCTGTTTCCTTTTTGTAACATTTCGGTCTCACCTGAAAGAGCAAATCGGTCCCACCGAGTTTACCTGACCAACTCTCTGGAAAGCTTATTACCAAATCGGTCTCACCGAGTTTGTATGTCGGTCTTACCGAGATTACGTTATGCCCTAACCCTAACCATATCGGTCTCACCGAGATGCTTGTCAGTCTCACCGAAAATCACTAACGGTCACTAGGTTTACTAAATCGGTCCGACCGAGTTTAACGATTCGGTCCCACCGAGTTTGGTAAATTGTGTGTAACGGTTAGATTTTGTGTGGAGGCTATATATACCCCTCCACCTCCTCTTCATTGATGGAGAGAGCCATCAGAACAAATCTACACTTCCAACTTACCAGTTCTGAGAGAGAACCACCTACTCATGTGTTGAGGCCAAGATATTCCATTCCTACCATATGAATCTTGATCTCTAGCCTTCCCCAAGTTGCTTTCCACTCAAACCCTCTTTCCACCAGATCCAAAACCTATGAGAGAGAGTTGAGTGTTGGGGAGACTATCATTTGAAGCACAAGAGCAAGGAGTTCATCATCAACACACCATTTGTTACTTCTTGGAGAGTGGTGTCTCCTAGATTGGCTAGGTGTCACTTGGGAGCCTTCGACAAGATTGTGGAGTTGAACCAAGGAGTTTGTAAGGGCAAGGAGATCGCCTACTTCGTGAAGATCTACCGCTAGTGAGGCAAGTCCTTCGTGGGCGGCGGCCATGGTGGGATAGACAAGGTTGCTTCTTCATGGACCCTTCGTGGGTGGAGCCCTCCGTGGACTCGCGCAGCCGTTACCCTTCGTGGGTTGAAGTCTCCATCAACGTGGATGTACGATAGCACCACCTATCGGAACCATGACAAAAACATCCGTGTCTCCAATTGCGTTTGAATCCTCCAAACCCTTCCCCTTACTTTCTTGCAAGTTGCATGATTTAATTTCCGCTTCCTATACACTCTTTGCATGCTTGCTTGAATTGTGTGATGATTGCTTGACTTGTCCTGAAATAGCTAAAATCTGCCAAACTATAAAATTGGGAAAAGGTTAAGTTTTTATTGGTCAAGTAGTCTAATCACCCCCCTCTAGACATACTTCAAGGTCCTACAGGGGAGCCAAAGAATATTTGCAAGTATTATCAGTTGGGTTGTCATTTCAAACACACTTGGAGATTAATTATCTGCAGCAAAGTGATCTGTAGCAAAGTAGTATGATAGTTTTGATAGTAGTAGCAACAACAATAGTAACGGTAATAGTGATAGCAATGATTTTGTAGCAAATGCAGTAGTAACCGTAGCAGTAGTAACTTAGCAGAAACAATATAAGGGAAATTCGTAGGCATTGGATTGGTGAATTTGTTGGATGATATTCATCATTTAACAGTCATAACCTAGGGCGATACGGCACTAGCTCCAGTTCATAAATATAACGTAGGCATGTATTCCGTAAATAGTCATACATGCTTATGGAAAGAACTTGCATGACATCTTTTGTCCTACCCTCCCGTGGCATCGGGGTCCTATTGGAAACTAAGGGATATTAAGGCCTCCTTTTAATAGAGAACCGGAACAAAGCATTAACACGTAGTGAATACATGAACTCCCCAAACTACGGTCATCACCGGGAAGTGTCCCGACTTTTGTCACTCCGGGGTAGCCGGATCATAACACGTAGTAGGTGATTATAACTTGCAAGATCGGATCTAGAACATAGATATAATGCTGATAACATAAACGGTTGAGATCTGAAATCATGGCATCCGGGCCCAAAGTGACAAGCATTAAGCATGGCAAAGTCATAGCAACATCAATCTCAGAACATAATGGATACTAGGGATCAAGCCCTAACAAAACTAACTCGATTACATGATGAATCTCATCCAGCTCCTCACCGACCAGTGAGCCTATGAAGGAATTACTCACTCCCGGTGGGGAGCATGATGGACTTGGCAATGGAGAAGGGTTGGTGGTGACGAAGATCGAAGATCCCCCTCTCTGGAGACCCAAACGGACTCCACACTGGTACGCGTCGGTGCTAAACAAACGTTTTTTAACCCCTTTCCGCGACAGCATTCGGAACCGTCGCCAAGTGAGTGTGGGCGATAGGGGGGTTCTTCCCACACGACCCAGAAACCGTTGAGGATATGCCCTCCTGGCACACACGATCGAAAAAATGAGGTAATGTGCGACCGGCGAGCACTCAAATACAAAAATACGTACAGTAGTGCTCAAAAACATACAATTATACATGCGAAATCATTTCCGGTCGTAAGTACATCCCACACGCTCAGTCACCGCTAAACGTTTCTGTTCGTATATACATCCCACACGGTCACTCCAAGGAAAATGTTTGAGCAAGGTGGCGTAACGCAAACATTTTTCAAGAGAATGTCATGTGTGATTGTTCATTGATGCAACACGGTTTATTCCTAGAAACTGTGTGTGTTGCCTGAGGTCATCGCCCACGGTGTTTTCTCATTAACCGTTTGCAATAGGAAAACCCAATTAGAAAGCTAATTGGCCAATTAGCAGGCTAATTGCCCTATTATTAATAATTCATTTACTAATCTGATTGACATTCATAATAAGCACATAATATGTTCCATTTCCATATTAAGGAAGCAGGATTTCATAATTGAAATACATCGGAGTACAACATGATATAGCTTCAGCACTCAGCTACCCCATTACACAATCGCACTAAGAGTAAGTTTCACATGCAACATCTAGAACCTTTCAAAATTAGCATCATAGACGGTACATAGAGAGATGCATCTCATCTGGAAAACTGCTGAAGCGGAAGGTTGAATGTTGAGCCTTCATTCATGTTGAAGGTCTTTGCAACTTTAGGCCAGTGCCTGTGGATGATTGACCGTCCATCCTTCGACCTCTTCAGGAACACTTCAATATTGAACCATGGATGTTGTATGAAAACTTTCCTCACCTCCTAACCACAGAGGTGGTTTGAGAGATAATCATTAATGAAGCCTGAAAACAAGGATGTGCATAAATATCTTCTCTATATTGGAAATGGGGCAAAGGAATAAGAAAAGGCAAGGTATAATAGTTAATACCATCTTGTAAACCTCAGTGCTTCGCATTGTTTCCCTGCAACACATATAAGGTAGTTAGTCATCAGGTTAAGTAAGGGTTCGTATGCTATCCGTAAAATATGTTGATGAAAAATAAGCACATTGCAGATTCATCAGATTAATTCAAGCCACATGCAAAACTCATTTATCCAAACCAAGAATGACCAAGAACTAGCAAATATAGCACTTGTATATGTTTCTCATGTATTAAGTGCAGCCAAATTCAATTTATTCCTCACATGGTATACAATAAGAGAATGCAGCCACAGCAATTGAACATCACATTGCAAAATTGAACCAAGCAGTTAACTAAACACCAAAACAAATGAACCAAATGTTAATTGAGCACCACATTGCATAATATAACATACTCCTAATAGAAGATCAGACAGTTAACCAAACCAAGCATGCTTAACTACTTGGAAATATAGCAATTGTATTTGTTTCTCATGTATTTAGTACAACCAAATTCGATTTCTTCCTCACATGGTATACAATAACAGAATGCAGCCACAACAATTGAACATCGCATTCTGAAATTGAACCAAGCGAGTTAACTAAACACCACAACAAATGAACCAAGCGTTAATCGAGCACCACATTGCACAATATAACATACTCCTAATAGAAGATCAGACAGTTAACCAAACCAAGCATGCTTAACAACTTGGAAATATAGCAATTGTATTTGTTTCTCATGTATTTAGTACAACCAAATTCGATTTCTTCCTCACATGGTATACAATAACAGAATGCATCCACAACAATTGAACATCGCATTACAGAATTGAACCAAGCAGTTAACTAAACACCACAACAAATGAACCAAACGTTAACTGAGCACCACATTGCATAATATAACATACTCCTAATAGAAGATCAGACAGTTAACCAAACCAAGCATGCTTAACAACTTGGAAATATTGCACCCTAAAGAATTGAACATCACATTTGCAGAATTGAACCAAGTAGTTAAGTGAACACCACATTGCCTGTTATATAGAACATATATACCATAGCAGAAGATTGCATGGTAAAAGTAGATAGCACAATTCACTAGAATTTGTGAAGGAAAGGCAGTAGCTAGCAAACCGAACATGGGTCCTTATAATGAGCTAATAAGACAAGCTACTCCTCATTGTCGGAGATATTGATGACGATTGGCTCCTTGGACATGGAACAGGGCGAGGCCTCCGCATCGTGGGTGCCCTCATTGTAGTGGTGAGTTGACTGAGCCGCTCTGGGCACCAACCTGCTGGCTCTCGAGATGAGGTAAGCACGTGCATGCTGAGAAAACACCTCGTAGTCCTCGTCGAAGGCACCGACGATGGCCCCGGGAAAATGCCATGAACTGTCGTTTAAAGCAGCCAACTGCATCACGGCGTCGGTGCGCGAGGTGTCAATGGTGGCCTCGGCGGCGAGGTGCTCCTCCAAGATCTGGGGGTCGGCATGAATGGCAGCCATCGCGACCTCATCCGCGTGTGCGGCCGCGATTTGCTTCTCCGCTACCAAATGCTCCTTGAGATCCTGGCTATGCTGCGTGCACCATGGCTTAGGGCGGCACTTATTTGGTGGACTGGTCGGTGATTTGGGTGGAAGGTGTCGCGCTCGCACCGGCGGTTAGGGCATGTGGGATGTGGAAGGAGGAGGAGGATGGGGGTCTGGTGTGGATTAGCTGCCTGGATAGGCGAGGCCGAGCAGCGTGAAGGAGTGTCGACAGCGAGGAGGCGGCGCTGCAAGCAAGGATTGAATGTTTCAGCTTGGGAAGGAAGGCGGGAAGAGGGGAAATGTGCCTTTTGGTAAGGGGAGGCGGGGAGGTAGATATTTCCGCGGAAGCCGAAAATTTGGAATCGCTTCAGCGAAAAAACTGGCGCGCAAAGTTTCATCAGACACGGTCCCTTATTCAGAGCGGGCTGTGGACTGTAGCTGTCGCACCTTCTCGCGTAAGCCGTATGCGTACTATACTCTGATAGTGCTCCAAGATATTTTGTGCTGCATCTCACATGGTTGGTTATAATAAACTATCTGGGATGTACTTGATTTTTCGTCTTGATTTGAACTACATAATGGGGTCACAGCGGCCATGGACGGTGCTTGAATTGCTAGAACTTTTATCTGCAGTGAACATGCAACTATATGTGTGTCATAAAAGAATTGGAACTATTCAGGGTTCGTTTGGAACTTTTTATGCATTAACTGAGTTTTCAATGCATTTACGTGCATAATTCAAATTTGAACTACATGCACATGCTCCAGTGCATATAAATTGGTTGAAAAATCAAATATTTTGTCCTTGGGTGCATGCTTAGGTCCCATGCAAGAAATGAGAATGAATGTCAAACAACCTGCCACCGTCACTCGGCCGCAAACATTGAGATACCTGGTTTTCAAATTCTAGTAAATCCAAAACTCGTCTGAAATTCATGAAACTTGGCATGCTATCATGGAGCGGCATCAACATGTCGCAGTAATTTTTTTGTCCCATTTGGGGCAGGTTTGGGTATATGCTTCTCACAAACCAGAGCTTCTCACAACAAGAATGATGATTTCGGTAGGGAACGCCCCACCTTTGGGGATGAAACGATATCCATTGCCTCTTATTGCTTTCAAAAATTTCTCGTGTCAACATAGAACAACAGGAGTGTTGTGTTCTTTTTTTTTCGGGGTTCGTTTGGACATTTTTATGCATTAAGTGAGTTTTCAATGCATTTGTGTGCATAATTCAAATTTGAACTACATGCACATGCTCAAGTGCATATAAATTGGTTGAAAAATCAAATCTTTTGTCCTTGGGTGCATGCTTAGGTCCCATGCAAGAAATGGGAATGAATTTCAAATACCACCTTACCCGTCACTTTCGACGCATAAACATTGAGATACCTGGTTTTTAAATTCTAGTGAAGCCAAAATACATCTGAAATTCATGAAACTTGCCATGCTATCATGGAGCGGCATCAACATGTCGTGGTAAATTTTTTGTCGCATTTGGGGCAGGTTTGGGTATATGCTTCTCACAAACCAGAGCTTCTCACAACAAGCATGATGGTTTCGGTAGGGAACGCACCTCCTTTGGGGATGAAACGATATCCATTGCCTCTTATTGCTTTCAAAATTTTTCTCATGTCAACATAGAGCAACAGGAGTGTTGTGTTACTTTTTGTATTTTTTCGGGGTTCATTTGGACATTTTTATGCATTAAGTGAGTTTTCAATGCATTTATGTGAATAATTCAAATTTGAACTACATGCACATGCTCCAGTGCATATAAATTGGTTGAAAAATCAAATATGTGTCCTTGGGTGCATGCAAGAAATGGGAATGAATTTCAAACACCAGGGCACCGTTGATTGCCGGCAAAACGTTGAGATACTTTGTTTTTAAATTCCAGTAAATCTAAAACTCGTCTGAAATTCATGAAACTTGGAATGCTATCATGGAAGGGCACCTCACATGCTGTGGTATTTTTCGTGTCCATTTTGAGAGAAGGCGCACTCAAATAATGACAACCAACAAAGGCATTTTGAAAAAAATAGCTGCCACTTTAATATCTCAAACGTTTGTATAATTCAAACCGTGTGCGTTCTATTAACCATTCACGTGATGCCATGTGTCTTGGTTTGAATGGCTATAGGAGGTGCCGTGTGGACAACTGCTTGACTGAACGGGAGCCGTGCAAGCGCAGTCCGGTGCGCAGGCTCACCGGGAAGCGTACAAGCTGTTCAACGCAGGATCTGTGCATCTCTTCAACATAAATGGTTCAGATTACGGTATGCAAATTAAAGCCAGACTTCGGCGCTAAGCCAAGAGACACTGCGATTTGTCAAAATATGCAGCTAAAAATCAATAGCACTATCTATTTTTTGCAACTAAAATTCAGTAAATAGATTTCATTCATACTAGAGATTAAGCAGTCGTTCTCACCGGGAAGCGAGACAGCCTTGGACCGCCGCCCGCCTTGCTCCCACTAGTCTACAATGATGGTGTCGCCGACCGGCCGCACCCCCCCCCCCATTCTCACCACACACACACAATTCCTCTCTCTCCGCCCGCATCCTCGACGCCGCTCTGAGTCCTCAAAGTCGTCCGTGTACGAGGATGCCGCCGAAGCGCCCCATCGGGGGAGTCGCGATGCAGGGCTGCTGAAGCACCGGAGCAGGGCGTGAATATGGAGACAGAGGTTTCCGTCACCGCCGACGAGGTGGAGAATGAGGCTGCCAACAAGCGGAGGCGAGTCGAGAAAGAACCGCAAGCGACTCCAGCGGGCCTAGACTTCATCAGCAACCTCCCCGATGATATGTTGATAGTCATCATAACCCTCCTCCCAATCAAATATCGGGCGAGGACAGCTGCCCTTTCCCGGCAGTGGCGCCCCTTATGGCTCCGCACCCCTGTCGACCTCCTCGATGCCCACAAGCTCTGCCATGGCTATCGCCAAAGCTTGGATGCGTTCTCCCAGATCCTCGGTAGTCACGATGGCCCAATCAAAGGCCTTATCATGGGCAAGTTTTGTTCCAATGGCGAGGACCGAGCCAAGCTTAACGAGTGGTTCCGAGCCTGCGCCATAGATCAGCTCGAGAAGCTAAGTTATAATGGTGGGCATATGCGCTTGCTGCCAACGCCCGCGCTCCGCTTCGCGCCCACGCTGCGCCTCACCAAGTTCATTAACTGTCATCCCCCTTAATGACGCGCTTGCTCTTTTTCTACCACGACTGAAGCACCTCGAGCTCGTCGTCGTCCGCATCCCAAAGGATGACATGGAGCGCCTGCTCCGCGACTGTACTGCACTCGGGTTCCTTCGTCTTCAGGCGATGAATTGGTTGAGTACCTTGCACATCACCTCCAGGACTCTCCGGACTATTTATGTGTGTTGCTGGTGCTGCAATGAGAGATCACAAAAGGTAGACCACAATATGTTCATCCAGGACACACTTTCAGTTGAGAGATTACTTGTAGTTGATCAACAAGATCCAACAAGAATCAATGTCATTTCTGCGCCAAAATTGAAAGTGGTGGGCTACTCGTCTATCAAATACTACAACTTTCAGGTACAACAGTCGCCTTATATACCTCTCCTTCTTGATATCAATGTTATTTCTAGTTTTTAAGATGTATGTTCGTCTGTCATCCAGCGAAGCTTCACCTAGACTCTGGGCACAATGAAGGTCTTGGCACTAGAATCTGTCGGCCCCAACCTGGACCAAGTTGTCAGTTGCGTGAAATGCTTTTCGTGCCTGAAGAAGTTGTATATCGAGGTGATGTTCCTTTCCTGTTAAATGTTAACCATAAGGTAGTTCAATTTTTTGCACCTTTTCCCAAGTTTACAATGACAATGTACTATGATTTCTGAAGGAATTTTCGAGGATTTTAGGACATACACCCCCACCCCATATTGGTTGCTTCACTCATATGGTTACAACCGTCCATAAGCATTTCTCCTTTGGATTCATCTGTACTAGTTTTCTTAGGGAATTTTTCATCCAATCCAACCTCTTGTGAAGATGGCTACATGTTTCTAGATTGTAATCAAATGCCCATGTTAATCATGCCAGATCGAAGATGGCACGTTGGTGCATTTTACAAATCCTGCAAACCAAATGGGCGTGTAGCAGTGTTCAAAACTGCATGTAGGCACTAACACGTTCTCTTCTTTTGCAGATAATAATAGGCCCGGAGGTGGATAATGTTTATAACGACAATGACATCGAATGTCTGGATCTGCATCTCTCAAATATTACTTTGAACTCCTACCAAGGGACCTTACCAGAGATTACACTCGCCAGGTTCTTTCTTGCCAGAGCAAAGGTGCTGAGGGTACTGAGGTTGAACACGCATTTAATTAGGAAAGATCAATGGTATGATTATCAGAGCCGGCAGGTACTGCGGAATGGAAGTGCCTCCAAAAATGCCAAACTTCGTATTGGAAGAGCATATGGCAAAGCAATTGGAAGTCATTGTGTCAAACCCATACATGACTTGTCAGCGGTTGATCCCTTTTCAGAAATGACGCAGCTTGCAATGTTTGAATTTGGGTGTTGTAATCTTTGAATTTGAACCTTGCAATATTTATGGTATTTGTTATATCGAACCGTTTCTGTTCTCTTGTCTCAACGCAAATAGTTCATCTAGGTGAATGACATGTCGTATATCGCACACATCTTGATCTGGCTGACCATTTCTTTTGTGTTGCCTAATCACAAACAGTTCATCCAAGTGAACTATATGCCCTCAATCACACACACCTTGATCTGGCCGACCGTTTCTTTTGTGTTTCCTAATCACAAACAGTTCATCCGAGTGAACCGTATGTTGTACATCGCACACACCTTCATCTGGCTGCCCGTTTCTTTTGTTCCACCTCATTGAAAACAGTTAATTGAACTAAACCGTATGCCCTGAATCGCACATGCAACTAAAATCTGAACCGTGTTTGATGCATCCGTCATCACAAACGTTTTGCACCTTTTTTGACGGGATTTTTACACCACCCTTTGCGATTATTGCATCGCACATAGTTTCGTCGAAGGGTCTCTGATCATAGTGTGGCGTTAGCAGCATCCTGTAGTAGTGCCAGATCTCGCCTCCCGATGAATAATAGGAGGTGGCGGCGACTCCGTCTCGTGAAACGCAATAATTCTTTCTCCCTGATTTTTCTCCGAAAATGTGAATTTATAGTATCAGGGTTGAGGCCTGCGAGGCCACCAGGTGGGGACAACCACCTGGGCGCACCTGGAGGGGGGCACGCCCTGGTGGTTGTGCCCACCCAGGTGTCCCCCTCCGGTGGTTCTTGTCTCCAGAAATTAATATTTATTGAATAAAAAATCCTCGCAAAGTTTCGTTCCAATCCGGAAACTTTTATTTTTGCACACAAAAACAACACCATGGTAGTTCTTTTGAAAACTACGTCAGTCCGGGTTAGTTTCATTCAAATCATGCAAATTAGAGTCCAAAACAAGATGAGAAGCGTTAGGAAAATTAAATACGACGGAGACGTATCAATCACCTAGGGACAAATGACTTTCTTGTTGACAAAAGCTATCCACTTTTATTACCTTGCAATTTATTTGTAGTTTTTATTATCGCAAATTACTCGTGGTTTTATTCTTGCAAAATATTTTGATACTTATTTTACGTAAAGCAAACGTCAAGTGTGCGTAGAGGTGTATCTTTAGAACTTGAGGGAATATTTGTTCTACCTTTAGCTCCTCGTTGGGTTTGACACTCTTATTTATCAAAAAGGATAGAAACGACACCTTATACTTGTGGGTTATCAAGACCTTTTCTGGCGCGTTGTCGGGGAGCAATAGCGTGGGTGAATATTCTCGTGTGCGCTTGTTTGCTTTATCACTAAGTAGTTTTTATTTCCCATTCTAAGTTGTTCTCTATCTTTAGTTATGGATATGGAACACGAAATAACAAAAAATTTAGTTGTACTTGCTACTCATGGAGATGGGGAACCTCCTAAAACCCTCGATGCTCGTTATGTGGAAAATATTAATCACTACTTTGATAATCCTGAGAAAACCCCACTCAACTTTATAATGGGAGACACGTTGGATCAACGTGAATACCTTAGGGATTATCGCTTAACTCAAAAAGGGAAACTTTTATGGGATCAAATTCATATGTTGCATTGGTATGCTCAGGATCTATGCTTGAGATATGATTATACTTGTTGCTATAGGATGAAGTCTCCATACATTCCCTTTGCATGCAAATTTAGTGATAATGAAACCTTGACTTCTTATGCTAATGGTAGATGTGATTATTATGGTTTGGAACAAATAGAAGAATTTGTTGCTCTTAATGGTGCTTATGAAATTGAATCTTTGTTTGAAAAGTTTGAAGATTTTGATGATTCAGTTTATAGACCTGAAAATTTTGCTATACTTAAATAGTGCGATGAAAATTATAAATACAATTCCAATATTGATATTTTTATTGAGAATGTCTCTGCTGTCCAAGAAGAGACTAATATTTTGCAGGAGTATATGGAGGAAGTGATGAAACTATGAGCTCATTGGATGAAAAATATGATGAGGAGAGCAAAGAACAAAGGGAGGAAGAGCGGATTAGCTACCCGTGCCCTCCTTCTGACGCGAGTAACTCTTCAACTCATACATTGTTTAATTTCCCTTCGTTCTTACCGAAAGGATGAATGCTATAATAATTTCAATGATCCCGTTGATTCGTTTGAAATATGCCTTTTTGATGAAATTGATGCTTCCTATGCTTGTGGCCATGATGCCAATATGAATTATGCTTATGGAGATGACCTTGCTATTGTTCCTTATGTTAAACATGAAATTGTTGCTATTGCACCCACACATGATAGTCCTATTATCTTTTTGAATTCTTCAAACTACACTATATCGAAGAAGTTTGCACTTATTAAGGATTACATTGATGGGTTGCGTTCTACCACTACACATGATGATTTTGATGAATATAATATGTGTGTGCTTGCTGATCCTACTTGCAATTATTATGAGAGAGGAACTACATCTCCGCCTCTCTATGTTTCCAACACGATAAAATTGCAAGAAACTGCTTATGCTATGTATTGGCCTTTACTCGATGTGCATGAATTGTTCTTTATGACATGCCGATGCATAGAAAGAGAGCTAGACTTTGTCATTGCATGATATATGTTGATTTGTTCTCACTACTAAATGCCAAATCATTGTTAACTAAAATTGGGTTGATATACCTTCGGATCCGGGTGGATTCATTACTTCAGCACTTTATGCCTAGCTTAATGGCTTTAAAGAAAGCACTGCCAAGGAGACAACCTGGAAGTTTTAGAGAGTCATTTATTTCTGTTGAGTGTTTTTATAAAGTTTAAAAACAAAAATTATAGAGGGGAACCTAAAAACTTTTTCAAAAGAGAAGCAATTGGAAGTTATGCATACGAGAAGTGAGGGTCAACCTTGACACTTGTCTTCATGCTCATGGAAACAATGTAGAATTTTTCATGAAGATTATCACAAAAATAATTATCCCCTTGTAGAAATCCATTTTATTATGAAAATAATGTGCCAAGATTTGCCTTTAGGATGATTAGATTGCTTGTTGGTATGTGCGGTGTAAAAACATAAACTTTAGTTGTAGCGCATGAATTTTAGTTTTTTACTGGAACGTCAAAAGCTTCTGAAACATTTCGCACAGTATTGATATAAAAATTGTTTAATTCTTCCTAATTTTTTAGAATATTTAGAGTTACATAAGTATGGTGAATGTTCAGGTCTTTACTGTATCTGTTTTCACAGATTGCTGTTATAGCTTCATTATTTGCGTATATTTGAAATCTTGTTGAGCCCCCTTTGACTTGGGGCCATAGAACTGTGATAGCATATAGTGGGAAATGTTTGATTATGATTATACAATAATGTTATAGCAGTACATGATGGGATATGACTGCCATATTAACTAACCCCGCCACTAAAAGTTGGGTTAAGTTTTGTGTGGATGAAGTGATCAAAGATCGAGGAGATCTCGATATGAGGATAAGGAGGAGAGGCAAGAGCTCAATCTTGGGGATGCCCAAGGCACCCCAAGTAAATATTCAAGGAGACTCAAGCGTCTAAGCTTGGGGATGCCCTGGAAGGCATCCCATCTTTCTTCAACAAGTATCGGTATGTTTTCGTCTTCGTTTCGTTCACGTGATATGCGTAAATCTTGGAGCATCTTTTGTGTTTAGTTTTCACTTTTATTTTATGCACCATGCTGGTATGAGATAGTCCATGGTCGATTTATAGAATACTTATTGCACTTCACTTATATCTTTTGAGTATGGCTTTATAGAATGCTTCATGTGCTTCACTTATATCATTTGAAATTTGGATTGACTGTTTCTGTTCACATAGAAAACCGTCGTTTGTAGAATGCTCTTTTGCTTCACTTATATCTATTTGAGCATGATCTTTTATATAAATAATTAAACTCTCTTGCTTCACTAATATCTATTTATAGAGTCAACAGGAATTGGTCATTTGCATGGTTAGCCATGAAATCCTACATAAAACTTATGGATCACTAAATTTGATATATTTGATTCCTTGCAATAGTTTTGCGATATTGAGATGATAATATGTGGGAGGTACTAGTAAACGGTTGTGGTTAGTAAGAATATTGGTGTTAAGGTATGTGATTCCCGAAGGATGCACGTATAGTCTCTCGTTATGCTATGAAGTTGGAGCATGATTTAGTATTGATTGTCTTCCTTATGAGTGGTGGTCGGGGACGAGCGATGGTCTTTTCCTACCAATCTATTCCCCTAGGGGCATGCGTAGTAGTACTTTGCTTCCAGGGCTAATAAACTTTTGCAATAAGTATATGAGTTACTTGTGACTACTGTGAGTCCATGGATTAGACGCGCTCTTACCTTTCCGCAATTTGCCAGCCTCTATGGTACCATGCATTGCCCTTTCTCACCTCGAGATGTGGTGCAAAATTTGCATGTACATCCAAACCCCGTGATATGATACGCTCTATCACACATATGCCTTATTATATCTTCCTCAAAACAGCCACCATACCTACCTATTATGTCCTTTCCATAGCCATTCTGAGATGTATTTCCATGCACCTTCCACCGCTTCTGTTTTGATGACTTGAGCATTCATTGTCATATTGCTTTGCGTGATCATGTAGCTAACATAGTAGTTGTGGCTCAGCAATCGTTCATCATTTTTTTATGCATGTTATGCTAGATCACTTCACATGCTGGTACACTACCAGAGGCATTCATATAGAGTCATATTTTGTTATATGTATCGAGTTGTAATATTGAGTTGTAAGTAAATAGAAGTGTGATGATCATCAACTTTCATTATTAGAGCATTGCCCCAGTGAGGAAAGGATGATGGAAACTATGATTCCCCCACAAGTCGGGATGAGAGTCCGGACAATGAGAGAGAAAAAAAGAAAGAAAAAAGAAAGAAAAAAATAGAGAGAAGGGGCGTTCTAGTTCCACACTTGTGCTTCAAAGTAGAACCATGTTTTTCATATAGAGAGTCTCATATGTTGTCACTTTCATATACTAGTGGGAATTTTCATTATAGGATGAGATGCACAACCACTTAGTTTTCATTTTGAACTTTCATACACTTATAGCTCTTAGTGCATTTGTTGCATGGCAATCCCTACTCCTCGCATTGATATCGACTGATGGGCATCTCCATAGCCCATTGGTTAGCCGCGTTGATGTGAGACTTTCTTACTTTTTTGCCTTCTCTATATTTACTCCTATCATCATACTCTATTGCACCCGTAGTGCTATATCCATCGCTCGAGCTCATGTATTGCGTGAGGGTTGAAAAAGCCGAAGCGCGTTAAAAGTACGAACCAATTGCTCGGCTTGTCACCGGGGTTGTGCATGATAAATACTTTATGTTAAGAAGACAGAGCATGACAAGACTATATGATTTTGTTGGGATAGCTTTCTTTAGCGTTGATATTTTGGAAGACATGATTGTTTGTTGGGATGCCAGAGTACGGATGTCTTTATGTCAAATTGTAGACTATTGCTTTGAATCACTCGTGTCTTAATATTCATGCCATGATTAGACATATGATCAAGTTTAGGCTAGGTATCATTCCACATCAAAAATTATCTATTTTATCATTAACCTACTCGAGGACGAGAAGGAATTAAGCTTGGGGATGCTGATATGTCTCTGTCGTATCTATAATTTATGATTGTTTCATGCCAATATTATACAACTTTCACATACTTTTGGAAACATTTTATATGATTAATTGGACAAACCTATTGATCCAGTACCCTGTGCCAGTTCCTGTTTGTTGCATGTTTTTTGTTTCACAGAAAATCCATATCAAACGAAGTCCAAACGCGATAAAAATTTATGAAGAATTATTTTCAAATATATGTGATTTTTTGGACTTGGAATCAACGCAAACGGATGCCCACAATGGGCAACATACACCAGGGTGCGCCCTAGGCTCCAGGCGTGGTGTGGTGGGTTGTGCTCACCTCGTACGTCGGTTGGAGCTCTACTTCAGGTGCAAGGAAGCTTATATCCAGAAAAAAATGCGTTAAATTCTCAGCGCAATCGGAGTTACGGATCTTCGGGAATATAAGAAACGGTTTTCGGCCAGATCTGGGGAACGCGAAACAGAAGAGAAAAGAAAGGGAGATCTAATCTCAGAGGGGCTCCTGCCCCACCGCCGCTATGGAGGCCATGGACCAGTGGGGGGACTCTCCTCCCATCTAGGGCGGAGGCCAAGGAAGAAGAAGAAGGAGAGGGGCTCTCTCCCCCTCTCTCCCGACGGCGCCGGAGTGCCGTCGGGGCAAGGATCTCCTGACGGCGCTCTACATCAACAATCTTGCTACCGTCAACACAAACTCTCTCCCCCTCTATGCAGCGGTGTAACACCCCTTCTCCCTGCTGTAATCTCTACTTAAACATGGTGCTCATCTCCATATATTATTTCCCAATAATATTTGGCTATCCTATGATGTTTGAGTAGATCTGTTTTTTCCTATGGGTTGATAGATGATCATGATTGGTTTGAGTTGTATATTTTATTTTGGCACTATCCTACGGTGCCCTCCGTGTAGCAGAAACGGAGGGATCCCCGCTGTAGGGTGTTGCAATACGTTCATGGTTCACTTATGGTGGGTGGCGTGAGTGACAGAAGCACATACCCGAGTTTGGGGGTCATTGTGTAAGGGATAAAGAGGACATGATACTTAATGCTATGGTTGGGTTTCATGACCTTGACGATCTTTAGTAGTTGCGGATGCTTGCTAGAGTTCCAATCATAAGTGCATATGATCCAAGTATAGAAAGTTTGTAAGCTCATGCCTCTCCCTCATATAAAATTGCAACAATTATCACTGGTTTAGTTATCGATCACCTAGGGACAAATGACTTTGTTGTTGACAAAAGCTATCCAGTTTTATTAGCTTGCAATTTATTCGTAGTTTTTATTCTCGCAAAGTATTCGTAGTTTTATTCTTGCAAAATAGTTTCATACTTGTTTTAGGTAATGCAAACGTCATGTGTGCGTAGAGTTGTATGGGTGGTCGACTGAACTTGAGGGAGTATTTATTCTACCTTTAACTCCTCATTGGGTTCGACACTCTTATTTATCAAAAAAGGATACAAACTATCCCCTATACTTGTGGGTTATCAGTAGCCGACATAGCTGTAACCCAGACCCCCGGTGCCTATATAAACCAGGGGGTAGTACTCCATCCACAACTAATACAAACAAAAGAAGTACATAGGGTATTATCACTTCGAGAGAGCCCGAACCTAGGTAAAAACCTTGTGTCTCTTGTTACCATTATACCTAGGCTACTAGCTCGAGACCCCCTACTTGAGATTCGCCAAAATCGACTCCGTCACCTGGTCGTTAGATACAACTGAAATACACTAAGTTCCAATGACTAACTTTCAACTAAACAAACCCAAAGGAAATTAAAAAGCTACGAGATTGGTGTACTTATAGGACTATGTGGTGGCGGCCAAGGAGATGGAAGGACATCCCAAGATCCTGACCCTAGGTTGTACAAAGCCTATGGGCCTAAGTGGAGGTGACACAAGACCTTTTGACTTGGATTCTATAGCAGTGTCGCATCATTTTTGCTTTATCTTAGCGCCCAAAAGAAATTTGAAGGTGAATCCAATTATGTTGGAAATTCTGTGAGATAAGATTTCCAACAAAAAAATATTCGCTCTATTCAGACTCCAGATGGAAAAGTTAGAGGCATCTGACGTTACATGTGTGTGTGTAGTCCGAATCTGAATCCAAAACGTGGGAGCTTGGTCTCTAACTTATGTTGGGCGCAATGTGACGTGGGAGAACTTCTTGTGCAATTCCTAATCATGCATCTTTGCTTTGTCGTCAATCATGGTTTGTATAAGTGTCTAGTAATTCTGCAATTAGACATAATAAAAGAAAAATAGGTGAAATATTTTTGTCCCAGATAACATAAATAAATTATTACATAATTTTTATTAGAAATTTCCTCAAAAATATGCATGTATATATGCAATATCTTGGGTCGTATCCAAGGTAGCCATGTCCTTATCAGAGATGCACTTGGTGAACATATGAACACTGATCACTACAAAAAAATACACTTCCGTGATGATACATGTTTGTCACAGTAGGTCACTTTTTCTGTCATGCATGTACATCGATGATGATTCTATGATAAAATCAAGATAGTCATACTTGTGCTGTCGTAGGAGTGTTCCATGACATTATCAATATTATCATCACAGAAGTGTCCACTTCCATGATGATAAGTCGTGCGTCATAGAAGTGCTTTCGTCAAGGGTGACCGACACATGGCATCCACCATAACGGGTCGTCGTTAAGCTATCAGGTTCCGGTCTGGATCCGATAACCCGTTAATAGCTCGGACCAATGGGGATTTTCCACGTGTAAAATTATCATTGGCTGGAGGAAACACGTGTCGGCTCACCGTTGGGACAGATGTCATCCACCCATTCGACAGAATGCGCCAATGATACGTCGACACGTGGCATGACCCAACAGAGGCTCATTCCTGTGAAAAGGCCGGCCCCTTTGACTTGGTCAAAAGATAGCTGGTCGGCCCACGGGAAGCGTGTTAACGGCCTGTTCGCAAATAGCCCATTTACAGCCACTAACCCAGGGCCCGTTATGGCCTATCCGAATTAGGCCCAGTAGCGTCATCTAGGCCATCCAATATGATTCCAACTCGTTGTAACTTCCGGCCATGTCTGGCCCATGACGTCCTTCGGCCCATATGAGGCACTTTGTAACTCTTGGCCCATTAACGGCCCGTGGTGAAACTGGCCCATAATGAACAGTATATCGCTTTATACCCATTAACGTCCCATTATTCCATTGGGCCCTTTCAATCCCATGTTATCTTTCGGCCTTCTTCGGGCCCATTTATTCTTGGGCTCATTTCCAGCATTCAGTTACTTACAGTCATCCCGTTTGTGGCTTGTTAATCCGTTGGGCCGTTTTCATAGCATCATCAAATACAGCCGATTAACGACGGTCGGTTATGTTCAGCCCATGAACGGACAATTCCAACTCTAGCCCATTTAAGGCCCATAATGCGGTCTGTTATTGGCCCATGTTTGGCCAATCGATCATACGGCCTGTAGAAGGCCCGTTGTTTCTACGTCCCATAGGAGGCCTAGGGTCACTACAGTAAATATGTAGCCCATGGTTATTGTGGCCTAGTTTTAAAAATAGGTTATTGCGGCCACTAGCAAACCGCGGAAAGAGAACTGCAGTGACTAAAAATAAAACAAATAAACAAGACAACAAGGAAATAAATAAGCAAGCAACTTACGCTAGGCTATCACGACAATTACACATATTACATCCACTGGGCATAAAAGTTCGCCACCAGTGCAAATATAGGGAACAAAGCAGCATATCACATACACTGGTTGTCAAAGTTGGCGACCAGTGCAAATAAACGCCGTAGCAAAACAAGTCTAGAACTCAAACCACTTCAGAAGATCTCAAGAAACAATATCCTGGGTACCCATAATGTTGGCAAGATGCTTGGCAAGCTTATTAACTTTCTCTTTTTTGCCGCTTAAATCCTCCAGCGCTTGTTGTTGCATAAGACAGTATGCATCTGAATTCTGCAGGGACTTCCTCAGTCCTTCAGCTTCCTGCCGTAGCACAGCTAACTGATGCCTTTCAGCTTGTAGCTGAGACTTAAGAAGCCGAGTGATTCAGGCAGCAAGTTCGAAGAATTTGTGCCAGCGGTACTGGCTAGTAACTCGAACACTACATCAACGCAGGACTGTGGGGTTTTCTCACTGTCTACAAGATTGTTTTTATCACCTTTCTTGGAGACCAACAGGGCTCTATCACTATCTTGAACCTTATCTGCATTACTTTATCTACCATTGCATAGTGGGGTGCTCTTCTCCAATATTTGGTTCGGATACTACAAGAGAAACAAGCAGACACATCACAGGTTTAGCATGTAGTATACGAAACTCCTTTTAGTAAACCGGTTCAGTAGTAAGGTGGACAGGATAACAACATGAAACAAACATATATCTATGTACTATGGTCACTGTATTGTCCATATCATCTAGTTTATGTTGCCAAATCAAGATAGAGACATGGTTCAACTCATATATTTTTAAGACACAGCAGCATAGACAGAATATAAGTGTGAGAAATTACACAACATTGGCAACACTTGTAATGTGCATCACATGAGAACATAACTGTTTATACAACTGAAACTGAAATCAACATAGAGCAAGAAGTTAGAACAACAATCCAGTTAAAGAAATAGGTATAAAACATACTTGTTGCACCATTGGAGTTTCAATTGGATCCTTCAAATTCGAAAGTAGTTGGTATGAGTAAATACTGTGATGCAACAGCAAAGGAGTATAGACCACAGCTACGGAATCTGAGCTAAGAACAATTGCTCTTCTGCTTTAAACGTGGAGTTTGGGTTTGCTGTGGTGGCCTTCGTGCTTTGGGCACTGTAGTTGCTTTACAAACTGCTCATGTGGTGGTACTCTGTGGTGGACATGGTGCTTTGTCAACTAGAAGTGGGTTACTATCCGCTTGGGTTGGAGTTAGATGGGTTGTAGCTGGTTCTCTGCCCAACGGTGTAAGTGTGCAATCTGGAAGAGTCTCGATTATGTGTGGTGGGGCTAGTTTGTGGTCCAGTACAACCATGGTTCTATCTACATCGACGGGTAGCACTGTCTTTTGTGAAGAACAGGTTTTTTCTCCCTTAGATACTGCCATCACCCCCTCCAATTCAAATGGCTGATAAACAAGAAAAGAAATCGAACGTACATACATTGTATGGTATACAGATGTGGTAATTCGCATAGATGTTGTCTAACCAAACAAGACAGCATGACACAATTTCACATATATGATGCTGAACTAAATAGGATAGCATGACACAGTTTCAGATATATGATGGATAACTTAATAGGATATAATGGCATAATTCAACACGTGATGAGTATCTAAACAGGATGACATGACAAAACTATATGATGTCTTTCTAAAATAGGCTGGGATGAAATAATTCACATACATGTTGTCTAAGTATACATGATGGCATGATATAATTGACATAATTGATTCATATACTAAGCAGCTGGCACTCACATGTATGATCTCTAAACTAAGCAGATGGAATTCAATATTGTGCATATGATGTCTAAACTAAGCAATGCAAGACACCATATGCATGATATGAGAAATATAAACATTGCAACTTAGAGCATACACCTCAGGTGGGATATAGGACTGGTCATCTGTCTCTGAATCCTCCTCTGAGGAGCTCCCTGTAACCATCGAGATATATGCTTCAACAGGTACCATTGCCTGCTCTAAAGACCTTGTTTTCACTCCTGATTTTTCCATAACTGGCTCAAATGGCTGATACACATGAAGAGTAGTTCAATATACACAGATTGTCGACAAATGGAATACATAATGAAAAAAAGATTGCATGAGATGATTCACATATATGATGCCTGGCTACATGGCAGTGCATAATTCGCATATATGATAACTCGCTGAAAAACATGGCATTGCATAATTCACATCTGTGATATAGAAAGCAAATAGGAGGCATTCACACAAAAGCATGTCTAATCTAAGCAGATAGCATGGCAATGCAAGACACCATATGCATGATATGAGCAATATAACCCTGCCAAGTTAGGGCATGCACCTCGAGGGGGGGATACGACTGGTCATATGTCTCTGAATCCTCCTCTGAGGAGCTATCTGTAACCAGCAAGAAATCTGCATCGACAGGTAGCACTGGCTGCTCAAAAGACCTTGTTTTCACTCCAGATTTTCCAATGACCAACTCAAATGGCTGATGCACAGGAAGAGTAGTTGAATGTATAAACATTGTTGACAAATGGAATACATTATGAAAAAAAATATGGAACGATACAATTCACATATACGATGACTGGCTAAACATGATGGCATTGCATGATTCACGTATATGATGCCTGGCTAGAGAAGATGGCATTGCATAATTCCCATATACTCCCTCTGTTCCTAAATATTTGCCCTTTTAGAGATTTCAAATGGACTACCACATACGGATGTATATAGATACATTTTAGAGTGTAGATTCACTCATTTTGCTCTGTATGTAGTCACTTGTTGAAATATCTAAAAAGACAAATATTTAGGAATGCTGGGAGTATGATATAGAAACCAAACAGGTGGCATTCACACAAAGCAAATCTAAACTAAGCTGATGACATATAAGATGTATAATGTAAGCAATGTGAGGCGCCATGTGCATGATATGACCAACGTCAGCATGCCAGGTTAGAGCAAACACCTCAGGTGGTAAATAGAAGTGTTCGGCTCCCTCTGAATCCCCATCTGAATAGTTATCTTCCTCTGGAATAAAATCTAGAATGGCGGGAGGGGCCCCACTTCGCCCACCATGGAGCAGCGTCTGCCTGACATTATATTCCCACACAATGGTCTTATCTTTTTCTCTACATGTTCAGTACGATTGTGTACAATAACTGACATGCATAATTAAAAAAATAGTTAGATTTTGTAAGGCCTAAGGGGTGCATGCAGAAATCAAGACTTATGGTAGCAAACGAGTGGATAGATCCAAAACTAATGATAGCAGGTAGATTATAGCTTCAGTTTAAAAAGATAGAAAATGGATCATCTACTGTTTGTTAACCACCCAACATGAACCACATAGAAGACCCCAGATGAACCAGATAGTAGACATATACTATTTGTTGTTGCCTCGATATGTGCCCCACGGGCATTTTAAAACTCAAGTTTGAACGATAAAATAGCAGGTAATAATAACTGATGTATAACGTAAGCAAACACGAAAGAGTGCGACCTCTCTTTCGGAACTGTGTACTCAGGTTCATCTGCTCAGTCGATGATGGTAATGCAGTTGGCATGGCTGCCAGCAACGGGGAAGATGGGCTGGGGGGCGAAAGAAAGTCTGCAGGGGGAATCTCTACTGCAGTGAACACTTCTGTCGATGGTGCACCTCTGGTGGGGTGGATGATAGCACGGTACAAGCAGGACATAACACATAGAGTTTTCTTTGCTGCCTATCTGAAAATGAAGTAAATCTATAAGGGCTCCTTAGAATTGGAGGATTCTATGAACACGGGGACAGGAAAAACACAGGAATAGGATAGGAATGCACGTGCAAAACAGAGCATTTGGAAACATAGGATTTCTATCAACCTAGTTTTGGTTCACATGAATTGGAAGAACACAGGAATGGAGAAACATGGTCAAATTAAAGTCAAACCACGTGAAAATGAAAAAATAAGAATCTTATTATGCCAGTAATGCAATTAGTCCTATTCTTCATGCATATTAATTTGAAAAGGACCTCCAAGTGGATATTAAAATTCCTACGTTTTTTCTTTGAAAGAGACACCAAAGGAAAAAAATCCTCCAGTTTTGCTTTGCTCCACTCCTTCTAACCAAATGCACGAATAGTAGTACCATAGCAAAGGATCCCTGAGGGATCGACATGAATGCAGAGTAACAAAGTGATGCGACGAGCGTACAACCTCTTTGGCATAGCCTTGTCGACCTCAGCATCATTGGGTCGGACGTGGAGGATGGTGATGCTGGTGTGACTGTCGGAGGCGGGGAAGAAGGTCTGAGGCCTCTGGAAACGGTGCCGAGGGTACTGCTCCGCTGTGATGGACGGTTCCGTCATTGGAGCAACTCCGGTGAGGTGTACAGCAGCAAGGCTGAAGCAGGACAAGACAGGCAACGTTAATCTGAAGTGGGACTCTAATATCATCTGCAATAGATGATGCAAAATACATCACCAGAAAGTGCTAGATGTAAAACGCATCAGCCGCGCCATGCCCGCTCCGACAGATGTTGTAAATACTGTTCACTCTGAACTTAACTGAAGAAACTAAACTTTACAGTCGAAACTGAATTTTACCGTCGAAACTGATTGAACTAGTAGCAGAGCATTGCAATAGATGTTCAGGGCGTTTGAGCACTAGTAGCAGAGAAGCAGTGATCTAAATCAGCAGACGCTCGAGCAGGGAACGCACTAGCAGAGAGCAAGTTGTGCAGCAGCACCGCGAGCGAGTGCTAAAGCAGAAACTCATGTAGCTGCCGGAGGTCGTGCAGCAGCAGCAGCAGCAGCGCGAGCGAGAGCAAGAGCAGAGCAGCACCACGAATGAGAGCAAGAGCCGAGCAGAAGCGCGACCGACAGCAATAGACGAGGAGAGCAGCAGGATGAACGAAAGCAAGAGCAGTGCAGCAGCGCGACCGACAGCAAGAATAGAGCCGCAGCGTGAGCAAGAGCCGGAGCTGCAGCAGCGCGAGCGAGAGTCAGAGCAGCTTTAGCTAGTGCTAGTGTGGAAGTCGGCGCCGAGGAAGCAACGACATGGGGGAGAGACGCCATAGATGAAGTGGCCGGCGACGGCGCCAGTGAGGTGTCATCGATGGAGACCTGCCATTGCTGCTTGGTATCGAGCGCCGGCAGCCCCATGAGATCGAATAAAAGATAAAACGCAGCAGTGAGTGCAGAACTTCCTTGGTGGCACCGAGTTGGCCTCGACTTCATCGGAGGAATTGGTGAGGGTGATGTGGTTCCGGTGGGGCAGGTCAAGACGGCGCTGTGGTGATGGAGGTGGCGTGATAGACGAGGCAAACATCGGGGTAGCTCCTTGGAGGTGGAGGACGGGGCGGCTGATCCGGCGGGACTCGCTTGTCCGAAATGTAGGGTAAGTTACCAGCATACCCCCACCGGTTTTGACCATGCAACGTCGAGCCGACATTTCCGGCTGAGGGGAAGAAGGGGGATTTCGCATGTCTGGGCTGCGGGACCAATTTCGGATGAGGATAGAGTTTTCGCGAGCGTCAAAATTTTGGGATAACAAGGCGCGGCGTGGCTTGAAGAGGCAGGAGTTTCAAAGAAGATGAGACAAAAGATACTCCAGCTTGAAAATTTCGGGATAACAAGGCGCGGATTCCATGTTTAGCAGAACAAACTTAACGTGTACAAAAAAACAATTCATAAAAGACACAAGAGAGTCATGTCCCCTTTTACTATATTGCTGTAAATGCCATTGAAAAAACTACAAGAAAAATGTAGAAAAAATTGGGAGAACAAGATTACCCTGTACAGTACCAAATCGATTCGAACTTCCCTCAACAACAACAATAAAAAATAAATCAATTCCCACAAAAAGAAAAAGTCATGTCCCTTTTTATATGATTACAAATGCCAGGATCTCAAATTCCAATTTTTGAATCCACGTTATGTTGAATTCGAATATATCGTTAGGTGACCTTGCGTTTTATAATGGATGAGTCCTACATTTTGATCTTCCATCATATATGAACATTTTACTCCACCCTATGAACATATATATTGTCGTCTACCATATGGACTAAATTCGAATCAATTTTCCTTATTTGAATACGATTGTTGTCAAGTTATACCATCATTTAAATATTATCTTGATAACAAAAAACATGCATATAGCAGAAATCACATTTCACTATGAACTACATGTACCATACGATCTCCAATTCAAATATTTGTATCAATTTTATGTTGAATTCAAATTAGAGTACATTGGTATAGGTAGCGAAATGTTCGGGATAATCTAAACCCTGTTTTCATATGTATAATTTTTGGCTGAATTGGGACAAGTTTTGGTATAAGCTTCTTGCAAAACCGGAGATTCTCTCAACAAGCCTCTAGTTCCGAGAGGGAACGTGTCACCTTGGTGTGCAAAACAATATACGCTGCCTCCCCCCTGATTTTCTTTACAGAGGCAACATAGAACTATATGAGTGCCCTGTTAAATTTTGGAATTATTCCGGGTTTGTTTGGCCTTTTTTATACATTTATTGAGTTTTTGGACATTTAATGTGCACAATTCAAATTTGAACTGCAAGCACATGCTCCGGTGCACCAAAGTTGGTTGAAAATCACATGTATGTCCTTGGGTGAATTTCTAGGTCCCATGCAAGAAATGGGAATGAAATTCAAACATCTGGTGTCGTCACTCGGCCGAGAACATCGAGAAACTTGGTTTTTAAATTCCTGTAAATCCAAAACTTGCCTGGAAATCATGAAACTTGGCATGGTGTCATGTCATGTCACCAACATGTTGTTGTAAAAAATTGGGCCGAATTGGAACAAGTTTTGGTATAAGCTTCTTGCAAACTGGAGCTTCTCTCAAGAAGGCTCGTGGTTCTGAGAGAGAAAATGTCACCTTTGAGTGTGAAATGATATACGCTGCCACCCTTGAGTTTCTTTACAGAGGCAACATAGAAGTACATGAGTGCCCTGTTAAATTTTGGAATTATTCTAGGTTCGTTTGGCCTTTTATACATTAATTGAGTTTCTGGTCATTTAATGTGCATAATTCAAATTTGAACTACAAGCACATGCCCGTGCAACAAAGTTGGTTGAAAAATCACATTTGTGTCCTTGGGTGAATTTCTAGGTCCCATGCAAGAAATGGGAATGAAATTCGAACTTCTGGGCATCGTGGCCCGACCGAGAACATTGAGAAACTTGGTTTTAAAATTCTTGTAAATCCAAACACACCTGAAAATCATGAAACTTGGCATGGTGTCATGTCATGGTACTACCATGTTGTGGTAAAACAAATTGGCCGAATATGAACAAGTTTTGGTATAAGCTTCTTGCAAACCGGAGCTTCTCTCAAGAAGGATCGGGGTTCTGAGAGGGAATGTGTCACTACTTTTGTGTGCATAATTCAAATTTGAAATACAAGAACACTCTCCAGTGCACCAAAGTTGATTGAAAAATCACATGTGTGTCCTCGAGTAAATTTCTAGGTCCCATGCATGAAATGGGAATGAAATTCAAACATCTAGGCGTCGTGGCTCGGCCGGAAACGTTGAGAAACTTGGTTTTTTAATTCCTGTAAATCCAAAACATGCATGAAAATGATGAAACTTGGCTTGGTGTCATGACATGGCACCAACATGCTGTGGTAATTTTTCTGTCTGATTTGCGAAGATGCACACATTAACAATCAACAGAGTCATTTTGGAACAAGTGTTGTCACGTTACAATCGGAAACACAAGTATTATTGAAACCGTGGGTGTTCCACTTACCATTTATGTACCGCCATGCATCCCCTTTTTTATTAGCTAGGAGGCGTCGTCCAGGGTAGCTATTTGAGTACGGGAGCCGTGCGATCAGACCCCTGCGCGTGCTTATCGGGAGGAGAGCCCTTTGACCTCCATCTGCCGCCCACCTCTCTCCCAAGGTCTCCATTAATGGTGCCCGAGCCTTTGTTTAATGGTGTGGCTATGTCTCACTCGACTGAGATTTAAGAGACAAAAAAGAAAATCTGAAAAGAAAATTTTGCACGGATCTTGATGTAAGATCAGACGGACCTATATAGCATCTACTGCGACTTATAGCAAGACCGATGAATATATAAGTACGACGACAGTGGATAATAATTGTGTTCCATAATTAGGAAGATAATTAAGAAAGCCACATGCGGCTACACCCAAAATACACAAGGGCAAAAGAAGAAGCAAGACAATGATTTGGCTCGCTGATCTCTACTTTCTTGGTGTGTTGCTGCAGGCCGCGGTAACTAGTCTCTGAGGCGAGCGGCGATGAGCTCTGTCGTGTCCTCAAGATGCTGCTTGAGAGCATCCACGGATTCCTCCACCAGCCTTTGGCGCTCGATGCGGAGCATGTCATTCTCGTCCATAAGTTTCTTGACAATGACGCCGGTCCTCTTCAACAAGGCACTGGTCTCCTCCTACTGCTTTGCACTTCAGACGATCTTCGCCCTCAGCAGATCACGCTCGGCCTGGAGCCTCTCATTGCCCTCCCTTAGTTGCTGGATGATGCCGGTAGCCTGTTCAAATGAGGCTTTCATGTCGTATTGTAACCTCACCCAGCCGGAGATCTGATCCATCTGGCTATGGATGATCGCATGCATCCGCCAGTAAGAGTCGTCGCCTGCCTGCGAGACATTTTCCCAGGTCGCCAGGGCGCGGTGGGACATCTCTGCTGCATTCGCGGTGCAGCGGGACACCTCTGCTGCTTCCGCGGCGCAGCCCGACCAGTCTGTTTCATCAACGACGTGGCGGGACCTCTGTGCTGCACTTCCGCGCGGTGGGACAGGTCGGTTTCTTTCGCGGCGAGGTGGGACATCTCTCGTGCTTCCGCTTCCATGCTCGCCTCTCCCTGGTGGTAATCTCGACCCAGAACTCACGCTAGACATGGCGCATACAAGGGAAGGATGTTAAATGACTTGTTTGTTTTTGTGGATGAGGAGTTGAGGAGGAATGTGCAGTCATCTTGGCATAGTAGTATTTATAACTGAGTACTAATACGTTCCTAAGTGGGAAACCGTTTAGGTTGTGATTGGTGTGAACAGGTTGGCAATTAAATATAGCTTGGTATTAATTTGGAATGTGACGAGATGCAAGCTCAAAATTTATTGAAGGTTCTAGTTTCGAAGTGAGGCACTATTCCCGGATGTCATAACGTGGGCACGTGTTCTCGGTCGTGGTGTAGCATATGCCATGGTATTTCTTTTTCTACTGCTGTGTACATGCAATAACTGGCACCGTTGGATATATATCTTATGGTTATTGGGGCGTTCGACAAGAATAGCCTCGTGGCGAGCTATAAACTAGTCTTTTTTCATACGCATTACATCTATCTTTCGGGACTTCTCGCACGCACCATCTCTAGCTCCCTAGGTCGATGCCACCCACATACACTTGTACGCTGAGTTTAGTATGTTATACAGGAAGAGAAGAGGTGCATGCACGCACTCGCCCTCTCTCACACACGCAACTGTAGCTACGAATTGTAGTGTTCTCAACCATCCGATTAGCTCTATCATAGGTTTCACGTTGCTCCTTGGCCTTGAGATTGAGAAGTTTAAAATGTGGAGGCTAAGCTGGAGGCGCGAGGTTTTGGTTAATGCGCGGGCCGCACACGACACCAATATGACACGAGCTTCGTCTGCCTGGTGCGCAATCGGGTGAGTTGTCCAAGTATAGACACAACCAGGCCCTCCATGATATCTGTGCCTCGACTTATGCGCAGAGCAATTAGGATCAGAGGGAGTACTACTAGTAGTACTACTACTTTCATGTGTCGCGTTAACTCGCACAAGTATGCAACACTTCCTGAACAAACAAACATATAAGTTGTTATACTTCTTACCGAAAGGATCTTTATATCCAACAGACACAAAATATCCGTTCGACTGTTGGAAAATACTTTAACTGCTGATCTGATGTGGAAGTAATTGCTGCATCGCCACCAAAATACACCATCTCTTAAGCTAAAGTAGACCGAGCTAACCCCTATTAGCATATTACTAAGATAAATAGAAGGCACTGTAGAATCATTTAGGAGGTGAGCTTGTCAATCTGAATGTGTAGGGACACCGTCCTCGACAACCTAGCCCCGGTCAGCAGCTTGGGTGGAACTGTGAAGAAGGTCAGCTCCTGCACGGCGACGTCACCGAGATCCTTGATGCTTGTCACCTCCATTTTCACCTTGAAGGCGTCGGTACTGCCTTTGGGCTCCCCCGGCGGGCCATTCGCCCACAGCTTGGCCATGTAGTACGGTAGTGGGGACGCCCCCGCCCTGATGCAGACGACCGACACGGTGATAGGCGCGCCGATGTCGAGCACGCCGCCGACCAATAAAAACACGCGGCCGTCCTCCTCCATGAACATCAAGAGCCCTAGCTCCGATAGTGGCACTTACACCTGGAGCACCTTGCCGTACTGGATCCTGTGCATGGGCATGGGATGCACGGTGCTGATGTGGTGGGAGAGCGCCGGCGGCGGGCCTTCGTAGCCGTGGGCAGACGGCACGGGCATTTGCGGTAGCGAGCGGACACACCCTCTGGTGATCGGCGAGCTTGTGGCAAGTGACGTAGAGCCCACAACCTTCATGCGGGCACTCCACCCTCACCGAGTAGAGGACGGTGTCCACTGCCGTGTTTCGCACGTCGAAGCCACCGTCGCGCTCGCACTTTTGGCACTGCCGCTGCTTCTCGGGACACTCGACGCGGCAGTCCTCGCAGGCCAGGTGCCCACTGATGTCTACTACGCAACCTTCTTCTTGTAGACGTTGTTGGGCCTCCAAGTGCAGAGGTTTGTAGGACAGTAGCAAATTTCCCTCAACTGGATGACCTAAGGTTTATCAATCCGTGGGAGGCGTAGGATGAAGATGGTCTCTCTCAAACAACCCTGCAACCAAATAACAAAGAATCTCTTGTGTCCCCAACACACCCAATACAATGGTAAATTGTATAGGTGCACTAGTTCGGCGAAGATATGGTGATACAAGTGCAATATGGATGGTAGATATAGGTTTTTGTAATCTGAAAATATAAAAACAGCAAGGTAACAAGTGGTAAAAGTGAGCGTAAACGATATTACAATGAGTTGAAACAAGGCCTAGGGTTCATACTTTCACTAGTGCAAGTTCTCTCAACAATAATAACATAATTGGATCATATAACTATCCCTCAACATGCAACAAAGAGTCACTCCAAAGTCACTAATAGCGGAGAACAAACAAAGAGATTATGGTAGGGTACGAAACCACCTCAAAGTTATTCTTTCCAATCAATCAGTTGGGCTATTCCTATAAGTGTCACAAACAGCCCTAGAGTTCGTACTAGAATAACACCTTAAGACCAAATCAACCAAAACCCTAATGTCACCTAGATACTCCAATGTCACCTCAAGTATCCGTGGGTATGATTATACGATATGCATCCCACAATCTCATATTCATCTATTCAACCAACACATAGAACCTCAAAGAGTGCCCCAAAGTTTCTACCGGAGAATCAAGACGGAAACGTGTGCCAACCCCTATGCATAGGTTCATGGGCGGAACCCGCAAGTTGATCACCAAAACATACATCAAGTGAATCACATGATATGCCATTGTCACCACAGATACGCACGGCAAGACATACATCAAGTGTTCTCAAATCTTTAAAGACTCAATCCGATAAGATTACTTCAAGAGGAAAACTTAGTTCATTACAAGAGAGTAGAGGGGGAGAAGAAACATAAGATCCAACTATAATAGCAAAGCTCGCGATACATCAAGATCATGCCAAATCAAGAACACGAGAGAGAGAGAGAGAGAGAGATCAAACACATAGCTACTGGTACATACCCTCAGCCCCGAGGGTGAACTACTCCCTCCTCGTCATGGAGAATGCCGGGATGATGAAGATGGCCACCGGTGAGGGTTCCCCCCTCCGGCAGGGTGCCGGAACAGGGTCCTGATTGGTTTTTGGTGGCTACAGAGGCTTGCGACGGCGGAACTCCCGATCTATTCTGTTCTCCGATCGTTTTAGGGTATATGGGTATATATAGGTGAAAGAAGTACGTCAGGGGAGCCACGAGGGGCCCACGAGGGTGGAGGGTGCGCCTGGGGGGAGGGTGCGCCCCCCTACCTCGTGGCTTCCTCGTTACTTCTTTGACGTGGACTCCAAGTCTCCCCTGTTGCTTTCCTTCCAAAAATAACTTCTCCAGAAGATTTCGTTCTGTTTCGACTCATTTGATATTCCTTTTCTTCAAATCTTTGAAACAAGGGAAAAAAGCAGGAACTGCACCGGCTCTGGGTCAGTAGGTTAGTCCCAAAAGTAATATAAAAGTGTAAAATAAAGCCCATAAACATCCAAAACACATAATATAATAGCATGGAACAATCAAAAATTGTAGATACGTTGGAGACGTATCACCCACCCTTGCACTGCACAAATCAATCGAACAACACATCAATCAAGAAACCTGCACCTTGCTCGATCAGCCAAACGGATGAGGTGTATTCGAACCTCATACACTGGAGGCTTCAAGGGGCGGAGGCACAAGGGGCAATGGAGCAAGGTGAGGTCCATCGAGACCATAGAGAGCTCCATCGTCGGGTTCTGTTCCGTCGGCATGATCTCGCCCTCCTCGTGCACAACCATCTCTCGCTTTAGGGACAGGGCATTACAAAGCTTTACCATCACATATTCATACTACTTCAAGGTGCATTAAAACAACACATGCAAGTATCAAAAGGAAAGTCACGGCATGTATGCATGCGTTGTAATTAATGCATCAGTAAACGCAAATTATTGAAATATATCGAGTGCAGTGCTCTGATGTGTCGCGTCAACTTGTACAACAACAGAAGTTTGATTACAACGCCCTCTCCCTCGCGGACTGAGCTCCGGTGCCTTAACTGCACCTTCCTCTAGCTGTATGACAGGTGGGCCACCCACCTATTGGGCCCACCTGTCATACACGTAAAGGCAGGAGCAGTAAGTCAATGAAGTTGTGTCCCTCCCTCGCCCATGAGCGTGGTGGCTGGCAGGACTAGGAGAAGCTTTCGCTACACGCTCTCCCTCCCACATGCGGTGGACATGCAGCAGTTCATTCGGTGTCAGATGGCCAGAAGCATAATGTAGTACTCCATCATTGTTCCACTCCCCGAAGAGGCGAAGAGCCAAGCACAGCTCGGACGCTCGTGTGGAAGTTTCATGTGTAGAGTAGTCTAGGATAGCATGTACCGTGCCTCTAAGCTTAAAATCATCGGGGTCGGCTCCATGATATGAGGTCGTCTCGAAGCATTTTTTGATTAAAATAATCTTCTGGCCCTACGTATCATCCTGGTGATTGTAGTTTGCATTCTGATCTGGTCAAGACAGGAATATATATTTTAATTTGTGGTGGGGTAAATGTTAGAGGTTGCAGCAAATATATTGTACACTGCGGGACTTTTAGCAAAGTTTAGAGGCAAGCACGTGGGGCCAGTGCTATAATGTGTTGTGTCAACTCGTACAACAAGGAGAAGCTTGATTTTACAACTACGCGCCTTCTCCCTCGCCCATGCGCGCGGTGGCTCGTAGACGAGGACAGGCTTTTCCTTATACTACAACAAGCTATCCCTCCCGCACCCGGTGGACGGACATGCAGCAGTGCGTTCGATACTGTAGAAGTACTAGTAACATCATTGTTCGTCTTCTCAAAGAGGCGAAGAGCCAAGCGCAACCCGTACGTGGCAGTTGCGAACGTTTGCGTGGCAGTCTTTGTGTAGGGGTGGGGCGAGGTGCGGAGCCTTGGAGCACGCATATAGCCAGGCTCTTGCGTGAGACAAAATTGCTATGTGAGCCCACTATTGTAGTACTTGCTAGTACAGCCCTGTAAACCGGGAAGGAATATTTTCCTTTCTAGAGATTTCAACAAGTGACTAGACTACACCCTAAATGAGTGCATATGGAGCAAAATGAGTGAATTTACACCGTAAATAAATACGTAGTTCTCTCGTTTTCCTCTTCGCCTTGGTCGCGGTGCACAATATTGAGTATACTAGTACTGACTAGTCTCTTTTTGACACGCATTTACATTTTTTTAACACAGTGCAGACGCAAGCGCTCATATACACGCGCATACACCTACCCCTATGAGCACCTCCGAAAGACTGAGCCGGCATATCTGTAGCGACCCGACCTCAGACGGTCAAGTCTCTGTGTATCTGTGCCATCCCTGGATCAGTATGCTGGCACACACAGTACATCAATGTATATATCAAAGTGCAATCACATGTATAATTAACGTAAAACTGATATATACCTCATAAGTCACAATGAAACAAATAGTCGGGTGTGGAGTCCCATCAACACCATCGGCAAGGTTGAGTGTAGACCGTAACCCTGCAGTACTCTTCTTTGTCGGAAGTAAATATCTGCAACATGATACGTTGCAGCCGTGTAGGTCGATACATTGAATGTACCGGCAAGATCACAACATGAGAAAAACAGATGATAAAACTATACTATATGCAATATGGCTTTGTGGCTCAGATCTGAGTTTTGTTTGCGTAAAAGCTGATTTTATTTTCCCTACATCAAAGGAATAAATGAAGTCTGTACTATGGAGTTTTCTATCATGAAATGGTTCCGCAAACCGATGTCTCATAGCCCAAAATCATCATATGTTGCCCACAATTAAGTTATATGTCCGGTGTTGAGAGTTCCGAGATAGATCCAAGTCCAGATGCTCAAATTGTCCGTAACCGGGGACACGGCTAATCGATTAGGTTTAAACCCTCTGCAGAGGTTTGTACACTTTACCCGCAAGATTCGATCCCTCTCTTTACGTTCTCGCACTTTAGGGTGTTTGAGAACAAGATGACCGAAACATGGTCTTCCGAAGAGTTCCTCTGACCACTGTCCGGTGCTCATCCCATCCTACCGTAGTTCTACATCTGCTAGCACCGCCCCAACAGAGTCACAACTAAGGTCAACCAAGCCGAGCCCATATTGACTTGCGGTTGCAGGTAAGCTTCCGGCATGAAGTATTCTTCCGTCTCTTTGAGTGCAGGTGAAGCTTTCCGCAAGATGTCATGGCGCTTCTCCATGCATCCCGGCCAACCACTGGTTTCTCCAGGTGCCCGTCACAAATCCTTCACCCAAAGAGTGTTTATTGAATTCTTGTCTCGAGTCTTGAAGTCTTGAGGTCTTGAAGGTGCAGTCCTTGCAGATTCCATCATGGAGTTGTCGTCATTGACGTAGAGTCCTCCTTCTTCACACCACTCGTGCACTCATACCAAACCCCGTCTACTTATAGCGTAGCATTAAAACAAATAACGTCCGGGCTTGGTAACAGGGTGATGGGTTCCTACCTCATGCATACTACTCAACTACAAGGATTCAATAACACTCTTGAGGTGTGGTTGCAAAGATGCCACTAAATGCAATAAACATAGGTATGAAAGCATGGTCAAAGTGAACTTGCCTTGCTGACGATCTTCGAAAACTAGGGACTCGTGGTAGCAAGCTTCGCACTCCGGAAATTCTACCGAGGCAAACAACAATCATATAAGCATACAAACATATGATCACTTAACATAACAGCATACTAACATTACACACAAGCACTTGAACCAAAACCCAAAGAAAAACTCAAAGAAATCCAACTCAAAGTTTTCCCATATCCAACAACAATCAAAGAATAGTTTTGCACTACAAAATTTTTCTTAACAGAACCTAAGCATGGGATTTTGCTAATTAACAGAAAAGAATTCATCAAGCAACTAGGAGCAAAAAGAATCACATTAAAAGCTATTATAAAACTCCTATTATGCCTAAAACAATCCCTAGCAAGAAAAATAAAATAAAAGTTTTATTTATTGTTAATAAAAGTTCATGCTCTAAAGTGACAGAAACTAACCTAGAATAATCTATCACATAGGAAAAATAAATTTATTTGCTAATTAAAACAATAGGAAAACAGTAGCTAGTTAAATAAATAGGAATAACATGATTCTGATTAAAACTATTTTTTTATTAATCCTAAAATGCCCAAATAAATTCCTACGGTTAGGCAATGTCAAAACAAAGTTGTGGCAAAAAGAATCACTAAAAAATATTTTTCCTAACTCTTTTTATGGCAGAATTACTATTCTGTCTAAATCTAAAATAAAGTTATTTTAAATAACTTTAACATGACTAATTATATTTTCTACAGAAAGTACAATAAATTTTCAAACCAACAAAAAAAGAATCACTTAAAAATATTAAGTAGATTAAAAGATATGAATTTTACAAAACTGAAACTATTCTGTTAAAACAGAAAACTAAAATTAAAACTAAAACGAAAACTGGGCTAATGGGCCTATATAACGCTTCGGCGTAATATAACTAAACTACGCACGCGGAATAAAATCGAGTCGGCCCGGTCTAATCTAACCTAACTGAAACCAAACTAAACCGGAATAAAAACCGGTTCACTAACAACTAACCTAATAAAACCATACCCCTTCGGGGGTTCTAATCCTAACCGTTGAGATTGGATCGGACGGTGGGGGTGATTCCGGCGACGTACCGCGGGGTCGACGGAGACGGCGGCTCGGGCGGCGACAAGGGGTCTCCGGTGGTCGAGGCGGCGGCGGAGAGCTCCGTGGTGCGCGCGACGAGGGGAGTCCGGGGGTGGAGTCGGGCGAGCTCGAGGGGTTCGGGGGCATCGGCGATGGAGTTAATGGCGGCGGCGGCATTCGGGTACTCCGGCGACGGATTGCGGGCGAGGGGAGGGGTTAGGCGAGGGGGCGAGGGGCGGAACGGGGCGAGGTGGGGGGGTTTATATAGGGGGGGCACCCGGCTTGGAGGAGGGGCAGGTCGGGCGAGGGAATCGCGGCGAATCCCGAATCCGGCGGGATCCGGCGAGCGGCACATGGCGGGTGGCGCTGGGGAAGACGGTGGGGTCCACCCACACGAGTGAGGGGGAGAGGGGGTTCGGTCGGTCGGCCGGTGCGGAGGGGTTTCAAGCGCTGGGGCTCGGCCGGGCGGTTGGGTGGCGCTGGCCGCCTGGTGTTGGTCAATGGTTCGGCCGCGCCTCAGGGCTTTTTTTTTTCTTTTGTTTTTTTGAAAATAAAACAGAGAAAATATATATATAATATAAATATTTTATATAGGACATATATATATCAAAATGATCAGAAAAAGATTTCCTACAACATGAACTATTTTTCAAGTTCAAATAAAATCCTCAAAAATTTACAAAACTCAAATAGTGTTCTTTGTTGCAATAAAATCCAACAAAAATCATTTTTAAAATACAAAAATTATTTCAAATTTATTTTCTCCTAATTTTCCATAGAAGGGAATCATTTTACCCTAATTTCCATTTATTTATTTTTAGGAGAAAAATAATTTTGAATAAAATCCAAATAATTCCAAATTTGAAGGGGAGTTTCAAAATACCTTCAAATGACTTTCAATTTGATTCTTTTTAACTTCCAACTCATATTTCATATAATTGAAGAAGTCATTTTATCTTCCCTCATGAAAGTCATTGAGTTGCATAAAGCTTTGAATTTGAAATATTCTCAAATGAAATTCAAATCTTTTCAAAACCCTTTTCATTTCAAATGGAAGAAGTCATTTCATCTTCACTCTAGAGTTTTGGTGTTGGAATGGAATTGAATTCATTGAGATCCAAAAAAAGGGCAGAGGGATAGTTTTGGGAAAGTCATTTTATTCCCTCTCATCCAACTTTCAAAAGTTTCAAATTCCACTCAATTTCACTCAATCAATCAAACAATCAATCAGACAACAAGCATAGTTATTTATCTAATATAACATTCCAAAATTTAGAATTTTGGGATGTTACAAACCTACCACACTTAAAATGAATCTCGTCCTCGAGATTCAAGAAACTAACAAGAAGGGGTTAGGGGTTGGGGTCTGCTAGCAAACGTTTGGTCGGAAGGTCAGGGGTGCTACCACACTTAAAACAAGGTTACGGTTCCAATAAACTCAGATACTTCCTCTGGAGTGCCGACAATGTATGTCCCTTCACATATCTTACAATAGCTCCTACATTAACGCTCTTCTGTCAGAAGCATAGAGTTTTCCTCAAAATCTTGGGTCGGTTCGTCAAAGTGAAAGTTCGTCCGAGACTGGATCTTCTTAGCTGATAGGTCTGTGTCCATTCTAGACAACTATCGAAATACTCATGGTGGTCTACAATTCATGGTTTTTTTTCCTGCAGAAAGCGGGTGCAGGTTGAACCTCACCGTATGATCTACGATTGGCAACGGTTGCCTGTAAAGGGGTTCCATCGTCCTACCATTCTACGGTTTTATGGCTTATCGCGTCGACACTCTTCTAAGGTTTCCGAGGCTCTCTGATTTTCCATCAACATATGATAGTTCATGATATAAGTCTCCGGCATGGGGGCCAATCCATCCCGTACTTGAATCATTACCACATACGTAAATATCGAATCACGTATTCTAACACTTGGGCATACTCACAAGCATTGCAGAATTTCTCTTGTTCTCGAACTGGGTTCGAGTAAATCCTTTGGATCGACAAGCCAAACAAAACATCTATCGTTAGTTCACCACTCTCGGGTTTTGCGTAACCTCCTCTGAAACATATGCTGATTGAATCACCGATTCTTCCAAATTTTTCCTTCATCAAGGTTACATCTGTTTCTTTCAAAATCTTGGGCACATGGGTTATGGCCCACTTGAACACTAGTGCAGCTTTAACTCATCCTTGGGGTAACTCTCTTGTTCCATATTACACCTCCTTTAAATCCAATAGTACTTCTTCCTTCATACCCTTGTGGTGACGATCATACAAAACTCCAACTTATTTTGTCCAGCCTCCTTCTATGGACCGTCATGAATAACACATTTCTTTCTTCATTGATCATGTGGCTTTATGGAGTACTACCACACTTAAAATGAAATGCACTAGTTTATCCATAAATCATATTATTTTTCATATCAAATCTTTTATTACATCCTTAACCATTTTTCAGAAATCCAAATTCAAAAGTTTATTACAACTGTTGTCACCCACATGGTTCGGTATGGTCAGACATTACTTCCAACTTTATTCATTTTTCCTCCTTGAGGATTCTTCAGTCCCACTAGAATTGCGCGACAAGCGCCTTGAAATCTTCAATCTTCTGTTTCTTCATGGTGGCCTTGAGCTTCATCTCCACCATCTCTGCATGCACTTCTCTTAGGTATTCCTGAGTATAACGAAGTCTTGCTTCAAGTATTTCTCCGATCTGGCGTATGGCTTCCATGGCTGCTTCACGAACAGCGTCGAAGAAAGTTGTTTGTGGCACACGTGAGATGAAAAAGTACTGCCCCATCATCTTTGGGCAAACTCCTTTCGAGCGGTGGAGGTGTACCTCCACATACCAAAGTTCCACTCCCTTTTGCACGAAGGGTAGCCTTTGTAGACCGTGCATCTCCTTCAAGGTGAATATGCTTCATCATGTCCTTCAGGATCTTCGGGTAATCATGATCACTTGTCGTGGTCATGATCGCTTTCCGGACCTTTAAGGAAGGACTCATAAAGGGTTGTCATCTGCATGTGTAGAATAAGAGGGTGCTCGTAACAAGGAATGTATCTCCATGGGGAAATTGCAATTGTCTCCGTAAAAGTTTGGTGTTCAGCTTGTCCATGGGTTCAAGATTTCGGGTGCAGTTGAGATAGAAAGAGAAAGCAAATACCCACCCATCAACAAAAGAATCCTAGATCAAAAGTACCGTTTGTAATGGGCCGTTCTACTATGGTTTCGTTTCTAAGTCCTCATTTCTTCAGGTCTTCAATGCTCGGGAGTTTCCAATTCCTGATGCTTTTCCCATATGAAGGCCTTCTACCATTCTTCCGTAACTTACGTCTCTCATGGTTGAAATAAATACAAGCCTACGAATATCACATCTATCCAACCATTCAATAAACACAAAAAAAAATTATAGCAACCAAGCATTCATTTATTCAATCAATTCTACAGTATCGCCACCCACATAAATTGGTATGGTCAGATACTTAAATCGAGAAAGCGTTCATCTTTATTTCTCTCATGGTGGCTACTACTAAGCTAATTTATCGGGAACTTGATCATTGTCCCCATTGGGGCTTCTTCTGTGTGGACTTAATCTCCTCCAATTTTTCTGCTAGATTTTCCCTGTCGACGCGGAGTTTCTTGTGACGACCCCGTATGTCCTGAAGTTGTTCCTTGAGCTTCTGGATTTCAACGTCCTTGGCATGAGACATGGTCCTGCTGTTTTTCAGTTCCTGACGCATTCTCGGGATCTCGAGGTTCTCCTCCTCCAGCTTGTTTACCTTCAGCCTCTGAGTCTTGACCTCTTCTCGTAGTGCTTCATTGTCAAACAGGGCTTCCAGGAGGTCCATCTGAAGATTCTTGATGTATTGTTCTAGATCCTGATTGTATACTAACAGTGGGGAGAACTTCATCTTTTGCGCTTCCGTCAAGGCAATAGTTGCTCCATCAAACTTCTGCCATCCAATCCTTCCAAAGAAGTGTGGGTTTAGTGCAGCACGATGACGATAGCATAAACGTGCAATAGCATCATGGACGGCAGTGTTGATGCCCATATCACAGTCACCATTTATAGTTCCGAAGCTGATGTCTGCCGTCTTGGGGTCTTCTTTACGACCAAAAACTTGGGTCTTGACTCCCCACGATCTAGACGTCCTCTTAGTTGCCTTGATCTCGTGTATCGGTAACTTCAGCAGGTGACTAACTCCACAAGGAAGGGGCCTCCAAGAACCTTCTCGTAGTGTTCTCTTTTGTTCGTAATGTAGCTCTCCATCTATAGTTTGAAATAAGGAAGGTTCAAGAAAAGAAATGAGGTGTTACGAGAGTAGTACAAAACAAAGGTCATTCCTATTGGGGTCTTCATATTACTAAGTCATTTTCTAGGGTCACGTCCTACAGTGAACATGTGCTCTGATACCATTTCTGTAGCGACCCGACCTCAGACGGTCAAGTCTCTATGTATCTGTGCCATCCCTGGATCAAGATGTCTTTGGCACACACAGTACATCAATGTATATATCAAAGTGCAATCACATGTATAATTAACGTAAAACTAATATATATACCTCATAAGTCACAGCGGAAACAAATAGTCGGGTGTGGAGTCCCATCAACGCCATCGGCAGGTTGAGTGTAGACCGTAACCACATGCCGTACTCTTACTCGTAGGAAGTAAATATACGCAACATGATACGTTGCAGCCGTGTAGGTCAAGACATTGAATGTACCGGCAAGATCACAACATGAGAAACACGGATGATAAAACTATACTATATGCAATATGGCTTTGTGGCTCAGATCTGAGTTTTGTTTGCGTAAAAGCTGATTTTATTTTCCCTACATCAAAGGAATAAATGAAGTCTGTACTATGGAGTTTTCTATCATGGCATGGTTCCGCCAACCAATGTCTCATAGCCCAAAATCATCATATGTTGCCCACAATTAAGTTATCAGTCCGGTGTTGAGAGTTCCGAGATAGATCCAAGTCCAGATGCTCAAATTGTCCGTGAATCGGGACACGGCTAATCGATTAGGTTTAAACCCTCTCAGAGAGGTTTGTACACTTTACTCGCAAGATTCGATCCCTCTCTTTACGTTCTCGCACTTCGTGGTGTTTGAGAACAAGATGACCGAAACATGGTCTTCCGAAGAGTTCCTCGACCACCGTCCGGTGCTCATCCCATCCTACCGTAGTTCTACATCTGCTAGCACCGCCCCAACAGAGTCACAACTAAGGTCAACCAAGCCAGAGCCCATATTGACTTGCGGTTGCACGGGTAAGCTTAGGGCATGAAGTATTCTTCCGTCTCTTTGAGTCTGGGTGAAGCTTTCCGCAAGATGTCATGGCGCTTCTCCATGCATCCCGGCCAACCACTGGTTTCTCCAGGTGCCGTCAGCAAATCCTTCACCCAAGAGTGTGTATTGAATTCTTGTCTCGAGTCTTGAAGTCTTGAGGTCTTGAAGGTGCAATCCTTGCAGATTCCATCATGGAGTTGTCGCCATTGACGTAGTCCTCCTTCTTCACACCACTCTCGTGCACTCATACCAAACCCCGTCTACTTATAGCGTAGCATTAAAACAAATAACGTCCGGGCTTGGTAACAGGGTGATGGGTTCTGCCTCATGCATACTACTCAACTACAAGGATTCAAAGTAACACTCTTGAGGTGTGGTTGCAAAGATGCCACTAAATGCAATAAACATAGGTATGAAAGCATGGTCAAAGTGAACTTGCCTTGCTGACGATCTTCGAAAACTAGGGACTCGTGGTAGCAAGCTTCGCACTCTGGAAATTCTACCGAGGCAAACAACAATCATATAAGCATACAAACATATGATCACTTAACATAACAGCATACTAATATAACACACAAGCACTTGAACCAAAACCCAAAGAAAAACTCAAAGAAATCCAACTCAAAGTTTTCCCATATCCAACAACAATCAAAGAATAGTTTTGCACTACAAAATTTTTCTTAACAGAACCTAAGCATGGGTTTTTGCTATTTAACAGAAAAGAATTCATCAAGCAACTAGGAGCAAAAAGAATCACATTAAAAGCTATTATAAAACTCCTATTATGCCTAAAACAATCCCTAGCAAGAAAAATAAAATAAAAGTTTTATTTATTGTAAATAAAAGTTCATGCTCTAAAGTGACAGAAACTAACCTAGAATAATCTATCACATAGGAAAAATAAATTTATTTGCTAATTAAAACAATAGGAAAAACAGTAGCTAGTTAAATAAATAGGAATAACATGATTCTGATTAAAACTATTTTTTTATTAATCCTAAAATGCCCAAATAAATTCCTACGGTTAGGCAATGTCAAAACAAAGTTGTGGCAAAAAGAATCACTAAAAAATAATTTTCCTAACTCTTTTTATGGCAGAATTACTATTCTGTCTAAATCTAAAATAAAGTTATTTTAAATAATTTTAACATGACTAATTATATTTTCTACATAAACTACAATAAATTTTCAAACCAACAAAAAAAGAATCACTTAAAAATATTAAGTAGATTAAAACATATGAATTTTACAAAACTAAAACTATTCTGTTAAAACAGAAAACTAAAATTAAAACTAAAACGAAAACTGGGCTAATGGGCCTATATAACGCTTCGTAATATAACTAAACTAAACTACGACGCCGAATAAACCGAGTCGGCCCGGTCTAATCTAACCTAACTAAAACCAAACTAAACCGGAATAAAAACCGGTTCACTAACAACTAACCTAATAAAACCATACCCCTTCGGGGGTTCTAATCCTAACCGTTGAGATTGGATCGGACGGTGGGGGTGATTCCATGACGCATCAGGGGTCGACGGCGACGGCGGCTCAGGCGGCGACGGTGCGGGGTCTCCGGTGGTCGGGGGCGGCGGCGGAGAGCTCCGGCGGGTGCGGCGCGACGAGGGGAGTCCGGGGGTGGAGTCGGGCGAGCTCGAGGGGTTCGGGGGCGTCGGCGACGGAGTTAATGGCGGCGGCGGCGTTCGGGTACTCCGGCGACGGATTGCGGGCGAGGGGAGGGGTTAGGCGAGGGGGCGAGGGGCGGAACGGGGCGAGGTGGGGGGTTTATATAGGGGGGGCACCCGGCTTGGAGGAGGGGCAGGTCGGGCGAGGGGATCGCGGCGAATCCCGGATCCGGCGGGATCCGGCGAGCGGCGGCGCGGGCGGGTGGCGTGCGCAAGGGGGAAGACGGGTGGGGGTCCACCCGTCAGCGAGTGAGGGGGAGAGGGGGTTCGGGCGGGCGACCGGTGCGGAGGGGTTTCGGCGCGGGGGCTCGGTCGGGCCGGTTGGGTGGCGCGGTCCGCACTGGTGTTGGTCAGTTGGTTAGCTGGCCACGCCTGTGGGCTTTTTTTTTCTTTTTGTTTTTTTTTTGAAAATAAAAGCAGAGAAAATATATATATAATATAAATATTTTATATAGGACATATATATATCAAAATGATCAGAAAAAGATTTCCTACAACATGAACTATTTTTCAAGTTCAAATAAAATCCTCAAAAATTTACAAAACTCAAATAGTGTTGCTGTTGCAATAAAATCCAACAAAAATTATTTTTAAAATACAAAAATTATTTCAAATTTTATTTTCTCCTAATTTTCCATAGAAGGGAATCATTTTATCCTAATTTCCATTTATTTATTTTTAGGAGAAAAATAATTTTGAATAAAATCCAAATAATTCCAAATTTGAAGGGGAGTTTCAAAATACCTTCAAATGACTTTCAATTTGATTCTTTTAACTTCCAACTCATATTTCATATAATTGAAGAAGTCATTTTATCTTCCCTCATGAAAGTCATTGAGTTGCATAAAGCTTTGAATTTGAAATATTCTCAAATGAAATTCAAATCTTTTCAAAACCCTTTTCATTTCAAATGGAAGAAGTCATTTCATCTTCACTCTAGAGTTTTGGTGTTGGAATGGAATTGAATTCATTGAGATCCAAAAAAAGGGGCAGAGGGGATAGTTTTGGGAAAGTCATTTTATTCCCTCTCATCCAACTTTCAAAAGTTTCAAATTCCACTCAATTTCACTCAATCAATCAAACAATCAATCAGACAACAAGCATAGTTATTTATCTAATATAACATTCCAAAATTTAGAATTTTGGGATGTTACAATATCATCTTGAAATTTATGAAGTCATCATAGGCACCTCGTCGTCAATGGGAACGTCTCCTGATGAGCATTTACGTTGATACGTCTTGAATGCCAACGACGCAGAGGGTAGCGGTTCCGAAACGTTGAACGGTCAACGATGCCTCCGCATTCAAGTAGCATGCAGAGGTAGGAGTAAGTAAGTGGAGAAGCATAATGGAGCATGTGAATGCAACGCGGTTTGGACTGTCATATAAAGGCGCCACACCACTCCAATCCATCTACTCCAAGTCTCTGCGCAACACTGCCCACTCCAATCCAAGACCAAGACCAAGTGACCAGAAGCCACAGGCACCCATGGCGTCAATGGACGCTTGCGGCAGTTGGCTGTGCCAGGTCGTCCAAGACGCCGACCTGTGGCCCCGCGCCTTGGAGCGTTTCCAGACGGTGATGGCGACCGCCAGCGTCATAGCCCTCATCGACGCCGGCTTCGCCTCTCGCATGCGCCAGATGATGGTCGACTCCATCCGCAGGTTCACCGCCATCAAGAAGCGCGCGGACGACCTTGCCGTACTGCTCCAGCCCGCGCGCCCAGGCTCCTTGTTGCCTGCCACCCTCATCGGCCTCCAAGGTGACGAACTCTTTGAAGCACTAGTGGCCCTGCAGCTGCCGGAGATCACGACGAAGAATGTGCACCTCGAGGTCGCGCTCGCCGCGCAGCGCCTCGCCATGCAAGAAACCTTCGATCTGCATATCCACGTCTACGAGGAAATCGTCTACATAGGCCACTACAAGGCCAGGACAGAAAGACGTTGGCCTTCTTCCAGCAGCTGGAATCTTTGGACGCCATTGTTCAGAAGCACGTCGACCTGGCCACGAAAGCCACTGCTACTTAGCCGTTGTTCGGTGGACCGGCGCCCTGAGTCGAGGAGGTGGACGTCGTCGATGGATGCATCTTTCTTCTTGCCTCCTATAACCAGCACTGTATCGCCTTGTGGCCTTAATGTTTTATTAGTGTATGGCATTTTTATTCTTGTCCTAAATGACACGTGTGATCCCTTGCTCTTATTTGGTGTTAATTATTTGTAGTATCACTGTCTTCGACCTGGTGTACTACTACCTAGGTCCTGGTTTATTAATCCCTTCTGTAATTTGTGCTAATTTTTGACCAAAGATTTAGCTGACAAAATGTTAGTGCATGTCAACAAAAATTTTATCATTTGATTTGTATTTGAACATAGTTTTCAATGATATAATTTTGGTGACATGTCTAAACCTTTTGTTAGTCAAATTTATGGTCAAAATCTGGCACAGATTATGACGGGGAGCAATAAACCAGGACGGAGGTAGACTGGCCCGTCACCATCATGTTTTGTGTCTAATTTTGACTTCAGCGACCCAACCTACATGGAGGGAGTGTTGTATATATTGGCACAACAACCAAACTTACAAAGTATATTCAAAACTGAGCGTTACTACAAGTCACAAGTTCAAAACAAGAAAATGGAACAAGTACAGCATGCTTGTGCCGTTCGCGTCGCACCCCCACACGGTCGCGGTGCACAGTGTAGTAACTAGTCTCTTCTTAACCCGCATTTACATTGATACGGCTTGAATTCCAAGGTGGGAGAGGGTAGCAGTTCCCGAGACATTGAACGATCAATGGTGCATCCTTAATTAGCATGCAGAGGGAATTAATTGGAGAAGCAGAATAGAGCCAGCAATGTGAATGCAATAGAGTTTGGACTCTCGTATAAAGGCTCCCCACCACTCCACTCCATCTACTCCTAGTCTCTGCGCAACACTGCTCACTTCAATCCAAGACCAAGTGACCATAGGCCACAAGCACCTATGGAGGCGATGGACGCGAGCGGCAGTCGGCTATGCCAAATCATCCAAGACGCCGGCCTACGGCCCCGCACCGCGCAGCGTTTCCAGATGGTGCTTGTGACCGCCGGCGTCGTAGCCAACGCCGACACCGGCTTTGCCTCTTGCATGGACGTCATGATGGTCCACTCCATCCGCAAGTTCACCGCCGTCAAGAAGCGCGCAGACGACCTTGCTGTACTACTCCAGCCCATGTGCCCAGGCTCCTCATTGCCTGCCACCCTCATCGGCCTCCATGGTGACGAACTCTTTCAAGACCTGGTGGTCGTGCAGGTGCCGGAGGTCGCGACAAAGAATGTGCACTTCGAGGCCGCGCTCGCCGCGCAGCGCCTCGCCATGCAAGAAACTGTCGACCTGCACATCCACGTCTACGTGGAAATCGTCTACATAGGCCACTACAAGGCCAGCGAGGACAGAAAGATGTTGGCCTTCTTCCAACGACTGGAATATTTGGACGCCATTATTCAGAAGCACGTTGACCTGGCCACGAAAATCGCTGCTACTTAGCCGCCATTTGGTGGGCCGGCGCCCTGAGTCGAGGAGGTGGACATCGTCGACGGATGCATCTTTCTTCTTGCCTCAAATCAAAGACCGCATCGCCTCGTGGCCTTAATGTTTTATTAGTATAGTACTCCCTCCGTTCCCAAATATAAGTCTTTCTAGATATTCCAGCAAGTGACTACATACGGAGAAAAATGAGTGAATCTACACTCTAGAATATGTCTACATACATCCGTATGTTGTATTCCATTTGAAATATCTTAAAAGGCTTATATTTAGGAACGGAGGGAGTATATGGCATTTTTATTCCAGTCATAACATTTTCACCACGAGGTGGGGCCGCAGTTGAGCAAACCGACCATCGGCAAATCCCCACCCCACCCATTGTGCATCAGCTGAGTTTAGAATTAGAAGAGAGAAATGAGGGGGAAGAGCCAGCTGTAGCACGGACACTGTTGTCTGATGGGACTCATGTTGATGCAATAGGAGTACCGAGCACTCTTACCTCTTTTTTTAGGGAAAAAGTAGTTGTTTGTCTAGTACCACTAGTTGGGTGCATGCGACCTATACCTGTCATCACTTTAGGTCTCATTTTCGAACCACAGCTACGCTTCACAGTAAATATTTTTTCACGCATTTATCCTCCTATATGTACTCCTAGGCTATTTCCACGTGGTCCCTTTCACCGACATGTGGGACATAGAGCATCTGGGCCGTAGTGCATGCATGACTCGGAGCATATGTCGGGGTACTTTACATTTCAGACCTCATGAATTACATGCAAACTCCCCACAGAATAATAAATAAATAAATAAATTACTACATGAAACCGGATTATTTTCATAGAAACCGGAGCAAGTTCATTAAATTTTGGACATAACATGTTTATAGAAAACGACCGGACCTAAACCACTCTAAGGGCCTCTTTGATTTGTAGGATACTGAAAACATAGGAATGGGGAAAGTATGATGGCGATGAACCGAGATGAGGAGAACTCTAACTCAGTTAGAGGTTAGAGTTAGATTCTAACCCTGAACTAACTCTAACCGAAGAGGTGTATGGATGGCAAGGTTAGATTGACAATAAATGCTCTTTCTCAATCATTTGACTACTTTGGACCCTATTTACTGCCGGATTTGGTGTGACCGGCTCTTGTGTGGCCTCCTTGCGCTCATAATTGACATAAACGAACCATCTTTACAAATCAAGCATGCAAAACATGATAAATTTTACTTTGTCCATACAAATGAGATGTCCCACTTAAACATACAAGTCGTCAATCAAGCTTCACAAAAAAACAGACTCCATGAAACAAAGCATGAGCTAACACATCACGGAAGTCATTCACGATAGGGAGGGAGCCCGGAGCCCCTCACGCACCCAGGGAGGAGCTCGTCATCGTCGCTCTGGAGGAAGGCTCTGTAGAGCCCAAGCCCCGGGAACCCCTCCGACGCCGGCGCTTGCGAGTTGAGGTCGACACCGGCATGGGTAGCAGGGCCGCTTGCCGACGACTGCGAACCGAATCTTTGGGCCTCTAGAAATAATGCAAGCCTGAAACTGAAATACCTAGAAAGGTGAACAGAATCTTTGGGCTTCTAGAAATAATGCAAGCCTGAAACTGAAATACCTAGACAGGTGAACTGAAGCTTTGGGCCTCTAGAAAGATTTATTACCTCCTCAAGCAGCATCAAACAATTCCATGCGTGCACCACAAATCTATACCAAGTTTAATCAGGATCTACTTTTCCAAATCAGAATTAGCGTTAGAGCGAGCACGAACAATGATATGGTTGTGAGACAGAGAAGGAATGAACAAACTCACCCCTCTCGCGACCTCCCTGGTAGATGTGCCGCCGCCGCGCATGACAAAGGGAGAAAAACGACTGGTGAAGCGGGCGCGGGGCGAGCTTCGGAGGCCGGAGGAGGGCGGCAGAGGCCGGAGGGAGAGGGCGGCCGGAGGAGAGAGAGGGCGGGCGGCGGATCGGCGCTTGGGCGGGCGGCCCGATGGGGAATGGAGAGGGGTCGTGCGGGGGGGGGGGGGGAGGGAGCGATCTTGTGCGGGCAGGGGAGATTTTTTTAGTTCTCTTTTAGTGGGCCCAAGGAGAACTAACCCAATTAGAACCTCTCCACCGGGCTAGTTTTTTTAGCTGGGTTAGAGCAAACTAGCTCAAACTAACCCCTCCTGTTTGGATACTTTGAGGCTATTTCAACCCAAACTAGCTCTAACTCAGGGATCCAAACAAAGAGGAGTAATACTGTACATATGCTACATCTGACCGTAGCACATTGTTTTTTATGGCCATATCACCACATTGTTTTCTACTGCTGGTTCACTGGGCTATCGTGGTTCGCACTGCTTGTTCACTGGGATGCCGTGGTCCGCACTCCTCCGACGTGGGTAGTAGTACTAGTATATACACTATATATACCGCATGATTGTTTGCTCCTTCTAACTACGTACTTCGCCGACATGTGGGAGAGCCAGCATCCGAGTCGACGTGTCATGCACCAGATTAGAGTGCGGAACAGAAAGGGGGCACACCCCGGTCGTAGCGCCAGTAATTCATGACTATAGTGAGTAGTCATATCACAAGTCTTTCCAGCAGTAATGTGTCGTCAAATCACACAGCCCGACCTTTCCAGCAATAAGTAAGTTGAATCCTCTACTCCCTCACCCTCCTCGCCTCTCTGTCAAACCGCCTATGCAAAAACTGCCGGGCGTACTGCACGGGAAAAGCCCCGCCCTAAACTTTTAACTACGCAAAAATAGTTCAAGCTTGTTCATTCTATATAAATACTAGTATTGTATGTTTATTCACCCGTGGGGTTGTTCAATGAATGGAGGGCCGGGGAGCACAAGTGAACAATACTACTAGTAGTAAGTAGGAGTCGTACAGTTAGTCACCTTCAATAGAGAGTTTATTTTCTTTAATGCCACGTACACAAATTGAAACGCTTATTGTGGAGAGGAAAAGATAATCACTCCACTATATATGTACGCAGGGGCCTGAGCGCTTGCTTTACTAGTGTTGCTCTCTTAATTCTCTCATCCTCTCCAGATCTAAACAAGACAGCGGTAGCGACATTTTTCTCTGCTCACAGCTGGTGACAGATCCGGCCGGATCCCTTCGGCCAGTGTGTGTAGAGGACTCAGGTGCATCATTCACGCGGTCATTGCCGGCGAGGGAGGAAACCCACAACTGCCGGCGGGGCCCGATCCTCTACCCGTGCCGTTCTCTCTGAGACAGCGCCGGCTCGGGAGGTCTTCCGACCCTTCTTCCTCCCTGTCGTATTGTGCGCAGATCCGACCTGCCGCCGCCGACATCCCGATGACCCTCAGGTATAAGTTCTTCGAAAGCGCCCCTTCTCTGTTGCCCCAGCTCCCCACGTGTCTGCATGTGCATCTTTTTCTTCTTCCATCAGCTCTTCCAAATCCACCTAAATTTTTAGTATTATTAGAGGTAAAGCTACTTCATGCATTCGAATCTAGGACTTGGTTCAAACAACGAAGAAAGGGGGGAAGTTGTAGCATGAACCTAGGACTTGATTCAAAGAGGAAATAACAGGGGGAAAGTAGTAGAGACCGGTTACCCAACCGGTCTCTTGGTTGAAAAGGGAAATGATGGGAAAACGCAGTACAAACTGGATATGGAACAAATCTATTATTGGTTGAAAAAAGCATAGAAAAGTGGCGGCTGGTGGACAAGTCAGCAGAGTATTTCCAGGATTAGATTTGCTGCCCTCACATAGTAAAAGGTCTCCAGGATTAGATTTGCTGCCCTCACATAGTAAAAGGTCTCCAAGATTAGATTTGCTGCCCTCACATAGTAAAAGGTCTCAAGGATTAGATTTGCTTCCCTCACATAGTAAAAGGTCTCCAGGATTAGATTTGCTGCCCTCACATAGTAAAATGTCTCCAGGATTAGTTTTGCTTCCCTCACATAGTAAAAGGTCTCCAGGATTAGATTTGCTGCCATCACAGAGCATGAACAAACTCGACATCACCACTTTATGCCTCCTTGTAGGTACATTGTGCTGATGCGTCCACTTTCGCATGTCCTTATACCAACTTTTTGATGTTGTTAATGTAAGGGCACATGTAAAATAAAGCGATCACACTGTTACCTTAAGGACGTGTCTAACCAGTGTTATTGTTAATCCAATGCCTCCAGTGATATGATGCAATTAAACTGTGTTACAAATGGTACTCCTGCTGTTTTCCCCAGTATGATAAGTAAGTTGCTTCTTTACACCGTTGAGTGACTTGGTGTCCCCATGGTCCCATGCCCTTAAACCAACTATTTAGCTGTTGTTGATTTACTGTATCTAGTAAAAAGCAATGCCACCATTAAAGTAATCCCATATTTGACGAATGTCATTGTTGATTGTAATGCTTCCGGTAACATGAAGCATTGCTGACGTTTTAAAATTTCTACTGTCCTTGCATGATTTCCATGAACATAATTAAGATGCTTGATACGTGTCCAACGTATCTACTTTTCTCATGCTTTTCCTCTTGTTTTGGACTCTAATTTGCATGATTTGGATGAAACTAACCCCAGACTGACGCTGTTTTCAGCAAAACTACCATGGTGTTGTTTTTGTGCACAAATGAAAGTTCTCGGAATGGAACGAAACTTCGCATCGATTTTTTATATCAATAATAAGAATTTTTGGAGCCAAGACCCACTAGAGAGGGGCCCCTGGGTGGGCACAACCCACCAGGGCGAGCCATCTCCTGGCGCGCCCAGGTGGGTTGTACCCACTTGCTGGCCCCGCTGATGACCCCCCTGATACTATAAAATCACATTATTCCATAAAAAATCAGGGAGAAAGAATTATCACGATCCACGAGACGGAGCCGCCACCAAGCCATGTTCTTCCTTGGGAGGGTAGATCTGAGTCCGTTTGGGGCTCCGGAGAGGGGGATCTTCGCCCTTCGTCATCACCAACCAATCTCCATCACCAATTCCATGATGCTCCCCACCGGGAGTGAGTAATTCCTCCGTAGGCTCGCTGGTCGGTGAGGAGTTGGATGAGATTCATCATGTAATTGAGTTAGTTCCGTTAGGACCTGATCCCTAGTATCCACTATGTTCTTAGAGTGATGTTGCTATGACTTTGCTATGCTTAATGCTTGTCACTTTGGGCCCGGGTGCCATGAACTCAAATCTGAACCGTTTATGAATTCATCATTATATCCATGTTTTAGATCCAATCTTGAAATTTATAGTCACCTACTACATGTTATTATCCGGCAACCCCCGAGTGACAACAATCGCGCCCACTCCCGGTGATGACCGTAGTTTGAGGAGTTCATGTATTCACTATGTGTTAATGCTTTGTTCCGGTTCTCTATTAAAAGGAGGCCTTAATATCCCTTAGTTTCTATTATGGACCCCGCTGCCACGGGACGGTAGGAAAAAATATGTCATGCAAGTTCTTTTAATGAAGCACGTATGACTATTTACGGAATACATGCCTACGTTATATCGATGAACTGGAGCTAGTGCCGTACCGCCCTAGGTTGTAACTATCACATGATGAATATCATCCAACAAGTCACCGATCCAATGCCTTAGAATTTATCCTTATTGATCTTGCTGCGTTACTATTGCTATCATCACTGTTACACTTGCTACAAATTACGCAATCATCTTTATTCTTTATTCTTTGCTGCCCTTTGTTATCAAATCTATTAAACTACTTTGCTATCGATCACTTTGCTGCAGATAATTAATCTCCAGGTGTGGTTGAATTGACAACTCAGCTGCTAATACCTTCAAATATTCTTTGGCTCCCCTTGTGTTGAATCTATAAATTTGGGTTAAATACTTACCCTCGAAAACTGTTGTGATCCCCTATATTTGTGGGTTATCAAGACCTTTTTCCGGCGCCGTTGCCGGGGAGCATAGCTATATTTGTTGAGTCATTTGGGACTATTATCATATTATCACTATGAAGAATCTGAAGGATCCTAAACCGAAGATATTTCCCTCAAGTACGAGGGGAGGTAAGAAAGCATCATCCAGCTCGCTTTAGATTCACCTTCTGTTATGAGTAAACTTGCAACACCACCACATGCTATCAATTCTGATATGTCGCAAGTTATCTATGATGCTACTTCTACTATGAATGATGCTTATGATGATGCTAGTACCTTGCTTGATAATGATGATGTGCCACTTGGTGATTTTCTTGATTAAAAAATTGCTAGAGTTATACAATATGATGTTGTTGAATTTGATGATGAGCTTGAAACTGAAACTCCTGAAACACCTGCTAGAACTAGCCTTCCTAGATATGAATTGCCTAAGGTACCGGAAGGTTGTGTTATGAGTGACGAAGCAACTAGAGATATTCTTGCTTGCAATGATAGAGATGATCTAGAGAAATTATTATG